>CM024960.1:28205856-28810856 GCA_014282245.1 Rhododendron simsii
TTAAACTAAAATTAACTACATTCCAGAAAGGATGAACAAGCTAAGCAGTTTTTGCTTCGTGCCGCCTAGTATGATAGCATCCCTGACCGATACAGTTAACTGCAAACCGACAGAGTGAAACAATGTCAAGACAGAGATCTTTGAAACTTGAAGACACACAAGTAACAGTATAACAATCCACCTTACGGAAATCAGAAATGCATAGTGAATATTTTACCGAGGAAGCATCCTATCTAGGAAAAACTTTCAGGTGCAAGAGGGGAAACTCTAGAAACAACAGTCCTACAGATTACTTAGAAACGAAAGAACACAGTCTTCAGCATCGAAGTCAATACACATATTTTGGAAAAGTACCTATGTCCAAATATGTATGGCTCTAGTTTGTATTTTCACATAGCTAGTCAATCCACCGCAAGAAAATGCCCCAAGTTTCACAGTGCAAATAAGAGAAATCAAAGTAACCAATAAACCAAATCAGCGATCGGAAAATAAACAAGCGATTTGGCTGGTTTCAAAACCATCTAATAAGCTCAGTCATGCAGGAGATCAGGAAAATTGGAATGTGCAGTTTGACTGCGGGGGTCAACCAACATCCTCCACTCTAAACCAATCAGGAGGACGGCAGCTAACCACCGATTTGGCCCCTTTTTACACTATCTTTACCTATTTCTCAATGTAAAATGAAGGCAACAGCTTATAGCTTGAATCTGTTACCTTCTCAACAAGTTCACTGTTTGTTGACTGAAAAGCAATAGTAGTATATGTTTTTAGAACTGTAAAGTAATGTAACCAGGTAATTGTATCATGAAACAATGGTGAGTTCCATGGATCTTCCACTGGTGATTGCATCTTGGCTCTAAGCGGCAGTCAGGGCACTATTATATCAGTGAGTGCCTGCTGTTGACTCTTGTATAGAGCCGTAACTAAAATGCAATCTATGGTGACGTTGAGTTCCTTATAATGAATGATGTAACTTAACTGCAAAAATTTGAAAATATCTGCAGAATTGAGGAGGGCATGTGGAAGATATGAGCAACTTCCGGGGCCAATGATACCAACCAGAGCAGGAAATATGACCAGTAACTAGAATAGTGCCTAAATTATCTTGCCTTGAATGATAAGCGCTCACAAGGTTTCTTGCAAACATATATGATAGGAAGATTTCCTGTAAGATCATCAACTGGGGAAAAAAGTACTATTGCAATTGTAGCAAAAGATGATACCAAATGGCCACTGTGTACGGCAGGGAATGCTTCTGTTCTTATAGTTCTGTTTTCTTGCAAGGAATACTTCCCAACTGGAAAAAACTACTTCGACAACTGCAGCAAACGATTACACCACATGGACATTGTGTCTGGTGGGTAATGCTTCTGTTCATGTGTTCTGCGGGAAATACTTGTTTTGTTGTTGTTCCGTTTCTCTCTTTATTCCTTAAATGGGTAATTGGAGTCTCATTGGACCAATGGTTTTGTTCTAAAGCTTATCTCTGACTAAGAAAAGGGGATACTAATACCTCGTACACCATCAGAAGTGACTGTAGGAGTCTGATATATTTAACAAAATAGCAAATCACAAAATAAACAGGAATTCAGCATGTCAACAATGAAGGACCAAGGTCGGCTAAAAAACATTAAGTTACGAAGAAGATTGATGTCACAGGGCAATTAGGGACTATACTGGATCTATCTTCCATCTGGCAAGGGATAGCAATAAGCTTCCATCCCAGAACACACATGTTTTAACCAACTTTATGACATCTAAAATGTAAAGTATGAGATTAGAAAGGCCAAGAAGTTAAAAATTTGGAGGATTGCTGCTTATAAGCCGTGATACCTCATTAGAAGATTTTAACAGAAAAATGATACTTAAGTTTCTAAGATCCATTCCTTCTCACAGCCTCTTGCTCACAATGTTTTTTGGCATGCAAAATACTCATATCTTTTATGCATCCATCCCAGTACACTATAACTGTTACTAACATTATGTCATCTAAAAATGAATACTATATACCTTTAGAAAGTAAAAGAAGTTAAAATTTCGGATTATTGTTGCTCATAAACCATGATTCCTTGTAAGAAATCTTCAATGGAAAGATGAGAATTTAATTTCTTAGATCCATTCCTTCTCACAGGCACCTCTTGCTCGCAATGTTTTTTGTTACTCACCACAAGAATGAAAAGCAATCTATAACACTTGTGACGTAGTTCTGTAGGTTATAGGTATCAAATAACAAAAACAGTGCTAAAATTGGGTTTAGCTCCTTGAAACCTCTCCATCACCTTAGGTCCTCGGCCATCAGCTCAAAGGTGTCCTGAATTCGAAAGGAAAGGTAATAATCCAGTCGTAGAAGGAAAGTCCAAATGTAAAAACATTTCTACTCCTTGTAAAGTAGAAATTCAACCTACAACGAACAGTTGAAGGCCCAACAAACAAGGTCAATTCCAAACTTTCCGCAGGCCTACCCACAACTCTTCCCCACTAAATTATAAGCACAAATGTAAACCAAAGAATCAAAGGGGGCATAAAATCGCTCAAAAGTTTAACATTAAGGCACTAGTTTATACCCTTAGGTTGGGGGCTCGGAACAACTATTGTATATGGTGGGAACATTACAGGGAACACCCCACCTCCACCCACCACGCGCCTGTGGCGTATGGATGACAATTTCCCCATATCTAATGGATACCCGCCCCACCCCGCCTGTATGGAGGCGGGTTTATCCAAAAATTTCCCCAATAGTAGTGGGTACAGTGAGATTTAAAGAAAACACGCTCAGGTATTCAGCAGGTATGATTTTGTAATCCCCACCCCCGAATACTCGTACCCGCCCCATACATACAACACACCCGGTTATACATACTGCAAATACTATATTATATATGTATATATACATACGAACATACATATAAATCTTGAGTATAGTTATATATGTAATAATTACATCTTTAATTAGCAAATCTTATCAATTACTACCTATTATAGACTAAATATCCTATGAATATCAATTGAGATAATATTTCTAAATAGAAATATCAATTTAATTTCACTCGACTTCTTATATTTTTTGGTTTGGATATGGGTATATTCGGAGAAACCCCAATCCCCATTGGAAGGCAAGTTTGGTTCTTTATCTAATATCTCCAATGGGGATCGGAGCGGGGATGGTGAAGGACCCTCCAATTGGGGATCAGGTATGGAATAGGGTCCCCCAATCCATACCCTACCCGTTCCCATCCCTACGAACTGTGGCGAAAAGATAATCTGTTCCAGCATGCAGACACCATCCAGTAATTTCATCCATGTGCTCCACAGTGTGGAGTAACAACCACTTAGTAAAAGGACCATAAGCCTATCTAGATCTCATTTTTTACGATCTTCTACGTTACCTTATGGAACCAACTTCAATTTTCCTAGATTGCAGCATGAAGCCATGAACAATCTTCTTCCGAAGAAATAGCTCTATATAAGTATGAACAGAGAATAGTCAAGAAACCAAAAAAAACAAACAAACAGGAATCTCCTTCTCTACATCCTTGAACTATAATAAGCCACAGTGACCAGATTGAGAAACAATCGCCATTCTTCATGCAACCGGATTGGCAATGCGAATCAATCGTTTCGGTAAAATGAGTACCCATTCTGAGAGTTAGCCTCTTGCCGTAAACTACAATAAGGCTTCTGAGACCAAGAGCTTTTGGCAGGGCTAAATGTATCACAAGAGAAAGACAGAGAACACACGACAATTCACGATTAATCTAAAGGGAATCCCTGATCTATAAGCACCCAAAACAAGGAAAGGAATGGGGGGGGGAAAGGTCTTTTCAGTACAAAGAACAGCAAGAGCTCATCAATCTCTGCACTGTTGAGTTGACCGCTCCAAAAGGAATTGTCAATCAATACTCCACTATGCCCATCAAGCAGCAAACAAAGTGTATAGATATGACCCACAAAAATTAAAAACAAAACTGATCTCTGGCTAAATGACCATTTGAAAGCAACAAAATCAAAAAATGTGAACAAAAAAAAAAGGAAAAAAAAAGAGAGAAATGTCTTTAGATACAAAGAGCACATAAATCTCTACATTATCCACCTCTACGAAGGAAAATTGTCGAAAACAACTCCTGAACTGGACCCACAAACGGTAAACAAAGTGTAACGCAGTGAATCATATAAAGTGAGAAAATTCGACCTTCCCACAGCACAGAATCACAAACCCTAAAGACCATAATCAGCACCTGAACTATACCCATCAAACAGTAAATATAGTGTAACGTAGCGAATCATACAAACTGAAAGAAAAAACTTCACCTTTGCATAAAAGACCAAACCAAAGCACAAAATCAAAAACCCTAAAGACCCAGATCTACAAACCAAAAAAGAAAGCCAAGAAATTTAACCAAAATGTGAAATGACAAACATACCCTTGCCCATCGAGATTCCTGTCTCCACTCGCATACCCCCCATCCTCCACCCCCGTCTGCCAAAGCACAAAATCACAAACCCTAAAGGCCCAGATCTACGACCAGGGCATCTAGCTCAGTTGGTCGTGTACCAGTACTCAGGTGCTGGGAGTTTCAAGGTTCGAGCTGATAGAATAGCGTTGATACCCCTTAATCTAAGTCAACTAACATACTAATTCTACCGTCTGAAAAAAAGGAAAAAAGACAAAACAGAACTACAAACAAAAACAAGAAACCCGACTAAAATGTGAATGACAAAGCCCATCGTGTACCAGTACTTAGATGCTGGGAGGCTTCTGGGTTGGAGGGGTAGCGTCGATACTCCTTGCAGTAATATAACTCTACATTCTACCGTCTTTTAAAAAAAAAAAACAGATCTACTAACAAAAACAAGAAATCCAGGAAATTTTACTAAAATGTGAATGACAAACATACCCTTGCCCATCGAGATTCCCCTCTCCGCCCCCGTAACCCCCATCCTCCACCCCCGTTTGCCACACCGACTGCCACGCCTGCGACGGTGGGGCTGCCAAGTACATCGGATCCACCGCCGGCCGCCCCATCATCATCCCCCCCGCCGCCGCACCCATTACCGCCGGGGGGTAATAATACGGCACTCCACTGGCCGTACTGTTACTATTAGGCCCACCCACCATCAAACCCTCGTCCTTCATCTCGTCCCTGGGCACGATATCGACGAGGAAATCGAAGATGTCGGTGCGGGTGATGGCGGCAGCGATGTCGTTCTTCTGGAGGGTGCGGCGCTTGTTCTCCTCGGCGTGGAGCCAGGAGCGGATGGTGAGCTCGAGTATGAAGAGCTCGCAGGCCTTGGCGAAGAGGATGGGGGCCTCGGCGGAGATCATGCGGACGTCCTCGTCGGCCTTCATAATCTTCTTGATGCGGGCCAGGGGGAGCTGGTGGTTCTTGAAGTCGTTGGCCTGGTCGATTTCTTGGCGCTGGTACGTCCAGAACATCTGAAGCTGCTGCTGTTGTTGTTGGAGGAGGTGGTGGTAGGGGGGTTGAGGAGGGAATGGGGACGGCGCAGCCGTCGGTTGCGGTGGTGGGAGTTGTGGGTTGTCTTCCATTATTGGGTTTCGGAGAATGTGGGTGTGTGTACTGTGTCGTAGACCTGTGCCTAACTGCTTAAGGGGAAAATGGTGTGGTAGTGTTGCCCAATGCCTATGCTATGTTAAAGTCTTTCGCCTTTTGTTTTTTTGGATGGTTTACTTTGTTTTTTTATTATTATCTTATTTTTTTCAAATTATTATCTTATTTTTTTAATTATTAATTTTATTTCTCTTTCTATCTATCCACTTATTACCTCTCTCATCAATCATTATTTTATTTCTTTCTTCAGCCATTACCAAAACTAAAATACCCAAAATTACCAAAGTAAAATTTCATTTTAGTATCTGACCTTTCATGCAAATTACACATAGACATCCGATCTTAATGAAACATCACATAAACACCTAACATATTAAAAAACTCATCAATTAAACCCCTGAGGTCAACCTCCATCTAGAGCTGGGCAACAGACACGAGACACGATAACACGACACGAACCGGACACGAAGTTCGCGGGTTAGGATTGAACATTTCTGACACGAAACACGAAAATGACACGACTCGAGAACACGAATTCTAACTGGGTCGGGTTCGGGTTGAACACGCGACACACGAAATTGACACGACTAACACGGTTACTAATCTGTGTCACCCATTTTCACGAACATATATACATAATATATGGTATATCTATAATTCTATATAGAGTTAGACAACAGACACGATAACACGACACGAACCGGACATGAAGTTAACGGGTTAGGGTTGAGCATTTCTGACACGAAACACGAAAATGACACGACTCGAGAAACACGAATTCTAAATGGGTCGGGTTAGGGTTAGGTGATTTGTGACACGAACCCGACTGACACGACACGAACACGACTCGACACGACTCGTTACCCAGGTCTACCTCCATCCAAAAACAAACACAAAATATGTGTTCTTTCTCCAGTTTTGCCATCAAACAAATTTTTTGCACATATTTTTTGTAGAACCTATTTTTGGGTCCTACACAAATGATTAGATTCGTTCATTAGTTCTAAAATATTTTTTCAAGTGATTTGCAAAAAATCAGCTCCATCAGATGAATGTAAATGTTTGATCCAATCTTTAAAATTTTTAATTTAAAATTCTGAATCAAAAATTATAAGATTGGATACACTCATATTTATCTGATGGAGCTGATTTTTCACGGGGTCAAGCAAAAAAATATTTTAAAATTAATGAATGTATCGGATCATTCTTTGACACCTAAAGTTGGCCCCACACAAAATCTGTGTAATACTAAGAGATGAGTTTGGATAAAATAAAATAAAATAAAGTTAAGTGTCTTTATTCAAATTTCTTTCGCATTTGTTACTTTTGGGTCAAATTTTTATGACTTATTGATTTGTCTTAATGAAAGAAATCAGAAAAGTATAAATTTTTTTTATTGAAACTCATAATATTTTGAAAAAAGACACAAAAAATAAGTCCAAAAATTAGGAGTTTCGATCAAAATTTTATACCTTTTTTATTCCTCTCATCGAGATGAATCAATAAGTCGCAAAGGTTTGACCCAAAATTAACAAATGCGATTTTTTTCAATAAATACAAAAAAAAAAGTTAACTTTTTTTTATCCAAACTCACCGGTAGTATTATATAGATTTTTTGTGGGGCTCACTTTTGGATCTCAAAAGATGATCCGATCTGTTCATTAATTTTAAAATTATTTTTTGCATGATGTAAAAAATTAGCTCCATCGCATGGATGTAAATGTTTGATCCAATCTTACAACTTTTTATTCAGATTGGATCAAACACTTACCTTTATCGGATGGAGCTGATTTTAGAGAGGTCGCTCGAAAAAATATTTTAGAACTAATGAACGGATTGGATCATTTGTGTGGGACCGAAAAATGGGCCTCACAAAAAATTTGTGGAGAATTATGTGCAAAAAAATCTGTTTGGTAGCAAAATTGGAGAGAAACATGTTTTCCATTTGTTTTTGGACGGAAGTTAACGGTAGGGGTGTAATCAATGAGTTCTTTGATACGTCAGGTGTTTATGTGATGTTTCATTAAGGTCAAGTATCTATATGTGATTTACATGAAAGGTCAAGTGTTAATATGAAATTTTCCCAATTACCAAATGAACAAGGCCTTCGCTTAGACGGGGGAATTTGGGATTTCTCTCTTTAAAAAAAAAAAAAGAATTTTATTATTCACACTCCGATTTTTTGTTATACATACATTTTTTATTTTTTAGTAGAAAAATACATACACTTTAAAAAAAACAAAAAAAAAGAGTGTGAATAACAAACAAAACAAAACAAAAAGTGTAAATATTAATTTTCCAAAATAAAAAAAGTAAGATAAGCCAAACGAATTACTAGTAAAAGTGAATAACAAGGAGTGAGGGAAAAGTTTCTGAAAAGAGAAAGGATAAAAGTAAGGATTTTGATATTCGTGCTCCACTTTATTGATGGTGCTCCACTTAACTAGTAATTTCATGTTAAAAGTAGAGCGCCATCCTTAACAAGTGGAGCGCGAAAACCAGTTTTCTTAAAGTAATTGTCATAGAACCAACTGCGTTAGCTCAATTGGCTAGCACTCTTGCATCTCATTAGAAGATCAAGAGTTTGAATCTTCCTCCATCTTCGTGTGGTTGTTATTTTCTTAGATGGACTTTTCCTTTACTTCTTTCTTTTGTTCCTTATGATGGGCTTATTCTTATATTGGTTGAGCTGTTGGGCCTGATTATCTCATAAACTCTCATAATTGATTGAGATGTCAGGCCTGATTATCTTGTAAACTCTCATAATTAATGTAGTGTTCCAAATTTATATTTTGTGCTTCATACATGATATAAACGACATCTTCTATCGATTGAATAAAAGAAGTACTAATTGTCATGGAAATAGAAGTAAGAACATGATTCATCATAGTATTTATATCTTACTACAAAATACTCCTACTTAAGTAAAAAAGGAGGACCTTCACTCAGATCAGCTAAGCGATGCCAAGGGGTATGAAGAGAAACTCACAAGGGTAAAAAAGAGAAGAAAAAATGCAGAGGAAGGAGCCAAGGAGCCAATAGTAAAATTTGGAACTGGAGAATGGGAGGATATGATGGAATTTCGCTTTCACCCTTTTTGCTAGAATAGAAGAAGATGAATGAAAGTTAGGATAGGATAGAATGATGGATTGCTAGTGGTCTAAATTGAAAAGCACACACTCATTGGATATGACGACGACTTCCTATGCTCAAACAACATTTTATGCTTGTCCCCATCTATGGGAGTTATTGCTAAAACAAAAGGTGGTTTACCTTGGGATGCAACGTCAGCCGTTCGAGTCTACTCGTTAGTATAAAGCGATATACACTATATAGGTCACATAATCCTTCTCGCTCTCACGAATTTTAATATTTTCTCTTTTCCAAAATGTGTTCCTGCTCGCGCTTTTGCTTGTGCTCACGCAAACCAAGCCCAAACAACAATTAACATTTCTAAGTTGACCTTCAGAAAATGCACGCCAGATTTAGTGCTAGCCCGGTTCTTCAGCATTGAGTGCAATATGGCAAAATTGATAGGTCACTTACCCCTCAAAGACAACACTTAGTCACTTACTCAAGATAAGCTGGGAGGAGGCATTACAAGCAAAAATCTCTAGTTCGTCTCCTACTAGGAGTACAATTCTCATGGGTCACCCTACCCAAAGCTTGTGGGAAGTGGCCGACGTGACTTGAGATTGCAGTTGGTAGATCGGCCATGGGTAACCCAAGAAAAAAAAAAGGCTCTACCGTTCAACTGATCCACGTGTTAACTTCCCCGACAATGTTCATCCAACTGAGGTAGGGAAATTTTGAAGTAGGGAAGTTCCTGGACCTTCTTGAAATGAAAGGTTGCAGATCAACAAAGATAGCTACTATCTGAATCTAATTCATTTCTGATGTTAAAACTAGAACACATCACATGATTGGCTGATAGGCATGACCACACACCAACAAAAGTAAGAAGGTTCAGAAGGGTATGACTTGCCACAAGTCTTCATATTTTGAAAATGAGGCAGTTAAATAATAAATTCATCGTCCAAGCTCTCGATCTCTATTTGAAATCGATCCTACATAAAGGGTAATCAAGGTTGTAACAAAGAATGTCGAGAACACGCTGCAGGTGATTGTGAGTGTATCCAATCTAAAATGTACGGTGTAGAATTCACTACTACTGATTGTGAGTGTATCCAATCTAAACTGTACGGTGTAGAATTCACTACTACTGAGAAAACACGAGCATTCCAAGAGTTCTCACAGTTGTTCCAGCTGCAGGTATCACTACTAGTGTCATAATGTACCGACAAGGGTCTACACTGTACTATTTCAATGACTCGAACACACATTCTGGGAGGAGAACGAAAGGGCTTATGAAATGGCACCTCATTTCCTTAAACACGACTCAACGCCATTTTTCTCCATTACTTGGTGTTGGAACTTCATTTCCTT
This sequence comes from Rhododendron simsii, assembly GCA_014282245.1. Classification (NCBI taxonomy): domain Eukaryota; kingdom Viridiplantae; phylum Streptophyta; class Magnoliopsida; order Ericales; family Ericaceae; genus Rhododendron; species Rhododendron simsii. The sequence goes on from CM024960.1 coordinate 28,215,870, forward strand.
GTTACATTACTCAATATAAGTTCTTAAGAAAGTCCTGGCCCTATAACCTGAGAAAAAAATGCTACTCTATGATGGGGATTTAAAAGAAACAGGACGATAAGCATCAGAAAAGAAAAGAATCATTAAAGTTCACCTGGAATCAGCGAGGAATAACTACCCTTGAAAGTTGACAGGATATTCATACTTGATTCCAGAGTGCAAGAACCTTTAATTAGCTCACAAGATGACAACATTTGAATACAAGGGTAAATTAAAGTCCTAGAACACACATACAGACATACTCTTAGGTTCATCAACGATGCAATACAACACTCATGCTCCATGGTAACACGCAAGATGAGATATGAACAATCAAAACGCAGACTCTGAACGGAGATGTAGAACCAGTGAGCTTAGTTAGGACTCTCACTCCAAAGAGCACGCTTAGGAGTTACAAAAATACTACTGTATAACGGACAACCTGCTACTAGCTCAGGGCAAAACTCGGTCATCATTGCCTCTCTTAATTTTTCTTTTCTGCTCCAGAAGCTTGGAAAGAAATTTGTCTATAAATGAATCCCAGAATACATAAAAACATGCACATCAATTATGCTATAAACCACTTTCAATTTGCTCCAGAAAGTAAAAAGCTAGTGCAAAACCAACAGCCACAAAACAACCCCAAGGAGTTATTAGAAATGATGAAAAGGAATAAACATGCAAATAAAGACAAGCATCTTGTGATTTCAGGCCAGATAGAGCAACATGGGAGAAAGGATGGTAATTTTCCCCATTAATCTGAGGACCAGCCCCAACTCTCCCTAATATTGCCAGTCTGCAGAGTTTTAACTTGGTTTTATAAACATCATTTGAAGTATTCTGTGTGAAAAAAGGTAATATTAACAAACATCAGGCATGCTATGGAAAGAAAAGAGCACACAATCTATCGTCCAAACTTTCAAAATTAGCTAAAAACTGTGAAAGTTAAAGAGAGCTGCTGAAATTTCAAGTTTGAGAAGTCTATTTAAGCACTATGAGGTTTATGTGTAAAGGAAAAAAGTTCTGAGATTCCTTTTGTGTGTAAAACAAAAGAACAAGAAAAAAAGAGCTGTTACATACAGCAAATTAGGTGCTAAGCTAACGATTCTCAGTTGTTTCCATCCGCAAACAGCGCCTACCACGTCAGTTCACCTTCTATACTGTCTTCACGTTGCAGAAGAGCAAGACAAAACCTCATCTCACCTCTCTGACTTCAAAATAACTGTACGGTCTCCAAAACTCAACAGTGATACCGCGAACACTGCTGGACCAGTTTCAGTATGGTTGAGAGCTCTAGTCAATCAATGTTTGACTGCAAGAAGATGGAATGAAAAAGAAAACTTAAAAACAATTCGAGTTGGGCCAAGTACTAACAGAGATCAAATGGACAAAATTGCTGTGCAGCAAAAAAAAACAGAACTGGTGACTACTCACCAAAAGCCACTGTTGTTTATTCTGTGGCTTCATTTGTATGTTTTGCGATTTTTTCTTCAGTGGATTCCTTTCCTTTCCTTGCCTTTCTTTTTGTGTACACAAATTTGTAACGGTTAGTCAACCCTTCTTGTGCACTGCTTCTGCCACTACCCTGTAAATGCAAGTTTTCCTCAACTTTTCCCAGGCCGTCCACCGCACCCTCTTTGGTAGCTTTTGTAGCTTTCTCCACTGTTTCTACCCCCTTGGCTTCAGTTATAACCTGGAGTAGTTCCAAAGGCAAGGCTGCTGGGTCAAGCTCAAGGCAACCCTTGGGAGCATTTGCAGCTTCTTGACCAGTAATTATGTAAGAAGGGACATGATGAGAAAATCGGAACATCTCCTCTCTCTGGATTGTCTTCACTTCTCCCGGGTCGAAATGCTGGTGAAACACTGACTTGAAGCCAGCAACTTTAACTAGAGGACAAACAGCTACACCTCGTTCCTCATGATAGTCGTCAAGCACTTCTACCATGTCGTACTTGTGAATCACTTCATCTTTCGTTAGCTCATTCCAGTCGGAAGACCAGTTTTTGAAAAGAGCCCAAACGTCTCCCTTCTTGGGAAAAATCTGGATTACTCCTCTTGCAGCTTTTGTCCACTTCATCCTGTGAGAGAAAGAATTCAGATTCTTGCTTACTATGTGCTTGCCTATCCTGAAATCCCCAGTAGTCTTGGAAAAACCAGAACCAATCCAATTTAGCGGGCCCAGTTCAACATTGCTTTTGGAGTTCAGCCAACTAATCTCAAGCTTGAAAGGCCTCTTAGATATGAGACTATGAATCAAAGCGTAATAACGGGGCATGCCATCATCGTCATCATAAGCAGCCCATACCTGGTTTTCACCAAAGGATTTCTCTATCCGATCCTTATCGAAGTCATAGAACTCTGGATCCGGAACACTCATCAACATGACATCAGCAGGCTTTTCGTCAGAATCAATATTAGATGTTGCAGGGGTTGAAGACTCTCTGGGCTGGACTGCTGGTGGTCTATCGGCATTGGCTTTACGATCCATAAAAGCAGCACTTTTATTTCCATCTTTCTTCCCTCCATTAACTGTACCTTTTGATTTCTCCATTTCTGCCCCCTTACCCACTTTATTTGATTCCTTCAACGCAGCTTCCATGCTCCAATCATTCAGCTTTTTCCTTAACTCCATCCTAGACTTTGCCGCCAGCGCATTGCGAATTTCTAACTGCAACATCCACCGTACACTTTTCTGCTTCACAGTTCCATAAGCACCGAACCTTTCTGTACCTGAGATACCCCTTTGACCAATGCCTCCATTCCCCATTGCCATCTTATTAGGAATATCCCTTCCAGCAACATTCATATCGATGCGACTTTTTTTCAGAGGCCTATCTAATTTTCCAGAAGAGGAACCAACATGTGAAGCTGACCTGGCACCCATTTTCTGGAATGCACTACTTTTCTTGAAACTCTGACTTGCTGGATGAAACAAATTTGCACTTTGACCAGCTGAGGAACCTGATCCTGGCACAATTCTGACACCACCTGGATTTAAATGTGTACCCTGCTGAATGTTTGGACTATTGATAGAGCCAGCACCTGCATTTGGAGCCCAAATGGGTTTTCTCACTGTGGCAGACATGTTCCTTGCCAAATTGTCGTTCACATTTTGCTGTTGCTGGTTGGGGCCCCGCTGGGTTGATGGTATCTGACCATTTCTGGGTGGACGAGGAATTTCCACTGCACAAAAAGGCTCATGACAATTGGGACAGCGGAGATTGTAGTTTAAGTATTCCCTTAAGTACTCATATTGCATCTTACACCGCTTGCATGCAGTCCAAAAAGTATTGGACTTTGATGGAGTAGGTTGCAGAGTAGCACCGCTCTTTAGATCCTTTAAACTGGGATTGCCACTGTGAGTGAAACCATGGAAACCATTCTTACCAGCTGGCATTGGTGCATTCATACTTGAATTTTTCTGGTTCATAACCCTTAGATTCTGCTTTTGGTTATATTCCCCTCTCTTAGCCTCATCGGACAATAAACTCCATGCTTCAGATAGTATTTTGAACGCACCATCCGCCCCAACCGACTTGTTTTTATCAGGGTGAAGAGTGAGAGCAAGTGCCCTGTACTGTCTCCTCAATGTTTCATCATCGGCGAAGGGGTCCACACCTAGAATCCCGTACCAGTCTACTTCCCCATTTACCTTTTTCTCAGAAGAAATGTACAAATCTAGGGTTGCCATGAATTGAGGAAGACCTTCAAGCCCAGGAAACAAGGTTTGAGCTCTCAAAGCAATTTTTTTAGCTCCATCATAGTCCCTTTCTGTCAGCTTCTTCTCAGCAAGCTCTTTTGCCCTAGCCGCTTCCTCCTTATTACATTCCATTTACCCAATATCCGCACACAATGTACCTAACCAAGAACAAGAACTCAACTGCTTCAACAAGCGCTGTGAATCCTACATTATTGTCCTCGTCATAAAGGACCGACCTCCAAATGTGCAAGCCCTAAAGCGACAAACAATCAACCCACAGTAAGAACCCATATTTGGCAGGAAAGAGAATAATGACACAATATCATTGCCTTACAACTACGCCAAGATTGTTATGCACAAACCATAACAAAGAAACACGAATAAATGCATCTTACTTATCATATCCGGACACAAAAAGTATCCTTGCATCAAAATATTATTAATGAGCAACCAACAAAACGACAACGGAAATTAATCTAATCCTAGATTAATGAACTTGAAAAGCCCAAAGTTCGGACTCAACTGCCTTAACAAATGCTACATACTCGATATTCTTGGCTTGGTCATAAAGGACTTCCTTCACCTGCGAAAGCCCTACTATGGCAAAATAGTCAATCTTAAGTAAGAACCCACATTTGAAAACAAAGAAAATAACAACACGGAATCATATGTCTCATAAGGTGTTTTCGAATCAGGATACGTATTGTGTATCGTTTTTTCCATTTTATGTATCGGGATACGTATCGAGTATCGTAAGATACATTAGCAAAAGCTAATATACGATTAGAAGATATTTATACCTGTTATCTGTTGTTTACACGAAAAATAAGTTTTTTCCGAAAAATAAGTTTTTTCCATAAAAAAATAAGTTTGTAGGATGAGAAATTCCAAGTCTCCCCAGTGGGTGTCTATCACATTGAGGATTTCGAATACCTTGGTCAAGGGAAAAGGAGAAGAGCTCTTATTTGATGTATGCAAATCATGATCACAATAAATTCTTTTTCTATTCGAGCTTTAATGAATGGAGTTTCGGTTTTCTTTAAATGATTTCACCGTCGCCACAATTAGATCAAAGGATTTAGAATGTGTTTGGAGTTCTGATTCTTAAAATATGGTATAAATTTTGTTCAATAAGTAATCGTAGGATACATACCAAATCGGGATACGCGAAGGTATCATAGGATTCACCATCGTATAGTTTTTGAAAATAAAGGATACGGGGTAGGATACATATAGTTTTTGAAAAGAAAGGATACAAATCGTAAGATACGTATCCTGTATCGTAGGATTTTAACAACATAACTAGGTCATTATTGTTAGAAATAAACCCTAATGGAGAATTCAATAAGACGAATAAATGCAACTTGCCATTTACCAAATCCCAAAAGCAAAAATATCCAAGTCAATAGATTCTTAATGAGCAACCGACAAGAATATGACTTTAATCGATTAACTAGAGTACCGAACTTTTGAAAAGCCCAAAGTTCGAACTCAATTGCTTTAACAACACAATCCGATTTCTTGTTTCAGTCAGAAAACACTTCCTTCAAATGCAAAAGCAAAAAAAGAGGATAATGACATGAATAAATTGTTAGACACAATCCATCGTCAAGAATCTAAGCAAACGAATAACTACATCTTGCCATTTAACAAACCCTAAAAGCAATTGTATCCTTCCTGCTATAGATTCTTAAAGAGCAAACAACAAGGAAATGATGTGAAATTGACAAACAAGAGTAGCAAACTTTTGAAAATCCCCAAGTTCGAATGCAACTACGTTAGTAAACGACTAAACGCTACTACTCTTGATATTCTTGTCTAGGTCATGAAGTAACCTTCCCTAAAATGTAAAAGGCCTAATACAACAAAATAACAATCCATAATAAGAACCCAAATTTGGCACACACAAAAAAAAGAAGAGAATAAGGACACGAAATTATAGCCTTATATGTAAGTCTTTATTGCTAGGAATAAATAATGAATTGAACCACACGAATAAATGCATCATCTTGTTTACCAAATCCAAGAGAAATTGTATCCTTAGGTCACAAGATTCGTAATGAGCAACCGACAAACGACAAAGGAAATATTTACAATAGAGAAATTGTATCCTTAGGTCACAAGATTCGTAATGAGCAACTGACAAACGACAAAGGAAATATTTACAATCGAATAACTAGAGTACCGAACTTTTGAAAAACCCACGGTTCGAAGAAATCTATGATCGAATCACTAAATTTGGAAGATTCGTAATGAGCAACCGACAAAACTAGAGTACCGAACTTTTGAAAAACCCACAGTTTGAAGAAAAAACTAGAGTACCGAACTTTTGAAAAACCCACAGTTCGAAGAAGGCTATTTGAGCATCATCAGCGTTAGTCGTTCCTGTACCTTAAAACAAAATTATATATCCTTTGATCTAGCAACCTTCTTAGTTCTTAAACAACATAACATTAACAAATTGAACTACCCGATATACCAAACTTATGAATGACAAAAACAATCAGTGACAAGGGAAAACTTCAAAATCTGCTTATTGAAAAACTCTATGTCCCTTTGAAAAACTCTATGTCCCTTCAGCCACTGGTATAAACTGCCATAAGGTATGGACTGCATAACCCAGAACAAAATCAAGTGTAAACTACTCAATTTCAATGCTAAAAGCAAAATTAACCATACCCATCAACCAGAATCTTATAAACTTGAAGATTCCATTTACAGTACGCAAATTGAGTTTACCTGACTAAACCCTAGAAAGCCATTATAAATGCTTCCACAATCGAGCAACACACTCAATGATCACAATTACTTCCATGCAAAGCATAAACCAAAAACAGTATATATATCTATATATATAGATACACAGATAGATACAGATACCCAATACAGCTTAACAAAGAGAGATACGATGACTTACCCATTTTGAGCAATGTGAATCGCCATTGACGAATTTCCACGAAATTTGTTTCTGCTATTATCTCCCAACCAAGTCAAAAAAATAACAACAATAACTCCAGAAACAAGATGTTTGGGAAAAATTCGCCAACCCTAATACAGACTGCACAAAAAAGAACTCTACCGAAAATTAACGAAAAATGTACATATACAAAATAAAAAGGGACCATGTGTAAACCCTTTATTTATAGTACTACTATTTTGCCAATGCCACCCTCAACCTGACTTCTGTCCTGGGTTAAGCAATAACTATGGTTAGTTCTTAACTGTGGTTAGTGAATCTTTGTTTTTGTTTTTTTTTATAAGAAATAGTAAAAAAGACAATTTTGTTCAAACATAGGAAATTAATAAAAAAGAATATATTCTTGGACGATTCCCTTAATTTATTTTGGCCTTATTGTAAAAACCTGATTTTTTGGTAAGTAAAAGTCAAAAATTATTTGTTTTCTTTCATTTCCAAATACATTTCTCTTCTTCCAGAATTGCATTGTCCTGTTTTCATTAATTTGTGACCTAGTCTACAAATTACTGGCCTGTTTCATATTTTTCTGATGTTGGAGCTAATTTCAAATTTTGTTTACTCCTTCAGCCTAAGATATTCAATTATAAACTAGTTATGCAATATTGATAAAAGGGTATATCAGACAATTAACAAAACTAAATAAAAGCATACCCAAAAAGCTAATTTTCTAAGTTTCACCATTTTCTACCATATATACCTCAATATTCAAATTAAAGAACCGAATCCTCAACTTTTTATGCCTATGGTTTCTTTGTAGGATATTATGCTGAGCCTCATGACATTAGGTATAATGGGAAGATGTGAAGATGATATTTCCTTGTCCTTCAATGTGTCATGCCAACCATGAGTCCTCTAGATATGACATCTTATAAGAGAAACTGGACTAGGAATAAAATTCACTTTTTCCAATTGTTTTTACCTATTTTGTACTCCATTTTTCGATATTACTGTCATGTTCAATGCATAGCTGTCTAATGTATGCAAGGTGCATCATTCCTTCAAAATTTGTTCCATATTCATTGTTCAACTGAAGCCCTTTCAGGATTATGGTAATCTAAGGGAATTAGTTCTAATCTAGAGCCCGAGTGGGTCCCACCGGGGGAGATTTCCAATAAATGCAGTGTAATCTGACCATTTAATGAAAGCTTGGTTGGAGGATTTTAAGGTCCACACTGTGATTAAGGTAATCTGGGTAGAATAGGAGAGGGATTACTCTCAGTAATTGTCTCACTGACCAATACAGATGTGTTTCCTCGTTTAACAGATAAGTTATAGGTGCTTCACCCTTGTTAGATACCTGTGCCTTTTGATCCTTTCTGTTACACTCTGTATCTTATGGGAAAGTTTTTACACTGCAATTTCTGGGTAAGTTGATGAAAAAGGAGGCCAATAACCTGCTGGAACAAGCATTTCAAACCATTTAGGAATGTATCAAGGAAAACTAGCAGTTTCCTTCACAAAGAAAGCCTAGTTTTACAAGGTGATGAGCAGACACTTGGCCAGATTTCTTACGGAATCCGAAATTTCCAATTCTACCCGGATATCCAACTAAAAACAAAAGATTCTACTGCCAAGGACGACGGGATACGAATCCGAACACAGATGTGTCAAGCACTATCCTATGTGTGTGCATTTCACGTGCATTGGACGGTTTCGAACTAGTGTACTGGACGGTTTCAAACTAGTGTACTGGACGGTTTCGGACACATCAGTGTCCGTACCTGTGTCCGTCCGTCTGCAGCATTACTCAACCACAAATGAGAAATCACAATCTTTACATTCAAGGTTGTTTAATACCCTGCTTTACCTCATAGATCAATCACCGGAATAATATTTGCATTGCGAAACTTATGGTGATGTTCTGATTAAGGTACCATTAGCTTCCATCAAAACCAGCAATCATTTTTCAGTCTGGTAAAGTATCTCACTGGAGCCAAGAAATGAATCAGAGAATGGAAAAAGGAGATCTGAGAATGAATTGGAAACCGTGACATGAATGTTATTGGTATTTATTGCTTATACAACAGTCTGAAATACAAATCTGTATCCTGGCTTATGTTTTACAGAAGAATAATAAATGCCCATTTTAAAAAAGTAGGAAATGAACTGCTCAAGGAGAATCTATTCCGGTACATTGTGCTAGAAAATCAATAAAGAGCAATGGTCTTCATTCTACTGCCAAAACATAACGGACTCCTTCCGGCCAAAGTAACAAAATTGAAAAATAGTGATGCCATCTGTTCTTTGGTTTTCTGTTTAGGAACCCGAGCAAGTTGATGTAGTCCATTTTGTTGCTCCAGCATTATTTAAACCGACACATACTTGCAGCAAAATAAGCAACGATTTTTCACCCCTCGCGCGTTTCAGATAGTCTGCTTTCCATAGAGTTGTGTATACACACTCTTGGTCCGATAAACGACAATCAAACTCAGCACTGCTGCAATAACACATAATCCTGACAAAATACCACAAGTGATGGAGTAACAAATGTTACCACTACAAGAGAGTGAGTCATCGTCCATAAGAACTCCCAAAGCCTTCTGTTTAAGAGAAGCTTGTTTATCTGCTTCGTAGTCGTATATGCCACTGGCTAGAACACCAGAGAAAATTAACGAGCCTGCTGGGCTTGCAAGTGTGAGGAAATTATATAATGCACCGAAACTTTTCAAGCCAAACAGTTCTGAGATTGCAGCTGGCATAATGGCCCAGTGGGCTCCATATCCAAGTCCTATTATCACGGTCAGAACATATATTTCCCCTGGCCAACCCATGGCATAAAAAAAGAGACCGCATGCCATAAAGACTTGTATAAAAGCCATTGCCACCGGTCTTGGATAGCCATAGTTCCTAGTAATGAAGAACACAAAACAGGATGAAGAAAATGGCATAACACCATCACAAGAAAGCGAATATGTGTATGGTACAAATGGGGAAAGAATGAGATCACATCACATACCTAACGACAAGTTCAGAAAAGAACCCGCCACCGACACGGCCAAGAAAGTTGAAAATGCTAATCATGGATACAAATATGTGTGTCTCGCTATATCCCAGAGATAGGCACATCTGACCCAGATTGTCAACAACTGTCAAACCGGAACCGGAAGCCAGTACAAGGGAGAAAAAAATAAGCCAAAAATCTGCCTTCACTAATGCCTGCAGCAAAGTGAAGTTCTCTCCTCTACGTGGACCTTTCTTTCGCTTGACCCTGACTGCTCCTTCAGCAGCTGCTTGAAACAGTTTAGCTTGCAACTGAGCAATTCGCTTATGCCTTTCTGATGCTGTAAGCGATTCTTCTCCTTCAGATCTCTCATCTTCAACCTCACTGAGAATGACCTCAGTCCCCTCTTGTATTTGGGGTTGAGGGAGAAGGCTCTCCTCTGTCGGAAGTCTTGGTTCCAAGAAAAAACTCAATCTTATAGGTATCATAACTGGAAGCAATATGATAATTATCAACACAACTGCGAAAATTGTTATTAATGTTTGGCTTAAATCTACTAAATCGTCGAGCAACAAAATGACCAACAAATAGGCTGCCAGAACGATACAGACACCATATATGAACAAGAAACTTGAATCATCGGATGATCTAACTTGTCTGTGACCTCCAACTGGTCTAACAATGAACATGAGAGAAAGGACTACAAGAGTGGGCCAAACTGCGATCATCAAGATCAGTGTCGACTGATTAGAAGTGTTGATTGCGGCATACAGTTGAGTTAAAATTGCACCACTTAGACCAGCGAATCCCTTCAGTATCCCCACTATGGGACCACGGCTTTTGGGAAAGTTTTGAACGCATGATACCAAAGCTCCAGTGTTGAAGTATGTCTCTCCGTTTGTTCCAACAAATATGGAAGCACACAGCTGCAGACACAAAAAGATTTCATATTTTTCATTACAAAAGGACTGAAGAAGTAACCATTTTTAGCATGGTTCAGGGACAAAATATTTCACAACAATACCATTATATAGTCACACAGAATGATGGATGCAACAGTAAGTACCCAAATTGGCATACCTTTGTGGTGTCAGCAAGTGAATTATAAATTTTGTCGCTATGAGTCACAAGTGATAGATTAATTACTTATCAATGCAGAGAAATGCCAGCAGATTAAAGGATTTCTATGAAGATAGTGGAAAGGGGATACTAAAGACGCAAAAGCAAATATCATGCAACTCAAAGGCGCAAGTTAATATGGGGTATAAGTATAACTCAGAAGGAATGACACGTGCATGTTATATAAGAAGAGCTAACTGCTATTAACATGTGGTTCTTCTTCATTTAATGGTTCTTTAAGGCTATATTTGGATCCAGGATTTGGGAACGGAAACATTTTTCCGCGTCCTTTCCTTTCCTTCAAATTTTCCCAAATCCTTGATCCAAACACAGCCTAAAAGCAATCAAATACTAATTTGATTTGATTCTCATAACTGTAGGTAGCCGATAAGGTAAAATGACAATTATCCCGTGTTGGTCCTGTAAATGTTCCTTACTTCTTTATTTATCTGAGTTGGTCCTGTTAGTTAGAAAGGCTCAAAATAGTCTACAGTCCCATGGGTGCCTATAACTCACTCAAGTCCTGGAAGCATAGAGGAGGTGAACAATAAGAATATTTATTTCTTCACCTTAGCTCAAAGACGCGATGAGATCATTTAAATGCCAGAACAAAATAAAGGTACTAAAACTTAGCTGATATTTGCTGCAGCTATGCAGCGAATACTTTATATATGTATCCTCTTGAATATATGTCTACACTACCACCGTAATAGCAGCACTATGACTACCTTTTCTTATCACTCATCCAGTATATAATAGCCTAACCTAACCTGCAGGATCCTACATTCAATTTGAAAAACATGTATACCTTGCATTGAGTGAACAACGCCATCTACATCTTTATACGACTGTAATTATGCATTTCAGCGAATCTGGAGAAGATATTACCTTGCTATTCAACAAACTAGATTCCATTGAAAGTAGCATGCACGTACTGTCATTTGCAAGTATAATGCATCAAACCAGTGTACAAGTTTTAGAAACTCCTCTGAGTAAAGCTCCCGCACACATACACAACCCCACCCCACCCCACCCGCACACCTTCTTTTGTTCTCTTAGGACATAAAAACTCAACTTCAATTACCACACATTTGTAATCATGACAAGAGAGGGAGAGAATACATTTCATTTGCAAAAGTCTTTGTTATGTAACAAGGAACACCCATTCCCGAAAAGCTTCAACCCAGATATCTACTTTACTTTGTGTACTAAAGGAAAAGGTGGTGGCAGTCTGAAGAAACTATGAGCCTTCGGTTCTCATTTTGTCAATCAATAAGCAAGGATGCATCTGGTCTATTGGTGCAAACAGCAGCAAAAAAAACAGCTTCTGCTTACAACAATCCAATTCTAACCATGTAATCTTCTCACTAGTCACTTCTCCTGGGTTAGATGCATCTGGTCTATTGGTGCAAACAGCAGCAAGAAAGACAGCTTATGCTTACAACAATCCAATTCTAATCATCTGAACTTCTCACTAGTCATTTCTCATGGGTTAAGAATTCCCGAATAGAGAGAGCCCAGCCTGACTCTTCCAATCAGGTAATCCAGCTCAAATTATGCCTCCCTTAACTAAAAGTCCCCAACTTAACCATAAATCTCAATTTCCATCCTCAATATGATTGAACTATAAGAAAAAAAGGTCTACCTAGTGCACGAGGCTCCCAGTACAGCAGGTCTGGAGAAAGGGTTGGATGTACGCAGTCTCAGTCTGCAAGCGGATAGGCTGTTTTCGTGACTAATCTAATTCGACAATCAATAAGTCTAGAATCACACCCAAATCGCACAAGCACATCCAGTGTGTGGAGAGCCCACAACTTGTGAGTGTGGGTGTGGTTCTGGCATTTTTGTTCAACATTACAGCAACAAAACCAATACACTTCCCGGCTATGGAATCTGCTAGTGCCAAAGAACATTGAAAGAAAAGTGAGACCCAATGTTAGTAAACTCTTAAAAAGCCCAATCTATCAAGTAAACTCACATGGGTTCATTCAACCATCCAAATTTCGTACGAAGGCACAATAAAGAGAACCCAACTAGATGTCACAAAACCCAACATCTTTTTTTCTTCATCCATACCTAATACCATAACCATCGTCAGTTTACAATCGTCCCTATCTGAATATATTCACTTACTAAACACAATAAACAGGCACAGAATTTGAGTGAGAGAGAGAGAACTGACCACCCACAAGGGCAAAGTAGGCAGCTTGTCAGAGACAATGAGCCAAAGCAGGCCATACCCAACAAAATTCTGAACCACCCCAATGCTAAGAACAGCCCAAATCGGCAAAATCTCGCACAAACTACCCGCGATAAACCCGATACTGTCCCCCAGATCTTTGGCCACTCCCAAGATGGCGATTTGCCTCTGGTTGTACCCCATTTCGCTCTTTATCACCGGCGATATGCTCCCAAACAAGTACCCAATCCCGGCACACGATTGGACCCACATTGAAGCCACGAACACCAGCCATCTGTTGTTGATGAAAGCCTTGAATTTCTCCTTTAACTGACTCATAGTTTTGGAGCAATGGATTCAACTTGCCTGATCAAGAACACGGGATTATGGGCATGATCCAGTGATCGGAGGGAGCCTCTGGGTTTCTGGGTTAGGTATACTTGGAAGTTTTGAGATTCGAGCTGTGTACAGTATGGCAATGATGAAGAGTGTTCATTGATGTAAATGGTTGGTTGACTGGATATATTAGAAACGTGATCCTTTTCTTTTTCACTTGTTTGCTCTGTTTTTCTTGTGAAAGCCAATCATTTGGTACTGCATCGCAGCTTTGTGAAATTATTACTGGGAGTAAAATAACGGCCGTAATAACCGGCCATGAAAGAAATTGAACTATGTTTCACACACGAGTTCGACTACTGGTACATACTCCAATCGTGTATTTGTGTGCATCGCTCTTGGCGCTCTCTGCGGTGCACTCTATAGAACAGAATTGAACCGTTCATCTCGACAATCAATAATTCAAATATGTTGATTAACTTTGAACAGTAAGAATTAATTTTCACCGGTCAAATTAACCCGAGTAAAGTCATTGATTTGCATGTGGGGTGCCGGTGCAGGTGGCCCAGCATTTGTACCCCTGATACATGAGGTCGGCCGCTCAAACCCCACCTCCCCCTTCTCCCCTAACACTAGCATCTACTCACGTTTCCCTAAAATATGGCAAAAAACTCCCCCTTCTCCCCCAACAATAAGTAACATCTACTAACATTCTCATAAAATATGGCCAAAAAAAAGGTCATTGATTTTTTTTTTTGATCCGAAAAAGGGTCATTCATTTGAAAAAATATTTTTGAGTGACCATACAAAAATTACCTCAATCAAAAAATTCTAAATACGTGATCTAATTGTTTAACTTTTCATTGAGACTTTTCCTGAATTTTGAAATTAAAAATAAAAGTTAAATGATTTCATCAGGTACATCTAGTGACCCGATTAAGCTTATTTTTTTTACAAAAATACTCAAAAAAATATTTTTAAAATAATAACAACTCAAATCATTTGTACAAGACCACGAGGTAGGTTGTAGACCCCACGAAGCCATTTGTTGTGCATGAGGAGAAGATTTTTAGTGCCGAGTGGGTATCACGTGGTGCCCACTCAACGCATCCGAGCCGTCCATTTCGGTTTTGGACAGCTCGAATTTGGAGAGAGAAAGAGAGTGTTGGGGTGAGAAGAAAAAGAGTGTTTCAATTTGGGCCATCCTATACACTTTTAGACGGGCCGGATGTGTTGCTTGGACACCACATCGGCCGGATAACGTGGTATCCATCCGGCACCCGAAAGTTCCTCGTGCAGAAGGGCCTATAGATTCCACACCCATAGTTTTTTTCGTTCACACAAATCCCATACTTTTGGGAAAACTATAAAATGGACTGGGAGTTTTTTTTTTTTGAAATTGACTGGGAGGATTTGAAAAGGAATTCAAAGCATATATATATATATATATAGGCTGCCGCATGCCGAATATGAAAATAAGGTATTGTGCTTCATTGAATAGAGAGACAAATCCCCAACTACTGTTCTGTCTATTTCCAATAAATCAATTAAGGTGTTGTTTGTCTTATATGTAAAAATCATAATTTTAAAACACCCGAAAAACAAAAAAAAAAGCTAAGTTTTTTTTTATCCGAATAAAAGAAAAAGAAACAAGGTAGTCGTCTTACTTTCTACAATTTTATTATTTATCCGATACACCGGTAAAAAAATACTCCAAAACATGGTTTATTATAACAGTTCAAGGTTAGCCCGATTGGTTAGTAGATTTGCTCCCCATACAATTGACCAAAATTCGATTTTTGGGGTCAGACTGTACGAAAGAAATTTCTTTGTGAAGCCCTAGTTCTGACATGAATGATCTATCTTTGATTGGACTGAAAAGAAATTAGTCATAAGTGCCTATAAGTTAGCCCGAACATCAATGACCATCCAACCCAAAAAACAAACGGTTGGGTACAGAGAATTGAAGGCATCTTTCATAGGTCACATGTCTGAGAAATTATTTATACTTGAATTGCTCGGAATCCTCTAGCAAAAGAACATGGGGTATTCATTACTCCATTCTTTTGGAGTAGTTTTTGTTTTTGTTACTATTTTTGATCAAGAAAGTGATGCCATGTGACCCCCTCCCCTCCCCTCACAATCAATTGCTATGATCTTTTTTCCATTCTTGGGCACAACATGAGCGATTCACGGCATTGCCAAATGAAAATAAACAAGCAACAAAAGTAGGCTGTTAATTTTGTCACTCCTTTTTGTGTTACGTCACTCCCTTGCAAGTGCTTTTTACGTCATTTCTCTGCAAATGTATTTTTTTTGCAAAAATACACTTGCAGTAGATTGACGTTAACACAAAAGGTAGTGGCAAAATCATTTCAACAAGCGTATCTCCCAAATTACTACCCTTAAGAAAGAGAAAGAAAAGTCCAATGGGTGTAATTGTGTAAAATAATGGGCAAATTTTGTCAACACTTTGGAGTGATCGAGACCCTAGATTGATTGACTAGTGTCTACCGACTACCAGTTTTTTTCTGCACTAGATAGTCAAGCAAGGTGGGGCGCTGCCGTGAGATAGGCGCAACTGCACGCTTGCTCACAACAGCCCCCGCTTCCGTCAAGTAATTTGAACAATTGAGACCAATAATCTACTTTAGAACTTTGATAGGTATATTTTACACGCAACTGAAAAACTAAAATTGAAAAAAGTGCTCAACGGAGGATGTTGAAAATATTGATTAGATGGGTCTTATCTAGTACTAAAAGTGCTCACGGCATTGCTTTGCATTATTTACCGTATTAGTATTTCTTAAAGGAAATTGATTTTCATCTGGACTCCAAAAGTGGAGTGCAATGCATACAACGAAAGTGGAGTGCGAAATTCAACTGCATACAGCGATTGATCTTTCACGCTCCACTTTTGGGATTGATTTTTCGCGCTCCACTTTTGGGATTACATGCAGTTGATTTTCGCACTCTACTTTTAGAGTTGTAACGACCCGGATTTTTGCCCTATTTTTTTTCGAATGAAGAAATTATTTTAATCAAATAGTCTATAGTAATCGATTAATTATTTAAAAAGTGTAATTAGATTAAACTAGAACCTAGATTAATTTTTGGTGTTTAAAATTAGTTTAGCATCTACATTATTAATTAGTTTGTATCTATATGTGTTTGTCTATTATATTTATAATATACCCATCCCACAATTTATGGGATTATGCTCCCATCCCCTCTCCCTTATCTCCCCCGATTCTATCTATCTCACTTCCCTCCTACATTCCATCACCTTCATCCATATCATCCCACTCTCCCACTTTTCCCCACTACTCCTCCTATATTACTCTACGTCTACTACAAAACCATCCATCCCCCCATCCTTTTCGGGCTGACAGAGAGATGTGAGTAACATAACTTTATTCCATAAACTCAATTTTCGTCCATATCACGTACCTCTGGTCACGGCCTGTTCCTCTTAGTTGATGACATTTTTAGGCCTAAGTTTCTTCACGAATGTTGTAGAGGGCGTCGAGAGCTTCAATTTCAATCCAAGAATCGCCCAAAACGGTCAAGAATTGATAGAGTTATCGCCATTCAAAGTTAGATAAAATTCTCGAATTCTGATTTCCCGGCAGATTTAGAGACCCTTCTAAACTTCCATTTTTCTACTACTTAGAGTGGTTTTCGGGCTTAGACTTCCTCACGAAAGTTGTAGAGCGTTTCGAGATCTTCGCGTTAGACACAAGGATCACCAAAAACGGACAAGGTTTGATTGGGTTATTTCACTCCGAAGTTACTGTTGGAATACCAAACTTTTGCCGCCAAACGAAAATCCACCAGACTCTATAGTCAAGCTTTTTATTCGGATTAAAGGTATTATAATCCCTCCCCTACCTCTCCCTAAATATATAAAGTGAATATGAGCCGAACTTTATGCACCAAACTGAAAAGAATTCGAATCAAACGTTGCATGGCAAAAAATGGCCGTTTCTTTTTCTTTTCTTTTCCGGCATCGAAGTGAATCGCCTCCTGGGTTTCAAATTTTTTGTAGAAAATTTCAGTTAGACCGTAAGGTGTTTAACATATGTTTTCAGCCCAAAAAATATTTTAATAACATATTACTATTGGACTCTTAAGTTATTAAGGCCTATGTTTCGGCAACTTCCAGACGCAAATTCCATTCACTTTTATTTAAAAAGTGTTCGAAACCACTTTGTGACCTTCCGAACACCATTTTTGACACCCGGACTATTTTTCCTGGACCCTTCACACCTCAAAGATCATATCTTATCATTATCATATTTTTTTTTATCTATTTAGTTTACTTTCAACAACTTCCATTAATCTCTTTATTTAAAATAATTTCGCGACCCTCCGAACCCAACTTTTGACACTCAAACTTGTTGCATAGGACCTTAAGGACTTTTATTAATGTCGTGATAATTATTCTAATATTTTTACCTAATTTAATTAGTTTTTAATCAATTTAATTTCTTAAATAAAATTAATACAAGCCTAGACTTACTTTTTTTATAAAAACTTTTATCAGATAAAAGTTTCTTGAATTATTATTAACTCTTTGGTCATACAAGATTAAGGGCAACGGCCCATTCATAAAAAGTTACGTGATTGTCTCGTTCACTTTTATTTCAATTATCAATATTCTGATTACTTGTTTATTACTCTGACTCTTGATTTATTGTGTTAAATTGGACCCTAGAGACATGGGTGACTTATGAGTAGGATTTCACTTAGACGTTACTAGGCCCTGGTTATTTGGGAGAAAGAGATGTTAGAAGATGGTGCAGGCGAATTGTGTGATGTGATTCGATACTGGCAAAGTAAGCCCAGTGATGATTTAAAACCTGGCAGATGGTCTAGTGATGTTTATGCTGATAAAACTGTGGTCCAGTGATATTTTGTGATGATAACACCTGGCAGGTGGAACTTGGCGGTGTTCCAGTGATACTTTTCTGATGATAAAACCTGCGGATAGCCCAGTGATGTTTATGCTGATAAAATCTGGCGGGTGATCCAGCGATATTTTTTGATGATAAAACCTGGCAGAGGTCCAGCGATATTTTGTGACAGGAAAACCTGGCGGGTGGTCCAGCGATGTTTTGTGATGATAAAACCTGACGGTTGGTCACTGACGTTTTGCGATGATAAAACTTGGTGGATAGGCCAGAGATGTTTTGTGATTATAAAACCTGGAGGTGGGTCCAGTGACGTTTTGCGAAGATAAAACCTGACTGGTGGTCCAGTGATGTTTTTTGATGATAGAACTGGTGGGAGTCCAGTGGTGACTTTGATGTGGTGATTAAGATAGGCGAACCCTAATTATGATCCGAGCATACCGAGCTTTTCCTTCTTGTTAGGCTATCGGTCAGTAATGAATAAATTTATGTGTGTTTTACTTTCCTGCATTGATGATATACTGTTACTTGCTACTTGTAAAGTAAAAGGGGTGGTTGGGTTAGATTATTCTACTCGGTGATTTATCACTCACGGATACGTCTGTATCCTGGCAAATCGTTTGCTTCGGCGATCAATTTCCCAGATGGCGCAGGATTCAATGGAGAGGATTCAATCAGGAACGAAGATCGAGTATGCTTAGATTCTGTATCAAGCCTAGAATTGACTCTGAAGTTGACGTATTTTGAATCACTAAATCTATCTTGAGTTTGTAATAGCTAAACTTTATTTTAGAAAATTATATTTATTTAGCAAATTTTCTTAAGAAAATTATTTTATTTTACTCCGAAAAATCGGGGCGTTACAAGAGTGCATATGGTAAATTTCAGAGTGCAAAAATCAATGTCCTTTCCTAAAATGAGAAAACAAACTCCAAATCTAAGCTAACTGACCGAAGTTATGCAGTTGGTTGAGCAAAAGCATCAAATAGAAAAACGAAGTTCTGACAAATTTGAAGAGATTGGTCGAGTGGAAACATGATAACAACTAGCATATTCCGAAGTACCAAAAAAAAAAAATATGATAGCAACTAGCAAGTAAGGAGTTTACTCTCCAAACTCGAAATTTTTACTGACACCGCCAGTCAAAAAACCTTGAGACTGTTGGAAGTTAATTCTGTTGTTAATTTTAAAGCTTTGGAATCAGTCGAGGTGTCCATAAAATGGCACAGAGAAACCTGGTTATTTAAAAAAGAAAAGATGATATTCTGGAACCAGACTAAAGGAAACACCATCACAGATCATTGAACCTAACATGGTATCTGAAATTTTGGCTGTAGTTTGGCAATAATGTAACTAGAATACAAGCATTCAACTTCAGAAAGTGGCGTACGTTTAACCCCAAGGGGTCTGGCCAAGTGGCCACGAGAAAGCTAAGAAGTGTTTGTCCTTAAACAGTCACATGTTCGAATCTCTCGGAAGCCAAACATAACAAACCTCGGGGCAACTGGAGGGTTGCCCCGTCGAAGTTTCGGAATTAGTCGAGGTGCGCAAAAAGCTGGCCCAGACATACTTTGAAACATTGCTAATGATCAGTCTTCTCGTCCTACGGGAAGAAACTTCACAGTTCAAATCAAATGAGTTTTCCAATTAGATCTCAGCTCTCCAAATGAGCTTTGATAGAATCAGGGGCCTCCATCGGGTCAAATATGAACATATACTCGAATTTTGTTGTACAAAATGAATAGCTGTTTCTTCTTAGAAGAATGAAAAAAGACAAGACTGGTATCACCAGACTATTCAAAACTTCACCAACTCATCTACCACTCTTTAACACATGAATTCAGCTACTCTTTATACGGTCTCGAGGTAGTTGAAAACAAACAAACAGGAAAGAGGGAGGGAGGATACCTGTATTGTGAGGACACGTGCACAATATCTTCGAACTCTCACACGGAGCTTTGTCCCGGCTCTAATTGAGTGCCCTGTTAGTGGACGGGGGATTGACCTCCCAAGAATTAGTCGAGATGCGCGTAAACTGGTTTGGACACTTGAGTTATCTAAAAACATTCTTCCAACTCCACATATCCATCAGAAGAGGAATGGATTCAAGAAACAAGAGTGCTACCTGCATCACATCCAAAGAGATAGACTTCCTGTGCGATGCCTGCATTTAGGGTTCGTGTTTGTTCCTTAGATTTCACGGGGATGAGGGCATCAGTTTGTCAAGGATATCAAACGTATGATAATGAGACCTTTTACTCTGTCGGAATATTTGAAAGAGTGGTCAATGGCCTTCAAGATTGCTTGTGAATATCAAAACTAATCAGCTACTCGAATGAATGAGATCGATGAAACCAGATATAGCATGTGTGCGGCCATGAACAACTCACCAGTCTTAATGTGGAATTCATGAATGCTTTGTTTCCACAAGGTGCAGATGAGTGGGAAGTTCAAATTTAACACTTCAGGCAAATTATATAGCAAGCCTGACAACCCACAATGTACTAGTACCATTTAGTTGGATGATATTTAGTCAATATTTCTTTTCTATTACCATATTAAACCAGTTCCCACACTGCCAAAAACTTAGCTAGCAATCATAACAAACGCAAGTTCGAGTACAAGGGCCGCTACTGTAGCACATCTGGCATACTGGATTAACAGAGTCCATCACTAGAATGACCTATTCTATACAAGCAATCAATCGATGTCGCATGAACATCAAACAAAAATTATGTCAGCATAGATACAAAATCAGAGCACTTCCTGAAGTAATGGATGACAAGAAGTAAGCATATATAAAGAAATTGTGCTTCTCTGCTATCACATTCTCCTGGACTCCTAAGATAATGTATTTCGTAAATACAAAATGGAAGGCTTGTTATTCAACCATACAATATGACTTATGTGCCCGTGTCAAACCAATTTTTGTAAATGCATAAAGTGCAAAATAGAATACAGATTCCTATACATACGATCTTGATATGACAATGGGTTGTCGGGATTTGAACCCAGAATTAACTTGCAAAGATTAAGTACAAGTCAATTGTAACAGATGCCTAAAATTGGATGAATCGGAATTGTTGTTTAAAGGGTTGATTCAATTTGGCTACGTAAAACACATAATTACATAACTCAATAGTTCAAATCCATGGAATCAAAACTTGGAGATAACCACCCCAACTGGTCCAGGATCTTCTTCATTCTTTCTTCCTGCCCCTTTGAATCCCCCAAGGCTGTGGTGAAAGGATATATATATGTTACCTTTGTAGCCATACATCTATAAGCAACCATATCTCCTTTCACCAAAAATTCAAGAACATCTCGGCCAAACCCTCCATCAATCTCAGCTTGCAAATATTGGCCTGGATTTGAGTCCATGTCAGTGAAGATACGGATAAAGTAACAGTACCAATTTTCCTACTAGCAGTCACACTACTGCATACAAATAGATCGTAATTTGGATCTATTTCAACATCTCTTCCATTTTGTAAGCCAGTTTTGGTTGAAGCTAATAAATTGACAGTTGCCAATTGCTTAAAGATTTTCAAGTTTTCCTTAGGGAGCATCATATTGCATCTGCACACACACTCACACACGGCATGTGTATATGCCTCTACATGTGATCATGGACATGTGAATTTTGTTTCAATCTTCTAATGCTTCTAGTTTCGGTTGGGGTAGGGCTAATTACCATCTGGGATATCTTCAACAACCTGAATCTTTGCGTTTTTCTGTGTTTTCATAATAGCATCTTCTAGTTTCTGCAACACAAAGAAAAGCATCAACAAACCAAATTCAGATTTATACAAGATCACCACTTCATGCAAATGAAAACATGTTTGTCGTCTAGACCTTAATGGCATTGCCTGAACTATTTTCAGGAATACTCCAAGGGAATGCGAATGATGATGATTGTGGATTCGTTGAAACGCAACCAGGGTTTATCGATGGACAAGGTCTGATTTTCCTGCAAGAACAAAAGATAAAATTCACTAGTGACACAAAGACATAAACAACAAACGCAAAAGGATCTTACTAATAAATCTGAGATGAACCCATTAAAGGGAAAAGGATACTAAACTTACAAAAACCTAAATTAGCCAATGGAGATGAACCCATTCAAGCTAATGGGCACTGGAGTAACTGGACATATAATGACCTAAATTAGCAACTTGAGATAGACCCATAAAAGGCAACGGAGTGCTAAACACAGAATGACCTAAATTCGCAAAATTGAGATTAGCCCACTAAAGGCAGTGGTCAATATACATAAAAACTGACATAAATTAGCAAATTGAGATGAACCCAATAAAAGAAACGGGTCTTAAACATATACAGTGACCTAAATAAGAATTTTTTTTTTTTGGATAACCCAACGTTTGGGCCAGATTCCGTGCACCGGGACAAATTCCGGGACGGGGCAAACCCCCAACCCATTAAAGGTAACGGACACTAAACACATAATAACCTGAAATAGCAAAACAGATATGAACCAATTGAAGGCAATGTGATTGGGGAGATACCCATTGTCCAACCCTGTGGGCAAGTTCTTGGATTGAGAGAATGGAGTGGTGGGCAAAGAAGGTGGGGAGTTGAGAGAAGGGGTTGCTAGGGAAGGTAGCGGAGAAGTTAGGGCCAAGGCAAGGGATAAGGAGAGTAGATTCTTGAGGAGAGAGGGCTTTGCGTTGAGTTCTTGAGGATTTAGCGATGGGGTTAGACTGTGTGGGGGGTTTCTAAGGGTTGAAGAGTGATTGGATAGTGGTGGTGGGAATGGAGAGAGAAGGTGAGCACTGGAACTCATGTTTGTTATCTATCCCCTTCCCTCCTATGCGGGCATGTGTTTGGGCTTATAACCAATTCAATTGGCCACCGCTATTCGCAGCATAGTTTCTGCTACGCGCAACCAATTGCTACCTACAAACCACCACATTATAAGGATTTGCTACTTGCAGCCAAAAGAATATCCATGAACTTCCCTTTTTGCCCTTGTATACATTATACATACAACCCAACCCAACCCCTCTGTCGTTCTCTTCTCCGTCCGTTCCTTTTCTCTCTCTTCTCCCTCATTCTGCTATAGATTTCCACCTCCCCACCCACGGCGCCGCCACCCACCCACCATTACCGCCACCCACGCACCCCCACTCCACCCCGTCTCTCTCTCTCTCTCTCCCCGCCTCTCCACCCCATATGTCTCTCTCGTCTCTCTCTCTTCCCCGTTTCTTCTTCTGTACATTCCCCACCACAACACCACTCCCACCATACCACGACAGTAGAGCAACTTTTGAGGCAAAGGAGGTGTGAGAAGAAAGCACACCACGCCAGCATCACCAACGATTTCGAAGTGGAACATCAGTAAAATTTTGAATATTGTTATTACGCGGGTTTTGTTTTCCGTTTGTTTTTTGTTTTTTTTCCAGAGAAACCCTAGTACGCTATTTTGTATATTTAAAATGTAATCAGGCATTAGAGTCCGATTGTTTTTCACAATTTCGGATAGGTGGTTGTTTGCCCCTATTTGGATTTTAATATCTGAAATTGATTGCCTCATTCAGATTTTAATTTCCGAATGACTCCCTAGTCGAATATTATAAAAGTTGAATTGTTAGGTTATTCAGAATTTAATATCCAAAATTTATTGTCTCATTCAGATTTTAATATCCAAATATTTATACCCCATTCGGACATTAAAGTCCAATTAGTCCCCTCTATTTTGATTAGCACCCCTTGGTTGTAACAAGAGCTGTAGCTTTTCTTTCAACCAATTTTTGAATGTCTAAATGTAAATCGATGAGCTCTGTAGTTTGTACACATGTTAATAAATCTGTAAGATGCAATATGCATGAACAGTGCTCAACACACCAGTTGTAGCTCTTTTATTATGCTTATAGAGACGCGATATGCTTCACGACTATAACTCACAATGTCATGACACGTAGAAACACTTCCAATTTGTAACACAGTAACCTAGTAAAAAGTCTGTTTTGATTACACTCCTAGAAATAGTACCATTAACACAAATGCGAAGAAAACCCATTTATGAAATAATTAATTACCTTTGGTTTTGATACCAAAGTCTTATTGGCTATGTTATTCTGAAACGAGTTACCAAAGGTTGTTAATGTAGTCAATTGGTAACTTGGTATATTAAAACCAAGAGAAACACACCTCATTAGTGCAATATAACAGACTTTCAGAAATCTCCCGTAACTTCATTTCGGGAAAAGGAGCCACCAACTATGATTGTTGCATATTTTAGCATATACAACATGATAGAAATTCATCTTCAAACTAAGTGCCATACAATACAGTAGTAAGCTCGTAATTGGAAATTTTCCCAACTAATTAATTCTAGACCGTTTTGATGATGTCTTTTTCTATCAAGTGTTCAAATTGAATTTTTCACATGCATGTTGTTTTTAAGTTGTAATGTTCCACCTCGTGCATGTAAAGAGACTCCAGAATACCAACTTCGTCAAAAGTATTCGATCTTTATTATTTGTAAAATGTAGCCATCAGTGTGTCGAATTGTTTATATGCCTAAGGATTCTTTTGTTCATCTATTAATCATCCTGCATGAATTGTTAGCTCATTCAAAATTTAATATCTAAAATTTATTGCCTCATTCGGATTTTAATATCCAAATCTTTATACCCTATTCAGACATTACTGTCCGATTAGTCCCCTCTATTTCGGTTATTAGAATCCGGTTTACTTATCTTTATTCAGAAATTAGTATCCGATCTTCCAATCTTTAATTTATGTGTTCTAATCATAATTGTTAAATATTGAATCGAATTGAGAATCGGATTGACCTTTTTCCCAATTATAAAAGTTGAATTGTTAGCTCATTCATGTAGTTTCATATTAGTCAAATGCAACAATGTGATAAACCTTGATTCATGTATGGATTCATATCATTGTGTGAATCATACGATTTTGACAACTATGGTTCAAATGTATTATTTGCAATGTACAGGAAATGAAACGAGTCCCTCCTACTATTTCTACAAAGAAGAGGAAGGCTGAGCAAGTTTTAGCTTCAGAAAGTAAACGAGGCAAAACACGAAGATGAAGGCAGAGGCAAGAGATTGAGGTACATTCGGAGGAAGAGGAGGATGTGGAGGTTGAGCAACATGCTCAGGTAGAGAAGGATGTGGAGGTTGAGGAGGATAAGCCACATGTTGATCTCCGGGAGGATGAGCCACATCATAATGTAGGGGAGGATGTGCCATATGCTAATGTAGGGGAGGATGAGCCATATACTGAAATTTGTGAGGATGAGCCGAGTAATGAGTTACATGCTGAAATTTGTGAGGATGAGCCACATGTTGATGTATGGGAGAATGAGCGTGAGTCTGATCAACAGGAGGACGAGGTACATGAAAGTTAGAATACGATTCTGTGTTTCTAGCTTTAAATTGCTTAGATATATTTCACTTAACTACTACTACTTCTACTACTACTACTAGTCTAGAATTTTTCATTTATGTTTCATTTAGAATTCATTTATTAGACTAAACTATTATTTGCAATATATACAGGAAACGACACAAGCCCTAGTTCGGATCGTTACTCGAGTCGTTACACTTGGTGCTGGCGCTGTGACCGTACTTGAGACTTGATGTTCTATGACTTGTTTTTGATGGACTTTATGGCCTTGTTTTTATTTTGGACACTTTATGGCCATGATTTATGGACTACTTTCCGTGGTGGAATGACTTTTGTTTTATTTTGGATAATTATTAGGATATTTGTGATAATTGGATACCGTTAAAATATGAATGCCAAGTAGGGCACAAAAACGTAAATTTTATGGTT
Source organism: Rhododendron simsii (assembly GCA_014282245.1). Taxonomy (NCBI): domain Eukaryota; kingdom Viridiplantae; phylum Streptophyta; class Magnoliopsida; order Ericales; family Ericaceae; genus Rhododendron; species Rhododendron simsii. The sequence goes on from CM024960.1 coordinate 28,241,877, forward strand.
TGAATCATTCTTGATACTTTTCTAAGCAAAAATAATTCGTTACACAATACTCATATGTGAAAAATATAGATTTAAATGAGGAGTGCCGTACGAACTGACAATGCTCTAGACAAACATAGAACACTACCAAAAATAAAAGTTTGCATAAATTTCATATTTTACAATAAGATTCTATGAACTAAAATTTTACATAAAAGTCGCTTTGTTGTCTTTAACTCTGAACCCTTGACGATAATTCCAAAATCGTGCTTCATAGCGGTCGATATCAGCCACTCTCTTAACGTTGTTTCGGTGGGAAAAACCTATGCAAAACAGGTTTGAATAGACCTAATCATAAAATTCAGTAATACGCTTATTTTGTACTCCAAATAACCCATTGGAATTTTTTAGGGAATCTGAAATTTCTTTAAATAGTCATGTCGGAAAAATTTCTACACAAAATCCGTTGTCTTATTTGAAAAAATTTCGAGGGTCATTTAATAGTCCTGTCAACACATATTTTGAGAAATAAATTCGCTCCAAATAACCCATTTTTTACTATAGAAAAATGCCAGCATCATTGAATTTTTGGACACGAACACGTTTTACGAGGAATAAAATTCCTACAAATATATATTTTCATGTTAGCCCGTTATACGAGGAAGAATTACATCCCATGTTAACCAATAATAAATAAAGGAGTTGATTTTCAAATTCCCTTTTTCATATCCACACTCTTTTTCGTCCATTACAACTCATTCATTCGGAGAAAATTCAATTCGGAAATAAATATCCGAAATATATAACAGGTTTTGGACTTTAATTTCTGATTCATATACCAGTACTTGGATTTTAATTTCCGAACAGAATGAGAACTATCAGATAGAATAACACCAATCGGATACTAATGTTCGAACTGGATCAATAATTTCAGAAACAAATATCTGAAATTTATACATATGTTCGGACTTTAATATCTGATTTGTACACCTTGAATTGGATTCTAATTTTCGAACAGAATGAAAACTATGAGATAGCATGACACCATTCTAGTTTCTAAACAGAATGTTACAGACTTGACAACTATGAGTTTTCAAACAGAAATACAACCATCGTTACCCTTTACAACTTTCAATTCAAATGGGCATTCACATTTTTTGGTGTCCGTGGACCACACTCTCTTCTTCACAGCTACCTCCTTCCCATCAACCTTTTTCACAAACGGCCTATACTTACCGCTCCTTTCTCATGAAAACCTTATCTTAAATGTGCAATTCTTAATACATTTCTTAGAACCCTTAATCATAATGATAAATCCATGTTGTTTACCAGTGCATCTTATCCAATCTACCAAAGCTTCATTGGATGGAAAAACCTACACACACATAAAAAAAATTATAGCCCGTAAAATTATATTGCACATGATAAAATGCTTTATCAAAAAACACTCACCGTCTCTGTTGTAAAATACTCCGTATCGTATGGAGGATGAGTGGAAGTAGGTATAGTCGATGACCTTGCATAACTACCAAGTGTTGAAGTGTCACCGTGTAACACTTAAAGACAAACCAGGTAAGTGCGGGATTCTCTGCAATTTCATTCAGATATTAATATCTAAAAATTGGCACCAAATTCGGATATAAGAGTCCAACAACGTTGATAATATTCAGATATTAATATCCGAATAGTTGTACATAATTCAGACATTAAAGTCTGAAAAATTAGTGAAGTTTTGGCACTGTGTGTCCAACTGTGTCGGGCCAGAACTGAAATTCAAAATGAAGGGCTTCTGAAATTGAAAATGGAGGGCGGGCTTATCTCTTTCTGTGGTTTTTGCTCCGTCACTACAATATCTGTGACTTGTTTCTCAACTTCTATTGTGTCCATTGTGTGATCTTCCGACTCCAAATCGTGGTTTATTGATGGGTCAATTATTTCTTGTTTATCAATGGAGGGAGAGGAAGCAATCGAGGTTTTCATTGACAATTTAGGAGGAAGATAGGCAGACTTAGTTGCTGGTGGGTGATGACAGCTGGGTAAGGATGAAAATGGAGGAATTTGAATGGGGGGAAGGAGGAGACATGGTCTGGGGAGGAAGAAAAATTAGGAGTATGTGGTTGTATGGAATGGGTTACGTAATTTGCTTAAAGGGTAAAATGGTCAAATAACATGAGGTTTTAGGGGTATCATGGTCAAACTACACAAGGGCAATTTTGTCCGTAATTGATAAAAGTTTTAATCGGCTGCGAGTAGCAAGAACTACGCTGCAAATAGCGGCGCCCATTCAATTTTCTAGCGTTGGCTTGGCTGGAAATACAAATGTCAAAATGATTTTCAAACTCCCCATTTGTCCGAGTACATTTATTTTTTGAAATTACATGATTATCTTTTCTATGTGTGAATGATAAAATGTATGGAGGATAGCTTTGTAATTTCACATCACTATATATATATATATATATATAAAAAAAGTTCACTTAGACAAAAAGAAACTAGGAAAGTGTGAAAATCAATTCTCCTGCAAATACCCTTTTATCGTTTCAATTTTATCGGATGTCCTTGAGAGACAAAATAAAAATATTGAAAATAAATGTGAAATCATATTTCAAACAAAAGAAAAAGGAACAAACAACAATGAAATGAGAATAAGGAGCTAAAAGAAATATGGCAATAAGGAGGATTAGTTATCGGTAGAGGGTGTTATTAACAAGTGGGATGATTATAATTCTATCAAACCGCTTGTACGTACACATTTGTTTCTATATAAATTATGTATGTAGAAGTTTTTTTAAAAAGCAAAATCATCTATCTCCTTGAAGTAGCTCGGCGAGATTCATGCACAAAAATAAAATAAACAAAAAACAACCAAATCAAGAGCTTCGTTTGATTCTATTCGGATTCAAAATAATTATCCATACTATTGAGTTTCTCCTTAACCCATTTGTAAAATTTTCAGACTAACACTGTGGATAAGGGTATTTTTAGAATTTCTTGGGAGAAAAAAGTAAGCTTATCTGCTTATGGTTAGGTTAGAAAGAATTTATTTGTCCAATTTTGTACTGTAAAGGTGCGGTCCAAGTGATAGCAACCGTCGGATAGTATTTTTAATGACCCAGATTTATTTTTATATTTTTACTGGTAAGAACATGCTTTTACCGGTAAAAGTTTCAAAAAATTTGAATCATTGATTATCAAGATAAACGGTTCAGATTAAATCGCACACGCTTCTCTGTAGTTGATTGTCTCTGTAGTTGATTGCAGAGAAGCCGAAAAGGATATATTATTAAATTTAATAACTCTTTCAAGGGTGTGGAGACAAAGGGTAGATTTGGCTTTTAAAAGTGTAATAGTAACTTATTTTTTGTCATTATTCAAAAAAAAATCGTATTTGTTAGTTTTGCGTTAAATTTTTGAGGCTTATTGATTCGTCTCAGCGAGAAGAATCGAAAATGTATAAAATTTTGATCGAAACTCATAATTTTTTTTAAAAAGACAAAATTAAGTCTTTTTTTTTTACTTATTTTTGTTTTTATTCAAAAATTATGAGTTTTGCGAATTTTTTTATTTTATTTTTTGGATTCCTCTTGTCGAGACAAATCAATAAATCACCGAAGGTTGATGCAAAATGAACAAATAAAAAAAAAAATTACTTAACTTTTCAATCTAAATCCACCCAAAGTAAGATTAGAGTAATATTAAATAATAGTAAAAGGCAAGAAATATTTTTTTTAAAGACAAATAAGAGTAAGTTTTTTGATATAGATTGTTTCAGTATCAGAGTCGATATGTCCGAGTGGTTAAGGAGACAGACTTGAAATCTGTTGGGCTTCGCCCGCGCAGGTTCGAACCCTGCTGTCGACGTCTTTTTGCACCCCCCTCTCTCGCTCTCTGCTAGTTTTCTGGTCCAGTTGGGAAGGAGAAACCAAGATTTTTTATTTTCTTTTGCTGTTGATTGAGCTTATATCGTCTGATCTTGGTGCTATCATAGGCAAAAGCAGATGATGCCAGTTCAACATCCCCTGCTGCAGACCAAGCTGAATCTGAGGAATTTGGAAGACCAAGCTCCGGTTTGGGAAATTTTATTTTCTATTTTATCCAATTGGTTTGTGACGTTGGCAAAAGCATATTCTCTTTTGTTTTTCATATTTTATGTAGGGGTGTAAGGGTCAATTTATGCGCACCTCAACTAATTTCTTCCCGGTTCAGTCCAAGGCAGATCATCCTCTTTGGGTCTATGAAATTCACAATAGAAACTCTCGCGGCCTGCCCAGTATATTATGCCTTTGGTGGGAGGTGAACTAACCCTATGGGTTGTTTAGCAAGGCATTACCCGTTATTGGTAGTGTGTGGTTGAATGATTAATTTCCCCTCTTTGTGTGTGGCAATTTTTTTTTCTATACATCCAACGGGGATTAGTAGGAAGTTAGTAGGTTAGTCGACAGGAGATTTCAGAAACTATTGGTAGCCTTGAATCCCAAACGCCGATGACGGGGCTCGAACCCTAGAGGAGATGCCAATTGGGCTAGTGCCCATCGGTGCTTTGTGTGTGCCTTGGTGCAGTTTGCAGTGCTACCATTTGAGCTACATTGCCGAACTAGTGAAAAATCTATACCTATAACCACCCAAAAATCTTTATTGTACTTGTGATGAAAAAGTGAACAACCTCTTGGAGAAATTACGCTTTCACTATAATCCATCTCCAAGATCTCTCTCATTTTCAGAGTGCAATGATTTCAGATTTCATGCAGGAATTGCGCGTCTCTGTCTCCATTGTTGCAGGCGCTTGCAAACCAAAACAATTGTTTCAAAATTTTCAAACCGTAGACTGTGATCATGTCTTGAAAGTGGCACATGATTGTCGAGATTTGACTCTGAGATTATGTTTGGGTGGTTATACTTGATCTCTTTATGTTGGTCCTGTGAAGCTGCATATTTATCCATTGAAATCGTCCTTAGATTGATTGATTGATTGTGGCCTTGTGGGTGCATATTTATCAGATAAAGCATGCATCCACTGTTTGCCAGTCATGTGTCCATTCTTGGCCTCTTAGGAAGATGAAGACATTTTCTGTTGTTGTAACTCAGCTGTGCAAAGATTGAACAAGAAGACTATTCTGCATAACCTGTGTTTGGATGGATGGAAATGCAGGAAAATGTTGCGCTTCTTCCCAGTATGATGTTAGACGTACCGTACAGCCCATTGTCAACATTTCCATGAGTTCATTGCCATTGAAGTTAAATATCAACTCAGATTCAGTGTGTACCTCTGCTGGGCCGGCTGTCAATACGAGACTTTGTCCAGGCTTTAATTGGGGCCCCAGCCCCTGCTAAAAGACGGTGAGATAGGTGTCCCGGATTAGTCGGTCTATTGGGCCGGATAATATCAGAAGAATAAAACAGCCAAGGTACTACAAATTTCATCCAGCAGTAATCTCCTCCTGTTTCTGAGATGAAACAAGTTGTTGTGGCCTGCTTTGCAGATTATAAGTTCATTACCATGTTTGAAGACTACTGGGGCTGTACAGATTTCTAGTTTTCCACCATACAAACTCGCCGACACCAATATATTTCTGAAGACACTTAAATTGGTCATTTGTACACATTCAATCAGCTATCTTGAATGAGTCTTAAGGTTGACTATGAGAAGATATTCCTGAAGATCTGATCAACTAGAGAAAACTGAGACAATACCAACAAAAAAGGGGTGTAATTAAGATAAATTTACTAGTTGTGGACTGAAGATCTGGTAGTGAGGGAGGATCTCATGTCTACGATGGCAGACTCATTGGCTCCCAGCTTTATGGCCTCTTTGCTCGCTCTTATGAACCTCGAGACAGCACCCTTCACGTACTTATGGGCTTCCTTTACGTTCATTTTCTTGCTCATCTCATCCGGGAAGCTGCTCAGAAAGTGGTCGCCGTTCAGAACTGCAGCCAGTTGGACCACCTCACTCTGAAACTCCGATAACCCCTTGCTTTCATCTGCTTCTGTGGTTCTCAAAGGACCCACTTCCGGCAGGACCTCTGCTTCCAATTCAAGACAAAATCCATGAAAATTTTGTTTCTGGTAAGCCCTTATTATTCGAAGTTGTAAATGTAGCAATGCATTATAGAACTGGGTTGAAGCTTGTGACAGGTTTTGTACATGTCTTAGGTCATGCCATCGTTTTTTCATTTTTCATATAATCAGCCAATGCAATTTATTTGTTATCTTATCATCAATATCCTGAAAAGTATGATAAGGCATGAGCTCTAGCTTCTCAGTGTCAACAAAGTGGAATATATATGTAAGATTTGGAGGACGGCCTACGCTTCCTTTTTTCTGGTTAGCAATAGTGCCTATGAGTCAATGACCCCTGCTACTTCATGATTTATCTTTCTCCCATCATTTTAAGATGTGGTCGAATTCTTGCCTGATTCGGAGTTGTATTTCTTTTGCCCATGAAAACACATCACAAAGGATTCTTAACAGGTAGTGATCTCGATTGTGTTGTAATTTTCTCAATAAGTGGTGAGTTTAGAAGAGACGTACCCGGGCAATCAGTTCTGGGAGAAGTTAACTCTCCGACAACCTGCTCAAACGTGCCAGCCCAAGCGTCTCTATGAGTCAAGAAGTTAGAGGAGAGGTTGAACATTTTCTTTATGGTTGCAGGGATCGAAGAGTGCTCGTATTCGGAGTTCAGAGCAGGTCCTTTTGGGCTGCTTATCACTACATATATAGACAACAGGTATCAACAATGATAGGAATCAAAACACCACCACAAGAAGCTGCATTATAAGAACACATCTGGTTTCTGAAAAGGTCAATCCAATAACAAAAAAATCACTTCTTTCAGCAGTCTAGAAAAACACAATTCAATAGACAAAAGACCAGGAGACTTTTATAAGCAAGGAGGATTAGTCAAACTAAAGCTGTTAAATATTCAGACTCAAGTCAATTTGGCATAGTGAAATTCAAGCAATCTTAATTAATTTGACACCTACATTCCTGATATTGACAAAGATTACTCAATTTCCACGTAGTTCACCGCGCAGCTGCGTACACTAATTGAGGAAAGCTAACAAGTTCTCAAATCTTGAAAATTTAGCAACTCACCAGTTCCTTTCTTGATCCAAGGAGACACCATAATCGTCGGAACCCTAACTCCAAGCCGATCAAACTTGAAGAAATACGGGGCAGGGCCGGTATTCCCATCGGGGTTTGGAATATTTTCAAAAGGTGTCTGAACATGGTCATAAAACCCCCCATGCTCATCATAAGTGATAACCAAAAGTGTTTCATTCCACTGAGGACTCCCCCTCAGTGCCTCATAAACCTCCTTCACTAACTTCTGCCCATCAGCCACATCATGGGATGGATGATCATCATTTGCTGCCATCCCCTTCAAGTCAAAGTACCTCGGCTCGATCACCGACAAATTAGGCAGTTTACCCTCTCTAGCATCTTTCTTGAACTTCAAATCAAAGTGATGGAACTTGAATATGTACTTCAATTTCCTCAAGTTTCTGTAAAACAAAGTTGTGGGTATGGTTTGGAAGTAAATTCCAAAGCTGTACCCATTGTGGTGAAGTGAGTCAAATATGGTCTGCTGTGGATACCCTATGGCTAACTGCTTTTTCACATGGCTGGTTGAACCATGGGAAGTTGCTGAGTAAACAAATAGCCTGTTGGGTTGGGTTGGACCCGGAATCGAAGAGAACCACCTGTCGAAAACCGCGAATTCGCGAACTAATTCTGCAAAAATGGGTATGTTTTTCGGCTTAAATCCTTTCATAACAGTGTTGGAGAGGTTCTGTGACAGGGAAAGTGCTTGTTCCACAAACCCAGTCATTGAAGGGATGCTACTGAGGTTGGACCCGAATACCTGCTGCTCCACTGCCTCAAACGAGTGACCCGGATCCGGGTCCACGAACTCGGCATCGTCCTTGAAGCAGATGGATTGTGGGTCCTGGGCTTTTGTGGAAACCGGGTTGCACTCCTCACCCGTGACACCATTGATTGATGGGTTGATGGAGTTCTTCATCCACCCTATCATGTGGTCGAAAGACCTGTTTTCCAGAACTAACACCACGATTGTTTTGATGGGTTGTTGTGCAGTTGCGGAGCCATGATTGTTTGAAGGGAAAGAACTAGAAAGTGCGAGAAAGAGCAAGAAAATGCAAGAAAATGGAGGTGCTCTGGCCTTGAACCTTTCCATTTGTGGTTCGCTCCTGCCTTTTGCCTTGGCAGCATAAGACTATGGTAAGACGAACATTCTTGGTTGAATCAAGACACTTTTGAATTTTTGATGCATGAAATGAGGGAGTGAGTTACCTTCACTACTTTAGCTGACACAGATTGGAGAGAGAGAGAGAGAGAGAGAGAGAGAGAGAGAGAGAGAGAAAAGGGAAGGTCTGGTTGTATCACTTGTAGTTGAAGATAGGAATAGATTAGCAGTTAAGATGCTGGCTTTCTTTGGTTGATAGTTTAGTTTAGTTTAGTTTTGGGAGTGGGTGTAATGATTGGAGAGATGAATAATGATTGGAGAGAGATAGAGAAAGAAATGAAATTAATAATTGGAGATACAGGATAATAATTGGAGAAAGATATAGGATAATGATTGAAAACAAAACTAACAACCGAACACAGTGGCTGTTAATCTTGAGATGGGAAGGTTTAATTGGGTGGTGTGTTTATTTTTTCCAAATGAAAGAGGGGAAATGAATGGTTTTGCTTTAGATTAAAGGTGGCCATATGTATAGCAAATTTGTTTTGAGGGAAGTGGGAGCATGTTGCCAAGTCCCCTTGCTCTTTGGTCCCTCCCGAGCTCCGCCACTTATTTAGAGTCTTTATGGTCACGTCCAGGGGAGAATTGCTATACCCGGTCACCCCCTCCTCCACCCTCTTTGCTTAGCAAAAGTCCCACTACTTTGCGTAACTTAATTTTTCTTAAAGACAATGAATATTATTGATGTTCAATGATTCTTTTGTTTAGTACTACTTTGTAGAATTTTTTAAATTAATCATTCATCTCGATAAGAAAATCAAAAAAAAATTGTTAAATTTAGGGCCAAGTAAAAAAAAAGCCTAGATTAGACGACTCTGGCTAAAGATACTAAAGATAGTGAAATTTCATTTTTTTCAAGAGAAGTTATCATGAATTTAACAAAAATTTAAATAAAAAAAAACAACCAAAAGAAAATGACAACAATATCGAAAAAACATCGTCCAACCACACTGTATTGCTATTGGATTTTTCCTCCATATATTAGTAATAAAAAGAAAAGTTTTTTTCTTTCTTTTTTTTTTTTGCTTGGAAAAAGAAAAACAGCAGAGGGAATAATGTCCACTGTGCTACTCGGATTTCCGGTTGGTACTGTGTGTATTGCGTACCTTCGAGCGGTCGGATTGTGGATTCGATGGCTCGGATCTTATCTTACCAATCAACAATAGAGAGCTGTTCATTGTCGAGATGAGAATCAAACTATCGGATGCACGATCCGACGATTCAAAAGTGTATAACACGATGCTGAGCGCACATTACTGCACATCACCATTCCAATTGTACTCCATCTTCTTCTTCTTCTTTTTTTATCCGAATTGTACTCCATCTGGTTTGCCTTTAAATCACTTTTCCTTAGCATATTGATCGATTGACAGGCATCATCTTCTTTTTCATAAGGCACTCCATTGGACGATGTTCAACTTTTGACATGATTGAACGCTCTCAGATACATGTTTGTCTTGCTTTATGATCGAAATTATTTACTTTGTAAAGATTGAATTTTTAGTAATGTATGCAAAAAATTAACCCAGAAGACGAATCTTATTTGATCAAACAATAAATCTAACTAAATAACTCATCCTCGTAGTAAAACTCGATACAAAAATGATATTCACACAACAATCCAAACATAACACCAAACACAACCTCTGACATACATGTGGGCTCCACACATATTACTATGTGTGGGCCCCATATGTATGTGAGAGATTGTGTTTGGATCGTTGTGTGAGTAGCATTGTTAAACTCGATATGAGCCTACACACCCAGGGGTTGTCCCAATGATTCAGGTAGATGCTCAGGCTTTGGAAGTACTCCTCACGATCTGAGGTTTGATTCCTCACCTTGTTAAGTACCCTGAAATAAGTGGGGGTGTAACTAGCGTGACAACAAAAAAGAGTGTTTTGTTGGTGCCTTTACCAATTTTGGGTGTTTGTTTTTTCTTTTGTGTGTTTTAAAATAAAATGTGAAGTGAGTTGTAGTGATAGGACTACTACCGTTTGTGCATGATGGTTCTTGGTGTGTTTACTACTCCCTCCGTCCATTTTTTAAAATCCTGCTTCATAATTCCAACTTATTAAAAAGACATTATCATTATACCATTCACATCAACTTTTACCTCAACTTTCCCTCATTACCCTCTATTAAAACATCATCATTACATTTTTACTCACTAACTTTTCAAAATGGAATCTACTTTTATGGGCAAAATGGAAAATTTACCAACTTTTACCCACGAACTTTACAAAATGGACACTTATTAAGGGACAGCCTAAAATGGAATACAAGACTCTAATAAAGGGACGAAGGGAGTAGTTACTACAACGTTTCTGTTTTGTATCATTTTTATTAATGATATGAAAACCATTTTTTTGCTGTTTCAAAAAAAGGGAACCCAATGTTCTGGTTTACTATGGGAGCAATGCAAAGAACACAATTTTAAAACAAAATTCTTGACACAATTGTATTCAGAGTCATTCAATACATGCATGTTAACCCACCTACATCGAACAGTTGCGGGCATTGGAACGGGGGAAATTGTGTTCTTAGAATTTTTTTTTGTTGTGCTCCGTCAAAAAGAAAAGTATACTAGAACCTAAGATCTTGTAATGTGAGCTGCCCTACAAAATTGTAGGACGACCGATTTGATAGTTTATTTTAACAATGGACGTTTCAAATCAAAAGAGTTCGGATTAAATTCCAACTCATCCGCGTCGGAATAGACGTCCGGCCCTGCAACCACTGTAATTTGAGCTACCTGCAGGATTCCCAAATTTCCCAATTCGAAAGTAAGTGTTAAAGACGTAAAGGAGAAAAAGACTAAAGAGGATTGGAGTGGGCCCAGCCACCGACAATTTACTAAATTATTAGGCCCTGGTGGTAGGTATTGTCGTAAATTATTAGGCCCTATACTTTCATTCTCATTCCACCGTACTACTGCTTTTTAAACTATGGCATTAAGCAATCAAAGCAGCTAAAGACTTCAGTCAAATAATGCGCGTGTGCATGCAGGAGGAGCGGGAGTATGAGCGCGAGCATAAAAATATTTTTAAAACATATCTTCAACAACTAAAATTTGTGAGAGTGATAATTGAGAGCAAAACCGTAAAGTATTTTGAAAAATTATGTAACTAAAGACTTAAAGACCAAGCCAAAAAACAAAAACCCTCACAACAACTTTAAATATTCTTCTGCTTCAGGATGAGGCCAATTGTCAAAGATAATAGCCATGTTCTAATAAAGAGCGCAATCTTACCCCGTCCGTCTCGGCCATCAATATTTCAGATTTTAAAGAACTCTTCCACTTTCCTGGAAGAGTTCTAATAAAATCCGGATCGTCCCTAACTTTTGGACTCGCAAGATTGGGCGGTAGAAAAACTTATTTACGGAGGTGTTTTTCTAATTAGAATGAGAAAAACTTGTTTACGGAGGCTCCATAAATAAATTTCTCTCTCATTAAGATAAAAACAATCCTCCACCAAATGATCAGCTCAGAGTAAACCAATTCCAGCCTTCAATTTTACACACAAAAAAAAAAAAATACAACACTCAAGCTGCCCATTCCAGTGAGTACTAAATCCTCTTCACGTGCAGCCTAAACGTAGGAATTTACGCACATCCAATGGACAAATGAAACATCATTAACAGTTGAAAAAATTAAGGAACTTTTTTCCAACTATAGCTTTAATAATAAACCTAGGTTCCAAACCAGATACGCCCCACTTCACCTCTAGCCCGCTTCATTTTTCCTGATTAGACAAACCATAATTTGTGTTTGGTTAAAGATTAAACATACAGGAAAAAAGAAAAAAACAAAATACATGAATAATAAATTGCTAATGAGGAAGACCGCGTTTCGAAATATTCTTTCTCATGTCTGATGAACTCTCATGTTTACGCTCATGCGTATGCAATTTAATCTCGCCAATGAATGTGAAACATGAGATCTGGTCCTTTCCATTTGTTAGCTCGGCCTTTGTAGTGCTCCCAATGTATCATCAACAAAAAAGAAAAAGAAAGAAAGAAGAGGAGTAGTTTACAGTAATCAGTTACCAGCCCTCCTCAAGTACACTAACACGCCTAGTGCAGCAACTAGTGCAGCCCCTGCAGCAACAGCACTGTTTGCCGAAGCCCAAGCTTCCGATTCAGCATAATCATAATCCACACCTCCGGACCTTGAACCTCTCCTTCGGCGCGTTGCAGAATAATCTAGATGCAACTTTAATCCCTGTTGAAGGTTAAACGAAAACACACGTATATCTGGCTTTAATCTTTATATTTAGTATGAGAGAACTGTTAATTCCTATGGATGCGATGGTATTGAACATGATGATCTCCAAGTTGCAGGGGCAGCATTTGTTGCCCCAAGTTTAGGCAAAGTCTTCTAAGATGTTGTATCCATCATTCTGTGTACTTTTCAGATGAGGGCCAAAAGGGGTAATCTTTTTACCTTCCAACCGGCTAACGTTGCATGGTCCAAAGCTGCAGCAAGATCACCGTCTGATGCAAGTACAACCTTATCGTGATCTTCATCTTCATACTGCACAGGTGGTTGTCAATGAGCTAAGATGTCGGTGTAAGGAAAATCTGAGTATCCAAATATGGTATAAAATTACAACATATACCAAAATCTGAGGCAGGTTGTTGCGGTCAATTTCATCTCCCATCCTCTGAAGGATGGCAGTGATGATATCCGTCAAACTCTGTGTATCTGAACTCACAATCAGAATTCTATATCGTTAGGTCATAAAACGTGAAACCCAAAAGTTGAATTAAAAAGAAGTGACGCACCCAGAAGATATCATCAGCGAAAATGATATGTTATGATATACATTACAAGTTCTACCAGAAGTTTCTTATGAAACCAACATGAATCCAGATCTTAAGACCATCCCAACGGTTCAAATTCTTTGTCGAGTCATGAGTGGAAAACAATTAAAGGAGGAAAACTGAGCAGAATAAAGAGGCATACCACAATTGAATCTATGCATTCGGCCCTTCTTGTCTTGAATTTTAAAAGCAAAGGTATTAGGCAGGTTTGACAAAGGACAGGAATTCGATCTTGCTGTCTCGGCACTTTCTGATGGCATTTTCAAGCTATCACTGAAACATGACCAGTAACATGTATTAGCAGCACCACAATACAAACAATGTATTATCACATTACGAGCAAAATGTCTTCAACCTGTGTGTGTCTTCCTCGTCATCCGCTTGAGATGATTCCAAGGCAGAATCCCAAAACTTTTGCATCATATTGCTTGCAGCCTCGTTACTAACCCCAGAAGTACTTCCCACCTAATGGATGCATGGAACAATGAGACCATATTATTCACCATAGAACTACAGAAGTGTGAGCAGAAAAATGAATAGTTTAGATAATTACTTTACACTAAAATCCGCCCATCAATCACCTTACAGGATTAGCTATTATGTTTACAAAATCATATTTGCAGAACAGTTAGTTTCAGCAGACGAGAAAATTTGAAGCGGTTAGAATACCTTTGATTCGGCTTAAACCAAAAGTTGCAAGGATCCGTAGGGCTGCATCTAAGAATATGCAAAAGGTGCTAGTAGGCCACAGAGACTAAGTACTACTTCTTGTGCGTGGATAGGGAGTTTTCGTTACTTGAATTTCGTTAACAACTAGCATTCTCAAAGGAGACATAATAGTTCTAAAGCCCCAGTGTTGTGAATGCCCGATTGTCATTATCAGATTAAGAAAGCATAATAAGGCAATGGAAGATTTCCAATGTAATCAAAGCATACACAACTTATCATACCCAAAAGAAACCATAAAACCTTGAGATTTAAGTTCTCTTGTATAACACCCGACATCTCTCCAGATAAAGGGTGTTTGGTTAGGGTTCTTAAATGACTTGACAGGAATGGCACATGTTACAGAACCCGAGAGAATTTTCTTTGCAATGACTCCCCCTCTTAATAGGACTCCTGGTAACAAGTTCTTTATGATTCACAAGACAAACAGCTGAAAGGCAGACCATTCTCAAATTCGTATTACAAACGTTGCTGATCAATGTCAAGTACATGTAAACCTGTTGAACAATTGATAGTCTCAGAAGAGAAACTTGACTTACTGTGGCTACAGCAGCATGAGTGATATGAAGTACATCAACAACAGCAACCACTATTCCATCTGTATTGAACCATCTACATTTGTCACAAACTATGACCAGAAAAATCCTAAGAACATCTATACAACCTTCTCTTGCCATTTTGATGGTAGATTACCTCTATCAACAACAGGAAGGTGTAGAAACTTTCCATCATGCATGATATGCAGAGCATCAACAATGGGGGTGTCCACCGTCGCACATTCTGGATTTGGCGTCATTACCTTGATTATAATTCAAAAGCATATTCAGGAAGTTTAGTATTATTTCTCATACATAATAAGAAAAGAAATGCATAAACATAGATGTCCATTCATTAGCAGAGAAACTTGTAAAATTTCTGATAACCTGAGTTACAGGACTTGGAACCCATACATCATACACCCAATGAAAATTGAACGCAGATTTCCATCAGAATTAGACAATCACCTTATCCACTAGAGTAGACTCTAGAGGAAGATTTTGTGCTATTAACCGCATCAAGATATCCTTTGACCTGACATAAATTTAGAAAGCACCTATCATACCACAATTTACATTACCGTAAAAACATTTGTTGAAGTATGTATAGTCGCCTTTAGGGACCCAAAGACAAACTTGCAATGACGAGTCAACCAAGAAGGAACTCACGTTAAAATTCCGCATGGTTTGTTTTGAACTGTCACAACAGCTGAACCATTATGATGCACAAGCATCTTCTTTGTTACCTCCAGTACTGTGTCAGTTGGCGAGACTGTTACTATCCTGACAGCGCCACAATGGAAAACAAACTTGTACTATGTTAATGAGTTAATGTTGGACAAATTTATAAGAAACAACTGCATAATGTGAAATACAAAAGCAAAAAAAAAAAAAAAAAAAGAAGGATATTACCTACTTTGAATTCTCTGGTATGATTGTAGACAAAGAAGGCCTAAATAATCGGTCTCGAAGTGTTTCGATGAAGGTGTTAGGACCTGTTTATCAAGCAAGGAACAATTAAACAAGTATCATTCAACTGCAATATATACGCCCTGCTAGAGAATTTTTTCCATATGCACTTTCGACTAACCAGATTTAGACGTCCCCCACTGTTTTTCAACACCTTCAACAGCTGCTGCAATGGCCTTCCCCTTTTCAGCTGCCCTTTCCATACGGGCAATAGCATCATACAGACACTTTGCTATATCAAGCAAGGCAATAACTTGTCCATTCTGCACAACGGGCAAATGTCTGAATTTTCCTGCATGGAGATATCCAAACCATATTCAGTGAACAATACGTGTATAAGAACATCCCATAAGACTCTGTGGTCTTTCTTAATTATCAATACTAACCAGTAACCATCTTTTGTAGGGCTTCCACTGCAAGAGTCTCGGAAAGTACAAAAACAGGATTCCTAGTCATGACCTTGGAAACAGGTGTCTCCTCAAGATTCACCTCGCGGGCAATAACTCTTGTTGCTATATCCTTTGGGGGAAAACAAGGAACAATCAAAGACATACCAAATTTAGAAATGAGATTATCAAACAGAATCATGTAATGCAATTTGCACAAAGAGATTACGCCATTACGGTCTAACCTTGTCTGTTAGGATTCCACATAGTAATGCATTTGAGTCAGTCACTAACAAAGCATCAACCCCACGAGCAGCCATCCTACGGCAAGCTTCATAGATAGTTGTAGTTTCAGGTACTGTCAGGGCCTTCGAAAGCCTCAGTCGCCTCACTGTACGTTCTCCAGTAAGTCCCCTGGCCCAAATACATGTAGAAGCCAATCAATATCAATGAAGTCAGAATTTGAGAGTTCCTCTCACTACTTCTCTTGATATAGTTGACTACTTTGTGGTTTCTATGAAATAGAATTGGAGGCTTTGATTTTCTAATGGCTCTAAATCCCATCCCACGCTACACAAGCGCACGGAGTATCACCTCAGGTCATGAATTCGATGATATAGATATAAAATCCATGTCTTTCTATCTGAATATCTCACTCCAATGAATCATGAGATCACTAGTAAACAGAAAAATGTATCACTTGTTGAAGCAGAATTAGTAAAGAAAATCAAATCATTCCTTAAGGTTTAGGAAGAATGCTACAACATGGCTGAATTCCAATCCAATGGGAATATAAATTTCATGAGAGCATGCAAAAATAGTATCCATCCGCGCAGATATTAAGGGGGCCCCATGTAAATAAAAAAAAAGTTCATAATATACTTTTATATTTTCTTCGCGTACAAAAGTCCAAATAATAGAGTTTGCATTGTGATGCCTTGTGTTGGTACCATCTGTATGCATATTATATACGCTGTTTTGTACACCGAAAAAAAATTTAACTTAGCTCAGGGCAAAATCAATTCCTGTTTCTGCCCTTGCCATATCAACGATTTTCCGATATTTAAATTCTTCAAGTTTGTCAAAAACGTTCTACGAAAAACAAAAAGAACCGAAGTTAATTCCAAATATCACCTTACCAAAATTTTCCTTCCTAATTTGCCCCACATACGAATCCTGGCTCCTCCCAACTCCCAAGTATGTATCCATACACATATAACTATACATACACCCAAAAAGAATACGTAACTATAGGTAGAGGATGGAAAGAAAAAATACATGGAACGAGTGGAAAGAGATTTTCGGGTGGGATCAAGGCCGCCGTTCTCGGAAGGTTTCTTCTTCGCCTCTGCTGTTGATGAGCTCGTCATCGACATACTTCTCCTCCAAGTACCCCCTTGACTCATCGGCATCGATCTTCACCTAAAAAGAAACAAAAAAAGGTCTCTCTCTCTCTCTCTCTCTCTCTCTCTCTCTGTGTGTGTGGCAGAATGACAAGGTTATCGAATGTGTCAATGCCTTAATGGACCCTAAAATTGAGCCCTAGAAAAGGACCACGGGGAAAAACGTGATTTGAAAATGATGAAAAACTCCGAAGAACGCGAATCGAAAGATTCTGTATCCGTTGAACCTTTGAACAAGAACAACAGAGGAAATTTGTTGGTAGGATTGATGGTGGCCGGGATTCCGATCGAGAATTTGGTTTTCCTGGGAAATGTCTTTCGATTTCCCGGGAAAATGCACCGGCCGGCCGACGCTTGTGCGGCGTAGGGAGAGGAAACAGGGGAGGGAAACGAACCCTCAGAAATGTCGTTGGAAATTGAATTTGTTCCAAGAATGTGGGAGGGACGACCAGTGGGATCCCGCCACGTCATCTGTTTTCTTGAGTGGTTAAAGGCTCCAATTTTACCGGGGAAATTGCGAGGCGTTGCAATAACCGTCCCGATAGGCGATAAGTCCACTACCGTTGGTCGATGTTAAGTACTCCCTTCATTCTATATTAAGCGTTCATGTTACTATTCCGAGCATTTCAAGAAATTTTTTATATCTTTCAATCTATAACGTTAAAAATATGCAATATAGATCTTGTTGTTTGATAGGTTTCAATTCGTTTTATTATACAAAAAATTTTAAATTATGAAAAATATTATAAATTAAAAGATAAAAATAACAGAAAAAAGCAAAAGTGATACCTCAATATAGAACGGATGAAATACTATAATATTGGATGTGAACCTTGGGGTTTGACCCAACAATTAACGGTTGTCTCTGCCGGCCCCGGGAGGTGTGAGTTCCATCCTTAGGTAGGTCAACTATTTAGGAAGTCAAAGTTAATGCAGCAAGACAATCTTCACCGCTCAACATTCACCGTTTAATATCTCACCATCCGTCTCAGCGATTAATGGTCCAAATTTTAAAAAAACTCTTTCAGGAAAAAGTTCGGACCTTCACCATCTGTCTCGCGAGCTCTGCTCGTTAATGCTCGGCTCGGCTCGTTAAAGGAGGCTCGACTCAATTAAAGAGACTCGTTTAGTAAATAACTAAACTCGGCTTGTTAAGGTTCAATCCGAGCTCTAGCTCAAGTTCTTGTCTCGTTTACTAACTGACCCAAGCTTGGTAAAGCTCAGCTCGGCTCGTTTGCGGCCCTAACTTGAAGGAAGAGATGTACCTACATCCATTCCTCAAGCCTCAACCCATTCAAAAGCAGTGGTGTTCCCATCCCCTGGATGTGGATGCATTTCTTCAGATAAAAGAAAACAGACCTTTTATTTGCTCTCTACATGTGGTTTAGCATCTATACTTAACATAGGTTGCTATCCAAAAGTGTTTAAAAAAAATACACTCTGGATCATGTGCTAGCTACCACAAGGCCAAATGATCAATAAAGGAATATTAGATGACCCCAACCCTCCCTCTTCCTTTGCAATGCCGTACTAGTAGTACTATATATATTGCTGATCAACCTCTGTAGTCTGTTCCATTTTCCAGTTATTTCGATCTTCGCAATTAGTTTCGTATTCGTCGACCCCTATTTTTCGTTAACGAAGGAAGATAGATATAGGATCGGAGAATGTTGGATTGGGCACCGATAGTGATTGGGCTACTTCTGTTCATACTATTGTCTCCAGGGCTCTTGTTTCAGATACCCGGTAACACCCACCACCTCGAGTTCGGAAGCTTCCAGACCAATGGGAAAGCCGTGCTCGTCCACACCCTCCTCTTCTTTGTTACCTTCACCATTCTCATTTTGGCTGTGGGTCTCCACATCTACACCGGCTAATTGCGTATTTTCCAGACAAGACACAGGAGAAGGTTTTCATATAACTAGAGATATCCTCTAGTGCATGTGAACAGGCAGACCTGGGTGTTTTCATTCATTCTTTTTTAAACTTGGTAAGCAGTGTTTTGTAAATGGATCAAATGCATTATTTGTCAGAGTTTTCCTTGCTAAGGTTGTGTGGCTTCCATTGTTTTTACTGTCGGAAGCATTTGGACAGATCTGTACAGTCGTTTATCTAGTGGATGTTGGTTTAATAATGCGTGGCCAAGTGAAATTTTTCGCGGCCAAGAACAATTCTTCGCGGCCAAAAGTAATTCTAAGCGGCTAGGAGCAATTCTGCACGGCCAAGTACAATTCTTCACGGCCAAGAGCAATTCTTCACGGCCATGAGCAATTCTCCGCGGCCAAGTGCAATTATGCGCGGCTAAGTGCAATTTTGGGAGGCCAAGTGAAATTCTTCGCGGCTAAGTGCAATTTTGCTCGGCCAAGAGCAATTTTCTGCGGCCAAGTGCAATTATGCGCGGCCAAGTGCAATTTTAAGCGGCCAAGCGCAATTCAAACCGGCAATCTTTTTTTAAAGTAAAATAATGCTTGTTATGCTACTCCTATATATTCATCCCAATAAGAAATTTCAATAATAAAGTTAAGCATTTGTGATTCTCCGCTTGACTCTTGGCATTCTTCCTAAATACTTAACCTGCATGTCTTTAGTAAGCTAAAATAAAGGAAACTCCTTACTCATGACTTACCTGTATGAACAATGGAGGATCAGGATCCTCTCCAGACTTCCGTCCAAATCATTTGGACTGAAAGGTCCAGTTTTGGCTATTTTGGGTCACTTCCTGAGCCCACGTAAACGTTTCATTATGTTCACATTTTTAGAACTCTTCGAAAACTTGCTTGCTTATCGCCATCGGACAAGAAGGATTAGATTTTAGGTCGATGATGCTTGGGCGGCAGGTTTTCCGCCCAACAAAAACACCTCATCCATATCCTTCGACCATGCCAAAAATCATGTTAATCGGATCCCGTTTGATATGAACTCATGGATGAATTTATCTTTAGGGTAAATGGGTTTTAAAGGGTTGCATCCAATTTTATTTTTTTTTTCCAACTTTCCTTCCCTTTTCCTATGTCCCAAACAAGCCCTAACCCCTTTACGTAGATTTCACGCTTATCAAAATAGGAGTACATTTAAAACTGACCCTCCCTGTCCAAGAAGATCACAGCCGTCCAAAACCAATTCCACACCACCTTCCCATACTCGTAATAACTTCTATACCCTCTCTCTCTCCCTCTCTCTCTCTCTCTCTCAAAACCCCTCTGCGGCCTTCCACTTAAAACACCTCTCTCTCTCTCTCTCTCTCTCTCTCTCTCTCCGGAAATGTCAGGAGACTGGGGGCCGGTGCTGGTGGCGGTGGTGCTGTTCGTGGTGATGACGCCGGGTCTGCTGTTCCAGATCCCGGGTCGAAACCGGGTGGTGGAGTTCGGTAACATGCAGACGAGCGGAGCCTCCATTGCGGTCCACGCCGTCATCTACTTCGGCCTGATCACCATCTTCCTCATCGCCATTGGCGTCCACATCTACGCCAACTAGTAGTAATTCGATTTCACCCTTCTCTATCCTGATCCCTTCTTATTAGATCTCAGAAAACTTCAAAAATGCTTCTTTTGATGTTACGGTATAAGGTACTCCACTAGGTTTTGGAATTTGTTTGGGCTTTGGTAGTATTAGTTAATTTCCTCATTCCTGTGTAACGCGGTTGATGTGATGCGAGTGTTTTTTTTTCTTTCTTTCTTATTTTTTTTCGCTTTTTTTTTTATAAATGGTTTGGTTATATTTTTCCATTTTTCACGCATTTTCATTTTGTACGGCTGAATTTCGGTGTAGATGGTAAAAAAAAAAAATTAGAAAGAAAGGATAATTAAATTAAAAAATTTGACTGTTGATGGCCTCAAGGATCGTACATAGTTTTTCAATTCATGTATGAATGATTTATTTATTTCATTGGTTGATTGTGATTAACTCTCAAAGCCACATAGGAATTAGAAGAAAGACATTGGAGCTGATTTATGAGAAATTACTCTCCATTTTTTTAATAAAAGAAAAGAAATAAATAAAGAAGTTGTAGGTGTGCTCGGAGCTAAATATTTTTTTTCCATATATTTTGGCAAAATAAAGAAGATCTAACTAACAACTTGCATAATGATTTGTTAGGTTCCCTCAAATTATTTGACTCCCAGAAGGGTTTATAAAAAGTTCTCTTTCCCTTTTCCCAAATTCAAATTGTTAAGACATATGAACAAAAAGAATCTTGATCCTCTCATTATGGTTGTCCACCACTACCAATTGTCACATAATTCTTCAAAATGCATTGCACTCCCGTTTTCAATCTTTGCGATGCAGCTATGGTCGAGGTCTCAATCCTCACTCTTGAAGTTTAGTAGTTTTGGATGAGTTTTAAAGACGCTTTCACACTACCGCATGCGAATTATGTAACTTAGGTCCATCGACATTTAATCGCAAGTAAAAGCCCGTTTATCCAACTATATTAACAGTAAAAACATATAAGATTTTCTTTAAAGAGCTCGAAATTTGAAGAGTGTAAATTTTGTCCGGATGAGCTGAAAAAGGGTGGTTTTCCGCCACCCCCGTGGGCCCTCTTCGCGCATTTTTTTAGGTAATCCAAGCCGTGCATCTTGTAGAGCCTATAAAATAATATATCTACGTAAAAAATCAGCTTGTCTGGATATTGATAGGTATGTCAAAAGTTGAATTTTTAGACAAAAAAATGAACCGCTGTGAATAATTTAACTTAAAAAACACTTGACAGATCCAGGTCATCCATTTTTTTTGTTTAGAACTCAACTTTTGATATACCTATTAATGTCCGGACAAGTTAATTTTTTGCATGTACATTATTTTACAAGCCCTACAAGATGCACGGACTGAATTACTCAAAAAAATGCACGAATGAGGCCCATGAGGGGTGCTGGCGGAAAACCGCCTCTGTCCGGCTCATCCGGACAAAATTTGAACTCCTCGAAATTTTGCAACTTCTGAAATCAAGCATGGAACCATTCAATGTAACATTCTACAATTTTGTTCTTCCAAAATAAGTAGTTATATTGCAGCAACCTCATATGTCACAAAGCATCCCCCAACCATCAAATCCTCCTCAACAAGAAAGAAAGCCATAATAGGAGAAGACGCCAGAAAACCTTCTAAGGTTCCGGCAGTGGAGTGTATGACATCACCAAGTAACAACTGCTATAAACGTGCAGACAGCACCGCGCGTCGCTTTGTTCTTGAGCTTCTCGACTATACAAGCTTGAAGAACCTCGACAAATTTCCCCACAACAAAATGTCCCAGCAAATGGAACCCCAGGAAAGTTGTCCAAAAATGGGGAGCTATCAACATTGGAGCGGCCAAAGAACGACTCACCACGGCCAGAACAAGCGAAGATCATACCTCCAAAAACTTCCTTCTTATTACCATCACTAGCAACCGCACCACCCGTCGCGTTTTTACAAACTACTCTGTCGTCCTCACCGTCCTTCAAGCGTCTAAGTTTTTCTGAGACATTGCTACAGGAAGATGCAGCAGCACTGGAGTCTGAATAATAGAAACGGAAGGAATCACCAGTTCTGATGCCACTGCCATTGACATATAGATACTGTTCATCTCCTCTGTGGGAGATGCAACAAATCGATTTCAGAATATTCAGGGAAGAAGTCAATGACCAACCAACAAACAGAAACTAAGTGTATCTATAAAGAGAGCAACAGTACTCAACCCAAGACAAACAAAAATAACTCGAGGAAGGTGTTCTAGGCAGGGCATGGGAGCCAACGCAAGAATGAGGTTTACGATACACATTTGGGCTTTTCTGGGCTAAATGACATAAACTACTCACCCTTAGAACTGTTAATCCCCTCCCATTGATATGGAGGGTATATGACACTGCTAACGTATTTAGCAAAGATAGACAACTCTCTTGAACTTCACAACTATCGTTCTGCAGCTTCTAGAGAAGATGCAATGTTATACTCAACTACATATCATGATTCAGTGCTTCTGACAGTATAACGAACTTGTCAAAGCATCAATGTCGACGGTGTCAAGACTCAAGGTCAACATGTTTAGTTTACCAGGAGAGGTTTGGAACTAGAGTCATACTAGAGCAATTCTTATGGACCCCTCCAACCTAAGGCTCAGTCCAGCCGTAAATTGCAACCCTATCAGGCAATTCTTTTAACAAAAATCTAAATAACTGCGCCAACACAACATTAGAGAAGTTTCTTTCTTTTTCTTTGTTTAATAAAATTGCCCAACTGCTGATACAAAGTAGAAAAATACTGGATTCATTCTCCATCTACTAAGGAGCACAATTAAAAATGGTGGAACAACATTTTTGAAGCACTACTAGAAAAGTTCAGCAAGAACAAACAATGCAGAAGACAGATGAGAAGGAAGCTGACTCACCTTGTTACTTCATGGAATGCCAGGGTCGTTACCCATTTCACCTTCTCCAACCCCACTGAGATTTTTCTTCTTTTCGTGACCCCAATGTACAAACCAGCATACTCAATATTATCCCCTATCTGTCCACAAAAACTCAAAGCTTCGGTGAGGAACAACAAGAGCATTTCAAGATATTTTAAGTTCACAGAGAAATTATTGGTGATAATTACCAATAATTTAATCAGAAGAGAGAATAGAATCTTATTGAATCATCTATTGCTTAAAAGATTGCAAAACCCTCTTACAAATTGAGTTCAGAGATCTGCAAAACACAACCTCCAAGGGGTCTTCCAGAAAAGGAAAGCCCTAAATCGTTCATTTCATTCTTTAAATGGAAAACAAGGATTGATGACGAATGACTGGCAAAATGTACCAAGATGATCTCAAGAAGGAAATCAGATAAGACAAATGAAAGAACGTCCTTCATGTACCCTGATGCTACGATCACAAGAAATGTCACAGAACCACATTGGCATAAGTACACATGTAGGCTAAAGTACCAAAACTTTGCTTAAAGCAAGATCATCCGCTCAAGTCCAGACAATTAAACCAGAAAAAGCACTCCCATCCCCTCTCAGAAAATGGAAGGAGGGGGGAAAAAAAAACCAAAGAAAGCAGAAAATACAACTCGGCCGTTTAAAGGGATAACCAGCACCAGAACCTTTACCATCTCGTAATTGAAACTTAATATCGAAAACACAAGAGAAATAACAGACAAGTTCAACAAAGTAGGGAACAAAAAACAACGTACTTCGTCATTGATGTCAGCTAGCATAGTTTCTCCATCAAGGATATCATGCAGGTCTTGTCTCCTCGCAGTAAGCCATGTAGTACAGTCCTCACAGTGTCTTCTCTCTTTGACAGCAGCTGCCTTGAATGTCTGACCTACTGGTGATAAACCAGTAGAGACTGTAACATGGAAATCAATATCACCAATACCTGCTTGTGAGACCAAAAACAAGGAGATGTAAGCAACCAATCAGTGACTTATAGACATAAAATGCAAGTACAAAAGGTAGGTTGAAGCAACAACAAACAGATAACCCACAGAGACACGAATTGTTAACAACAAATTGGCATTGATAATGACGATAAAAATTAGGTTAATACTACACAACAAACAAGAACATTTTGTCGCCTCGACAGAATCTCAAACACAGTTAGCACAGCAAGCATGGGCAATAAGAGAAGGGCCTCCAAAAACAGGGTAACATGAGCAAAAGCAGAGCAAGAAGTGGGCATTTGAAGAAGCATGCAGTGAGCGATCAAGCACAGTAGATTACCGTTACATGAATCGTAAATACATGAATGTGATGGAACAAAAAATCTGCGGTTCCTAAAGGATAAGGTAACAAAGCCACTTTGCCGCCCACCACTATTAAATCTCTACCCACCCCCAACCCCCTCCCCCAAGTTAAACCGGTGCAATCTTGTTGCACCAGGAGCCATTGTACCAGGTGCCAAAGCATCAGTGTTTTGTATCCATTGAGAAATGCCTTAGGCCTTGTTCATTTGGTAACTTTGGATATTTTAGTTTTGGTAGTGGGTGAAGAGAGAAATAGGGTAATGATTAGAGAGAGTGGTAATGAATGGAGAGAGATAGAGAGAGAAATGAAATTAATAATTGGAGAAATAGGGTAATGATTGGAGAAAGATATAGGGTAATGATTGAAAAACAAAATTAAAACAAAGTATAAGTATCAAAACGAACAAGACATTAGAGTTGCTTCCTAGAATGTCCAAAGAAAAATGTGTCAAAAACAGATGGGGTAGCTCTTACGACAATAGAATGATCAGAGGAATCAGTTCAAGCATAGTTGTCAAAATAACAATTCAATTCTCCAGGCAATTTGAAGATAACATGGGCTGAAATAAATTATTTGGAGTTGCATAGAGTATCTTCATAGAATAATGAGGGATCAGTGCAGATGACAACTGTTATAAACTTATAACCTTCCAAGCACCCATTAGAACTTGTTGAACAGTCATGCTCCCATCATTTTAGGCCTCTTTCCCATTGATGGAAACCTTATCCATTCCTCTCTAATTAATTTTTCCTTAATAGAGGACTAGCTCAAGTATGTTATAATGCTAGATTACCTTCCGTTTAAAAGGAAATCAAGTAGAGTGTGCATGTTGGCTATTGAGTAAAACAAATAGCAATACCATGAGGCTTGTTCCTGTCTCGCACAAACACAAGGGCAACACCAAGAGAATTGCACCTTCGCCTCCTGCTTCCCCTGTGTATGAAACGACCACTCTCATCACCAACAATGAAAGTACCCGCAGACATCGAATAATCTGCAACACCCAAGAAAGAAAAAATTTATCGAAACGGACTTCAATTTGGAACATATTATTCATGAAAATCCTATGCAGCATATGAATAGGAACCTCTCAAACAGATCCTTCAATATATGAACCCCCCCCACCCCCCCCCCCCAACCCATAAAAGGAAAATGAAAGAAGGAAAAGGTGTGCGTGTAAGTCTGCGCACATGTACAGGCATGTGTTTGTGCATGTGAAAATGAAACAATACTTACCCAGTTTATCCAGAACAGGTTTCATGTTAGTTGATGGACCCTAGAAGACCATACATTTCAAAGGTTAGAATTGTACCAAGGATAGAACCACAATTGAAAACAAAAGATAGGAATAGGATCCAACTTGGACGGATACAATAAAGACACAGTAGAACAACAACTTACTCCAAACATTATCATCCCAGCTGGGGATGTGCAGCCTGAAACAGAAGCTGTATATTCCTTAATATCCTTCACAAAATCATCCACCAGGACAATTCCAGGATCCTGATCATAGCCAATAATCTCAAGTCAATTTCTTCATGCACTTAAAGCATACAAAGAACTAAAATTAATCCCCATGTTCTTAGTTCGAAGCATTAGAAATTACAAAAAAAAAAATTGTTTTGCCTCAAAAAGATAATAAGCCGTAAATTAGTTTTCAACTTTTCATTCCTTCATGGTGGATAACAAACTTAACAAAAACAATGCCTGGTTAAAGATAGTTTTTTTTTAAGCTCCCCCAGCAAGGAGTCTGAGAACACATCCAACTTATACAACCAAACACAGCTTTTCAGGTTTTGATACTACCTTTATTGGCCGTGATAGTGGAATAGCATCAACCTTCAATCCCGGTACAAATCCAACGACCAGCAAAATTCCTTGGAACCCACTAAAGGACGAAGGTTCAAGTTGACCCATACAATCTTCTTCCATAGTCATGTCCCAATCGATCTGCAGAGATTTATTTGACAAATAAGAACTTCTAGATTGTAAAAGCAAAAGAGACAATGGTCGGTAGCAATATATATTTGGGATACTAGACCTCTTTCAACTCATCAGTGATTGCATTTCTTCCAATAATTCCCATTGATTCATATGTAACAATAGGAGTTGCGGACCCCAGTTTTTGTATAATCTGCATTGTGAAGAAGGCAAGACAAACAACGCACAATTATAGTACACATAAGAGTTAAGACCATCTCCAACCATTAACTCAAATTTTAACTCAATTTGAGAAAAAAGGTGTGTTTGTTATGAAGCACACCAATGGGCAAACACAGATTTAAATACAAAATTTGCGCAGAAGCTTCATTATTGACATCTACGTTAATTTTAAAGTCGCCAAAGGGCATTAAAACTTTTGAGTAAAAAAAAGTCTTCCTTTTTATGGATAAAAGGTTGAGCAAAACTCATGATATACTTTTGGGCACGGGATTTTCTTACCTATTTTTCTTTGTTCCCAGTTCCATTGCATTCTCATCCATTGCATCGTGGATCGAGATTCTCACATGACCCGATGGATGGGGGTGTAGTGGAACAGAAGTACAGAGAAAAATAGGTCCAAAGAGTACTTGGCCATAGGTTTGATTAAGGAAAGAGCATCCGTTTAAATTTGGATCAACATTTGAGTCAGGAGTCAAAATGCTCTAGCTATATGTACCCACAAATACACAATATGGAACATATAAACAGGGAGAGAGATTTCGTACAAGTTGGTGAATCTGTTGCAGGCTGAAAGCAGGGCTAATGCAAACAATAGCAAAATCTGGTCGGAGGGGCTCTGAGAGAACCTTATTAACCACCTCTTCCACAGCAACCTGTGATTAAGAAGAACAAACATCAAGATCTATCGATGCCAAATCCTAAACCCTAAGCAAGATATATTGATGCCAAATCCTACTATAAAACCCATACCAATAAGGGCAAAGGGTGCAGGTTCAACAAATAGGGTCAAAAGTACTTGGACAATGTTAAACCTACTTTTTCTGGTTGAAGAGGCTAATTTTTATGACTCCAACCTCTGTCACAACAACAAATGTAATCATGAAGTACAATTATATGTGTCAAAAATTTATGAAAATAAATGGCTTGAAAAACGATAATTCGCATATGTGATTGACCTGCAGCTTTGAAACAAATTTTCTGTCCGCATTTGGGGAAGTCAAATTGTGAAGGCATTTTGGTCAAGAGGTCATCATAGTTTCCTTGGCCCAACAAGCCTTCCAGTTATTTCACAATTAATAAGGGCATGTTTCGATGATCTCACGGTATCGAGAATTCAGAAGCAGAAAACTAAATTACCAAGAACATGACTAAAGAAATGCCAAATCCCCCATCGGGGGTTAGAGTGGAAAGCTGAATGAGCAATGTGTTAGAATCGTGAAGCCTGATTCGATTAGCTGACTATTACCGATTCGACATGGTAATGTAATTGACAATGTAAACTCTAGTCTACAACTAGTTGCCATACACAGCCGATACAACTTGTACTTCATTCTTCATTCTTCATTCATTTGATACAAAGTGAGAATTTTTGAGAGCCATGCAACCTCCACTAATCCACCGGTCCGGTCAAAGGCAGGTCATCCACACCCGGACTAGGAAATTCACAAGAAATTACTTTCTTGTGGCTTGACTCCAAGAATCAAACCCTAATCAATTATGTGGGGGAGCTAACCCACTAACCAACCAGACTAACCCTTGGGGTTGTGCATATATATACTCAACTACAGAGTTCGGGAATCACTCACTCACCGCGCCCCGCGTTCTCTGTTTCTTTTCTCAATTGTTCTGCTCGCGTGTCGTTCTCGACACAGTGTTCATCTTTCTAACTAATTCGAACGAAATCAAAAAAAGAGTCGGGGAAAAAAAGAGTAAGGTTGGGTTCCGACAAGTTATTAGCAATTGATATAGAGTAGGTACCTCTGGATTGGGGTGGAGAGAGAAGGCGGAGGAGAGCTTGGGGCGCGAGAGGACGCGCTTGCAGATGGAAGACCAGGTGCGGCTGACGCAGGCGGCGGACGCGAAGGTCAAGGCGGGGAGCCGCGACAGTATGTTCTGGAGAAGATCTTCGCCGATCAGATCGATCTCATTGGTGCTGGCGCCACTCCCACTCTCTCTCCCCGCCTCCGCCCGCTTGTCTCCCGTCGCGGATCCTCCGGCCGGATTCTTGCGTCGAGTCATGATCGTGGGGAGAAGATGCTTTGGAGCAGAGTCTTCGAACCTTTGTGCAAGCGAAGCCACTTACTCCTGTCGGCTAATCTGGTTGACCCATCTGAGATTGGTTGATAAACGAACCGCACGAACGACCAATTTTTTTATTCAAACTTGCTTGGAACGGCAATCCATAAAAAAACAGGGATACTGATATTGAGATCGGTCAGAATAAGACGATAACTAGAAGATACGGATATTGATATTGAGATCTTAATATCGAGATCGGCTAGAATAAGACGATAACTAGAAGATACGGATATTGATATTGAGATCTCAATATCGAGATCGGCTAGAATAAGACGATAATTAAAAGATACGGATATTGATATTGAGATCTCAATATCGAGATCGACTAGAATAAGACGATAACGAAAAGATATGTGTGCTAAACGAATATGGCCATGAATATTGATATTGAGATCGACTAGAATAAGACAATAACTAAAAGAAATTACTAAATAATCTAATACTATAGTACTAAAATGGATATGACTACGATGGATGCCCAATCCTGAATAAACTAATATCTCCTCTAAATGGAAGAATGTCATTTCAAAAAATCAATTTTGTCCCATCTACTAGGATTTGAAGAATTTGTTTGAAAACTTAACAAGTGGTTAAAGTTATGTTGGAGTTTGGCTTGTTTACGAGAAGAATGTATCTCAAGCGAGTTTTAATTGAGCTGTACACAAACCGATCTCGAGTAGTTTGAATTTTTTAGGCATCACAAATCCAACGAGCCGAGTAGTAATTTGTTAAAGCTTAGCTTGAAAGCTTAACGAGCTTTAAAAAAATGATGAAGCTTGGCTTGTTAATCCTAAATGAGTTTTTATTGAGCGAACATATGCTCGAACTCAAACGGTTTGTTTCGTTTATCAGCCCTATCCCAGAGGGACCAAATTTGTTATAAATTGATGTCCGTGGTTGGCTTTGTCAAATTGAAACAATGAGGACCAAAGTGAAGTATGAGTCAAACTACAATGATAAAGGCTGTAAACTTTTTTTTGTCGTTTTCGCTTTGAAATAATCCACATAAAGATAAATATTTAGTACAATATTTATGTTGAAAACTTAATAAATATTCAACAACAGGGAGAAAAAGGTAATCATGTACACCGGAGAATGTGCTAAGAAAAGAAGTGTTCAATCCCAAGTGATGCAAGTTGCATAAACTACTGTCCAAGTTTACTCCGTAAGTGAGAAGCTTCTTCAGTGCAGAACAGAAAATCCCAGCATAAAAATGACCAGAATGACCCAACATGAAACACACATAGCACTTCAAACATGAGGAAATTATGTCACATGTACAAAGAACAATGAAAAGCAAAACAATTTTGGATTCTAGAAAGCAATTTCCTTCCTTTTCCACTACATCCCAAACAGCAACCCAAATCACTCTGCAGCGGAGAGGGACAACTTGGACTGTCGTCGTTTTGCTATTCCCAGCAGAAGGGTAGCGTTTGTGAGACGTCGTTTTCGGAGGATGAGTCACGCCCCATATGAAACATACCCTGGCAATGGACACCGGTGTCGCCTGAATCCGGAACCAAAAGTGAATCCATACTCGACAGGTTGTTAGTATGCAGTCTTGAGTTTATGGAATGTGCCAGTGGGATTGAAGATGGTGGCGGCAGTGGCAACATGTGGTTCTTGAAACTAATCTCAGGCGGCTGCAAGGGCGGCGGTGGCGATGACAGAAGAGAGAGAGCACAGTTCGAGCTGACTTGAGTGGAGAAACAGCTTTCTGATGAAGCGGCGACAGTTTTGTGAAACGGCTGGCAGGCAGAAGCTTCTGGAACCGTTTGGAGGAAGTTGAATTGCTTCCCTTCTGCTCCGTAGCTGTTAGAGGAGGATCCAGGATATGCGTTTTGTTTGTCGAGCAGGTGCTGTTCATATAGCTTAGAATCTTGCTTGGTTTTGACAACTCCAGGCCACATGGGGTTTGTCAAAGTAGTGGTTGGATATACCTCCGAACATGAGAATGGAAACAATCCAGTACCTGAAAGGAATGTGAAAACTCACCATGAGGACTGAACGGATATTGAACAAGAAAAACCTGTCTTCTTGAATCATAATGCATATCAGGTAGCATTCACTTCAGCATCATACCAATTACCGTCATAACATCTGATGAGTGATGATCCTAATTACAGTACTATTTAACGCAGAAAGAAACAGTTAATAGGCGAGATCTGCCACTTGAAGGATCTCATGGATTCGATAAGGAGATTAAAGAGAAGCGTTTTGTTGAACACAAGAGTGCAATTTTACAATCAGTCACCAAATGTTGACCCTCGATAAGAAAGGCAAATATAGAGCGCATATTTCCATTTCAGAACCCAACATACAATATAACAAGTTAAACCGCTACCTCCACGATAGATCTAAGCACACAAAAAAAAAAAAAAAGGAAAATAGATGGAATTGCTTGGCTCAAAATGCCAAAAGCATAAAAATAATATAATTTTCACTTAACAGCATAATTAATAGGCGAGTTAATGAAGCATTCAATAGCCTACACAACTGAATTCAGTTGCATATGAATTATTAACTACTAGAAGTCAGTTCTTCTATCAGCGTGCAGGCTTGCATGTGATCATGTGTCCACCAAAACAATTGAAAGTGTTCATATCAGGCCATTTAATGATCAATAAAATCACTTCAGAAACTAATGGAATAGCCTCTGTGTGTGTGTGTGTGGGTGGGGGGAAAGAAGAGAATAAGCCTGCTGGCAGAAATTTGTGTGAAATAATGACCAGAACCTTGAAAATTAGACAAAAAGCTCCCCCCACGTGACAATGGTTCTGGTTGAGGCTTTCTTCTCCTACGGTTGTGTCCATCAAGACGCTTCCTGCAACTTCTCTTGCCCTCATCGAATTCTTCTAGTGAATGGAACCTGAATCAAGCATTGATGGAAGAGTCGACAAATATCAGGCTCTACAAAATTAATATCAAACATACTAAACATGTTAATCCATACTGCAGTGCAGAGTTACCTGGATCATTCATATCTAAAATGTATCAGAAGAATAAAATGAACCATCAAAATATGTTCAACTACGGCAGATTAATAATTCTGCTATGAGAAATCCCTTGAGAGGCCACTGACCGATAATTTCGTTACCCTGGTCCTTGAATACCAAGGAACCCAATATTATGACTACCAGTGATGTCGAATGAGAACAAAGAGGATACCCTATGATTTAAGCCATGGAAAAGTAACTTATCAACGAGCCATTTGCAAGTCATGGAAGAGAATTACAAACATTAACTTCTTACGCTTTGCAGTACCTAATCCTCGTCAGCTCTAACCATTTTCAGCAAACAATATCAATGAGCCTATTTTCTAGCCTCCACCCAAAGGTTGTGTTTGATCATGGGTCTGTGGAGGGAAACACAATGTTAACAGAAGAGATCAGAAATAATGAAGCAAAGCTAAACTTAGTCCTTGGTGAATCACTTCACAGATGCATGGTCCAAACACAGCCTAATTGATCCCCACTCTATGCTTTCTTGGCCTAAGGTTTTTTCCCCTTCTAGCAACTACTTAATCTGACCTAAGTTGACACTACGAACAACACAAAATAAAAGAAAACCGATGATGTGCTCCCTGCCAGCTAATCACATTAACTGAACCAACCCAGTTGTGGTAAGCTACTAACCTAAGAAACAAATGACAAAACATAACACTAACTCGAGAAAACCATAAAATTCAAATGACAAACCGAAACATCAAGCAAATACTAGAGCTCACATTCCATGAGATATTTAAATCAGAAATCCAACAAACTCTGATAACTTCAAATACTAGACAAGAACACATCCTTGTACACAAGAAAGACATGTAAGAAAAAACTTCACATATACCTACTACACTGCTGGCAGAACCGTCGCTTGCGGCCGTTAATTTCAACCTCTGGAGTCTTAGAGTGCCTCTCACAGACCTTATGGCGCCTATGGTACTCCCTGCAGTTACTAAGATCCGCTTGGCACCCATCAACAAGGCAAGTTGCTGCCTGAATCCCATTAATAACTGCTCGGGCCTTCTTCGACGAGCCCGACGCCATTCTCAGGACACTTGGCACCTGCAAATTGTCCACGGACTCATTGCCAACCCTATTAACCACATGACCAAGCTTCAAATCAACTGAAAAATCCCCCTTACTCCCATGACCTCCAAGACTGCTTGACCCACTACCTGGACCAGTATTGGAGTTGGGTTCTTGTTCAAATTCAGTAAAACCCCATAAAGGTGTCTTCAAATTCCAATCCATAAATTTTTTTTCCAGTGCTGCTCTTTGTAAGTTTAGATTTCTCCCTCCCTCACTTCACTCCACACCCAATTAGTAACCCAGTAGTAAATTCTTCACTTCCAATGATGCGAGACAGACTGCATAAATGTATCAAAACAAACAACGGTAAATCACTCAAGATGGACTCAAAACATGAGTTAATTCTTTACTCAAAACATGATCCTGAGAGTGAAACTCACTTGGTAAATGGGTACGCCTAAATTCTGGTACAGAGGACCTCAAGTGTGGGAAATAGGCCTAGAAATTGAAATCCATCCAATTAAATGACAGCCCAGTTTAGGGGAGTTCGTATTTGGTAGCTTAAAATATTCGATTTTTCAATAAGAAGACCATAAAAGTAAGACTATTTTTGAACATTGACGTACAAGGAAAAACAAAGCAGAGAAAACCAAGAAATCCAAATGGAAACACAAATCTTTGAGTCACCACAAGAAAGAAAGGAATCAAACGATAAAGTCAAGAAACTCACACTGTATCTGGAAACATCAAGTACAGAAGGGAACCCCAAGAAAACTGGAAGAAAATGTAAAGACGGGTACTTGAGCTTAAAAGGAAGTGCATAAAAGGAGTAGTATAATATCTCTAGAGAGAGAGAGAGAGAGTACAGACGGACAAGTGAAGAGGAAGAAGACTGGTTGAGCTTTCCAACCATTCATTCCCTGACATGGATTCCAATTACTCCATAAAGAGGGTAGTTAGGGAAAAGAAACAAAAAATAAACAAATAAAAAACCTGAGGGCTTGTGCTGAGGAGTGTAGGCTAAGGAATTATTGGCCGCTACACGAGCATCACATCAGAGGTTAAGCGAACCATAAAAGTACTTAGGCCTCGCTCCGGAATATCTTTTTAAAAAGTAAATATTTATTTTATATTTTTAAACTCAAAAATAATATAAATGAAAAAGATTTTTGGCCTTCTTTTTGCACCGCATAAAAGATCTTATCAAGATCTTTCAAATAAGATCCATATTGCATATTTTTAGATTTCATTAAGCCCATGATTTTTTAGCTTGAAATTGCCTTCTTAAAAAATAAAGACTTAAAACTCGTCCTGGAACGGGGCCTTATTTTTTAAGAAGGTAATTTTAAAAATAATGGGTTTACTAAAATATAAAAATATGCAATATAGATCTTGTTTGAAAGATCTCGATGAGATCTTTTATACGGTCAAAAAAATTTTAAAAACTATTTTTATTTGCATTATTTTTTAGTTTAAAGATGTGAAATAAATACTTATTTTTTAATAAAGTGTTCTGGAACGGGGAAATTAAAAGTTTTCTACCGGCAAAGGAAATTATAAGTTTTTTTATCACTATTATTTTAAATTTCACAGTGCATTAGTCACAGATCTGAACTGTTCATTTTATAAGATTCATGTTAAAATATATTCACGCAAAAAATTAACTTGATTGACGGTAATATATCAATGGGAAAATTTCTTTTATATCCCTTCGACTTTGACCAAAAATTTATTTTCGTCATTCACTTTTCAATTTTGGCATAAAAATATTTCGACTTTCCAATTTTTTTCAATGTCATCCTTTAGAAGGAATCCAGCTCCGGACGGCCGATCCGAGCCATCCAAAAATTCTATAAAAAAAAAACGAGGGGGATAACGCGGGAATCAACAGCATCCGATGTGTGTAGGGTGTTTGATCCAAACACTCTATTTTTTGTGTATATATGTATATATCTCTAAAGGATGACATTGAAAAAAATTAAAAATTCGAAATATTTTTAAATGAAATTGAAAGGTGAAGGACCAAAATAAATTTTTGGTCAAATTCAAAGGGATATAAGAGAAATTTTCGCTATATCAATGAAAAGTTGAATTTTAGTTTATGAAATGGACAGTCTGATCCTGTCAAATTAAAATTTCCATGACTATTCGATTAAATACATTATTATAAATAAATACATAAAAAATCAAAAAAAAAAAAAAACCTTTAAAGTTTTTAAATTTCCGAGTTGTAAGCAAACAGCGTACCAAACAAGTATCCATCGTCTACAAGCAGTAGCAAATTAAACACGCCTTTTTGGATTTAAATACAAGGAAAATAGTGAACAATGTACTCCATTAAACAACTCTATGAATAGTCATAGAGAGCTAGATTTGTTCCGTATGTATACACCTGTACATTTCTTCTTCTTCATTTTTTTTTTTTTTTGTGTTAACGCAAAGTATCTTGTGTCAGCTTGAGCGCATCTCAGACCGATCTCTCCAATCCTCCCACAACCGTCGCACATGTTTATGCACGTAGGGGAGGTAGTCCAACAGTCGCCTACTGCTTGTCACCGGGCAAAGCAAGGCATGTCACGACTCTACGTACCGAGCATAAACTAAATTTCCTCGGCCTTTTATCTTCAATTGCTCGTGCTCTCACTCTCGAAGGGAATGCTCGAAAAAAAGAATGGCTCTTTTAACCGGTATTGCCAAGCAAGGACCCCTGTAGATATCTTCGTAGGGTATTCTCGGAAAAAGAATAAAATCTTCGTAGGGTCTTGTGTTTTGTTTGGTGACTTTAAAATTTAAAAAAAATAAAATAAAATTGAAAGGGTGGGGGTCATGTTTTTGAAAGTTGCAAGTTTTAAAGAGGAAAGGGGCGTAGCGACAGGTGGTTTGTTCCTTTGTGCTTTACAAACCTAAGGAAGAAAAAAAAAAAAAAAGTAGACAAAGATGGATGGATGGATGAGAAAAAAGCATGAGGCATATTTTGTGTTTCACATTTTCATGGCATGTTTTAAATTTGGGTATCTTTTTAAAGTTTGAAACTTTGAATGGTTACCATCACGTACGCTACCATAACAATAACATATGTAAAAAAAACACGGAAATTCTACTCGCAAGGACGATTCGCAGGGAATCACGTAAAGAAAAATGCGTTTGGCCTCATTCTGGGTCTCACAAAAATCTCGAAAAATATTCATAAATTTTTGAATATTAATTTATGAGGCTCTGTAAAAAATCAGCTCCAACGGATATAGGTAAGTATTACTTTTGGATTCGTAGGAACGAAACTGTTCAGTTCGCCCGTATGAATCCAAAAGTAATCCTTGCCGGTATCCGTTAGAGCTGATTTTTTACAGGGTCTCATAAATTAATATTCAAAAATTTATGGATATTTTTCTAGATTTTTGTGAGATCCAGAATGAGCCCAAGCCCACTTTTCTTTGCGTGATTCCCTGCGAATCGTCCCTGCAAATAGCAGAGCTCAAAAAAAAATATTAGTAAAGGCAAAATAATTCAAAAATGGGTTTAATTTTGAGGTATTTTCGTTTTTATTCTAACAAAAATAGTTTGGACGGGAGTTTTTACTTTTTGGATAGATTTCGCTTGTTGAGACGAATTCATCAGTCGGAAAAAAAATAATGCAAAACCGACAAATTCAGAAAAATTTGTCAATGAAGACGAAATAAATTCAAATGGCTTAGTTAAGCCAAAACAATTAAATAAGCCTAGAGTTGATGTTTAACTAACCAAACATATATATATATATATATATATATATATATATATATAAAATAGTGATAAGTTTGAGTTTTTATTGCATTTTTGGTCACTAGGTATGCGTCAAAAATCGACAACGGTCAATGACACGTGATTTTTTTTACCATAAAACGGTATAACATGCTTTGAGCCAAATTACTAATTATGCGAATTAATTAGTATGTGCCCTTGCTAACCCGTGATTCTTGGTTTTTATAGTCTTTTGACCAACGTTAGGTAATTAGGTTTGGATACAGACATTTTGGTTCTCATTTACTTTCAGCCAGTCAATTCTGAACTTTCCTAAGGCTCTGTTTTAGAACATCTTCTTAAAAAAAAAGTATTTATTTTACATTTTCAAACTCAAAAATAATGTAAATGAAAAATAATTTTTAAATTTTTTTTACACTGTATTAAAGATCTCAATAAAATCTATCAAATAAGATCCATATTTGTGGAAAAATTATTTGCGTAAACACATGATTTTTGAAATTGAAATTGTCTTAATAAAAAATAAGTATTTATTTCCCTTTTGAAAACGGGGCATAAGGCAGACCAAGATTTATTTTGGACTAACATTTAAGTTATTTTATACGATGAGGGCATACCCGTTAAATTTGCTGCCCCACACTAAATTCAGCAATTAGATGAGATGCAATGCATTCAAATAAATTCACTGGTCCACCTTCTGAGTTCCCCAAGCTAATCTTTAGTTATTTTGTCTTTGATTACCTAATTTTCTGTTCATGCATTGGATAATAATGTCCACAACTCTACTGTTATGTTCTTGCTACAAGGCAACATAGTCAAAGGGGGACTCAGGGGGGCTGCTCTCCCCCTTGGGGGAGCAGCGTGTTGCTGCCCCCGTTTTTGGGGCCCGTCCCGATCTCGTTCCGATGATCCGAATCGTTCACTTTGTAGAGCTCGTTGAGTAGAACGACTATGCAAAAAATCAGCTTAATTGGATATCATTAAGTGCCTGATCGGAGCCCATATAACTCTTGGTCCATTGGGAATAATGGATTTGATCCAGTGTTTCGGATCCATTCTTTTCAAAGTAAAAAGGCTCCGATCAAGCACTTAATGATATCCAATTAAGCTATTTTTTTGCATAGTCGTTCTACTCGACGAGCTCTACAAAGTGAACGATTCGGATCATCGGAGCGAGATCGGGACGGGCCCCAAAAACGGGGGCAGCAGCACGCTGCTCCCCCAAGGGGGAGAGCACCCCCCCTGAGTCCGTCAAATGGTACAATAAGAAATTAGATGCACATTTCTTACACGGTGCATGTTATGCGCACCCCCAGTTTTAACCGTTAGATGAAATAAATGATTTGAGATGTTAATTTAGTTGGAGTAATATAATCATAACAAAGACTAGGATAAAAAAGGATATATATATATAGGTAATGATTTTTGTACTTCGTTGTTTTTATTTTTATAAATTTATAATATTGTCATTAATTTGTTATTGTTTTCACACTTGAAAAGATATATAACAGTAAAAGAAATCAATGTGCAAAAGAAATCATCACAAAAAGTATGATAATTTGAAGGGAAAATTTCACTGATGCCCATGAGGTTTATCTGAATGACAAATAGCCCTTCACTTATGAGAAATGATAAATAAATAAATAAAAAACCAAAATGATTTTAATATTCCTTTCATTAACACCCAACCAACAACTGTTTGATCAACCACGTATGGAATAGCCAAAAGTGGCTTAGACTACCCAAATACACCTTTTGTATTGTAAAATGAATAATTAGAAGCTCCCAAATGTCAAATTTTTGAACCCTAAAGTAATAAATTTGTCTTTTCTGACTAAAACGGTTCTTCCAACAAGTAAAAATAAAGGCTATTAATACATTTTATCTTTTTCTATTAAAATTGATCTTCCAACATATTAAAAAAGTTATTTTGATTCAAAAAAAAAAAAAGCAAGAGTTGATAGGTTCTGTTTCTTTTATGGTTAAAAAAAAAGCTAAAATTATATATGTATATATATATATATATATATATATATATATAAGTCACTTTTAGCTTATTTCATGATGTATTTGGATTGAAAATGGTCAATTTGGAGTGCCAGTGAAATACACTTTCATGATGTATTTGGATTGAAAATTGCCAGTGAAATACACACGAATACCGTAGAGAGTTTGTTGTCATTTTTCATACATGAACGGGTATCCATCATCAAGGAAAATCTTAGGTAGCCTACTAGCCTGAATGAAATTTGCCCTAATTTAAGGAAAGCGACAAAGGCCTTCAATTTTTCAACTACCCCCAAGTGAACTGAGGGTGATAGCTGAGAGATTGCCGGTTTTGGGTGGTACTTTGAATTAAGGGCACTTCTTGTTTTTTTCTTGTTCGGTTGTGGGTTTGGAAAAATTTCGAGTTTGGTTTTTGGGTAATAAATGAGGAGATTAAATATGGTAATAATTGGAGATATGTGTAATGAGTGGAAAGAGATAGAGAGAGAAATGAGATTAACAATTAGATATAGAGGTAATAAGTGAACAGAGAAATCAGAAATGAAAGTAATTATTGAAAATATAAATAATGAGTGAATTTGAGTTTAGAAATTTTTTTTTCAAACCCACGACCGGCAAATTTGTACTCCAATTTGCTCCATGTGTGGCTCTTGCCTTGCGAGAATTTTTTGGGTGCCGGTAGGAGGATCCCGGGATGCTGCCTAGCGGGGTGCTTGCTAACGGTATTAAGCGGTTGATCCGACTGTTCATCTCGACAATCGACAACTCGAATTTAAATCTAAGCTGCACAGCACCGCTGCCAAGCATCTCGCTTGTCAGCATCCTTGGGTCCGCTGTAGGATGCCACCCACGTGGCTCCCCTGGTTTTGCACTTCTCCTTTTGCCTTCTTCCATGGCGTTAAAAAAAACCAGAGTGTGTTAAACGTCGTTGCAGACTTGAGGGCCCCCATGCCCTTTTGTCCGCACAATCACTGTCCGGTGTCCAACTGCGACAC
The DNA here is from genome assembly GCA_014282245.1 of Rhododendron simsii. Lineage (NCBI taxonomy): Eukaryota > Viridiplantae > Streptophyta > Magnoliopsida > Ericales > Ericaceae > Rhododendron > Rhododendron simsii. The sequence goes on from CM024960.1 coordinate 28,281,686, forward strand.
GTCTCTCCTAGCCCCTGGTTTTCTTGGAACGAAAAGTCTACGCCTAGCCCTCTCTCTTTTACCGCTCTCCTCGTCGCGATCAATTTTACCGTCCAAAAGTGTTTTGAACGGTTCAGATTTTTAAAAATTCTTTTTCTGAAAGGATTTATTTGAAATTTGGACCATTGATCGACGAAACGAACGATGAAATTTAGCGAATAGTGAAACCGTGTGGTGAGCATAGCACCGCTGCTCTTGGAATCTTTTGCGACATACCCCATATTTCGTGGGATCTTGCAGCATATCCAAATAGTTAACAAAAAAAAAGTACGTCTATTTCATTGAACCATGCTTTTAACAATTCCGATCACCTTGAAATTTTCATATGCGTCCCATTTTGTGTCACATGATAAATCACACGAAGGATCATCATATGAGAGAATCTTGATCCTCTAACATACGGGTAATGCTACGGAACACATCCCGTACCCTATGCACTCTATAGCCAAACCATTGAGAAACGTAACCAAACCATTGAAAGACATAACAATTGAAGGAAGTGTTTGGTTATGTCTCTCAATGATTTGATTACGCCTTTCAATGGTTTGGTTACACTCCTCAATGGTTTAGTTACGGCTCTCAATAGTTTGATTATACTGGTGCATATGGTATTAGCGTGTATACCATAGCATTTCCCCTAACGGATATAGAAATTTTCAAAAGTTAACAAATTTGAAAGGTTTTTAGGAATTTTAGCAAAACCTTCAAAAGATAACTCATCCTTCAAATTTCCACAGATTTGAAGGGAGTAACAACATTGAAATATTAAAGAATACCTTTCTTATTCCCTTTATATCTACTTTTTCCCCTTTGTTTTCGTTTGAAATTTCATTAAAAATAAATAAATTCCTCAAAATATTGACTGCTGGAAACTAGTACAATTTGAATATTTATTTAGTATTTCCTTTTTATCGTTTTTTTTTCACTTTCTATCACCTATAAGGAGTAATTGTTCTTAGATTTTTTCACAACCAAAATTTCAAGACTTTTTCCACACTCCTAGATTTTGTTTTAATGAGTTGTAGAAATGTTCTAGAAAATAATTTTCATATTCCAAAAATATATTTTTTCTACATGTCTATATGACAATAACAAATTGCAATATCTAAAAGAAGGGGTACTGCCAATTTGTTCTCAAATATGAAGATATAAAATGACGAAAAAAACTCAGAACTTGTGTGGATTGTTCGACTGCACCCTACGAACTCACCTTTCAAATTATGTATAAATGTAACAAAATACAATTTAGAAGCTAACTTTTAAAAAATAAATTGAAACTCTTTCAGGATTCAAGTCATTTATTTTGTAAATTCATATGCATGTCAATTATACAAAAATTAAAAGTCATAGCTTAATCTATCGCCCCACCAAAAACTAATAGAACACAGTCTAATTAGGGAGAAAAAGGTAAAGTTCGAGAGGACGCCGATCGCACGTCTTGAACATTGACAGATCTCCGTGTGGGCATATGAGGGCCACGGCCTCCGCGTTGTTTCGTTTTTTTTTTTTTTTAATTTTAATATTAGTTGGTTTTTTTTAGACATTGTATTTTTTATTGAGTTTTATGTAGACATTTAAATGTTTTAAAAATGAGTTTGATTTGGATCCCAAAATCCAATTTCTCTTCCTACACACGGTCTTCTATTAGTTTTTCTTCAATTATCAATCTCATTTCTCTTTTCATCTCTCTCCATTAATTACCAAAAAAAAAACCTCCCTCAAAACTTAAACCGAACAAACTATAGATTTCCAAATCTTGAAATTTTAGAATTTTGGTATTCGTAATTTCGGCCCCCGCATTAACGAAATCTTGGTTTCATCCCTAATCTTGAACATCCCTGATCTTGAACCTTAGATCTCTTAACCACGGACCACTATGCTACCAAATTACCAATGTTGGAGTTTAATTCAATAGTACTAGTGGTAATCAACATGAAATAAAGGTGCCCTCGTTTTCTTGTACAGGCTCTCTCTTCAGTATTACTTATGATATATAAAGTAATTAATAAGAAATAGTACTTAAAAAAGAAGAAGAATAGGCTTTTAATTTCCCTTTGATTGAGCAATAATTTCGAGGGTGATGGCCGATGGATGGGTAATTACATCCAAATTTTTTTGTGTGTTGTTTTCACTTGGAATTATTACTTCTTGACCAAAGGATAAAAAGTGTTTGGAAGTCAAAAAAGTGAAAGTAAACAATGCAGATGCTGTGATGTCATGAAAGACTTAGCTATAAAGAAAACAAATGGAATAATTAATACTAATTTTACAGCGACCCCGCATATCGGTGTGTGAGATTTTACTTTTGGGTTTTATCTAAATGAGATACGAGTTAGTATTATTCATTAACTAGTGGATGTCCGTCCAAACGAAATACAGTCACAACTTAAATAAGTTGTCTGCTATATCCGTCTAATATAACCTACTCACTCTCTATCTCACTTTAAAATACTCATGCCGAGGTAGAGAGTAAATAAAAAATAAAAAAAGGACAATAATTTACAGGTTAATTATCAACTCTCTTGAAATAATATCAAATTAAAATGGAAAAAACCAAAAGATAATGAATTGGAAAAGAAAGTGTATATATTACCACACCAGCAGGTCAAAGTATAACTTAAGAAAACATTCTCTTGACCGAACGACGATCAATGGCTGTAGATGTGCTCATGTGTTGACAAAAATCGCTCTATTTTGTAATATAGGTTTTTAGAAAAAATCTCGAGTGACCTTGTAAAAATGAGTCAATCCGATAATGGTAAGTGCTTATTATAGTATTTGAATTTTTTTTATTCAGAAATGTAGGATCTTGAATTCTAAGTGAATAATTGAAAAATTAGATTAAGTATTTGCAGTAATCCAATTAAACTAATTTTTTGCAAGGTCATTTTAAAAAACTTATTTTAAATTAACAAACAGTTTGAATTATTTGTGTAGAATCGATCCGAGGTTGGGAACCCCCGGTCCCACACACCCATCCATGTTGCCAAGAATCCCGGTGCCAAGTTGGTGCGAGTCGCATCCGACTGTTCATTTCAGCATGAACGACTCGGATTGAATCTATGCGGATATAAATTTAAACAGTTCATTGCTCAGTCAAGATCAGAGCAATCAATTATCAAGATCAGCGGTGCTGCATCTCCCAAAACCAAAAGGGGTTTGGTACTTGGTATCCCATAGTGGAAAATACTGATGAAGAAATGGTTTAGGTTCGGATTTTAATGGACGACCCAGGCAGTTGACGTTAAGGAGACCATTATCATGTTTGACAGAGACAAGTAATTAGAATTGTCCTACAAAGCAAAGTAGCGAAGGCCATGATCGGAACCTGGAGGTGGAATTAAATGTGATATTTATGAGAGAATGACCTGTCTCGTAAAGCGAAAAATAAGTACTTAAAAAATAAAAATGTTAGCGGAACGGGGCCTAATACAATCCCTTCGTCTAACAAATAATGTCCGATCTACGGACCAAGAATTTAAAAAATATGTTTTTATTAAAACAAAATTCAAATTTTTTCCCAAAATTAAAAAGAACCATTGATCCTGCAAGAAAAAAAGTTGTGAATTTTTTTGAACCAAAATGCATTGAAAAAAAGTTTTTTTTTTTTTTTGAAAAAATGAGGGGCCCTCATAACGTTTGAAATATTGATTGAATATGGTTCTCCATAGAATTATATTCCTAAAAAACGAGTGCAACAATAATACATGCACAATTACTACATGGGAAAATTACACTTACCTCCCCTGAAGTTTCTAACAATTACAGATACCCACCCATAGGTTTTTAAAATTACACTTACCTCCCCTCTACTTTAGTTGTCAGCTGCAGATTCCCTCATCCGTTAGTTGACCGTTACTAAGTATGACGGAAATTGCTGACATCATCCATTACATATATGATACTACCCATTTTACCCTTGAATCAACAATTTTGCATTTACTTATAAATATCCATATCTTTATTTGTATTTACGTATAAATATCATGACATATTATATGTGTGTGTGTGTGTGTGTGTGTGTGTGTGTTAATTGAAATTCTTGTCCTAAATATTTTTTCCTTATATGCTAATTTAATGTTTAGCTAGTGAATACATGTTATAAATAATTAATTACTCCTCTAAACTAAATCAATATTGAAAAAAATAGTTATAATGTTATCTTCTATGCTACATATCCATAAATACATTTGTATGTTAAATTAAATACATATCGACATTTGGTATTAAACATGCATGTATAATTTTTTTTAAAGCTTCAAAAAAATTCTGAATTTTTATTAAGCCACATATATACGAGGCATAAACACAAAAGAATTAGAGTCCCTTTACTTTTTATGATACTTCACATTTTTTTTTGGGCAAAGAATAAAAAAATCTCAAATATATAGCTCCATATTAAAATAATTATATTTTGCAACCCTATACCGTCTTTTTTTACACCCCAAAAAAATATATGTTAACATTTTTAGCCCAAAATTCCTTTTTCTCCCATCAAATTTTTTTTCTTGAACTTTCGGAATTTCTAAGCCACATATTCATTGAATAATGAACCTTCAAACACTTTACATTAACAGTGATAAAAAAAAACTTCATTATGAAAATGAACTCAAAAAAATTATGGTAAATTTTTTTTTTTCAATATTGGCTAAAACAAACTATGCTTTATAGATGAAGGACTTTACTATCAAGTTTTTGAAATTACACTTATCAATTAAGTTATGTATATTAGTTCAACATATTTTTAAAATACAAGGTGTTTTGGGTTACTTTACGCACATCATAATTAATTTGGGTTACAACACTTTAGTTCAATGTTCAATCAACTTTCTTTGGCTTGTATCAGAAAGGAAAAAATAGAAGTCAAATCAATTACAAAAAAAAAAAACTATTTTTTTCCGGGGAGGTATCTAATATTATTATAAACCTCAGGGGAGGTAAATAAAGGGGTAGAAATGGAAATTCACACTTTCTGTTAACAGAAGTTAGCCGACAAGACTGACAGGGGAGGTAAGTGCAATTTCAGAAACATGAGGGGACGTGTCTGTAATTGTCAGAAACCTCAGGGGAGGTAAGTGAAATTTTCCCTTACTACATTTATCGTTAAAAATGCAAGAATAGTGATATTTAATTGATTGCTTAAATTTTTGTAATGGTATGCGCAATTTCTAAAATTTATTTTGTTGAGTACTGATAATAATTGCTTTTTGAAGTTGACTTACTCCCTTCGTCCTACTTTAAATGTCCTCTGCGGGAATCCGTATATTTTCAAACATCCAAAATATAATTTTTTATATATTTTTTGGAGGTGTGAAAATGCACGGATCTTTATAGGGGACATTTGAAGTAGAACATATGGAGAGAGTATCTTTTATCACATTTTTCTTGTAATACTAGTGTAATTCCGCGTGCTTTGCACGGTGTAGTGCGCTCATTGGTGTAATTGTTCATGTATGTAAGAAAGTTCAAATTAAGATTTAATTATTGAAATAAAGGAGTCATGAGAATAAGTAATTGAATGAAAGTTCATTTTTACAAAAAAAGAAGAAGAAGAAGAAGATATGATTTTATAAGCAATGCAAAAGGAGTTTTTGTACATAAAAAATAACATAAAGGACACTATTTTGGAGTACCAAAATATTTTTAATTTTGTAGACTCAAATAATTAATTAAGGCAATTGTAATTTCATAAACGATGCAAGTAATTTAATTCAACTTATGCACTAAAATTGAAGAGAGTCACAAATAGCTCAACCTTGTTAAAAAAAAAAATTTATAAGGAGCGATATTTCTGATTCTATCAGAACATTGCATAAACATAAATCAAAGAAATAGGTGAATTAAAATAGAAATTCCTTCTCAAACAATAGCAACAATAATCAAGATACTGTCATGGATTAGATTCTAAAATTGTGCGAATAATGAGGCTTTTTCGTCCATGTGTTTTGGAAAACACTATAAAATCTTGCCGCAAGAGAGCCTTTCTCCAAATATTGTACAAAATTAGAGCTCGGTTTGCTGAGAGCATACAACAAACTATCGTGCTGAAAAAGATAGAACCATAAAAGTAAAACAATTAGAAAACCTGAGAAAGAAGAGACCACTTAAAATACTTACGATTTGAAGTTCTAACAAAATAATAGTCTAGGGTTATGAAATCTAAGAGAATCTGACCACATAGTTGCATCTTTCTTCGTGTGTAAGAATCTACGATTGAGAAATTGATGCTTCTATCTTCGTCTGAATTATAGAGGGATTGATGAGAGAGATCGTGGGGGATCTAGGAGGAACGAGGAGAGAGAAAGAGAAAGAGAAAGAGATCGATAAGGATTTCTTTATTTCTAATGGTTAGATTGAGAAGATGTATAAAGCTTTTTCTTATTAACAAAGCAAAGAGGGACCTAAAATACCTAAAATACTCATGAAAAGCATTTTCTTCTTGACTAAAGTAAAGTAGGACCTAAAACACCCCCGAAAAGCCTTCTCTTATTGACTAAACAAAAGAGGATCTTAAATACCTAAAAATACTCTCAAAAAAGCCTTTTCTTATTGACTAAGCAAAGTAAGGCCTAAATTCCCCCCCAAAAGCCATTTCTTATTCACTAAGTAAAGGAGAACCCAAAATATCTAAAATACCCTCAAAAAGGCCTTTCCTTCTTGACTAAGCAAAGTAGGGCCTAAATAACCTCAACTCAAGACATCCAAAAGAAATTCGAAAGATGAAATCTACAAGGGTAATTTTGTCTTTTAACATGGTACCTTGGATTGCCTTAAATTAGGGAAAAGAAAGATTTTTTTTTCCTGTACCTATAAAAAATAATATCCCTTAAATTAGGGGAAAAGAAGATTTTTTTTTACCTCATTTTCTTCTTGACTAAGCAAAGACCTAACACTGAAATGCCTAAAATACCCCCATATTTTAACTCCACCATAGACAAACGACAAGGACAAATTGGTAATTTCACGGTGTGGCTTGGCTTTGCCATCCTACTTTTTTTTAGATCTTCCAAACAAGACAAAATGACAACCATATCTTTCAACTCAAATTACAAAGTTAATCCTACGAGGGGTAATTTCGCATTTTCATGGAGTACCTTAACTTACCATCCTATCTTCTTTTATTACAAGTGTACTGCAGGAAGCAACCCATTTTCTTCAATTCGCGTTAAACCCCCAAAATGCCGGTGCCGGCCCCAATGAGTATGCAGGGGAAAAGCGAGGTGGAATTTGAATGGTTAGAAACTGAACAACGTTAAAGAACAAAGGTACCCTTTTGGGAGGACATAATGGGATATTCAAACACAAAACATGGGGTTAGCCAATTTTTATTTATTTATTTATTTTTATCAACAGCAAATTTCATTTCAAAAAGTCTAACCAAACTTACATGAAAAAAATCATAACAATCGGTAAAGTTGAATCTTAAATCTATTGAAAACTACGAAACGGGCAAAACCACAAAGGACATACAAGCTCAAAGACTACAAAAGCAGACCGGCGCGATCCGGCGTAGGGTCTCTGCGAGATCTAGTAGATGAGCAACCCAGAGCTCAAACCATTAAATGGCTGGTGTTAGCCAATGATTAATTACCATAATTTCGTCTCTAGTTCTAGTACACTCCTATGTGTATGCCTTTGCACTTCGCATTCCTAAATGGCCCTAAGCATTCCCATCATTTATTGGTTGATGCAATGAATATATGTGTAAATTCACTCCCAGTCCCGCCAATTACTCCACATTTTTCAACTAAACTAAATGCAGAACCCATCAGTTTATATGAATCATCTCTATTTATGACTCATCTGCAAAATTTGAAGTTTGAGTCTTGAGAGTAGAATACTGTATAGTAAAGCAGCTGGGGACAATGTTAAGCAAGTTTTGCCAGGAAAATCACCAGAACCCAGGTGAGTGATCAGTTCCCACCATTTTGCTTTTACGGCAGGCAAAAGTGGGATTCTGGAGGTGCTGCTGTGCACCCCGGTGTAATGCGGCACGCGGACTGTCGATCAATTTTCAATCAACGGTTGAGATATGTTTTTTAAGTCACACATCTTATTTCTTGAAATTGGCTACAAGGATATCCTTATTAGCATTGAATTGCTAATAATATGTTCGGTCTTGCTATTGTCAACCCATTGGGTTGACGATAAACACACTAGAAGATAAAGAAAGCACGTATTTCTGTTTATTTTTTACACCATTTAATACACATTCACACACTCAGTCAGCCCATTGGGCTGATTTTAGAGTTTTCCTAATACGTTTGGTTTGCTAATAGTGGGATTATGTATATAGGGATGTATTTTAATTTTTTTATTTATCTATTTTTGTTTTGCAAAAGGATTAGAGAGCATGGAATTGCTAATAATATGTTTGTTTTTTTGTGGAGGATTGGATTAAAATAAATGATTTTCATTCTACCCCTATATGAAAACACCTTTTGATGAGCGATAGTGAGAGAACAAGGGTGTTTAGTCAATTTACACATGAGGTAGGGGATTGGGATTAACAACACCTCTCATGAATTTGTTTTGGCCCACATGATTTTCAAAATAAACTTCAAGATAAATGAGTTCTAATCACGCGATTGTGATCTTTGATAGTTTGAGTTCTTCCAAATATCATATGCTCTACAAAAAGAACAGAATGGATTGCCTAGATCAAACTAATGGGTCTAGAATGGATTGCCTAGATCAAACTAATGGGTCTGGAATGAGTATAAACTCATATGACGAGTGAAACGTAAAAACAAAGGGACAAAAATGAAAAAAAAAAACAGCAAATTAGTCTAAAGTCCAAAAGAAGAGGTACCAAAGTAGATTTAGTCCAGCTTAAGTTTCAGTGATGTGTAAAGTCCATTAATGAAAATATTTTAGAGTTTAAGGTCCGTGAAAAGACCAAATTGCCTTTAATGAGACAAGGGCCTTGTTTGGCTAACACAAAAAAATGTCTTTTTTCATTTAAATGATTTTAAATGAGACAAGGGCCTTGTTTGGCTAACACAAAATATGTCTTTTTTTGTGTTTTTTGATTTTGTTGCACTTTCATAGGGTACCCTAGGATTTTAGACACTTTCATAGGGTACCCTAAGGTTTTAGGCACTTTTATAGGGTTTTAGGGTTCATTTTCCTATTATTGGATTTTAGCGGTTTAGGCACTTTCATAGGGTACCCTAGGGTTTTAGGCACTTTCATATATAGGGTACCTTAAAATTTTAGGCACTTTCATAGGGTACCCTACGGTTTTAGGCACTTTTATAGGGTTTTAGGGTTCATTTTTCTATTATAGGGTTTTAGCGGTTTAGACACTTTCATAGGGTACCTTAGGGTTTTAGGCACTTTCACATATAGGGTACCCTAAGATTTTAGGCACTTTCATCGGGTACCCTAAGGTTTTAGGCACTTTCAACGCCGGTCAACTTTGGTCAACGCCGGTCAACTCCGGTCAACGCCGGTCAACGCCGGTCAACTCCGGTCAACGCCAGTCAACTCCGGTCAACGCCGGTCAACGTTAGTCAACGCCGGTCAACGCTGGTCAACGCCGGTCAACTTTGGGGGGGCTATTTGTAAATCTTGGACATAATGTCCTTTAGACTTTAAAGGAAAATATTTATGTCCTTATCATGGTAAAAACTATTGTAGTATGTCCTCCTACTCAATTTACCCAAAAAAAAAACCTTGAAACACAACGGAAACGCGAGAGAGCAATGTTGGACCATTAACCCCTCAAAAAAACACGATTTACAAGGGCTTTACCTTGACTATTATTGAGTTCCCATAAACGGACGGTAAGATTGATTTTCCAGGTCTAAATTTAGAATTAGTCGAGATATGCACAAGCTGACCCGGACACCTGAAAAAAAACACGGAATTTAACAATCTTAGAGCATCTTCAGCTTTGACTCATTTTAAGACTCAAATTTAAAAATGGGGCAAAAACCACAAAAATCTCTCTCCAATCTTTGACACAAACCCTTCCCCATTTTGGGCTTTACCCATATTTTGCCCAAATCTGAGACAACTTTTGCCTTGACCCATTTCTCCAACGGCTAGTTAGAGAGAGAGAGAAAGAGGGAGGAGGAGGGAGAGAGAGAACCTCGTCGGCAGTGGCGGCAGGCCGAGGGCTGGCAGTCTGAGAGGTGATGCAGAAAGTGACAATGGCCTTGTGACCTCTAAGCCGTCTTGGGTCCCCCAGAGTTGTCGTTATCTTCTGGCCTCCGATGATAATGATGAACGAGTTTCAGAGTTGTCTTTTGTCGTTGTGTCCGGTTCAAAAATTTTTGTGTTTGATTTTTGGGGAGAGAAAGACGAAGATGGAGAGAGAAAAATGCCAGGTCTCCTCATTTTGGATTTGATTGTTTTACGTTGTTTACCATTATGCCATTAAGAATAAAATGTATATATATTTGGGTAAATTTTGGATTTGATGGTTGGAAATGTGTCTACCCAAAATGGGTTTTTACCCAAAATTTGACTCAAATTTGAGGAAAAATATGGGTGAAGGCCGGAGATGCTCTTAGGCACCCTGACCCTTCCTTGTTGAGTAGCACATTGTTTCAATTCTCTTTTACTCTGTGTTTATGTATGAGAAAATATTGGCAGGACTAAAGGAGTAACTATGCTTTGCAAAAGAAGCAAAACCAAGACACAAGTTTTCGAGGAGTGATCTGGCAATGCTCATTAGGCGCGTACAGTCCTCATTTTATGGGTAATTCTACTTTGCTCCCTAGTATGAATAGAAAACCAGTCCTCACATTTTGACTAATCACGTTGTCACCCTCCCCGTACATAGATTTATCAGTTAACCTCCACAAATAACATAGTAGTACAATTTATCTCCAATAGTGGAGTAAAAGACTTCATATTAGTTTCAGATTTAGGTAAGTTAAGCAACTCTTTTGTTTCGTATCTCCAACAATGCTCGTGAGTAAAGTCTGTCAAAATGGATATAAAAAATTAGTTAAGAATCTAAATGAGTTGTGCGCAATAGCAACTTTCAAGTGGAGTCTATATTTTTAAATATTTTAAAAGTAAATGTGAATGCCATTGTGTTGGGTGTAGTGCTCTATCGAGTGCACTATCTTTCCAATTAGCCATCAAAAGTGAAACCTGTTGAAGAGATAGCAGCTAGAAAAAAAAACAATTATTTAATAGATCTTGTTTGTGCTTAACAAAATGCTAGTTATACCATTGGAGTATAACGACACCAATAAACTAACAACTTATGTAGACTGAAGTACAAAATTGAACCCCAATTTTTTGTTTTAAGTTTATTTCATAACCTCACAAACTCAACTCCGGTGGGAGATGGGACGATGGAGCGTAAAGTGTCATAAATAAGATAAAAGTGTTTTGGTTAAACAAGTGAGCCACATTATTTTTTTGGCTCTTATTTAAATTTTTTTTGCATCTAGTAATTTTGTGTCAATTTGTTTTGTAGATTATTGATTGATAATGACGAGAGAAATTTAAAAAGTAAAGAATTACTCCATGAACCAAACTAATTTTTTGAATAAAGATAAAAATAATTCAAAAAGTGTTGTCTCTTTTTTAAGACATTGATTATAATTTTTTACTTCTTAGATTTTTCACATCAAAACGAACTGATAATTCACAAAAAAGACAACACAAAACTAACAAATGCAATTTTTTTTGAATAAAAACAAAAGAATAATCTCATTGAATTATTTAGTCAAAACACCCCTTAAGCCCCTTGACACTTTTCATTTTTGTAAAAGAACCCCTAGTTATTGATACCGCCGCTTCGTTAATCACGAATTCACGATTTTTCCATCTCTCTCCCTTCCCAGTTAACTCTCTTTTCCCAATTACTCTCTCTCTCTCTCCCCGCGACAGTCGCCGGAGTTCGGCCGCAAGACACCGTCCGTCCACGCCGGCACTAGCCGACAGGATTCACTGCTCTAGCACTCGTTCAGTTCCGACTCCATTATCTATCCCACTAGCCGGTCAGCCCTCAATATCTCTCATCGTCTCTTTCAAGTGAAACTTAGGGCTTCTACTTTTATGTTCGTTCTTACTAGAAAAGGTTGGGGGTTTCGGTTTAGTAAAGTTAGGGCTTTTATGTTCGAACTTAGGGCTTTTATCTTGAAAGTTCATTTATGGTTGGTTGCTTTCTTTAATTGGGTTTCTAGTTTTATTGATAAACTGATTTTGCAGTTAGTTGGTTTAACTGTTTTTCTTAGGGCTGCAAATGAACCGAGCCGTTCGTGTGAAATGTTTGAGGCTTGACCTGGGAAACGCTCGTTCTAGTTTGATTCGATACTAAACGAACCAAACCTTAACCTCAATTTTAGGCTCGTATAATAATGAGCCCAACCTGAACTTGACAGTATTCAGCTCGATTAGGCTTGCGAACCCGGAGTGTGTGTGTATATATATCTCAAAAAATTTCTCATATAACCTTAAATATGTGTAAACTTTTACATGTACATAATTGAAATTTTATAACTTGTACATGTATAGACATTTAAAAGAACTATAAACTTAGATTTTAATTTGTTTTTATAATTTTGTACATGTATGAAGTACTCCTATGAACTTATTTACGCACAAAATAAAATTTTTATTTGCAGTTTTAAACTTGTATGAGTCTATGAGAACATAAATATATATGATATTTCTGACTCGTTAATGCTCGTGAACAAGTTCGAGTTCGATTCAAACCTAGGGAAGCTCGGCTCGTCCAATTTTCATTGAACGCGAGTTCGGCTCGAGTTCGCTTAAAAACTTAATGAACAAACCTGAACATTCTAAACCTTGGCTTGATTCAGCTCGTTTGTAGCCCTAGATTTTTTTTTTTTTTGGCCACATACGCTCTGCGATTTTCTGGTTTCGGTTTAACTACTGTGAAAGAATGTTGTGATGTTTTTTTTCATATGATGCTGAACCCTGCGCTCTTTGGTTTACTTTTACCTGAGGGATATACCTTGGTGATTTTTAGATGCTTGCTTTTGTTGAATAAATTTTGTTATACGCAAAAAAAAGTTCGTCAGGGCTTTTGATTTCCGGGTTGAGTCAACTATTGGATGCTCTATGATTAATGTTTAAGCTTAGTAGTATCCTAGTGTTGTAAATTATGGTAAGAAAATTTCACGTTGTGATTAATAGGTGCCCAGTATCTTACATTCCTGGCTCCACAACTATTATTAATATGACATAAATCACCATACGGCTATACCTATTATGAAAGGAACTTCCATACAGGGGAAAGTCAAACTCCCTGCGAGGCGTAGAAGCTCAGCCAATGGGCTAACTTTGTTGGCTGGATTTTCATACTTTATTATCCCCTTCATAGTATTATTTAACTTCTCACTTGATGCAATAGACTTGCTACCTTTTTTTGGAAATGTGAAATGTACATGGAGCAAAAAGGAGAACCTGAGTGAAAACATGATGAACCAAGCCACCACTATTTTTTCCCCTTCCTTTGTCCCGTGCTGAGAGCAGCTCTTTTGAGATTTATATTGTGGTCGATCAAAGGGTTGAACTGGTGACACTCGCTCTATTCTCAGTTTCATTCAGCATCTGAACTTACAGAGATTGCTGTAATTTCACAAAATAACCCGTGCTGATAGCTTCTAATTTTACCCACTGTATCCTTTAGTCTTAACTTAAAAATAGTAAAATACTGTGCAGCTCCTCACCATGTCATTTGTTTTGCTCCTTGTATTGGGTTCCGCTCTGCCCTCTGTTTCTCTCTCTCTGTTTCTCTCTCTCTCTCTCTCTCTCTCTCTCTCTCTCTCCATGCATATTCCTTCAATACGTTAATGTGTAGTATATAACATATGTATCAATGTGGCTGTGCTGACGAGATGTAATCGTTTATCTCAGGTTGAAGCTGGTAATGGACGGTGAGGAGTTGACAGAGCAGGAAACTGCATTGTACGATCGCCAGATTAGGGTTTGGGGTGCTGATGCTCAACGAAGGTTTGTGTACTGTTTGTATATTTATGGCTCTGGCTTATGGACTTCATCTCAGGCCTAATTTTTTTTTATTTTTTATATTGTCATAATTACAATTCAAGAGTTTCAAAATTGCTCTAGTTAGATTGCAGTTCTAACTATGGAATTTTGATTATCATTTAGGCTAAGCAAGGCTCATATTTTAGTCAGTGGACTCAAAGGAACTGTTGCTGAGGTAAATTTATGAATATATTGCTTGATTTTTATGTAGGGACATGCATGCATCTGTTATCCATTTAAAGAGAAACTCTTAAACATAATTTTTTTGGTGGAATTGTTCCTCATATGCTGTATGCATCACATGTAGACTCACTTGTCTTGGGCTTTGCTCGTAATCAATATAGTTGTTTGTACAAGTTTTTTTGGAGGAATCTGCAAGCATCATGTGCTAATTTTACTATTTTATATTGGGGCAGTTTTGCAAGAACATTGTTCTAGCAGGAGTAGGTAGTTTGACATTAATTGATGATCGCCCAGTGACCGAGGAATCTCTATCAGCGAATTTTTTAATTGCACCCGACGAGAATGTCTTTTCGGGGAAATCTCTTGCCGAGCTTTGTTGCGATTCTTTGAAAGATTTCAATCCGATGGTCCGTGTTTCGGTTGAAAAAGGTCTGTCCCTTTTACCTTTTGTCGTAGTTTTTTGGCTCAAACATATTAACTCTTTGTAGAACGACAAACTTTGCTCGAACATCTTTCTGAACAAATGACCCATGAGGTTGGCTTCATGAAATGGTGTTGTGCTTCTTTACGATTATTTATCTGCAAAGGCAAGTTGAAGTAGATGATTCAATTGTAGGATGCAACAGCACGTCAAACCAGGTGCTTTTGTGTCTTAACTTGATGATGATACTGTTAAGTTACCAATTGTCCCAAATGTAAAGCTATGAAGAAACGGGCCCAACAATGTACCAAGCTATTCAACACATACCATGTGCTACCAGAAGATATTTACTAGAGAAGAATTATGACCATCAGGTCCATCACACATGAACTTAAATCTTGCTGTGCACGATGTAGTAAAATCTTTATGTGGTTAAAATATGGCTATATTTTGAAGAACTTTTCTGTTTATTAGTTTTACAACTGTGGTTATAAATAGTTTAGCTCAATGTCTTGATGAAATCCATACATTCTTCTTACAGGAGATTTGTCTAGCTTTGGTGGAGATTTCTACAACAAGTTTGATGTTGTAGTCGTCAGTTGTTGCTCCCTAACTGCAAAAGTAAAGCACAAACTCTTTTTTCTTGTGGAAACTCATAGCTTGTGTTCAAAGCATGTGTTCGCTTCTCATCTGCTTTCGTTTTTCCCGGGCCCTCCCTTATCGATACTTTTGTTCTCTCTTATCTCTCTCTGTTCATCTCTTCATTAGAAATCGATTAACGAGAAATGCCGCAAGTTGTCAAAGCGTGTTGCATTTTACACAGTAGACTGTAGAGATTCCTGCGGTGAAATATTCGTTGATCTGCAGAACTTCACATATTCAAAGGTGACAGTAGATTTCATTTTGATCTCCTATGTATTCTGTCAGTTTGTTCTTTTTGGGAATTACTTTCTCACCTTCTGTTAGTTAACCGTTAATAGGTCCAATTAGAGGGCTTTGTGATATACAAGTTTGATTTCTTTTGCTGGTTGTTAAACTTAAACCTGGTTTCCTTGAGACATTTACCATTATTCACTAAATTGCCCAAGGCCCATTGTAGGAGGCTATGAGATGTTGGAAAGCTCAATAGTGCCCAGTCTTTTTGGCCAATAATATCTACTACTGCCTTGCTGCCATTCATTGGCATTGTTTTGAACCAACTTCTACGCCTTACCTAATCTTTCACGCTGAGTTCCCTTTGCCTCTTTGTGCACTGTGAGGAAAGTATGGGTTATAAAAGAAGGATTAGGAATCAATGTCCCCCTTCAAAGTGCTAATCTGGTTTAAGCCTTAATTTTACTGATTCTTTTTTTTGATAAGTAAATATTTATATTAAAGAAGGCATTAAGGGAATGCCACCCGTATACAATGTCTTGCTTCACTGATTCATTTCATTGTTTCTGCCAAAATTTTCCTGATACTTGTTCTCTGAAGCTATGAGTTGGGTTGCTTATGTCAGCTTTATTTTTTCTGTTTGTGGTTAACTTTTTCTGTTTTCAACTCCATTTTCTATTTGCAGAAGAAGCTTGATGAAACTGTTGAATGCCAACTTCAGTATCCCAGTTTTGAGGTATTAATAATGAAAGTAGTTCATTGAAGTGGTAGACTATTTAGTCAAACTGTACTTTGTCGGTTGATGACGATGATGGCATGTATGTAATATGGTGCTGGGCCTGCTGGCCTTCTTCTCCTTTTGTAGACCATATTTTTGCATTTAATTTAGAGTCTCATGTGTGATCATTATCTTCATTCATGCCAGCCGACAAGCGGAGCTTAAGAATAGTTGTTGCATCCTATCTCTCTATCTTTGCCTTTATGCGTTAACTATTTTTCTCTATTTTTCTCATTTTGTAATTCCATTTGCAAAATTCTGTCATTTTGAGTGGGATCATGTTTTGGCAGGATGCAATTGCAGTACCTTGGAAATCCCTTCCTAAGAGAATGTCGAAGCTGTACTTTGCCATGAGAGGTACAACGGATCCCACTGTAAATCCTTCTTCATTTATTTTTGATATTTCAGGAGGGGGCATGAAATAGATTACACGAAAGAAGTAGGAACTTCACTTGCACTTTTGTATAGGAATTCCTCACACAGTGACACACGTGTGCATGATCACACGTATGTTTCCCCCCTCAATGGGAATATACCAAAATTTAATTTTTCTACCTTGTGGAAGCTAGCATATTCCATTCCCCCTTCTCTTTGGGAGATTTTTTTTCTCAAGTTTTTGTTTCCGATTTCGCATTTCCACGCTAGTTCTGTGGATTGTGTGGTGAATAAATTGTCACTAGCAGTTGGGCAAACACATACGTGGACAGGGGGGAGTCCTCCCTCTCTCCAGCACTGCTGCACTGTTATGATGTATTGTGGTTTCTATTGTTGTTATTTTCTGAGATGGATCCAATTTGCTGATTATGCAGTGGTAGAAATGTTCGAAGAAGCTGAGGGACGTAATCCAGGACAAACTTCTATAGATGACCTTCCGAAGGTTTTGAAGCTGAGGAAAGAAATTTTGGAAAAACATGTAATGTGTTACTTTGTTACTAGCAGTTATTTGATACAAACTGAATCTAATTGATGCTACATTCTTCCCTTGCAGTCACTAAATGAGTCTCTTATTCCTGCTTCTCTCCTTGAGAGACTGGTGGCAGGGACAAGAGAATTCCCTCCAGTTTGTGCCATAATTGGAGGAATCCTTGGACAGGTGAAAATATTAAGCCGTTATATATTTCTGGTTGATTTTAAAATGTGATTTTGATTTGCTCACATGTATAAAAATGTGATTTATAGGAGGTTATTAAAGCAATATCAGGCAAAGGCGATCCTTTCAAAAATTTCTTCTTTTTTGATGCTGTGGACGGGAAAGGCGTGATGGAAGACATATCATCCGACCTTATTAGAAACTGAAGCTAAGCAAGATAGAAACTAGCAATTTGACCTAATGGTGTCCACAGATTGCAAGTGCCCTTTGCTTAGATTTGATGGGTTTCTTGGGGTGACTCTCTCTTTTTGGTGGATATTAGGATGCTTAACTGGTGGAGAATTTTAAGCTTATAATGCCTTACCGTATCTGAAAACCCAATGTTAGGCTCTTCTTTTGGAAGGTACTATTGTCTTTTTTGTAAACGCTTCTGCTCTAAAATTAGCTGAGCGCTTTGATGGTATTAACATGCATTATTTATAACCTTGCGTTCATTGGATTGAAGTGAAACGCATCATGATCATCCAAGTATTGGTTGCAAAAGCTTGTTTTACCAGCATTTTGGGTATCTGCTTACACATTAGATAGATAGAATGTGCAGGCTAGGCTACAGCAGGGAAATTATGGTGGATTTTATTTCATGTTTTGCAGGCCCCATGAGTTTGGCACATGTAAGTAGAGATGGTCCGTTGGCTTTGTGTTCCATTCCAATAATCATGGAAACGCACTTGTCCTGTTCTCCTTGTCATGCCTATGCCCCCGTGCTCGGCAGTGCCGAGCGGCCGATCTGGCTTTTCACCTTGAGAATCGACCGCTTGGATCTCGATCAAGTAATGGATGGTTCAGATCCGTATGTGCTCAAATTCAATCCGAGTTATCTGTGTTGAGAGAAATGGCTAGATGCCTTCTTGGCGGTGGGTGCTTTGCAGTATCCTTGGGTTTGTTTTTTTAAAAAACAAGTTTGTCTTGGATAAAAATAGTGGGAGTAGGGGGGAAAAGAAAAGAAGTAACGTAATCATTAACCAGTGGAAAGTGAAGACGACCCATAATAGCTTGGATGACCCTGTCCCTGGGTGATTTCCACACCGTAAAGGTGAAAAGCTCAATGCATGATTTTTTTATTTTTTGGAAAAATCTTACAACATACCCAAATTTATACGTCCAAATACACACACTCACAAAGCCTAAGGGCCCCACACACTCACAAAGCCTAGGTTTGAGTGTGTATGGGCCGATAATCGGCCGACTTCATGGTGCCTATAAAGGAATTGTCGACAATTGAGGTTTTGTTTTTTTTAAAATTTATTTGAGCCTCATTGGAGTTGTTGTTCGTTGATATACTAATAAACTGTAATCATGTCGTAGATTTGTCGAGATGAGATTCGAGCCATCGGATGCACGATTTGACGGTTTGGAGGTGTGCAGCATGGTGCTGCGCACACCACTGCACAACACCATCCTCCATTTCCTTCGAAACCCATGCTATTTTTCCTTCTCATCAGCAGTGCAATGCCCACCGCTTTGTTTCACCGATCCCCCCATCGCAGCGCTCAATTTCACCGCTCGTCTTGACAATTAAACACTTTTGGACGGTGAGATTGAGAGCGATGGTGCTAGGCTTTCTGCTCATTTATAGGTGGAAATAGTCAGTTGTTTTGCTACATAAATGCTGTTATAAACCCACAACATAACAGCACCCTTACACAAAATATTTACCCCCTAATCTACAAAGGTAAACGGTTATGTTCATAATCTTGAATTCTCTAAAATCAAAATTCAAAAACAAACGGGACTATGACCATAACGTGGGGCGCGCAGTAGTTACCAGTTCACATCATTATCCCGTAATAATCTCATATTCAAAATCACCCAGCCAAAAAAAACCACAAAACACCAATCAATCATTCCACCACTCTTTTTCCACAAATCCCATGCATATGATTACAATGACGAAAAGAAGAAACCCCACCATGACAAAAAGAAGGCGATCACAAGTACTACTGGAAGCAGATCAACAAAAACTCTTCCAAGGACTCAGTATCCTTGAGAGAGAGTGGGAATCCTTCAACAGCACTTCGAAACCCGGTCGGCGCGGGTACTCGACCAACGCAGACACCAACATTGTCAAAAGCCTCCCACTGCTGAACAACTCCCCGAGAAGCCTCATGTCTTCTCTTCAGGCTGGGGTTAGGAGCAACGACGCGGCGATGGAGGAGATAAGAAGGGATCGAAGGGCGGCTATAGAAAGCGGTAAGTTGAAGGGAAGGAGGCTTTTTGAAGCGGAGGAGAGCGAGGCGGAGGCGGGATTTGGAGAGAGGGAAGAGATTTCTAGCACTGTGACTTCTTATGGTAATGAGGGGAAGGGTAGTTGTGATCAGAGATCATCAGAGGAAGAGAAGGTTTGTGGTTACTGTGGTTGTTGTCGTAATTCGGGTTCGGGTTTGAGTTTTTTGTCCGATGAGAAAGAGGATAGAGGAGGGGTGGCGGTGGCGGTGGTGGTGGGAGGAGGGAAGGTGGTGGGGGTAAATGTGGACGAAGTGAAGAGAGATGAGATTAGTTTTGTGAATGGTGGTGGAAGGTGGATCATGTTTATGATCAAGGGATGGTTTTCTGTGGTGTTGATGGTTTTTGCAGTGGGTGTTTTTTTCATGAGGTGCAATGGAGGATACGGGGTTGAAGATGAGGTAATGCTAGTCCCAACATGATCTCCCTCTCTCTCTCTCTCTCTCTCTCTCTCTCTCTCTCTCTCTCTCATACTTCATTTTTTTTGAGATGATTGTTAATTTAGTAGATTAATGAGTACGGCTCAAAGATTTCATGGTTGAATTGTTTGTTCACTTGTTGCGGTAAACCCTTCAGTACTGTCGAGGAGTGATGTAATTTGATTGATCAGTAGAAAACAATCCTTTCCCTCTTGCTTTCACTTCTCTTATATACTGTGATTCATGATCGAATTAAGTCCGGAGCCACACATTCCAAATTCTGGGATCACTGGAGGGTTTGTTTGGTCGTTAACTTCAGAAATCCAAAATTAGTCGAGTTGCGCTTAAGCTGTGCCGATCGTTAAAAACAATTGATCACAGTCAAGAAGGACAAAAATGTGGTCGATATATCGGAAAGTCAAGGTGCATGTACCTCTACAAAACAATGACAAATTGGGGCCTCGACTTGCTGATATGTAAATTTAACTAATTATTTTTTGTTTAATTCTTACTCTGCAATATATTGTTCACCAAAATAATAAGTCAGAAATCAAAACTCCATCAAAATCTTCGAGGAATCCAACTTAACTTGAGGCGCAATTTCATAGTAGTATTTTTTCTTTTAATCTTTTGAATCTTGAATCCACAAGTTCAATCAGCAGAAACCATTATAGTGCCGAAAAATTATTCAATGCCCCTTGGCAATGTCACGTGGTGCCCCAGCCTCTCCTCAACAACACATTTACTATTTAGAACACGAGACTAAGTGTGAGGATCCTACATCAATGTGTGGTGGGGAGAGGCTTGGGGCACTGAATAATCTCTCGGGCTAGCCCTCTAGACCAATTGTGTTTCAGCGGGTCGGATTTTTTGACCCAGATACTTTCTTCTCCGGTTTTTATTTTGTGTGGATATTTTGGATGTCCTGAACACACCTTTCAAATATTTCCTCCATTGCTCGAGGCTCAGAAAGAGATCAAAGGTTTCAATTGGGCCTCAAATATTGGTGGTGTGATCGTTAATTTTCATATTGGGTTCAATGCACCAAGTGAGCCCAGCTGGGGAAACCAATGATGAAGAGGGAACACGGAGATGGATCACGACTGCATTTGGAGATCATCGGTTAATTAAGATAAGAAAAATATTAGGAATTAGGGAAAAAATTTCAGTGCCAAGCAGGTACCACGTGGTGCCCGCTCGCGCATCCGAGCCGTTCAATGCGTGTTTGAACGGCTCAGATTTAGAGAGAGAGAAAAAGTGTTGCGATGAGAGGAGAGAGGGTTTCAATCCGAGTCATCCAAAATTGAATCGGACGGCTCAGATGCGCAGAGCAAGTGCCACGTCGGCAATACCTGCTCGGCACTGAAAAACTCCTCAAGAATTAGGGACACAAATGTCCACACATAGATCCAGACAAAGATGTATTTGGGGACCTTCGATATGTTTTGGTTCCATGTGCAACAGTTTAATTAAGATTCATCTGCATGAAACGGTCTTGAACATATATGTATATTTGTGTAGCACAACTATTTTGATAGCATACTTTACCAAATGGAAAGGGACCCAAGGATGCTGCTCCGAAGCTGCATCAATTGCCGGGTAGGCGGCCGGATCTACCACTTTAGAGGGAGATGCTGCCAATGGAAACGCCATCGTTATTATGAACTTGGGCCTCTGTTTATGATGCAGAGAGGACTAAAGCGACACAGCCTTCAAGAACAGTAATTAACTAGGGCCTGTTTTTTTAGTCCTAATCGTCTCTCTAGCTATTTTTCTTTCTCTGAGACGTTATTAAATGGGATTTCGATGCACATGCGTACAGCGCGCAAAGGTAAAACTAACCAAAACCGAACCAAACTAGTTTTTACTGTCTATCGGTTAACATCACCAATTACAGTAATACCTTGTCTAGGTTTTCGGACCTTCGGTGGCACTTCCCCACCGTGGGCGTTGGCTCCTCGACCTGACATGATCGAATTAGTCAATTCACGAATGGAAGTGGTTAGCAAAGTGCGCAAACCAAAGCCAACGTAGCCCAATGAGATTTCCTGGTCTTTCTCTTGTGGGAGGTCAGTGTTTGAGCCTCATTATAAGCGTTTGTAGTTCAGAGTTATGGAATGTAATTAAGAAAATTCAACATCGATCTTCATACATAAAATATATATTTTTTGAAGTATTGCAGAATACTGATAATTGCAAGTAAAACTTACGATACGAGAACAGGTGGAATGATGCCATAGTATTTCTGAATTAATACTCATAAAATAGGGAGAACGGAAAAATGTTTGGTTGAAAGTTTAATTTAGTTTAGTTTAGTTTTGGTAGTGGATGGAGAGAGAAATAGAGTAATAATTGAAGATATAGGTAATGATTAGAGAGAGATAGAGAGAGATGAGAAAGTAATAATTGAAAAAATAGGATAATGATTGGAAAAAGAAATAGGTAATGATTGAAAACAAAATTAAAACTAAAACTAAACGGTGAACCGAACAAAGCCATAATGTGCGAATTTTCGTTTTATTTGTTTATTTAAATTTGAGGTATTCCAGTGCACCCAGCAGCCCTTCCTCCGTCATTAGAACAAGCTCGGCAAACATATTGGTGGATCCAAATTAAGCCATTGTGATGCCAGTACCCATATAATTTTCAGTCGATGTAGAAAGCTAGGCGCGGGACGCAGGACTGAAGACAGACTTAAAGTTTGACAATATAAGAGCAAAATGACTGCTCTCAGAAATTTCTATCGCTACTACGTCCTCATATATATCTCCGAATATCGAGGAACTCAAGCGACATTAGGGCATGAAACTATGCTTCCAAATTAAAATCGGAAGGAATCAGAGAGAGTAGCTAGGCTTAGAGACCCGATTCAATTTATGTGTTATTTACCTTGTTTTCTTCATCCAAAATTAATCCAGAACATCAGTAATCCAGTACTTTACCAATAAATTCTCACTCACCAAAAGAATGATGGAAAAAGAAGAAGATAAAAGATAAAGCCACCAGTACCACATGTTCTCTTTCTTACAATGTTTAGTCACCTTTTAACATGTTGATGAAAATGATATTTGAGCCATATGGTTTTCGACTTTAGGACGTGATGTGTCATTGCCAAATGGCATCTCTCAAGAAACCATTGAAAGTGTTGGTCTGCTCTTTTCAGGAAAGAAAAAATAACAGGGCCTAGAGACTTCAAAATGGACATCAGATACTATGATTAGTGAAGTACTAGTACTAGATAAAAAGCAAAGATCGATGAAATTACTTGGAAAAGATGTGGAGACTCTTACTTTCTAGCTAGCACACGAACTCTCTCTCAAAAGTTGTTTTGCTTATCATCATGATTGAGAAATTTTTCGGTTCCGGGTGGGTATATCCCACGTGGAACCCGCTCGGCACATTCCTCTCTTTTCTTTCATTTCAACACTTTCTCTCTTCAAATTCGAGCCGTCCAAAAATGCAATGGACGACTCGAATATATGCGCCGACCGAACACCACGTGGTACCTGTAAATCTAATTATCTCCACACGCACCGTTGTTGGTTAAAGGAAACTAGGTTTTATCCTTAATAGCTAGGGTCACTTAAGCCAAAGCTTACCACGTACCGACACACGTACCTACGTTGTGGTAATTAAGAAAATGATAAAATCTATCTCCGTTTGCCAGTTCTCCACTCAAGTAAGTTTTTTTTGGAGGCATATCCCATATTGAGACTAATCCGAAAAGAATTGATATTCGCGCTCAACTTTTAACGTGAAGTTACCACCATAAACGATTATAGAAAGGGATTTGCCAAAAAATGGAGTTCACGTGCAGAAAGAACCATCTTTATGTTACACGTACGCCAATATACACTGAGTCACTGACTACTTCTCCACCCCCCAAGATCACACCTATCTTTTGTATATATGATGATAAATCTACATCAAGTAGTGTACGAGGACGAGCATGCATGTGCACACACAGGTACCCTTTTTGAGCAAAACAACAAGGGCCCTCCTCACTCGCATAGTTATCCCCACAAGGACTTGAAAGAGCTGCCCCGTGGAGCTGCATGGGACCCAGAGAACTTCGAATCATCACCGCGGGATTCAAAGTGGAAAAAAAAAAAGCTATGCGTACACCAGTTGGTGTACACCAAAATGCATGCTGAATTGAGTGAGACCCACCTCAGAATCTCACGCAAATTATCGGAACCGTTTTAATTTTTTAGTACATATTTTTAATGGTTTCTTTAACAAAATCGGCTCGTTCAGAAAATGGTAAAGGCAAGGTAATCACTTATTTTCTTCTGTGGGGCCAATTTAATGCCTCTAAAATGTGGTTTTGAGAACGCAGCTCCCAAACACCAAAAATGCAAAATGGAAATCCTACAATTAAATTTTGCAGTTTTTACACAAATTAAATACTACTACTACTATTTTTGTTTACAGCGTTTACAAATATATTTCCGTTGTGTAATATTTATTTTTTGAATTTCTTAAAATCAGTTTTAAAAAAAACATTTGTTTTACAACCAAAAAATAAAACTGCGGTTCACTTCCTTCAAGTACACTATGGCCTATTTGGACGTGGTATTGTGAAGGGGTGTTATGATATACCCCTTTTAGTACCTGGGCACCAGCCCAACACCCCGTTTGGCAAGTTCAAATGGAGGGGGTTTTGTCTTTGGCCCTCTTCGACAGCACCAACTAAGACTAGCTGAGGGGGTTTTAGTGATGGGTAGGGTAGGGTTGGACCTGTTGTTGTGGAATCCCTCCTAATCCGCTTCCATTTCGGACGATTGTACCCCTTGTAATCTCCCTTTTCCACCCCGAGGTACAACCAAATATCTTAGAGCTAACCAACGAGAGTCCTAAAATCAAAAATTAATTATGACCCTTTAGGATAAAATGATCAGAGAAATAGGATCTTCGTACCGGTTCAAACGGATTGAAAATTAGAACACTTAATTTTTTAATATATAAACTGTATGTTGAAAAATTAAGTATTCCAAATTTCAATCAGTTTGAATGGATGAGAAGATTTTATTTTTTTAATCATTTAATTCTAAAGGGTCATAATTAAATTTTGATTCTAAGACTCTCGTTGATTAGCCTTAAAAAAGTCGTACAACCAAATATCTTATGGCTAATCAACGAGAGTCCTAGAGTCAAAATTTAATTATGACCCATTAGAATTAAATGATCAAAAAAATAAAATCTTTCCACACATTCAAACAGATTAAAATTTGAAACACTTAATTTTTTAACCTACAGTTTATCTATTAAAAAATTAAGATTTCTAATTTTCAATCCGTTTGAACCGATACGAAGATCCTATTCCTCTGATCATTTTATTCTAAAGAGTCATAATTAATTTTTGGCTTTAGGGCTCTCGTTGGTTAATCCTAAGATATTTGGTTGTACGACTTTCTTAAGGCTAATCAACGAGAGTTCTACCGTCAAAATTTAATTATAATCCTTTAGAATTAAATGATTAGAAAAATAAAATCTTTCCACCTATTCAAACGGATTGAAATTTGGAACACTTAATTTTTTTTTGCTTAGTTTTCCCCCAAATCAAACTTTGCACTTTTTTTTTTCTTTTCTCTGTCCATTGCAACTTAAAAAAACACGGGTTTATTCTAATTATAATGAAACTAACAAATTTTGTCACAAAACACGACATAAGAGCAAAAAGTCATTTAACAGTTTTTTACATCAATCCCCTTTCCTTATACCCCCAATTAAACATCCATCCAAACCAAATACTATTTAATACCCTCCCCATAAATATACATCAATGTGAATTATTCCTTATTAACCAATACCTCATACTATCCAATTCCCTTCTTACATAACACCTCCAAATTAACCTAATCTCGCGTACAAAGGAACCCCTCTTTAGAGTGAGACCATACCCCTATTTAGAGTCTAGAGGTAAGCCTAGCTTGGTCCCAGTGGAGTAGGAGGTACAATCACGAGAAGTCATGGTAGGACCACCCAATAATTTTCTCTAGGGTGAGACCATCTGTAACTCTGGGGATTCTGGGTGAGTAATTATTCAGTGGAGGCACCTCTATATATGGTCCTCTACCAACACAGGACGGTCTAATGAAGAAGTATGTGGTGTACGAGAGCATTAGGACAGGT
The DNA here is from genome assembly GCA_014282245.1 of Rhododendron simsii. Classification (NCBI taxonomy): domain Eukaryota; kingdom Viridiplantae; phylum Streptophyta; class Magnoliopsida; order Ericales; family Ericaceae; genus Rhododendron; species Rhododendron simsii. The sequence continues at coordinate 28,307,890 of CM024960.1, forward strand.
GACGGCAAGGACGGAACCAGAATTTTATCTTAGCAGTGGCGAAATGTATTCTAAAAAAATCTAATAGTGGCGAGACTATATAAGTTGGACATAATTTTTTTTTACATATAATAATTGCATTTTTTAAAATTCTTGTCGTGGCGGTCGCCGCTACTAGACCCCCCCTGATTCCATCCTTGGGTGACGGGCATGCAATGGCGGAACCACTTATATGCATTAATAGGGGCACTATAAAAAAAAAAAATCTCCGGTGCTAGCCAGCCTTCGATAACATTATTAACATCGACCTGTAACTTGATGGGTGAACATCACCCACTTTCATGAAGTGCATGCCAAAATTTACTAAAAATCGAATAACATGCGTTTTGCTGGACTCGGGGGGGCTGCTCTCCCCCTTGGGGAGAGCAGCGTGCTGCTGCCCCCTTTTTGGGGCCCATCCCGGCCTCGCTCCGATGATCCGAATCGTTCACTTTGTAGAGCTCGTCGAGTAGAACAACTATGCAAAAATCAGCTTAATTGGATATCATTAAGTGCCTGATCGGAGCCTATATAACTCTTGGTCCATTGGGAATAATGATTTGATCCAGTGTTTCGGATCCATTCTTTTCAAAGTAAAAAGGCTCCAATCAAGTACTTAATGATATCCAATTAAGCTGATTTTTTGCATAATTGTTCTACTCGACGAGCTCTACAAAGTGAACGATTCGGATCATCGGAACAAGACCGGAATGGGCCCCAAAAAGGGGGCAGCAGCACGCTGCTCTCCCCAACCCCCCGAGTCCCGTTTTGCTTCCAAGTTACTATTATTTTTTCTTTGATGAACAAATCGAGGTGACGAGACCTACAAACTAGTAAAATAACTGCAATAATCATCAACATAGGGTTATGGTGATCCTATTTTGCATCACACGGAGATCTTCTTGGTCTCGGTATTCCTGATCTCCGGCACATGCCCGCATGGTACTATATTAAATCCACGTCAGTTCTAGTGCTCTCTAGATCTGAATCATCTGATTGCCAACTCCCAAGTCACCTGTCCCTTCCAATTCCATGCCACATAGTACTCCTCCTATCTCTAGAGAGAGAAAACAGAGTGGGAGAGAGAGAGAGAGAGAGAGAGAGAGAGAGAGACGGATCCAGTGCCTGAGGACACACCTTTTTAATAAGCTTATTAGTCAGCAGTCATCTCCCCACCCACACCCACTTCCCTCATTTCGGTCCCCCAAAGCAAACCCAATAACCAAACAAAACACAATGGGAGAGGTCCTCAAAAATCTCCCTAGCTAACTCCCCATTTTTTGTTTTTTAATTCTCGTCCAATCTGGTACTTATATTATTGTTTTGAACGTTGTGTTTGATCAGGAGGAAAAGAAAATGGAGGAAAAGAAACCGGAGGAAAAGAAAGAGGAAAGCAAGGCCGAGGAATCCAAGGAAGCGGCGCCGCCTCAAGAGATTGTGCTGAGAGTTTTCATGCATTGCGAAGGCTGTGCCAAGAAAGTCCGCCGCTGCCTCAAAGGCTTCGAAGGTCGGAAAATTTTTCTTCAAAATTTTTTTTTTGTTTTCTTTTTCAAAATTGATTTCTGGGTTTTTTTGGGTTCTGATTTTGATGTGCTTGTTTTGTGTTTTTAGGAGTTGAGGATGTTCAGACGGATTGCAAGGCGCAAAAGGTAGTGGTGAAGGGGGAGAAGGCAGATCCGGTGAAGGTTTTGGAGAGGGTACAGAGGAAGAGTCACAGGCAGGTCGAGCTCATCTCTCCGGTACCGAAACCGCCGGCGGCGGCGGCGGAGGAAGAAGCTAAGAAAATCAAAGAGAAAGAAGTTGCTAGTAAATCTGAAGAGAAAAAGGAAGAGGTTTGTTTATTTGTTGTTTGGCTTTGCTAAATCGGTAAAATGTTTTGGAGTTGATAAACGAACCAAAACTGCTTTGAGTTTCCGCTCGTGTTCGTTCGTGAAAAGCTTGCTAGGACAATTGTTTGTTACATAAGCAAAGCCAAAAAGTTTCAACTTTTTCCTTGGCGTTCGTTTAGCTTTTGAATGACTTTCGAACACGCTACTACTCAACTCGTTGGACTTGTACGATGTCTAAGGAGTTCCAAGTTACCCGAGATCCGCTCGTGCTCGTTTGAGATGGGCACACCGCATAATCCAACCAAACTCGGAAAATATTAAATTAAAACTCGTGAAATTTTTTTCGTACTGTACTAATTTAAACCATTGACTGCCAGGCCAGCTCTCTAATGTATATTGTTCTTTGTCTGCCAAGCCCAGGGGATAACAGTTGTACTGAAAGTTCACATGCATTGCGAAGCTTGTGCGCAGGAAATCAAAAGACGGATTCTCAGAATGAACGGTACGCCAGTTTATCCCCCCCCATCACGTGCTAGTTTTTTAAATTACTCCTGTTCACAAATATTTGTTGCTTTCGAACTACTGTAAACAGTTTTTTTAAATCCTGAGGGGTTGGCCAAGTGCTTTTGGGTGTGTGATTTGGGTGTTTGCTCCCTTCTAAGATCTCAAGTTCGATTCTCTTGCTAACAACTCTTGAGGCCACCTCGCTCTTATGCATAAACGTGTGAAATGACTGTGGAAGGGACACGCAAGCTGGCTTGGGACACATTGTGTTTTTTAATTGTTAGCTGGAAAGTACTAATATTTCTCTGCTGTGAATCTCTTTAAACAGAACTCGGTAGTTTCAGATTCCATGTTCTTTTTCTTTTCTTTTAAGTCAAATTTGCCCGTTAGGACAACAAATAATTTGAAATGAAAGTGCAGATTAATATAATCTTTGACTCTCATCAAGTTCAAGTCCTCCATATTCCAATGAAAACCAACTTTATTACTACTTAATTCGTCAATTTCAACTTAATCGGTTTGGTCGATACCGTAGTTAAGACGGGTGATATAATAACACTAACAGCCCCTTTGGGTGAGAGAGGGGAGAAGCCAATCAAAATATTTCATTTCTGTACTTTTTTCTCTATTTCTCATCAAAATGGTTAATCCAAACGAGTGATTTGGCTAAAAACCAAAATCCTTTCTTTTCTTTTCTCTTGAAATCACTCCATCCAAAAGGTCTGTGAGAGGATGGGTGGACTCAAATGGAGTTTAGAGATTGTAGTCAGCTAATTGAAAGCCAGGTTCTTGTTAACGACGTCAATTGATTGGAAGTTAATGCTCGGTTTGATTTGGTTTATTCACATTACGCAGGGGTTGAAAACGTGGAACCAGATCTAAAGAGCTCACAAGTGACGGTCAAAGGCGCATTCGACCCATCGAAGTTAGTGGAATACGTAAACAAGAGAACCGGAAAAAATGTCTTGATAGTGAAGCAAGAACCGGAGAAGAAAGAGGAAGCTGAGAAGGGCAAGGAAGAGAAAAAGGCCCAAAAAAAGGGGGACGAGGCAGAAAAAGGTGCCGACAAAGCGGCGGCGGCGACGACGACGGAGGGAGGAGATGGAAGTACTAGTAGTTCCCAAGTGTTGGATATGAAGAGGAGCGAGTTCTACCCAAATCACTCTCAAAATTACCAGATTGATCCCTGCCAATCGCGGTTCGATTTGAATGGCTACGCACCACAGATGTTCAGCGATGAGAACCCTAATGCCTGCTCTGTTATGTAAAAAATGGGAAAGTGGTGCACATGGGTAATATTGTAATCTTGCCACATGTGCACTGGTTCAAAATCTGCAGAGAAACTGTAGATCAATATTTTTGTGAGCTTCTTGTGGAGTACTTAGCTTTTTTTTTTTTTCCTTTCTTTCTTTTGAGGCGGTTGGTACATATAACTACATATAATTAGTGGAGTACTAATTAAGTATGAGCATGGTATCAGGGTGTAGTTATATTTTCATAATCTGATTAGGGTTTATTTTGTGTTGCAGCCTTTGGGTTGTTGAATTTGTTTTTTGTGTATGGACTATTGATTAATTTTAATTTTCGAATCAAGTTCCTCAAGATCCTGTTACTTGTGATGGATCCTGTGTGATCCCAAATACGGAGTAGGACAAATCACAGTGTAAATCTTATGGACCATTCATTACTATGGCTCTCGATTGTTAGTTGTCGAGATGAGATTCGAGTTATCGGATGCACGATCTGACGGTTTGAAAGTGCGCAGCACAATGCTACACATTTTACTGCATAGCACCAATCCGAAGTCCTACATTTTGTACAACTTATTGTATATTTTTCATCATCACACAAAGGTTGAACAAACATTGTTGGTTCGAGTTATTATTTATTTAACAAGAGTTGAATGGTCAGCTGTTAATTTCCCATATGATAAATATGTTTTGTGTAGACAATTGTATCGCTTTTCAATTAATTTGTTTTTGGGTAATAACTTTCACACTTATTTTTCGATAAATGCATTTTATTTTATTTTATTTTTGTCATTTTTGAAATATTTATGTGTAATTTTTTCCACTAAAACTAAACAAGTGAAGTGCATTTACCAAAAAATAGAATATGAAAATTATTTTCGTTTGTTTTTTACATAGAATAATAAACACATTAAAGACTTATAAAAAACATTCTTAAATAATTTTCGTAGCGTATTTTATTTTGCGTTATATGAAGATTGATCACATAAAAGATAATGATATATTTGTGAGTTTCATGCAAGACACTGTGTTGTCACATCAATAGATATGTTCTCGAAGAGGACAGCAATAGAAGTTGAAGCTCTCTTTCAACTAACAAACGACCAAACTTTCGGCCGAAACACTATCGAGCATTCGCATCTCTCTCGTCATACTTCCTTTGCAATTATACTAGCGAGGAAATTATGCAAAACTCGCCAGCATTAGACTCTTTATCACTGTACCGTCGCTACTTCAACAATTTTTTAGTTTTGCTACAATGCCTCGTGTTTTCCCACGAGTCATTGTTTATTTGGTAAATAATATTTTATTACTATTTATTAGCTTTACCAGATCTCACCGATGACATGGCTTTAACCGACGGGCCTTGATTGACGCCTTCGATGCTTGCAATGGGTTTTCTTTATTCGACTGGCCTTCGACGCCTTCTTTAATCGCCGGCAACGAGCCTTCTTTAATCAACGCCAACAATGGGCCTTCGACACCTACTTTGATCGCCGGCAACAGCTGTTCTTTCTTTTCTCTCAATGAATATACCGAAAGTAAAGTTAGAGAGAGAGGGGGGCTTTCGGTTTGCTGTCTGTTTTTTTACAGATAGGGTAAAGAAGGGAGATTTTGCTTTGCTGTCTTTTTTTAGAATAAAGAAATGATATTTTAAATAGGATAATTTTAATACAGAGAGTTTGATGTAGTAGATATTTCAAAAGTGAGTAGTTAAAATAATAAAATAACTTTTTAAGGTGTAATTTGGTCCAAAATGTAGAGAGTGTGATGTGGATGCTCTAATGGTTGGTTAGAATTACCGTGTAGGGTTTTCTTCAACCAAGAAACCTACGGATACTGACCCATGGGGTCCTGAAACTGCACCGATGGGCATGCGGGGCCTACTCCGAATTTTGCATGGATGATTCGAGCCGTTTAATAAATTTTTTTAAAAAATAGAATGGGCTTGTGAAAAATCAGCTCAATTTGGAATGATTGAATCAAATACCTACACATATCGGATTGAGCTGATCTTTTCATGGACCCGCTCGATTTTTTTAAAATTATTGAACGGTTGGGATTATCTGTACAGGGCCGGAGTGGATGCCATGTGCCCGTCAATGCAATTTTGAGACCTCATGGGTCGGTGGCTGTAGTAGTATTCTTCTTCAACGCACATGAATCCACACAAATAAATGTGATGGTCAGATGGACAATGCCGACCGTGATGTTTGGGTTACCCAAGTTCGACTCCAAACTTGGTTGCTTATTCACTATTACGTCATAAAAAATAAAATGACATACAAGTCAAAAAATATTAAAATTAATGTTATATTATGCTTTTAGCTTAAAATTATATAAAAAACACAGGAAAAATGTAATTCTAGTTATCATGCTTTATGATTAGCGCGATTTGATTCAAAGATAGCAACTTTTCCTTTTATTTTTTGAAGCAAAATTTTCAATTAAGTTGTAGACAAGTCCGGGGGTTCACAATTTTTTTTTTCGATTGTCCCATATTAGGGAGTTGCTCTAGCCCTCAGGCTTGTGGGGCTTATCCCAAAACCGGCTCTGGTGATGAAGAAAGTCACTGGAACATCACATGGTAGTGCTTAGATCAGGATTAATACTATAAATAATTTCCCCGTGTGTGGAGTTGCCAAGTCACCACGAGGTCCGGACCCGGGGATCTTGCAGGGCAGTGCAACGCACAGCTGTTGATCTCATCAATCAACTGTTCAGATCAAAAATCAATTATAATCGGTAACAAATGATTCTTACCAGTTATAATTAAAAATCATATCTATATCATTCATTATCAAGATCGATAACCCGTGTGCGGTCTATAAATTTCCTTTCAGGCCTTACACAACATAATTGCCCAATCCACATGGTCTTCACCCGTGCTGAAACCACCCTACATACGGTATGCGTATACAATTAAATACTCCATGAAAATGTACTATATTATTAGCACTCCAACTCTCAGAAAATAAAATAAAATAAAATAAAATATCCTACTCTATGCAGGAGTAAATAATTTTCTACCGTAAGGAAATCAGGAAAAAGTGAGCAAACGAGAGAGTAAGAATTTCATGGGAAAATGTCCAAAGCTACAGAAAACATGGGGCCGATGCATAGGAAACAACAATGCAGGCAGGGTGCATATAATTTGAACTATACTCAAACTGTCCATTTTTCCCTTCTACACATTTGTTTTTGTCCATTTACCTATTGAGGTTCGATCAAATTAGTTTTTCTTATGTGAATAGCGTACTTGACAAACTTTATAGAATAAACAATTTGTTCTGGGCCTAAGACGGGTCCATAAAGGCCCAAACTAGATCGGACTGGAGCTCTGTACGTACTTTAGAAGATCATATATCCTATGTTACGTTAAAATTTTCAAAGTCCGAATCAAACATGTCTCAAATAATCTTATAAAGTCCGTGACATGAAAAAAATTCAAGGGAAAATGACGGCCAATAACGTGTTTTGATAATTAATACCCGTCAAGGACATTTTCAGTATTAACAAATGTTCTTAGCTTGTCCTTGGGGGGTATTAATTATCAAAATACGTCCTGGGCCGTCATTTTCTCAAGATTCAATGGAGGGTGAACGGACTAAACGGGTTAAAGCCCACAAAAATAAATATTTCGAGACAGATCATTCTGTTCACATATATCAACTAAAATTCTAAATAGCAAAAAACAACAACTTGTTTAAAACCCATAAGCTATAGACAAACTTTTTAAGGAAAACCTATCCTGAGTGTGCAAAATATTTATAAATTCGCTATTTAATCAGATAAAACAAACGGTCCATTAAGGTAGCTTCACAGAAACCGCCTTTGAATTATATTCTTTTTATGATATTCTTTTTTTTTAATAATAATATTCGAAGAGAGGGGAAGAGGTTCAAAAATTGTAAATTAGTAGATTAATTCTGGGTTATCTGTGGTCCGGCAATTCTTCCAAGAGGCAATTCCTCTAATTTAGATTTATGTTCCTCCCATTTATTTGCTCGCTTACCAAAGAAAAGATTAGCCTATCGAGAATAGGACACGAAAATTTAAGATTAATTACTTGACAATAGTTGGAAAAAACTGAATAATGGGCTCGATTATCAAAAGGGACGGTAACGAGTCTAACGACTCACAGTGCCCCGTAAAAGAGACCACTGATTAATTAATACTCTAATCAAATGAGTACTTAGGACTCCTAGCAATTTACATGTCTGTTTGGAAACACTGGTGGAGTAGTTTACTTCTCCCCCTCATTTTGTTTGCGTTGTACCAGAAGCTCAACTTTTTTGAATCCGAACCCGTTTTGGAGGACCAAAATATAGAGATAACGAGGAAGAAGGATGGATTAGAGTTGCTCTGAGTAATTTTTTTTATTACGCAAGTCATCGAGAGAAAATCTGGACAATTATTAATTAAAATACTAGGGCCGCGGTATGGTAAGGTCTTTTTTTTGCCTAAATTTAGGGGGCAAAAAAGGAAATTTATTTCTATATTTAACCTGGATTGATGTGAAGGTAAGGTTGAAGTTGAAGTCCCCAACAAATTCCTCTGAAACAAACAATTACTACTAAGCGTGGTGGGCTGGTGGTGGACTTTAAGACTCCTAATTCATTTCTTTTCAAGAACCACGTCGCAATCCATGGGAATCATCGGATCACTTATTCAGGCCCTAATCCCTCTTACTCCTTCCCTCGAAGGCGAATGAGACATGTTTCGGTCGAAGGTAAAAAATGGAGAAGGGAACAATAAGGCTTTGTATTTTGGTTCAGAGGTATATTAGGGTAAGAGGAAAATGACAGTTTAAGATTTTAACCCTAGAAAAGGGGCTCATTCGTGTCTGAGGTTAACGAAGTCTAACGGCAGTTAGTAATTGGACCAAATTGGAACAAAATGAAAACTACAGAGTGTAAATCGAATCAATTCAAACTGTAGGGACCAAGTTGACACAAATAGAAAACTACAAGGACTATTTTAGTTTTTTCCCCTAAGATTAATTAAAAAAATACTGGACAATAGTTGGAAAAAACTAAATAATGGGCTCGATTATCAAAGAGGACGGTAACGAGTCCAACGACTCACAGTGCCCCGTAAAAGAGACCACTGATTAATTAATACTCTAATCAAATGAGTAATCAGGACTCCTAGCAATTTACATGTCTGTTTGGAAACAATGGTGGAGTAGTTTACTTCTCCCCCTCATTTTGTTTGCGTTGCACCAGAAGCTCAACTTTTTTGAATCCGAATCCGTTTTGGAGGTCCAAAATATAGAGATAACGAGGAAGAAGGATGGATTAGAGTTGCTCTGAGTAATTTTTTTATTACGCAAGTTATCGAGAGAAAATCCGGACAATTATTAAAATAGTAGGGCCACGGTATGGTAAGGGCATTTTTTTTTTTTTAATCTAAATTTACGGGGAAAAGAAGGGAAATTTTTTTCTATATTTAACCTGGATTGATGTGAAGGTAAGGTTGAAGTTGAAGTTGAAGTCGAAGTCCCCAACAAATTCCTCTGAAACAAACAATTTACGGTTAAGCGTGGTGGGCTGGTGGTGGACTTTTATGGACACGTAATGCACGCAGGAAAGCAATGGCCTTGTTCGTTTAGCATATTTTGTTTGTTTTAATTTTATTTTTCAATCATTACCCTATATCTTTCTTCAATCATTACCCTATTTTTTCAATTATTAATTTCATTTCTTTCTCTATCTCTCTCCACTCATTACCTATCTCTCTAATTATTACCTTATTTCTCTCTCCATTCACTACCAAAACTAAAATACCCAAATGTGCTAAACGAACAAGGCCAATATTTTTGCGAAGGTATTCACTTGGGTTCGAGTCAATTTCAATTTTTTAAAATTATGATCGAATGTAGTATAATTTTAAAACTACAGGTTCGCGTCTAGGTTGAGGCTCGTGTTCAGGTAAAGAAATGAATTGTCCAACATGTATGCGATGGACGATTCAGATTGATATGTAATTTGTATGCGTTTAGATTCGATTTGAGCCTTCCGTACTGAAATGAATGGCCGAATCGGCCGCTCGGGAGCATCCCCGGTCGGCATCCATGGTACTATTACCTTAAATTTGTTATGTAGACTTCATTGTTTTCGTGGATATATGCAGGGTTTGTTAGGCTTTTATGGACAAAAATTTCAGTACGTTCATAATAAAACCTATTTACTGAAAAAATTAACGTGGAGGGTGTTCCGCTTTTTTAAAAAGTAACTTTTAGAAAAGGAAGGTAATTTCAAGCTCAAAAATTATTTGTTTACGCAAATAATTTTCCTACCAATACGGTATAAAAAAAATTATAAAATTATTTTTCATTTTCATTATATTTGAGTTTGAAATTTGAAAAAAAAAAACTTTTTCAAAAAGAAGGAAAACTGGAACACCTTACTTTTTCTGGTGTGAGAATAAATTCTTTATTGGTACTCCTACTTCGGAATGAATGATAATAAAATTCTCTCCACCATACCATAGGCGGAAACTCCAAATTCCCACCACCTCCGTTTGTGGACCCTTCCGTACACTTAATACAGTAATTTTAAGGAAAATGATATTGGCACTCCAAAAATTGATGCAGGCACTCCAAAATCAGTGTAACTCCAAAACCACTTTCCTTTATTTTTTGAAGTGCCAATATCATTTCCCTAATTTTAACTGTTAATCTTTTAAGACTAGCAGGGTAATACATTTATGTAAAAAATCAATTTGATAGGACATCAGTAGATATATCAAAAACCGAACTTTGGTTTGTAAAATGGATGGTCTGATTTTTTAAAGTTAAACTGTTAATGTCTGTCTATTTTCTAAGCCAAAATTCAATTTTTAATATACTTATCGATGTTTAATGAATCTGATATTCTTGCATAGGTATACTGCTCTACGTGTCCTACAAGATGAACGATTTTGATTATTGCAATGAATGCATGGTAGAACACACAATATCCACGGTAGAATTATGATAGTAGGTGGTGGAAACATAGGGTCTACGTCAATAATTCTACCACCACACCTATTCACACACCCATTTATACACCTTTACTCACAATAAGAGTGGGGTCCACATATATTGGGTGTATAGTGTGTATGAGCCCCACTCTTATTGTGAGTGAAAATGTGTAAATGAATATGTAAATGGATCTGGTGGAAGATGAACTCTTTCTAGGGTGGTAGGGTATAAGGTAGGATTCGAGGATTATGGGGGTTGGTACTTGGTAGAGGTCCCCACTATATGGGTCAAGCCCACGTGACCTCTGAACTCTCATAATTTGAGGGAATAAACGAGATTTTTTACGCTGATAAAAAAAGAGAGCCTTTTTACTGTTCTGCATATATTTGTTGTTTAAAAAAAGCTTTAGTTAAAAATTAACTTTAAACAAAATTAAGAGCACACAAAGTCTAGGACACAAGACCCTCTGCAGCCTTCCTTAATTGAACAGAAATGCGATTAGGCGTTGACTTGAAAACATGTAATTCAAAATCTCCTTAGTAAGCAAAGTTGGCTATAGACGATCCGCGCATGCATTGCCTTCGTGAACATTTGCAAACTCTGCAAAAACTACCTGTAAACGTTCAACAAAGTGCTAAGTTGGTGGGTATCTGCAAATGTCTGTTCTCCTCCAAACTTAACGGTACATGTGTTCAAAAGTTGAAGAATCTAAGAAATAGTTTTAAAAGCAACAAGAGAAGTTAAAAATCTTAACGAGTTAAGTGAATTTTTACCCTTTATTTTAAGGGATTGGGGGAAGCTGCTGTGCAGCTTCGTGCTGCACAGCGTGCTACGCACCCGCCGGCGGGCCTTGCTGGGATCGGAGACGTTCAACGCGTAGAGCTCGTCGAGTTTTAAGTGTGCGCTAAAACTCAGCTCGATCAAATATCGATAAGTGCCTCATCCGAACACATATAACTTGAAAAAAATGGATTCAGTGGTTTTGATCCAGTGTTTTGTATCCATTTGGATTTCATTTTTTTCAAGTTATATGTGTTTGGATGAGGCACTTAACAATATTTGATCGAGCTGATTTTTGGCGCATACTTAAAACTCGATGAGCTCTACGCGTTGAACGCCTCCGATCGCCGGACCGATGCCGGCAAGGCCCGCCGGCGGCTGCACAGCAGCTTCCCCCGGTCCTATTTTAAGATTTCAAGGTGCATACCACTGGTAATTGTACCCATGGCATTGGCAGCAGCACAACAGAAGGGTGTCAGGCCACGTTTGAGAACATTTAAAAAAAAAAAATACTTATTTTATATTTTAAAATTAAAAAATAATGTAAATAAAAAATTATTTTTTTGGCACCGGATAAAAAAATTCGATAAAATTTATAAAATAATATTTATATTGCTAAAAAAATTATTTACGTAAATGTATTATTTTTAAATTTAAAATTACTTTTATAAAAAATAAGCATTTACTTTCAGTTCTGGAACGGGGCCACAAGATCCTTGCCACAAGATCCTTGTTCGTGGATTTCACTTCTTCTTTTGGCATGCCGAAGCCCTGTCTATGGCTTTTTTCGAGCCAAGTGTCAGTGAGGTTGTGGTCATCATTTGCTAACAGTAATTGCCACCCTCGTCTAGTCTTCTGAGCCATTATTCAACATACGATTTGCGGTGGACCCGGGGGCACAGCAGCCCTTACCCACTAACAAAACGGCAACGTTTTGGTGGGGAAAAAAATTCCGATCAACTATTTATAATCTCATAAAATAGAAATGTGATTATAAGAGCTCTAAAGACAAAATTTGATTATGTCTCTTTAGAATAATATGATCAGAATAATAAGATCTTCACACCCATTCAAACGGATTAAAAATTGGAGAATGTAATTTTTTAACCTTTTTTTTAAATATATAAACCGTCTCAAAAAATTAAGTGCTCAAATTTTCACTCCGTTTAAATCAGTGCAAAGATCTTGTTATTTTGATCATATTATTCTAAATAGTCGTAATTAATTTTTATCTTTAAAGCTCTTATATTAAATATATGCTCTTTATTTAGGACCCTGAGGAGTAGAAATGTGATTATGAGAACCCTATAGACAAAAATTAACTATGACCATTTAGAATAATATGATTAGAATAACAAGATCTTTGCACTGATTTAAACGGAGTGAAAATTTGAGCACTTAATTTTTTGAGACCGTTTATATATATATATATATATATATATATATATATATATTAAAAAATATGATTAAAAAATTAAGTACTCTAATTTTTAATCCGTTTGAAGGGTGTGAAGATCTTATTATTTTGATCATATTATTCTAAGGAGACATAATCAAATTTTATCTTTAGAGCTCTTATAATCACGTTTCCGTTTCATAGGATTGATAGAGAATTTTTGTTCCCACCAAAACATTGCCGTTTTGTTAGAGGGTAGGAGCTGTTGTGCCCCCTGGGCAGCAGATTAATCAACAAAGAATTTGGCTTGTTGGAGTTCAACAAAGCCAATAAGCCAGACTTATTTTTAGGCCAAAATAGTGAAGTATAAAACTCTTAGAATTATAGAACTAACGAATAGAGAGGTAGACATCTCTTGGGTCTACCTCATCCTATGTGTAAGTGTGTGAAATGACTATGGGAGGGGCTATAAGAATTAGTCCGAGGTGCGCGTAAGCTGGCCCGGGACACCATGCATTACCAAAAATAAAGAATAAAAAATAACAAAAAAAATATTGAGTTATGGTAGTTTGTTTTCTTTTATTTTCTTAATATTTTTTTGAAAGTATTTTTTAATATATGATGCACATCGTTGTCATTATTTTATCTGGTTTAGGCTTGATTTAAAGAGAGATTCTCAATCCCATCACATTTAGTAAACGGGCTTAAAAACTCCACCCAACCCAACTCGATGAGCCTAAATACATAACCCAAACCCGTAAATAAAAAACGGGTTGGGTTGGATCGTGTGCACCCCTACTAGACAGTAGTAGGTACCAATGCACATTATTGTCATTATATTATACGGACCAAGCTTGATTTAACTATCAGAGATATTTTCAAGCCCATCACATTTACTAAACGAGTATAAAAACTCAACTTAACCCAACTCGATGGGCCTAAATACATATCCCAAACCCTTAAAAAACGGGTTACATTGGGTAGGCTCGTGTGCACCCCTAATAGCCAGTAGGTACCCACCCAAACTTTTGATTTTGGACAGAACCCAAACTTGTTAAAAACACCTCAATACATGGAAAGGTCCATTAGGTTTCCCGAACCAGAGAGAGAATTATATTTGAGAGTTATTTCAATGTATAAATGTTTTTTTTTTCTTTTCTAGGCGAAAGTAAGCATTGATCCATGCATATCAGGGTACTTCCTTTGTTATTGTTATATGGAACTCAGAAACTCGAAATGGTGTAAACTGTAAAGGACCAATAGTCTCTTGCAAATTTGCAATCCCTAGAAAAATTAGCTGCTACGTACATAGAGATGTGCCAATTGCCTGAAGATCTAAAACAACTCATGACATATATAATCATAGGACAAAAAAATGAACACATGCGAAAAAAATCGCTTTAGAAACACGAAAAAAACAAAAAAAAGACATGAAAAATATTCAGGCGAGGGGAACATCTTGTCGTATCAAATCACGTGTGTTTGTGTTTGGATTGCCACACTGATCTTGCTCGGACTATCTCAGCCTTATCAGTAGCCTGCATCCGAAGCAAATGCGTGCTCTCTAGCTCTTCTCGGTCATTTTCCATCCTATTTTCGGTGTTTTCAGCAGTTTGAGACTTCATCACTCTTGTCAAGGACTCCAAGACGTTGGATTGTCGACACTCGCGACGATACTCCAAAGTCATGCTTGTGAGGTTGTAATGCTCCAACACATCTATTGGCACACTCTGCAAGTACGTACAAGGAATGAAAACCTCAACGAAGAAGAACGAAAGAATAAGTTTTCTGTAGCAACTGCCTCGGAAAACCTCAACGAAGAACGAAAATTATTCATTGGTGCGGTCCGCAATACGCTAAAAGTTGAATCTACATGTTATCTAGGAAAATAGCATTTGCATTAAAAATTATCAGCAATTTCATTAAGGCCGGCTTTGAGTCTTGAGATGTACCTCCAAAATCCATCCAATGTATTTGACGTTGTTCACATGCTGGTTGGCGTCCATATCACTCCATCTTGGCTGAAACAAAAAGACAGAGAAACAGTTGATGAAACAAAGAATGACAGAATCAGGTTTTGATGAGGTCAAGTTATGAATTACGTATGATACTTACGGCTAAACCCGACCGAATGCGATCCGCAGTTTCATCGGTGAGTTTGTCGATTTTTTCGCCGTCAGAATCCACTGTAGGGATCGACATTCGGTCCAGGTAGAAGGGCTGCACCTCCTTTTTCACCTCATCAGGGATTTTAGACAACCTTCTTGTTTCTCTGTTCATTATCACCCAAGTGCTGCAGCAAAACACAAATAGTTGGGAGTCAAAATTACTGGAGCCCGAGACCGTGTTTGGATCTTGGATTCGTAGTGCAACAATGTGTGTTTCAACATGTCGAAGAAATTCTGTTTGCACGAATTCAAGTTCCAAACACAACCCAAAGGAAAACTAGTGTGCAGTACTCTTCTATATAAACTGGAGGTACTGCACCTTGTTGCTCTTGTTATGATCATCTGAGAATTTGAATCCCGAATGATCCAATCCCTTCGCATTCCGTTTTTCCCAGCTGCATCGACCCAGGTATCGATTTCTACCACATCTCCCCTGCCAAAATGGATCAAATTGGTATATATGCCCAAGATGAGGCCACAATATTGTAAAGCTATTTTCTCGGAAAAAAGTGTTTGATCCAGTAAATTTTTTTTTTTAACAAAGGGATCGTTTTAATTGATTACTTACCAGGAGCTGTATTTGTCTACTTGAACATGAATCCGAGTGACGACCCAAATGAGTTTTCTGAGGCTCATCTCTCGGGTTGCCCCGAACCCGTTTCCAGCCAGGCCAGAGCTTGTCACATGATTTAGAGCCGTCTCCTGCAGTCAGAACGAAAACACATATATTTCCTTGTCCCATATATTATGCACCTTATAAAGTGCAAATCAAATTCAATAAGCTACTATGCAAATTGTAGAAATTGGTGGATTCCGCGGTAATGTTCGGTCCCTTTCATAGTATTAGCCTCTATTTGTTTCAACTAATAAAAGGAAACAAGGAATGAAAAGCTACAATTCGCTACGATCAGACTCGAACCCTATCAATTGTATGATTAAGGAGCACCTCATCTGACATGTTAGAACCTCGATCTCGCCCTCTTGTCTGGAAATATTTTTCATTGTGCATGCATTTTCTTTTGAATTCTGGCATTCTGCACCAGTTTTGTCTCAATACCTTTGCTCTCGAGTAATTTCAACGACAGGACATTTTTGGTACATGTGATTTGATTTCTTTGAATTCACGAGGACTGCTCTCATATGACATATAAAAAGTTGGCAGGGGAAAAAAACTACATGTCATGTAGAAGAAGAGAGAGAGAGAGAGAGAGAGAGAGAGAGAGAGAACAGACCTGAAGCAGATTCATGAGAGTTTCCATGGTGGCGGTTTTGTCCGGTCCAATCTCGTAAGACCTAATCACAAACGTCTGTCTATAAACAAACCGGTCCTCCACAAACCTCCCCAGTAACCAAGACTGAACCGGGTCATGGACGTTAACCACAGCACTGCTGCTTTTCTTCACCAAATCAATACCTCTTGTGCTCAAATCGACGTTCGTAACAGCCCCATTCACCTTCCTTCCATTGATCATGTCCACACCATTGTACCCCCCCACATTCGCCTTCACCACCAGCCTTTCTCTCACCTTTCCATGGTTTCCCAACCCACATAACCCCACGAAATTCCTCTTCTCTGCCCTGACAAACGCCTCCGGGCGACAAAAGGCGGTGTTTTGGGTTGATGCCATAGATTTCATGGCTAGGATTGCATTAGTTTTGAGGACAAAGAAAAAGTTTTAAGTTCCAAAAGAGGGAGGTGGTGTAGGTTCTAGGTACTTGTTGTTACTTGGTTTTGAGGAAAGGAAAAATTTGGTGTAACCACTGGGTGGAAAAAAGGTAGGGGACAAGTTGACCTAAGCTTTGTCCAATTGAGAGAGCGGAAGAAAGGGAAACTCAGGATTATTTAGAGGATGATGAGATAGGGATTTTGCAGGTCAACCACTTTTTGGGGTGGGGGAGAAAAAGTGTAAGAATTCTTAATTGTTGGGTTACACGGAAAAGTAGAGAAATTTGAGTGGTTTTTGTTAATGCATTTGCATGGCCCTTTCCGTTCTAAAAATCTTCTTACAAAACAAACAGTTTATTTCATATTTTTAAATTCAAAAATAATTTAAATAGAAAATAAATGTTTAATTTTTTTGAATCGTATAAAAGATCTCATTGACATCTTTCAAATAAGATCTATATTGCATATTTTTAAATTTAATAAATTAATAATTTTTTAGCTTGAAATTGCCTTATTAAAAAATAAGGATTTTTTTTTTGGATTCTGGGGCTGATTTATGTGATCTCATTTGTTTACTCTGCCTTGTATTTGGTGGTTTGTGCTAGGAAAAAGGGGTACCTCTAGGATGTGGAATGGACCAGATTTAGGGCAAAAAAATAAAGAAGCTCTGGTTAAATTGGGTCATCTGTTTCTCAACTTTAGTCCATGGTTGACTAAGTTGATTTAATCTTTTTTTTTTTTTTATCATTTGAAGCTTTAAACGGCAAAAAGATGGTCAGAGTTTGGAAAACACAGGAAGGGGGTTTTCTTTTCTGTGTTGTCCATTTGGGGGTTATTTGGGGGATATAACTCCTAAATGGTCAGTATTCTTCAATATTCAAATTGATAGGCAATTGCGTACTTTAGACGTGTGACAATGGGATGATTGAATTGGTGAACCGATTAAGTCACGACTTATTATTCGTAGTAGTCAGCATAGATTATTACAAGTGCGGTGTTTGCCATCTCCCATCAATGTGAGATGGGACATCACTATTTCCCTCAAATTTCTGAACTGAGGGATGGTGCTGTGCGCAACACGAACCTTACTGCACATCACCAACCTGAAGTCCCAAATTTCCAGTGTTATTGTCCCACTCTTTGGTTTCTTTCCTGACTAGCGCCTTGAAATATCGGCTCGTAAACGGGCACAAGGTACAGTACTTCGAGGCTCTACTCCCCTACCTGGAATCCATGGACGAGACCGAAGTTGGTTCTAGGAATATTTGTTATACCCCAACACGCCCACAATACTAAGCCCAAGTTAGTACTACTAGAGTTCATTGCGTGGGTGCCCCTTAAAAAATAAGTATTTATTTGTAATTTTTAAACTTAAAAATAATGGACTTATTTTTTGAAGAAATCATTCATTCATCCTCAGCCCATCGGGCAATACAGATTTCAGAAAAGGTACAAGAAAGAACCACAGCTACCTAAACTTCGATCTCAGGCACCTACTGCCGAAGCAGGCCCGGCGAAATCGCCGGTACTTAAGAACCAATCTAGGTCCAGATAACAGAGGATCAAAAGATCCACAGCTCAAACTATAAAAAGTAAGCACCGCTGAAAACTGCAGGCAAACAACAACAATAACAACTACAAGCAAACTGCTCTAAGACCAGCCTTCTTTCAGTCGAAACGTTGCGCAGCCAAACGAACACCACCGGACCACCACCAACCCTTGATACACCACCGGACCACCACCAACAGCCCCAAAACAAACACCAAAAAAACCACCATCAACGGACCATTCCTCAATAGGCGCCGGATTATTCGCCCACCACCCGCCGGATCTGGGGGAGACCCAGACCGGAAACCCACCGGATCTGGGGGAAACCCAGACCGGTAACAGAAACAGAACCGGACAAGCCGGGAGACCCGGATAAACCGGTAAAAGAAACAGTAAAAAAGAAAAAAACTACTCGACCCACCTACCTATCGGTCCTCGCCGTTATTCGCAACCCACCACCTACGCCCTCTGAACCGCCAGGCCCGCCACCAGATCTTGAGGTTGAGGAGGAGCCCGGACCAAACCAGACTCACAGGCCGCCGGCCGGAGTCAGGAAGCGAGCTCAGCAACACACAAACCAAAACCAAAATCGGAGGAAGGGCGGAAAAACAACCCAGAGAAGAGAGGGGGGGGGGAAGAGGGGGAGGAGGGGAAGGGGAGGTGGAGCTCCGGGGGAGGGAGAGAGGAGGCGGCGGCCCCCTCCCCCGGAGAAACCAGATCTGGAAAGGGGGCTGGGGTTTGCTCGGGGAAAAGCAGAGAGAGAGAGTAAAGTTAGAGAGAGAGAAAATTGTTCCTTTGCAGTTAGAGAATAATGGACTTATTGAAATCTAAAAATATGCAATATAAATTTTATTTGATAGATCTCGATGAGATCTTATAAACAATGCAAAACAAAAGAAATTCAAAAAATTATTTTCATAAGCCTATTATTTTTAAGCTTGAAAATAGATACTTATTTTTTAAGTACTTATTTGAGTTAGCGGGACGGGTACACAATTACGTATATTTATCTCCCATAGATAAAGCATAAGTTAATACACCTGTGTCTAATCCGATTGAGGGATTCTAATAAGCCAAGCTAGAATTTTCAGCCCAATGGGCCTAACTAGCAAGATAGCAAAGTCGTAGGGGCTTTTTTCGGCCTTTATCTTTTTTCCGGTCTAATTGCGAGGCACTCATAGTCCATAGATTTGACTAAAATAACTCCAACCGAAATGTACCAGCTAGGCCCCGTCAGGCCTAGTTTCCAAAACCTTTTTTTGTTTAGATGGTTATTTTTTTGGATTTGAGATTCTGAAAATTCCATTTTAATGGCATTTCAATTTTGTCAATTTCTTGTGACATGATGAAGATGAAACATGAGCGATTTACTAAATCTATTAGCAATGGAAAACGCGATTGACATATATAGTTAATGGGACCATAGAAATTGGTTTACTAAACCAAAACATGAACAAATTAGAGTATTGAAAATGTAGAACATACCAATCACAAACGTCTGTAATTGTCGGATCTCAAGAGCGTGCAAGATTCAGATCAAAATAATATTTCAATAATTAAATCTCTCTATTAAAATGCACAAAATGATGAGCGTTATTTTCAAAAGATCTTATTGAGGAGTGTCTTCGGGCATCAAATATTTGAGAAATGACACAAATTTAATAACACATCGCATGTGAATCTAACTTAATGGGACCATAGAAATTGGTTTGGGGAGTTTAATGTTCCAAATGAAGTTTAGATCCGAAATTCATAAAGTCTTTGGAAAATAAAGGAAAAGTTTGGGCCTTAGAATAAATTAAAGAAAAAAAAAGGGGGTTATAACTTATAAATGTAGTATTGCATTCACATGCCTGGATCTACAACATGGGTCGTCTGGAAAGTGACACGTGCCACCGACTTTGTGCTTCAGACACGGTAACACGTGTCCCGGCATGAGGAAAAAGAAAAAGCCAACTATTCAAAAACAGACAAGAGGAAACTTCTGGTCAAAAAACAGAAAGACAAGAGGAAACTTCTATTTTTCTCTTTTTGGTAAAAAAAGAACTGTGCCATGTATCTTGTACCAAAAATATTACTGGAAGCCTATAACCACAAGCACTTGCACACACAATTGCACCATGTCTTGGTACAACAGAATCTTGGAGGAAACTTGTACTTTTTGTTCTTACCGTTTCTTTTTTCGGGGATAACAGAAAAATATAATGAATCAAAATTTTGAATCTCGTACCACACGGATTGATACTGGTTGATACATCTCATTTTTTTTCCAAGAATAGCCAATATTATAAACGGTATCGATATATATTAGGGGTGGCAAATTGAACCCAGACCCATTAACAAACCCAGACCTATCAACTAAAAAATAGACCCAACCCAACCCATTTATTAGTTGGGTAAGAATGGGTCCAAACCCAACTAACCCATTATTAGTTGGGTTTTAATTGGGCATCAATTGGGTCAACTAAAATGACCCAATGGGCATGACTGTAACCCATGAAAAATTTTCATCCTTTTACCAGATTTTCAATGAATGCAGCCCACCACCTACCACGCCGCCACCGCCGCCGCCACCACAACGGCCACCGCCGCCGTCGCCATCACACCACACCACCACCACAACCGCCGCCACAACCATCACAACGCCGCCACCACCACAATGACCACCACCACCACCACCACCACCACCACCACACCACCCTCACCACCCCCACCACCATGCCACCACCACTGCTGCCGCCGCCGCCGTTACCACCACCACCGCGCCACCACCGCCACCAGTAATATATATATATATATTGTTTGGAAGAAAAATTGGTATGCTAACAGAACAAGGGGTACCTCTAGTTGTGCCAATGCACAACGGGGGTAGCGCATCTCAGTATGCTGGATCAAAATTTTATCATCGTGATATGAACAGTTCAATTCATAGAGTATGCTGAGCAGATCATTTCAGAAAATACAAAAATGGCTCGGATATTATTAGTCCTTTGGTTATATGTTAGCAGATGGATGTGATACAAATCTATCTTGATCATGTAATTATCAATGTCCGATTTTTTATTTTTGTATTTTAAAATGTGTTTTGAAGGAATTGAGACCAAAAACGTGTTTTGACGTACCCTTATTAAGATGAGAATAAATTCTTTACACCGCCGGTGTAAATATTTGTTTTCTTCAAATTAATTGCATTGCGCCACGTCGCCATGTTTTATTAATTCGGACCACTCTTTTGACACGTGTCGCGATGTAATTGATTTGGAGGAAATAAATGTTTACACCAGTGGTGTAAAGAATTTATTCTCTATTAAGATTTTTCCCATTTTTGCCGTTTCAAAAAACAAAAAAGGAGGTTTGGAGATTCCTAAGCCTGGTTTCAGAACTCATTTTATGTACTTATTTTTTAAGAAAGCAATTTTAAACTCAAAAATAATATGTCTACGCAAATAATTTTTTTACCAATACAGATCTTATTTGATAGATTTTATTGAGATTTTTTATACGGTACAAAAAAAATAAAAAAATAAATTTTAAATTTAAAAATATAAAATAAGTATTTATTTTTTAAGAATATGTTTTTGTAAGCTTAAATCCATTCCAGTCAGAGGTCCATGAGTGAAACCTTCAACAATTACGTAGATACGAAGTATCTTTTTGATCATTACAAGAGAAGAAACTTAAATTGGATTTTTACAAAATCGAATGGGATCTGGTCCTGATCTAGTGATCTGGACGGTGCGAAAACCTCGATTGCCATGATCAAAGGCAGAATCCGATTCATAGCACCCATCTCGCCGCCACGTGTCCCCCACCCCTGCTCCTTCCTATAAATCGCTGCCGTCCACACTCTTCCAATTTTGTACACTGTCTATCACTTCCTACCCCACCAGAGAAGCTCGAAAACCCCCCCAGTTTCCATTCCTCTGTCGTTTTCGTTTTCGCTGTTCTTGTAAAATCCGAGAAAGAACCCAGAACCAAAGACATGGCTAATACTAACCAAGATCCGAGTCGTTTATGGACTTTTCTCACCCTTCTCCACTCTCTCGCCGGGTAATTTTTTTAACCCCCCAATCTCTCTCTCTCTCTCTCTCTCTCTCTCTCTCTCTCTGTGCATATGTGTTTTCCGATATTCTCTTTGGTTTGGTTGCAAATGCAATTACAAGTTTATCAGTCTAATTTCTACTTTCTTGTGACCATCACTGCAGGCCAGTTCTTATGCTGCTGTACCCTTTGTAAGTCAAATCATGCAATCCCTTTAAAGATTTTTTTTTGTGTTTGTTTGGAAATTACTCATAACTACAGTCACAAGTTCCCTATTCGAACTCGTGTTGGAGTTGGAGCGGTCCTCCTATTAACAGCCCATAAAACTTTTTGTAATGAAAAAATATGGCTTAACAAGTACTAGAATAATTGATCTCCACAAACCCGAAAGAGATTGGATTGGTCCAGTGGTCAAGTCCTGGTCTCAGGGTTTGTCTCAGCTTCGAAATCTCTCCGGTGTTGTCAATTCCTTTTACGGCAAGTGAGCGGTGGAATTGAGCCTGGATTAGTCAAGAGGCACGTAAGCTGGACCGGACACTTGAGTTATCAGAAAAATAATTGATGCCCATACCGCATATTTCATTCACATGTCGTAATTTTGTACGATTTTTCAAAGAACACATTTTTACCCAAATTCGATCTTGTGGTGATTGTTTGTATAAGGTTTGATTTTTGAATAGGTATGCGTCGGTAATAGCGATAGAGAGCCCATCAAAGGTAGACGATGAGCAGTGGCTTGCTTACTGGATCATATACTCATTCCTCACTCTCATGGAGATGCTCCTCCAACCTGTCTTAGAATGGTATGATCCAAGGAAAAAAACAAAATGAAATCAACAAACATTTACAGTCATTTCGATTAGGTCAATTCTTATTCTGGGTCGGATTTTCCCCTTCCCCTTGTAGGATACCATTTTGGTATGATCTAAAGCTAGTGTTCGTGGCGTGGTTAGTTCTGCCTCAGTTCAAGGGAGCAGCTTTCTTGTACCACCGATTTGTTAGAGAGAATATCAGGAAATACGGGTTAGTCGATGGCAATTGGAAGTCTCCTTCCGGCGGCAAGGGCAAGGGCAAGAACAAGTTTGTGGACTTCATTACCAATAAGAAAGTGAGCTGATTCCCCAACCCAATCCTCTCTTGCCCTCTTAATACTATAAATTTTGATTGTTACATTCATATTCATGGCCGTAATTCTGTGTGTTGTGATTGATGTTGTGCAGGGAGAGCACGAGGCTTCTTGATCACACAGGCGATCGAGGAGGGACGAGGAGAGATATCTTTGCGTTAACGTTAGGTTAGGAGCGGGCCGTGGTTGGAATATCTGATCAGTTGTTTCTAATCATCTTTTTTCTTTGTAGTTTGTAGTGAGTGTTGATAATGGTTTTTGCACTTTAACTTCAGCTTTTGTGTGCAAGAATTCTAGACTGTCTATGGAGTAGTTGGTAACAGTACTTCATCTAACACTTTACTGATGAATAAAAGTTGGTTTTCTAAGGTTGTGTAATCATAGTTTTTACAAGGCAAATTTTTGTGAGATGAACTCTGAATTAGAGATGTTAACGAGCCAATCTGCGATGGTACATATGGAAAGTCTCTCTGATTTTCACTCACTGTGCCACTTTGAATCTTTGAACTGCACAAGCAACTAGTAAAAGGTATTGACACCGGTGGTGGTTGTTTCTAGTCTGAGGCTTCATCGTATTGTGGGGAGAGTTTGGTTTCATAAAATGTTTTGCAACGTTCACATTGCGCGATGTTTCCCACTCTCCTCCTGTCATCTCCGGCCATCTCTCTTCTTGGTTTTATTTTTCCTTGGCAAAAATCGGTAAGTAGTTAGTGAGGTTTGAACTCTAGTTAAATACATTAAACCGTTGGTAGCATATGGAGCCAACAACAGGTGGGACACTCGATGATTAAAAAAAAAAAAAAAATTGTTGGGACACTCGGGGTTTATTGGACTTTAACGGGCGTTACAGGCGGAGAACATTTTCAAATGTAGTTTTTGTTAGTTTTGCGGCCTTTGTTATTTTCACTCTTTATTCCATGCTATCTCCATGAAGTAAAGAAACCACATCTTTTGAGAGCACGCACCATGCGGATCTGGTGATGCAACAAAGCAACCCTCTGTAGAGCGTTTTGTAGTGCGCAACCGGATTGTTCATGTCGACAATCAATGTTCTGGATTGAAAAAACTCTTCCGTGTAAGAGTTAGGGAAGAGTTTGTTTTGAATCCGAACCGTTAAAAACACTTTGGACAACTGTGGTGGTGCACTACATGTAGCTGCTTTGCAGCGTCTCCAGAACCGTGGTTTACACTCTAAGTGACAATCACTGATTACTCGGAAAAAAAAAAAAAAAAAAAAAAGGTCTACTTTTTATAAAGCTATACTAGAGCCCTTCATTTTTTTAAGTTATGGTATTCTAAATTAAATGCTCTGTTAACCTGTGATTAGCACCCCGCGTGTCCACATGATTATACCAACTTGGGAAAAGATTCATTCCCTCCTTGAAAGATTGGATGACTAGGCAAAGGCATGTAATATCTTAATTAATTAGTAATTTGACATTAAGCACTAGGACTAGGCATCACGCCGAAATATAATCATAATTGCGCAGAAAACAATTTCACCAAAATCAAACCCCAACTACTCCCCCTTTTCTACGTGAGATGAGAGAAAGGCATCCAACACCTAATAAAGTTGGATCTTTCATTTACTCCTAAATCTCTATACTACACACGCGGGAAATTAAATTAATGTGAATAAAAGTTAGGTAGGTTCACATAGACAAACACTTTTCCGAATCCTTATCACATGGTTATACCGTTTGACAGATTGGATGAGTGTGTGTAGAAGTATGAGCGTATCCAAACAGGGTTCTAAACTGTGGTAGGTTCTGAAATTCAATATAGTCGGGGCACGTCATAAGTTTGAAATGTTAATTCTCTATCTCCTTGTCAAACACATTATTATTATTTGAGTCTAAAGTATGCTTTAGAGATGAGTTTTCTAACTAAATTGAAAAGCACAAATTTCACATGCAACGAGCGCATAAATTTGAAGATATAAAAGACATACATGTGTAGCATTTAATTAGAAATCAAAATTCTAAATCTCAAAAGAGTGATCATAATCAATCAATCGACACACGAAGATTTATTTTTGATAGTGGAATTGAAACACATTGATTAAGGGATTGCTTTCTTACTTGGTGAGACTTGTAAGAGTGATAAACTTTATTATAGTTTCTAAATATGAATGGCGCACTAGTGCAATTCTTGAGGGGTTAAAATGAAACATACTTTAGATTGTTAATAGCATCCGATTCCGCATCAAGGTCGCTACTCGACCTTGAAAACTATAGTAACGAGCCAAACCCAAAAAAAACCCCACAAGCTTGCGTTACCAGCCTCGTTGAAATCACCTCTGGAGTAGCGGGATGAACAGTTCCTCGTTGCAACACCCGAGCAACTGTTCACTTGTGTTGGTACGTAGACCTGACGTTCTTGCTCTTCTTTGTTCTTCCTCATCTTTCTATCAGTGAGGGGGCCGAATTCGGCGCCCTATGAAGAGTTTCTTGCATTTCCTGTGGGAGCGGAGATGTGGCCGCAACTGAGGAATTTTGTCATCGCCGGTGAATAAGATCCGTCCTAGAGGCGATCGGGTCTCGAGCCAGCATCATGTTGCTCGCCTCCTCCGGTGGCCTTCCAGTAGACATTTGGCCTTCCATAGATATTTGGCCTTCCAGTTTTGGGTGAGTTTGAATATTTTGAGAAGAGAGTGAGAATAAAGAGCCTGATGCAGTAGATATTTTAAAAGTGGATAGCTAAAATAATAAAGTGACTTTTTGAGGTGTAAATTGATCCAAAATGCAGAAAGTCTAGTGTGGATGCTCTAAGGGTATAAATGAGAGAATTGAAAATTCAGGGGGCACGTGACCCAAAGTCTCTAGGTGGATTCACCTCTGGTTCGAAACCATACATCACATGAAGAGATTCAACGATATATTTTTTTGTTGTTGTCGTTGATTCAAAGAAATATTGAAGTACTTTTTATATACTAGTTAGATCCAAAAAATGAAGTTGGAAATTAAATTTCTAGTTTGGTTTACAGATTAAAGGACTACTACTCATTTGGAAAACAAGTGAACTGGTTTGGAATTGCTCTTCTTCTATCTTTCTTTTTTGCATTGGTGTCTTTTTCTTCACTCTCCACCTCAAATAAGTTCGCTCGTTTTTAGTCGTACATCTTAAAAGAACTTGAAGTGTTAGAACGCTTGGGCGTCGAAAGGTGTTTTGAGTTAGTAGCCATTGATAAGTTAATGGGGAAATTACAGTAAGCCCCCTTCAACTATACCTTGGTAACGAGTTGCCCCCTTCATCGTTTAACTCGAACACCTAACCCCCTTCATCTTTTATGGCATGACACTTAAGCCCTTGCCGTTAGTGAGCCGTTAACAAAATTGCTGAAATTACCAATTTACCCTCTTTCGATATTTTTGTTTCGCTTATAACTTTTCGTAGGAAACTCTGTTTCAGCCCCTTTTTTTTTCAGAACTCTTGTTTTTTCCTCTATTTTATGGGTCTATAATAATTTTAGTATGGTTACTTTACGCTTTCTAAGGTTAGAGTTGCATCCTAGATATTCAGTGATCAGCAGATTGGATACTGCTAGCTGTTGTTTGTTCAGTGCAGCTAGCTGATCGTTCCTCTGCAAATGGTGTAGTAGTTGGAATATAGGTCAACCGGCCACCGGGCCTTCATCCGGGGGCTGCCAAAAAGCAAAAAAAAAACAGAGCACTCTATTTTTTTGTCTCTTTCTCTCTCTCTCTCTCTAAGTTCTATTATGGGTCCAAACATTTTCATACTTATTTTTATAAATCTTTATATAGAGATTTCATTCTCACATCT
The DNA here is from genome assembly GCA_014282245.1 of Rhododendron simsii. Taxonomy (NCBI): domain Eukaryota; kingdom Viridiplantae; phylum Streptophyta; class Magnoliopsida; order Ericales; family Ericaceae; genus Rhododendron; species Rhododendron simsii. The sequence goes on from CM024960.1 coordinate 28,334,967, forward strand.
ATATTTGTTATTTGCCACACTCAATTTCAAATTTACATGTATGATTTGAAAAATCTATTTCAAAAGGAATTGTTTGATCAGCTCTATGTTTTCATGAGGAATGCACTACCATTTCCAGTACTCTGTTTTTGGGTTGGAATGCACTACATTAATTAATGGTGCTCTGATGCCACAATTGCACAGCACATTTGGATCCCCATTGGAAGACCCAGTTCTACCTTCCATCACAGAGAGAGAGAGTACCGTTGGGAGGGGGCACACAGAGAGAGAGAGAGAGAGAGAGAGAGAGAGAGAGAGAGAGTTTACCGTTGTATGTATTTATAAGGGCATGACTTGTCATTAATAAGGTCATGTAATGCTCACATGACCTTCCGTTTAAATTCATAACGGCTCACAAACGGCAGGGGCTTAAGTATCACGCCATAAAAGATGAAGGGGGTTAAGTGTTCGAGTTAAACGATGAAAGGGGCAACTCGTTACCGAGGTATAGTTGAAGGGGGCTTATTGTAATTTCTCCTAAGTTAATTAAACAAGAGAGATGACACAATCCAATATTGCAAGGGTCACTTAGCCATGGAGGTTTAAGGCTAAAATGAAATCGTTATGTGAAGTAATGAGTAAATGAAATCTTCCCCCAACACCAAGAATCAGAAGAAAAAAAAAGAAAAAGAAATGAAATGAAAAACATGAAGAGGATTAATTAAAGAACCATGAAGTGAACAAAACCATATTCAACAATTATCCTAAACCCGGAAAATTCAATTCTTTGATTCGTTATCACCTGATTTCATCAAGTTTATTTCAAAAATCAATTAGGGATGTGATAAATTCTACAATTTCCCTAAACCCGAAATTTAATTCTTTGACTCGTTATCACATGATTTCATCAAGTTTATTTCAAAAATCAATTAGAGGTAAGTAATGTTCCTGAAGTAAGATTGAAGGAATGTTCATATGTATATGGGTAAACTATAGTTAACCCCCTCTAACTAAGCCTTACGTGCACTTTGCCCCCTCTAACTTTTTTTTTGACACTCAACCCCCTCTAACTAATTGAAATTCAAACGGTCATAACTTCTTCGTCCAAAATCGAAAACATGCAAATTATATATCAATTTCGAGGTCTTGAAGTCAGCTTTCTAATAACACCAAAATCACATCACGATTCAAAGCACACAGAAAGTTATGATCAAAACGGTCTTTCTGTCTACCAGCCTTTACTCTTTTGATTATAACTTTTTGTGTGCTTTGAATCGTGATGTGATTTTGGTGTCATTAGAAAGCTGACTTCAAGACCTCGAAATGGATATAAAAATTTGCATGTTTTTGATTTTGGAAGAAGAAGTTATGACCGTTTGAAGTTCAATTAGTTAGAGGGGGTTGAGTGCCAAAGAGGGGATTGAGTGCCAAAAAAAAAAGTTAGAGGGGGCAAAGTGCACTCGAGGCTTAGTTAGAGGGGGTTAACTATAGTTTACCCTATGTATATTTAGTTGCATACCATAGCCCTTCTTTTGGTACAGTGCAAGAGTCCTTGGCGGAATTCCTTTCTATCTAAAGCTAACAGCTACTGACTACTTCAAAGAGCTATATTCCAGCGATGACAACGTGATAAAACGGTTTTGCTAACCTCCGTCCACTAGACGGAGAATGATATGCTAATAATTTCAAACAAATTCGGATATTAATACACATTTCAAGGATATGTGACCACAATATCAGTCTGCTAAAATTAGGCTCGGCCACTAGGCCTCTAATCGACCCAGACTGGGCCACTGGACTATTCTGTTCCATTTACACTTCTAAACTAGACACACGATGGGCCTCATTTTGGGTCCAAAAGCACTGGATTTCCGCTTGGACAAGCCCATAGGCCGTCAAACAAAAAGCAACGGAAAAATGCTTATTATTTAGTTGTCCTGGGCACCACCACACGAGTAATTAATTATTCAGTAATTCAGGAGCACCAACCGAACATTTTTCAAAACTAAATATTTATTTGGGGTCCATAACCTTAGGCCCCATTTAGCTAAGGTTTTTATTTTTTAAGTAATTATATCTTGAGGCAGGTCATGCTCTCCCAATACATTACCTTTAATTCAATACTAAATAAGAACTCACTTATTTTAATTAGGGGAACATGGCCTTAGTCGTAGATTCCACGAGAATGTGTAATCGCAGAATGGTCCAGATCATGTGACAATTCTCCGGAATTATTGAATAGACTTTTAGAAAAAGTCAGGTTCTGTTCTTATTTGAATTTTTTTCGCGTTTGTTCGTTTTGGGCCAAGTTTTTTGACTTTTTGATTCGTCTCAATAAGACGAATTGGAAAAGTAAATTGTTTTTGCTTTTACCCAAAATTTTGAAACGTAAAAGTGGTCATTGTTCAAAATATTTAGGTAAAAGTAAAAAAAAATTTACTTTTTTAATTCTTCTTGTTGAAACGGATGAAAAAGTTAAAAAAAAAATTGGCGCAAAACTAACAAACCCGGAAAAAATTCAAATTAAGACAATCAATAAAAGTGAAAAAAGTTGTTAGTACGTGGAAGGGCAGCCAACCGGGATGCATGATGAAGAACAGTGTGGTGCCCTAGAGGGCCTAGACCTCCGAATTAGTACTACCCAAAAGCGACACACGAAAATGTTGTTTCCCAAATCGGCTTGAATTAAACTCGTGATCAAGATAAAGTTAGAGAGAGAGAGAGAGAGAGAGAGAGAGAGAGAGAGAGAGCATATCGCACCCCCACCGCTGAGCGCTTTGTCTCCTTTAACTTACGTGTCGCATCCCTTCCATGCAGCAATGCCACAACAGCTTCCCCTTCCCACTTCTCAAACTTTCCCCCACCTCCACTTGTTATTTATATTTATATACCCCTCTCCCTCTCCCTCTCTCTCTCTCTCTCTCTAAGCAATGGTAGATACATCTTCATCCCCCCCCTCTCTCTCATCAGTGCGTACTTAGATTGTTTATTATCTACCCAAGGCCATGGATCTTATTAACATGTTCTTGAACCTTGTAGCTCCTCCCTTCACCTTCTTCACTCTCCTGTTTTTGTTGCCACCCTACCAGGCTCTCAAGTGCTTCCTCTCGCTCTTGACCTTCGTCTTCCATGAAAACGTCGCCGGCAAGGTCGTCCTCATCACCGGCGCTTCCTCCGGCATAGGCGAGGTGAATCAAACAGTCTTAGCATCGACTAGCTACTACTTTTATACAAAGAGATATCTGAAAGTTGGAAAAGTTGATTCTGTTGATTCAGAATACCATGTATTTTTTGCAAGTATTTATTTATTAGGGAAAATGAAGACTCATGGCGTATTTTAATAATTAATATCTGTCAAGAATATTTTTAACATTAACAAATGTTCTTAGCATATTCTTAACAGGTATTAATTATCAAAATTCGTCATTGGCCGTCATTTTTCCTATTTATTATTTGTGCAACTGCGAAATTACTTTTATATTTTCCAAAGTCTTGATACTGAGAGTGAAAGTGGCAGCCCAGTTGGTCTCGAGTCTAGAGTAGAATAATTTGACTTAGGCCAAAAAAGTTTGTTGGACATGGGCTAATTAGGTAAACTAAGGGCATGTACACAAGAGAAGGTAAATGGATGCATTTAGGTATCTTACGGAGGCAAACCCAAAAAGATGCACTGCACCAGTCTGAGTAAAGCTTAGGTATTCTACCTATGGCCACCAAACCTCGCTTAATTCCCCGGGGGGCTGTTCATCAATAATTGCTTACTTTATTATTATCCCACGATTGACTTTTTCTCCTCTGTGCAATACTTCAGCTACCCAACAACTCTCTCTCTGCTAAAACGCTAAAACCCAGCAACTCTCTCTCTCTCCTCTGTGCAATATTGCTTACTTTGGTTTTCTGCATATGAGAGAGGGGGTAATATTTTATAGTATTTTATAAGAATAGAGATGATAATAGAGAGGATTGGTATGAGATTGACAAATGTTTGAGTAGTTAAAATACAAAAAGTGCACTATTGGTAGCTAAAATACATTTCTATTGGTGTACATACTCTAACAATAGTGAAGGTGAAAAAGGAGGCTTGTTTTTCAAAGAAAGGCTTGTTTTTCAAAGAATGGGAGTCTTGAAATCATTTTTCAAAGAAAAATCCTAATAACCACCTAAAAGACTTTCAATAAGGCAAGAAAACTACGTTTTAAAATGCCTTGAAAAGTGTTAGGGAAATGTATCGGAAACTGTGGTTTTTTATTTTATTTTATGGGAATGCCGGCTAAAACTTCACTTTTTCACTAGCGCTTATTATGGGCCTCACCGAGTGTTGTGTACTATATGGGCCTCACCGAGTGTTGTGTATTATTGTGATTTGAACCGTTCATATTTTAAGACACGCAACATAGTATTGCCATGCAAAAAATAAACTATCTATTTTACAAAGCGAAAATCAATTTTTAATACTTATATCGATATCCGATCAAGTTTATTTTTTTGTATGGACACACTATTATGCGGGTCTACATGTAAGATGAACCGTTCAGATCAACAACAAACATACGGTAGAACTGAAAAAGGTGGTGGTGAAAAAATAGGATTTTTCACCGCCTGTGAAAAGAATTTAATCCGAAAGAAAATATACCCCAAAATTACCTAGAATAAGTCTATTAACAGTCATAAATACTTCTAGAAGCACTTTTGTTCCTTTTTATTTTTTTATATTTTTTATCTTGGTCTTGCCTTATTGACAACCGAGCTATTAATAGCACAATCGTCTTTCAAAATATTTGGGTTTAGAAGTGTTAGTATGAGTTGTTAATAGCATAATCGTCTTTCAAAATATTTGGGTTTAGAAGTGTTAGTATGTACTACGATGAAACATTATTTTTTGTTCCATTTGTGTAGCACCTTGCTTATGAGTACGCAAGGAGAGGGGCATACCTGGCCCTCTCAGCAAGGAGGGAGAATCGTCTACGCTCAGTTGCAGACAGGGCGCTAGAGTTGGGCGCTCCCGATGTTATTGCAGTACGGGCTGATGTTTCTAGGGTCGATGATTGTAGGCGGTTTGTTGAAGAAGCAGTGAATCACTATGGCAGACGTACGTTGGAACTTTTGAGTCTTTCGTGCTCTTTATGTGAGATTTTGCTACTGTTTGCTGTATTTCGTTAGCATTGTGCTTTTTTGGTGGTCACAGTGGACCATGTGGTGAACAATGCTGGGATCTCACACGTCTGCATGCTTGAAGAAGTGGACGATGTCACCAACCTCAGACCCGTTATGGTAATTCCGTCAGCACCCACATACTCAATTTAGCAATTACGATGGCTGTTTTGAGTATAATTTCCTTAACTTAGGCAGAGTCCAAGGGCAATAGTATTGTGCAAATTCTCAAAGGTTTGAGTTTTCACAGGACATCAACTTCTGGGGTTCCGTTTACACCACCCGGTTCGCTGCGCCTCATCTAAGAAACACCGGAGGCAAGATCATTGCTCTCTCATCATCGGCTTTGTGGTTGACATTACCGCGAATGAGCATCTATAACGTAAGAATTTAACCGAGTCAAGTTCCCTTCCAAGTTTTTCTATACTGTGTTGATACTGTGTTTTTGACCGAATGAGTTCCTCGATCATTTCATTCACCTGAGTTGTAATTAGGTACATTGGTGGTGTTTTTCAGGCTAGTAAGGCTGCGATGTTTGCCTTGTTCGAGACGTTGAGAGTTGAATTTGCGCCGGAGATCCACATCACCATTGTTACTCCCGGGTTTATTGAGTCTGAACTGACCCAAGGGAAGTACCTCGCAAAGGATGGAAAACTCACATTGGACCTAGACATAAGGGATGTAAGTCTTTCCTTTTCCGCATATCTTCATTACATACAGTGTACGAAATTATAACTAGACTCTATGAAGCAGATGAGAACCCGATAAATTTTGGAGTATGGGCCACTTGTAAAAATGTCTTAGCGAGACTTGCGTTTTTCCTAAGATGAAATGTTTAATTCCTTGTGCTAAACGCAATAACAGCTGCCATCTGTAATCGCTGTACCTTAAAGATATCGGCTTGCAAATCAAGTCCTCCATTAGTGTTCCAGGAAGCGCTCCAGTTTTTTAGATACGTTCGATTGTAATTACTTGTACTCGCATGGATGTTTTGATTTTAGGCACCCGGTCGAAAGAGTCGTTACACATCCTATTGATCCACATGAAGTGCTCCATTTTTTTTTTGTGGATACGTACATTTATACTAACAGATGTCATGATTTTAGGCACAAGTAGGTATAGTCCCGGTGCAAAGAGTCGACGCCTGCGCGAGGGCAATCGTGAACGGGGCTTGCCGTGGGGAAAGATACGTGACTGAGCCCAAATGGTTCAGGGTTACCTACTGGTTGAATGTTGTCGTCCCGGAGGTGATAGATTGGACTTACAGAATGCTGTACATGACAAGCCCCGGGGAACCGGCTTACGAGGCGTTTACCAAGAAGATCCTCGACATGACCGGTGCGCACAGAGTCCTCTATCCGGAGACGATCCAGACTCCGGAGATCAAAACGGACTAGAACATGATCTGCTACTCTCTCTCTCTCTCTCTCTCTCTCTCTCTCTCTCCTATAAGTACTATGGAGATCGTGTTGATTAGTAGCATAGAAAGGTTTTTCTTCCTCTTTCCCTGTTCTCTGTTTCTATGAATAAGCAGCAGCAGGATATATGGTGTGTGTGATGGCATGGAGCTAGGGTTCAACCGTTGTAAATTAAGCGCTCTGCATTTTATTGGTTATTTCGTTGGTCTTAACTGTTTTGAGTGTGTTGGGTTTTATTGGTGGTGGTTTGTCTTGATTTATTCAAGAGTTTTATTGTTAAATCGGTTTTATTTGAAGAAGTGAGAATTTGAAGGGACAAATTTTTGCGACTTGATTCAATTTTTTTTTACATTTGTTAGTTTGCGTCAAATTTTTGTGACTCATTGATTCGTTTCTACGGGAAGAATCGAAAAAGTATAAATTGTGATTGAAATTCATACTAATATTTTTAAAAAAGACGGTGTATTTAAAAGGCTGTATTTTCGATTTATTTTTTTGTCTCTTTTAAAAAAATTAGTTTGAGTTTCGATTAAAATTTTAGACTTTTTCGATTCCTCTCACAAATCAATAAGTCATAAAAATTTGACACAAAATTAACAAATGCGGAAAAAATTTAAGTAAAGATAAAAAAAAAGTTGGAGTAAAACTTAACTTTTTAAGCCAAATCTAAAAAAAATGGTTTTGTAACACGTACAAATATTCGTTCTATTATCGGGAAAAATAGATATTATCGACGATTATATTTAAATATTCAATGGTTTGAAAAACTGTCACGTGGTGCCCAGCACCTTTTTCCTAGAGTCTAGTATATACTTAGAGGATAAGGGTGTCGAGGCACTACGTGACGGTGACGCTACCTTGAGAACACAAAAAAAAAAAAAATTCCATCTTGAGTACGATGGTCAATCGTTGTTCCTTTTGTAAACCAAACCCCACAGGTAACAAAGGGGTCTTGCTGTTTTTGAGGCATCTTGCCTACGAGTATGCAAAAGGCTTGTTTAGTATCGGTGCATGGCAAGGAGAGAGAAGCAACTTCAAGAAGTGGCTTGCAGGCACGACGGCTCGGGTCACCTGATGTGAATGTTGAAAGCGGCGATGTTTCAAAGGTGGAAGACTGTAATTGATTCATTGATGCTGCTCTAAACCACTTTGATAAATGTATGTATCAAACTCTTTAGTTTCATGAATTCATTTCTTTGGTTGTATAGTACTATTTGTTTGGAAGAAAATATATCGAACTACAGAGTTGAAGATGTAGCACAGAAATGAACACATAGCACGACACTAACACTTTGACACCTAAAATTTAAAAATAAAAAAAAAGAAAATTAAGAGAACACAATAGGTATGATCGAGTCTGGCTCCTCTCCAATCTAGGCCTGTGAAAATTTCTTACAATATTCTTACGTCAATGATTGAAATAGTTCATTTTGTTTTGCTCGTTGAGAACAAGAAGTATGCCAAAAATCAAGTTTATTTGACATCGTTAGATACGATTTGGAACACATCATATTACAAAATGTAAGATTGCAACACTGAAACAAAACTCCTTTCTAAATTTTTTGCTATATAAATCTATTTCAAAATCATATCACCGTAATTGATTTTTGCTTGATGCTCTCAGTGAATTAAAAATCATGAATGGTTCTGATCATTGACGTGTGACTGAAAAAGTTTTTCCCGAGTTCAGATTGAGAAAAATAGGACGCTTTTGATGTGTCAAACCGTCTAGTGAACTATCTTCATTTAATGCAAGTGTGTGATCTCCCTTACCCCCTTTTCCTCTTTTCGATTGTTTAAAATGCAAAATCACCTTGTTGTAATTCGACAATTTACGTCTGTCTTGTTTGATGACTTCAATGACACAGTGAATCACATAGTGAACAATGCCGGGAACGCTCCGCTTTGTCTGTTTGAAGACGCCAATAATGTCGAAGATTTCGCTCCAATTAGGTCTGTTAATGGACCGGATCTGATTCGGACCTGATCCGAAAAATCTAATCTGAATCCGATAACGTCGATCTGATAATCCAAATACGGATCGGATCGGATTAAATTCGTTATCAATCCGATCCGAAATTTTTTTTTCAATTTTTTAAAAAAAAATTGTCAATTTTTTATTTTGAAAAAAAAAATGTTTAAGAAGCTATATTTTTATTTTTAATTTTTTTTGGAAAATAATTTTTTTTTTGCTAAATTTTTTGAAGTAAAAAAGTTTTCGGATCGGATTCGGATTTTCGGTTTACCACTATCGGATTCGAGCCTTATCAGGTTCAGATCGAATTCGAGCCTTATTGGATTCGGATTTGTCAGATCCGACCCATTGACAGGCCTAGCTCCAATTATGGTACTGATTGTCTTCCATTTTTAACATAAAAAGTTGCCCCATTTTTTCTTATCTAAAAATCTCTCCACAAATCCTAGTCCAAAAAAGGCCTTAGATCAATCCAAAACTATATATACTACTCCCTCCGTCCTAATTTAATTGTCCCAATTTGCACTTTTTGCCGTCCCAAAATAATTGTCTCACTTCTAAACTAGATGGGTAATGATTAACAAATTTCCAATTTTACCCTTCCAATTTTCAATTATTACTGCTACTAACACACAAAAAAAGAGAGGGAAATTTTACAAAAAGAGTACTACTGGTACGGAATACTCCACTGGAATAGGAGTACAAATTTTGACTTTGTTTTTTTTTTTTTTTTTCTATTTTGGCGCCTAATTTACTGTTTTCAAAAAGAAATTTTGTACTCTAGCACATTTACTCCATAATAATGAAGGGTAAAAGAGGAAATTCAAGTGTTCAAACATATAATAATTATGCTCCCTTAAAAAGTTCGAATCCCCAAAAAGGACCGTTAAATCCGGACGGAGGGAGTACTATTTAGGTAGGAATTTGGGAACAAACCATTACTGATTTGTGTCTTATGCTGCAGAACACAAACTACTGGGGTTCTGTTTATTGCACCCATGTCGCAGTTCCACACCTAAGAAAGAGCAGAGGGAAGATCATTGTGATTGCTTCAATAGCTCAATGGTCTCCAATACCAAGACTTAGTAGCATCTATTCTGTACGTGAAAAGAAATGGACATAGATCCTCTCCGCTCCAAGGAAATGGACTAGACCGTCTCTACTTTGGGTGATCCCCACCCGTTCGCTTTTTAGAGCTCATCCCGAGCAGTGATCGTGTCAAAATTAAGTTGTTCGGATACTGGTTCATATGATTTCAAAACACATTATCGCTTTTGTTCTAAATCGATGTGTTCCGTAATCATATCAAATAGTATCTGATCAACACAATTTTTGGTTGGAATAAGCTCTAAAAATTGAACAGGTTTGATTATCAAAGTGGGCTTATAAGGAGCCCACAAACAGAAACACAGGACCATCTAGTCTATTTGGATGGATCGGAAATGATCCATGCCCTCAGAAAAAGTTAAGTACATTTTTGTTTAGATAGATATGCCTTGGTTTGGCTCATCTTTAATTGATTAGTCAGAAATATCTTATATTTTTTTATGGAAGCAAGGGAGCCCTAGTCAGCTTTTACGAGACGCTACGAGCTGAAGTTGGTTCGGATATAGGGATCACAATTGTCGGTTCCGGATTTGTAGACTCGGAAATTACTGGAGGTGATTTCATGTCAAAGGGTGAAGTGTGTTTTTTTTTAATTTTTTTTTTTTTTTGTGAAGTTGAAAAATCAACTGTGAATTCTTCAAGCTAAAAGCTTGTTTGATAGAAGTGGGAAATTCACCTTTGAACCTGTTAACTCCTTTGCTCAGTAACCGGAGATTGCTGCCGTTAGTTAAAGAAGTTAGAAAGCCGAACCCTTCTGCCTCATCTGTCTCTGGTTGCTGCAGTTAGTCAAATTTATGCTTAAAACTTGAGTTTCTTCTCCGTTGGAGTGAGTGCTTCATCCAAATGAAGCTTTTACTCACGTTCGAGCAAAAGTATGGGTAACGGCTGGAGATACTCCAAACAAATAAAGCATTTGAGAATCTATCAGTTTGTGTTCCTAATTCCTCTCTGTTTGATTGTACAGACCGGAGCGGATGGTGTTTTCCAGTGGAGTCAACAGAGGGGTGTACCAAAGCAATTTTCAAGATCAGCCATTTGCAGGGGAGACAGGTACTTGATAGAGCCAGCTTAATTGGGGGAGGACGATATATTTCTGGAAAATATGGTAGCTGGCCAACGGCAGAGGGGTGTACTAAAATTTCCCAAATAGCTTTAACTGCTTAACTATGAAGAACCTTTTGTAGGTGGACATTTAACAGCATTGAAAAGATGGTAGCCGGACTAGAGGTGACCAGCCACATTAATAATGATCTAGGTTTGTTAGTTGGAAAATGGGGGCCAATTAGTTACTGTATCTATATATATATATATATATATATATATATATATATATATATTCCAATATGGAAATTGATTTTGGCACTCAACTTTTTGTCTTTATCATATCTGACATTATCAAATTACCCTTTATTTTGTTATTGTTCATACGCTTTAAAGGGTATTGTTGCAATTTCAAATAATAATAAAAAGAGTGAAACGTCAATGACTAAAAGTGGAGTAACAAAATCAATTTCTGACCAATATTCGTCCCATTATCAAAACAAACAAACATTACCGAAACACTTCACATGCATACCATTTATCCAGGCCAGGACCAGTCTGGCCAATCAATCACGTTTTGCAAATCAAACAAAGCAAATCATAAAGGGTCTTGTTTCCCAGGTGCTTTTTGTACCATATAAATATTCCAACTTATGCTTCCTCTTCTCTCAAGCATGGATTCAATTCACAAGTTGCTTAATATTGTGCTTCCTCTTATATCACTCTTTTCACTCTTCATCTTCCTTCCGGCTATTTTGCTATTCAAGATTTCTGGCTCGATATTAAGGTCTGTATTCAGCGAAAACGTATCCGGAAAAGTTGTACTAATCACCGGCGCATCTTCAGGCATTGGCGAGGTTCGATCAACTCTCCCAAAAGAATCATTTTTCTTAACTGGTTCTTTGAAGGCCACTAAACCAGAAGTTAAACCCAAATTATTAACTTTGAAGTTGTGGATTTGAACATTATGACTACCGCTTTATAAGTAAAATCAATATGTCAATGATTACATTTGGGGAAAATCTACAATACACACCCCTTAAAAAGGTGTACCATATGCACCTATTTTATGGTCCATTCATAATATTTTAGTGTGTTTCGTAATTTTTGTTCTAGAATTCATAACTTTTCAGCAGTATGATTCGTAACATTTTCATTATTATTTATCACATTTTGATGTATCTCGTAACCTTTATACGATTCATAACTTTTTAGCAATACGATTCGTAACATTTTCTCTATAATTCACAACATTTGAGGGGTGCACATGATACACACTCAAATAAATGGTGTGTATAGTAGTCTTTCCCTTAAGTTTGTACCCATCTTATTACTCTTAGACACACAAAAATTGGTTTGATCTACTTCGACGGCCCATTGTTTTGGGAAGTGAATTGTTAGATTTGCTGTTTCTGAAGCATCTTGCCTATGAGTATGCAAAAGGGGGTGCTTGTTTAGTATTGGTGGCAAGGAGAGAGAAGCAACTTCAAGAAGTGGCTTGTAAGGCACGACGGCTCGGGTCACCTGATCTGATTGTTGAAAGCGGCGATGTTTCAAAGGTGGAAGACTATAAGCGATTCGTTGATGCTGCTCTAAACCACTTTGGTAAATGTATGTATATATATATATATGTATATCAAACTCTAGCTCTAGTTTCAATTCATCACTTTGGTTGTAGCTACTATTGACTTGATGACTTCAATGGCACAGTGGATCATTTAGTGAACAATGCCGGGATTGGTCCGGTCTGCATGTTTGAAGACGCCACTAACGTTGACGATTTCGCTCAAATTATGGTGATTGTCTTTGTCCAGTAATCTAGGGTAGGATAGGAATTTGAAAGCAGGCCATTAATAATCTGTCGTATGTTGATGCAGAACATAAACTTCTGGGGTTTTGCTTATTGCACCCATTTCGCAATTCCGCACCTAAGAAAGAGCAGAGGGAAGATCACTGTGGTTGCTTCAATGGCTCAATGGTGTCCAGTACCAAGAGCTAGCATCTACTGTGTAAGTAAAAAGATGGACATAGATACTGGATCTCGTGTCCATGGAAATGGTCTAGGTGGTCCAGTTTCGCTTTTTGTGGGTATTTTTTTATGCCCACTTCAATTGGTGATCCGACCCGTTCACATTTTAGAACTCATCCCGGGCAATAACGTCGTCAGAAATAAAATCATGTTGATTTCATACCAATTGATATGATTTTAAAACACATTTATCTCGCCATACATAAATGGATAATGGGATCCAATCTTTTTTTTTTGTTTTTGATCACCGATCCAATCTATTGTTACAATCCAATTTTTTTCCAAAATAAATGCGTACTTAAATCATATGAAATAGGTTCCGATCAACAAGATTTTCGGCGTGGCTCTAAAAAATTAAAAGGTTGAATTATCAAAGTAGATTTGGAAAAAAAAAAAAAAAAACCGTGTTCTACAAAAATAGGAAAATATGTATAGATAGATATGCCGTGATTTCAACTCATCTTGGATTGATTTGTCAAAAATTTCTTATATCTTCAGGCAAGCAAGGGAGCACTAGTAAGCTTCTAGGAGACGCTAAGAGCTCAAGTTGGTTCAGATATTGGGATAATGATTGTCGCTCCCGGATTGATAGACTCGGAAATAACTAAAAGTGAATCCAAGTCAAAGGTAAGGTGCTTTTTGAAGAATTTGAACAATGGAATTGTGAATTGTAAATTCTTCAAGCTGAAAAGTTGTTCGATAAAAATAAAAGTGTTACATTGGAACAGAATATTTGAGACAAGAAGGTTTGAAATTCGAAATTGTTGTTTTTCTTTTAATATTGTGCAACGGTCGTGGTGGAGAAAGAGTGACTGTGGAGGCAGAGAAGTGATGTGGTTACGGAGTGGTGGTGGAACTGTGGTGTAACAGAGACATCGGGGTAGCCAGGAAAACAAATTGGATTGTTGCGAGGGGAAATAACGGGGCATGCTTTGGAAGAAGCAATAGATTACCGAGCTGCCATATTGGAATAACACGAGCATCTCTGAATACTCAAAGTTTTGTATTTGAAACAAGTTTTCAAAAAACTACTCCGAGTTTTAGCAAAAGATGATATGAATCGATATTGCTAGTACATTCCAATTCATTCTTGATACCTCCCTAGGAAAATCTAAAATTGGATCCCAAATTGACAGATTACATGAGCTTGGAGTTGGGGGGGACTACTGTCCCTTCAAGAGACAGTAGTGTGCAGTCTCGGCTGAGGGGGTCCTGCTCTGGTCTTACTCCGACGATCGGAAACGCTCACTTCGTAAAACTCGTCGAGTTGAACGAATTTGTAAAAAAATCAGCTCGATCAAATATCATTAAGTGCCTAATTGAAACCTTTTTGTCTTGAAAATGATGGATCCAAAACACTGGATCAAATCTACTAGAACCCATTATTAGCAAATTATATATGTTTCGATTAGGCACTTAATGATATCCGATTGAGCTGATTTTTTGCATACTTGTTCAACTCGATGAGCTCAACGCAGTGAACGTTTTCGATCGTCGGAGCGGGACCCCCTCGGCTGGGACAGCACGATGCTGTCCCTTCAGCACCCCCCCCCCCAAGTCCCATGAGCTTATCCATGTGTTTATGCACTTCTTGAAATTCGAATAGGCATCTCTTTTCTGAAAAATACTAGCTTCGTGCTTTGGGCGGGTACGTGACTCCTAGATGGCGAAGGCATCCTTGGGCTGATCTTGCAATTCCTACAGGGTAGAAATGACGGGGTTGGGTCATAGAGTTTCCTTCCTTTTCCTACATTTCGCTCAAAGGGTTGAAGGGAGATGCTCTAAGCATTGAAGAATCAAGGAGGCACAAATTTTTACTCATATTTTTAAGACTACTGCTTCTCTCAATTCACGACTGAGCCAAAACTAAACCTTTTACCGGAGTTTATGCTTAGATTTGAATTTCTCTGATCCATTGAAGTGCTTCATACCAAATGAAATTTTGCCCGTTTGAGTAAAAATATGGGCAAGGGCTGGAGATGCTCTGAGCATTGAAGAATCGATTCCAGTTTAGGTGTAATTTCGATCAGTTCCTAATTTCATTGTTGTTTTGATTGTATCTTCCTGATAGGCTAAAATGGACAATTTTCCAGTGGAGTCAACAGAGGGGTGCACCAAAGCAATTTTCAAGAGCATTTGCAGGGGAGACAGGTACTTGATAGAGCCAGCTTGGGTGAGGATGATACATCTGTGGAATTTGCTTTGTCCAGAGGCTGTAGAAAGCTTCATCCGTTGGGTTTTAATCACTAGGCTCAACAACAACTCAAACCCTACCCACAATTCTGGACAACTCAAGGCTGACTGAAGACCATCAAATTTCCAATGCAGACTATTTGGAGTATCTCTTATTAGAGGACTTCATTATCATATCCTCTTTTACATCTTAATTAATGTTGTACTGTGGCATTTATTTGCGCATCATGTATCCTTATTATATTTGATTAAAAATAAAAGTGTACTTTGTTTTTTATCCTCTTTGTACCAGTTTGTGCACACTTCCACTAATGTTCGGCCTCCGTTGAATTCGAACATGCAATGTCATGGAAGACGAACACTTTACTAGCTTCCGCATGGCCACCCAGCGGCCAAACCCTTGGGGTTAAAGTGTGCCTGTTGTTTTATGTGATGCATGTGTCTTTATGATACTGCCTATTGCCTGTCATGGCTTACGTGGGAGGCAACTTTTGCATTGCTCTTATCGCTTGTCACGATTGTATGTGGAAGGATGTTTCGGCTTCCTCTGTTCTTAGGAAACAATTTCCTAATCGTCTTTCCCATGTTCTTTCTCTTCCAAATCAGTATGGTAAATCTGCAATTTCATATCAACATTCCTTATATGCAGTCTTAGAGTTAGGCGGTTAGACCTAATTAGAAGAGCCATCGTTCCTTTTCTAGTCCTTAATAGCTAATCTTTTTCACCCCCGGCCGCTCTTGGACAGATTGGTTTTGCCTTCACTCTATCAACTCTTATTCGAAAGGCGTCTTCATCCATAATTATAGGTTTCTTCATATATGTAGTCACGCTCAGGCAAGTGGTTAATTATGTATTTTTTTCCCATTAGGCATAAAATGTAATACACTGAAAGAAAGTTATTCTGTTAAATTATGAAAAAGAGATACCATCTCAATGGTAACTCCGCAGTTATAACATACGTGAGCAAAATCTACTTTCACCCCCTGTGGTTATCGCAATGTGCGGATTCCTCCCTCATCGTTCAAAACTGAGCACATAACCTACCTATGGTTTTGAAAATGTGCGGATAAATCCCCTACCGTCATGTTTTCCATCCATATTAACGGAGGTGTATCTCACACGCCTCTAGAATGTAATCTGAGTCGTTCATAATGTATTAAGTAAAGAATAAGGTATCTCTGTAAAAAATCATCTCGATCAGGTATCAATAACCCAGTGATCTAATTTTTAGTAAATTCAAATTTGAAATTTTAATTTCATAACAAAATCGATTCGATCATGGGCTTTTCATTTTTTGATTGACTTGAATTTTGGCATAAATGTAGTTCTCGTCAAAATTTTCAATATCAACGGTTTGGATTTAATTTTGGGTATAAGGGATGGTGTGATTAGATTTAAAAAATGAAGAAGAATCAAGAGACGCGATGAGGGTATATCGGTCTTTTAATGCTTTGTCCCTTAATATGGATGGAAAACATGACGGCAGGGGGTCTATCCGCACATTTTCAAAACCACAAGTAGGTTATGTGCTTAGTTTTGAACCATGAGGGAGATATCCGCACATGGCGATAATCACAGAGGGTTAAAGTGTACTCTGCTCTAACATACATCTTTTTGATGTTGCAGTTAGTTACAATAAAGGAGATTCAACAAAATTTAGATTTACGTGGTCACTATTTCCCCCAAATCTTCTTTACAAAAGCCTTGACATGCCCAAACAAGCCGCTGTTAATGGTGGGATCAGCTGGAGTAAAATATCCATGTGTGTTGATGGATCCCATTCCAACTCCACAGCCACATGTGTGATTACAATGGTACGTACGTATGTTAGTAGACTGTGATTGATAATTGTAGGCGCGGTCAAAGTCAGTAAATTGGAACCAGAGAGAGCGACTATTTGACTCTCCAATTGCGGGCAAACACGTGGCAGCAGTTGACTACGCTGACCAACCAATGAAGCTGTGACGCGTGGAGTGGCGGATCGAAGGAGGTGGACCGCGGGAGTCGCCCGCGGGGGAGTTATTGGATCCACCGCGGAACTCACCACCGCGGAACTCGCTTCCGCGGGTCCTCTTCGCGGTGCCATCTGTTGGTTTATATCGAGATCCCGCGAGTCACTCCCCGGAAACGTCATAATAATCAACTTGTCGTCTCGCGAATTCTCCGCGGACCTCTACCTGAGGCCCAGAGGCAGGGCCCGGGCGGATCTCCGCGGGGAGATAACGATCGCCGCGGGTCGCGACCTCGCTCAGCGGGAATTTGGGGGTTTCTTGTGGTTTGGCGGCTTGGAATGGGAGGTGACGCCGCGGGAAAACGAGCCCTCCCGCGGAAAATCGTCCGCGGGAAGGCGAGCCTTCCTAAGGCCAAGAAGTACAGGAGGGACACGTGTCGGGGACTAATAGGAGCGCCGTTCTGGGCCTGACATAGGCCCAGGAGCCCTATAAATACCCCTGACATTCCCAATGATGACAGAGGACCTTTTTCTGGGAAAAAGTGAGTGAGCACTGAATTTGAGGGAGGAGAACATTCTTCCTCAAGGAAACGTGTGACCTCACTTGCCAGAGCCCGGGAAAGGTTGAGTACCCCGCGGAAAACGAAGGAGATACGCTGCCTCTGTCCTTCCTGTGCTTCTTGCTCACATTCCTCTACCCCACGAGATCTCACTCATCTTCCTTCGACTAATCATCAACCAATCACACCTCTCCAGCTCACGGATAACCACACGTAAGCGATCTCATACGAAAACTACCACCCACAATAATTTTCATGAGCAAGGGTGCATGCTAGGGTTATTCTTAAGTAGACCATTGGGCCTCCATACATCTACCCATGTATGTTGCCATGGGATTTCATGTCAATATCTTTACGTGCATTCTCTCGGATTTCATGATAGAGATTGGTTTCTGCAAGGGCACTAGGAAATCACATTTCCATGCTGTTAAGGTAAACCTTAAGGACCTCGGTATGTATAGCGTTTTTAAGACCACACAAATTTTTTGTTTAGCATTGTTGTTTTTGAAGGAATAGGAAAATGAATTTTACCTCATTCCTTCAATAATCTTTACCTTGTGTTTTCGAAATGCGGGATTTATTAGGCAAGACATGTTGGTTATTAGATGAACTCTAACAAAAGTTGTAATATCATACTTTTGTATTTGGATACAGCTGAATGAATAATAGAAATTTCTTGATTCTATAAGCACCATAGGATATTACTTAGGTAGCAGAAGAAAGAAGAGCAATATGACATTAATTTCAGTATCGTGTTAATGATCGAGTCACGACATACCCGTGATCTTGTAATTGATATATTCTCGTGTTTGATTGTTAGTTTGAGGATCGGAGGGACACCACGCACACAACATACCTAGCGATTTTAGAGAAAAACTCCCTTCGTATAAATATTCACACAACGTATACAGAAAGATGGAAAAACTCTCAGGGAACCACAAGCCGGTTCCTCTCCGGGAAGCCACAAACCAGCTCCCCACACTCGCCTCACCTTCTCCCTCGCATTATGTCGCACACTAACCCTACGGTTGACAAGAAACATAAATATAGGGATTCCAAGGGTAAATGCGCTCAACACCCATCACTAAGGGTGTCACACAAAATAACCCCACCACTATAGGTGGACCTCAACATTCACCCCCTCTACTCAGAGTGGGTAATCGTCATAGCCGTTCAACCTCTCTAGCAAAGCGCCTGTGTCACTCCAAGTCTAGCGTCCAGCACTCCCTCACTGGAGTACCACTGTTTGACTGAATGTCTCCTTGCAAGACTAGATCTTCCGAGGTTAAACCCGCAACGCTGTCCGACTGCAATTTTGCACCCTCTGACCAGAGTGCCCGCACCCCTTACCAGAGTGCCCACATCCTCACCCGGACGCGGAATCCGCGTCCGCCAAACCACGAACGCTAGTGCCCAATCACAAGACACAACCAGTGACTCCATCTCTCCTCATATACGAAAAACAAAGTCCGAACAGCCCTAAGAAAATGCAAAAAACCGAACTAGAATATTCCCAAGCCCAGGAATATTCCCTGCCAATTGAACTGCCACGTCAGCATTTACCGACTGGTGTGTCTGCTAACATGGCACTTTGCGGACCTTTCTGATGATGTGGCACTGCCACGTGTTGATGATATGTTGCCACATGGCACAATGACATGGTAACCCTATTAGCACCCTTTGCTGACGTGGCGTCAACGTGGCAGTTGAGTCACCGTTGACTCGGCATATACATTGTTTGGTGCGTGCGGTCTCTTCCGACGTCATCCGGTGATGATCTTTGTACCCACGGCATCGTCTCGATGAGACGCTTCTAACCCCATGCTCAAAACTTGTTTTCGAGCACGTCTTCAAATTGGGCTTTGCAAAACTGCCGCTGCCTTTGACCAACGATTACCGCCACATCCGAGCTCCTCCGGCGACATGCAACACAGATCCGAGCTCGTCTCAACCAAACAAACACAATCCTATGCTCAAAACCTTTGTATGAGCACTCCTGATCTGAGCTTGAACCAAAACGGCCATCACCTCCGTCCGTCACGTTCAAAAGTCCATACGACCTCCTCGGGTGACGAAACATGATCGTACACACACCGTTGCAATTGTCTCAGTGAGGGAAATCCAAAACTGTATTAAATACAGTTTGTAGGCACCTTTTTTTTCAAAAATCGAACCAATGGGTTCCAGTGAACCCTTTTCTTCAAACCCTGTTCTGATACCCATTCTTAAGACCGGAGGGACACAACACATGCAGTGATTTCAAAGAAAAACTCTCTTCGTATATATATTCATACAATGTATACACAAAGATTAAAAAAAACTCTCTGAGAACCACATGCCGGTTCCTCTCCGGGAAGCCACAGATTGGCTCCCCACGCTCGCTTTATCCTCTCCCTCACATTATGTCGCACACTAATCCTAGGGTTTACAAGAAACATATATATATATATATATATATATATATATATATATATATATATAGGGATTCGAAGGGTAAATGTGCTCAACACCCATCACTAAGGGTGTCACACAAAATAACCCCACCACTGTGGGTGGACCCCAACAGTTAGCAGCAAGACTAACTGATCAATTGTCTAACACTTATATTTAATCTTCGGGGATTGTGGGTCAACATTCCCAAGGGTCAATTGTTCTGCCTTCTCGGACCTAATGGAGCTGGAAAAACTACCACGATAAATTGTCTGACTGGTATTTCCCCAGCAACGGGTGGTGATGGTAATACATGGATCTCATTTCTCAATTTATGTTCATGAACTGAAAATTAGCTTTGATAAATTAAGCGAGCAGGAATCAAATTCCTAACCACCAAGCATTTTAATTGTTAACAGCACTAGTTTATGGACATTCTATTCGGAGCTCTGTTGGCATGTCAAGTATCCAAGAACTTATAGGAGTCTGTCCTCAGGTAACTCTTCACCCTTGGCTACTGGGCATGTGTAGTATTCTAAGTCGGCGTTATTTTCTGTTCTCTCATGTGTTTCTCGTTCCTTCAAAAAGTAAGTTAGTAACTAAAGTATAACTCCGTTCCATTTGCATAGTTTGATGTCCTTTGGGATGCTATGTCTGCTGAGGAGCACCTCTACCTCTTTGCCAGTATCAAAGGCATTCCCGCTGCTTCGATTAAATTGGTATGTGCTAAACTAATTCAAATCTGTGTTTCATTTCAGCAAGTCCTTCAATCACCATATTTGGTTAGATCATTTATTATCAGCTGTGATTAACATGATTGCTTTTTACCCATACACAGGCTGTAGAGAAATCATTAGCAGAAGTTAAGCTTACTTATGCAGCCAAAGGAAGAGCTAGTGGCTACAGTGGAAAAATCGTACTCATCACCAGCGCATCTTCAGGCATCGGCGAGGTTTGATCAACTCTGCACTCTCCCGAAAGAATCATTTTCTTAATTGGTTCTTTAAAGCCCACTAAACCAGAAGTTAAAAACCAACTTATTAACTTTGAAGTTGTGGATCTGAACATTATGACTACCACTTTCTAAGTAAAATATGTCAATGATTAATTAAGTTTATACCCATCTTACTACTCTTAGACACACGAAAATTGGTTTCTACTTCGAATGGTGCATTATTTTGGGAAGTGAATTGTTAGATTTGCTGTTTTTGAAGCATCTTGCCTATGAGGATGCAAGGGGCGGGGGGCCGCAGGGTGGTGTTTATTATTGGTGGCAAGGAGAGAGAAGCAACTTGAAAAAGTGGCTTGTAAGTAGGGGTGTAAACGAGCCGAGCCGAGCCAAAACCGGTGATGTGATTGTTAAAACCGGCAATGTTTCAAAAGTGGAAGACTGTAAGCGATTCGTTGATGTTGCGCTAAACCACTTTGGTAATTAAATATATGTATCAAACTCTTTAGTTTCAATTCATTTCTTTGGTTGTATAGTACTATTTGTTTGGAAGAAATATATCGAACTACAGAGTTGAAGACGTAGGCACAGAAATGAACACGTAGCACGACACTACCACTTTGACACATAAATTTTTTAAAAAAAATTAAGAGATTGAACACGATATGTATAATCGAGTCTGGCTCCTCAGAGCACACTCTCCAATCTCAGCTTGTAAAAATTTCTTACAATATTCTCACATCAATGATCGAAACAGTTCATTTTGTTTTGCTTGTTGAGAAAAGGAAGTATGCCAAAAATCAAGTTTATTTGACGTCATTAGATACGATTTGGAACACATCATCTTACAAAATATAAGATTGCAACACTGGAACAAAACTCCTTTCTAAATTTTTTGCAATATAAATCTACTTTGAAATCATATCACTGATTTTTGGCATGGTTGATGCTCTCAGTGAATTAGAAATCATGAACTGTCCCGATCATTGAAGTGTGATTGAAAAATTTTTTCCGAGCCCGGATTGGAAAAAATAGGACGCTTTTGGATGTGTCAAACTGTCTGGTAAACTATCTTCATTTAACGCAAGTGTGTGATCTCCCTTACCCCCTTTTCCTCTTTTCGATTGTTTAAAATGCAAAATCACCTTGTTATAATTCGACAATTTACGTCTGTCTTTCTTGTTTGATGACTTCAATGACACAGTGAATCACATAGTGAACAATGCCGGGAATGCTCCGCTTTGTCTATTTGAAGACGCCGATAATGTTGAAGATCGATTTCGCTCCATGTTTAACATAAAAAGTTGCCCAGTTTTTTCTTATCTAAAAATCTCTCCACAAATCCTAGTCCAAACAAGGCCTTAGATCAACCCAAAACTATATATACTATTTAGGTAGGAATTTGGGAACAAACCATTTGTTCTAATTTGTGTCTTATGCTGCAGAACACAAACTTCTGGGGTTCTGTTTATTGCATTGTTTCTTCCAAAAAGTAAAAATTGACCTAGGAACAACGAATAGTGCAATTCTAGGCCTGATGCGGGCGTGTCAGGGCAGGTTTGCTGCCCAAATTCGTATTAAGGCCTGGATGCCTCAAATCCGACTTCGTATAGACCATTGTGTACGACCTAAAGGGTGAGGCCGTATGTGGTTCGTGGTTTGCCTTTGCGGGCTAAGGACTTAAAATTTCCTAATCGTGTGAAAAATGGAAAGAAAGGTAGAGCAAGGCCTAAAACAGAAATAAAATGACTTTATTAACGGTTTAACAAAGTCTGGTTACAAGGAAATGAAATAAAATCTAGCGATAATTGAAAGATAAATTGGTCGTGGACCTAAAGATAGAAGATAACTGAAAAATAAATTTGTATAAGCCGTGGGCTTGATGGTTAGGGACCTAAAATTAGAAGATAATTGAAAAATAAATTTGCATAAGGCGTGGGCTTGATGGTCGGGGACCTAAAATTAGAAGATAATTGAAAAATAAATTTGCATAAACCGTGGGTTTGATGGTCGGGGACCCTTGCCAAGGACTCCAGAATTGTGATTTATAGGAGTTACAGGCCTTGAGTTACTTCAATTGCTCTAATGCATGGCTGTCATGTGGCCTTCTAGCAGAGGTTTGGGCTTGAGCAGCTTCGAAATGCTCCAATGAGGGGCTGCTTGCTGAACAAAACGTGCCTTTTACTCCAAGAAAAGGGCAAAGGCCTGAAAAATCCTTCTTTTCTGCATAAAACTTTGTAAAAGAGCAAAAGGAATTTCAGCATCCAGGCCTTTGAATGGATATCCTCTGGGCCCACCAAAGCTGAGGACTGAGACTTCTTCAGGCCTTCCCACCATTTTATTGGTCCTTACATCCCTTGTGGGCCCTTAAATCCTCTAATCTTGACCCCTTATGGAAGAAAAATCGAGAAACAAAGGCTCAGCCAGATCTGGGTGAGCTGCTTGTAAGCAGCTTGCTTAGGTCTGCATGAATTATTTACCAGCAGCTCTAAGGGGCTGCATGTACGCCACCTGTCCTTGGCCTTACTTTATGCTGAAGGATGGGGTCCACTCAGACCTTGAGCTGCTTGTAAGCAGCTTACCTAGGTCTGCCCAGCAAGAACATTATGGGTTGAGCTGCTTGTGAGCTGCTTGGGATGTCTCCATGCATGGATGTCATGTGTCCTTGGTCTTGTTGAGCTGCTTGTGTGCATGGATGCTTGTAAAAAAGGGACATTTAGGCCCACCAAGGCAAAAAACGCAGGTCTGGTTGAGCTGCTTGAGCAGTTTGCTAGGGAGAAGCTTCTAGGCCTTTGAGCTGCTTGTGAGTAGCTTTCTTCCCAAGCATGACTAAACAGCTTATATAGCCTTTTTGACTTGGTCAGTTTTAGGCCTAAATAAATCCGAAAAATTGGGCCCAGACCTGAAAAACAAATCTTGGCCTTATTGGGCTAAATAAGCCTAAAAAACTAGTCCAAGTTTTGATTAGTTGGGCCGAGGCTTGAAAATGGGCCCAGATCTGAAAATCAATTTGGGTCTTGACTAATTAAGCCATGCTCCAAATATTAATGCGGCCTAATTAATTTTCAAACTCTCTCCTGCCTTCCAAACTTAATTTGGCCAAAATGTGGCCACTTTAAATTCTATCAAAGGCCCAATTCAATCGAGGCCTAATTCTACCAAGCCCAATAAGCCTTGCGAGCCCAAGCCTGGGGAAAAACCTAGGTTTAACTAATTTGGATCTACTAGAAGGCCTTATTGTTTCTGAGAACTGGCCTAGGCCTAGATAAAACTCTCAGACTTAGTGGGTCGACCCAAGTCTTCGGCCAATCTTGGGCTTGGGCTTGGGCTTGGGCTTGTGATAACGAAATCTTAGGCATAAATTTGGCCCAGGCCTTTGGAAACTCAACTTGATCAGTGGCGTTCAAATCGGTTCGATTTCGTGAATGACAGATCATGAGGCTTTTCAAGCTTGAGATCTTCATACAAGGCCTTCTTCTAACCAACAAATTGATTTTCTGAATTTTGGCCAAAAATGGGTGTAAACATGCACCCATTTCGCAGTTCCACACCTAAGAAAGAGCAGAGGGAAGATCATTGTGGTCTCTAATACCAAGACTTAGCAGCATCTATTCTGTACGTGAAAAGAAATGGACATAGATCCTCTCCGCTCCAAGGATATGGACTAGACCGTCTCTACTTTGGTGATCCCCACCCGTTCGCTTTTTAGAGCTCATCCTGAGCAGTGATCGTGTCAAAATTAAGTTGTTCAGATACTGGTTCATATGATTTCAAAACACATTATCGCTTTTGTTCTAAATCGATGTTCTATAATCATGTCAAATAGTATCTGATCAACATAATTTTTGGTTGAAATATGCTCTAAAAATTGAATAGGTTTGATTAATCAAAGTGGGCTTGTAAAGAGCCTACAAACAGAAACACAGGACCATCTAGTCTATTTGGATGGATCGGAAATGATCCATGCCCTCAGAAAAAGTTCAAGTACATTTTTGTTTAGATAGATATGCCTTGGTTTGGCTCATCTTTAATTGATTAGTCAAAAATATCTTATACTTTCTTTAGGGAAGCAAGGGAGCCCTAATCAGCTTTTACGAGACGCTATGAGCTGAAGTTGGTTTGGATATAGGGATCACAATTGTCGGTCCCGGATTTGTAGACTCGGAAATTACTAGGGATGATTTCATGTCAAAGGTGAAGTGGTTTTTTTTTTTTTTGTGAAGTTGAAAAATCAACTGTGAATTCTTCAAGCTAAAAGCTTGTTTGATAGAAGTGGGCAATTCACCTTTGAACCTGTTAACTCCTATGCTCAGTAACCGGAGATTGCTGCAGTTAGTTAAAGAAGTTAGAAAGCCGAACCCTTCTGCCTCATCTTTCTCTAGTTGCTGCAGTTGGTCAAATTTATGCTTAAAATTTGAGTTTCTTCTCCGTTGGAGTGAGTGCTTCATCCAAATGAAGCTTTTACTCACGTTCGAGCAAAAGTATGGGTAACGGCTGGAGATACTCCAAACAAAGCATTTGAGAATCTATCAGTTTGCGTTCCTAATTCCTCTCTGTTTGATTGTATAGACCGGAGCGGCGGATGGTGTTCCAGTGGACTCAACAGAGGGGTCTACCAAAGCAATTTTCAAGATCAGCATTTGCAGGGGAGACAGGTACTTGATAGAGCCAGCCAGTGGACTCAACAGAGGGGTCTACCAAAGCAATTTTCAAGATCAGCATTTGCAGGGGAGACAGGTACTTGATAGAGCCAGCCAGTGCTGGTCCCGACATTTGGGTTGCTCAAGCTCTACCGTAAGCTTGGTTGTCCACTCACTATTAAGTCATAAAAAAATTGTAAAAAAAACTCAATAAAAAATCAAAATTATATTATACTTTTAGTTTGAATTATATAAAAAAAAAACAAAAAATTAACCCTGGTTAAAGCGCTTTATGATTTAGCATGATCCGATTAAAAAAAGATTATAATGCGTTTATATTTATTTTTGGCTGCTGATTTTGCCACCCCCTTTTTTGTTAACGCTACTCCCCTGCAAGTGTATTTTTGGTGCAAAAAATACACTTGTAGGAGAGTAGCATTAACAAAAAAATGAGTGGCAAAATCATCTCCCTTATTTTTAGCTTTCATTTAGTTATTTTTCTTATTCTGATCACTGTTCAATGTTTAATAATAAAATGAAATGAGAAACATTAGGAGCCAACTTGCAAAAATAAAAACCTGACTTAAACATTGGTTAACTTTTTCATTGAAGTTTTTTAAATTGGTGCCTGTGCATATATATATATATATATATACATATATGCAAATAACCATTAATTGTGAGTCTTGTGTAAAAATAATACATATGCATGTACATTTTTTATATTTATTTACATACATGGACAAATACCACTCCACTTCATGGACAAATAAAGAGAGAGAGAGAGAGAGAGAGAGAGAGAGAGAGAGATTGAAAAAGAAAAAAAAGGAGTTAAGAACTATTTTCGGAAGCAGTAATTGGGGAAAAAAAAGAATTATTTTCGGAAGCATTAATTGGGAAAAAAGAATCCAGAACTATTTTCGGAAGCATTAATTGGGGAAAAAAGAATTATTTTCGGAAGCACTAATTGGGAAAAAAGAATCCCCAATGCAAGGCATAAGAATCGAATCCTAAAAGGTAAGAACTTAACTACACGCTTCTAGCTGGCTTGTAATTGGGAAAAAAAGAATCCCCAATGCAGGGCATAAGAATTGAACCCTAGAAGGTAAGAACTTAACTACTCCCAAAAAGAATCCCCAATGCAGGGCATAAGAATCGAACCCTAGAAGGTAAGAACTTAGCTACTTCCAAAAAGAATCCACAATGCAGGGCATAAGAATCGAACCCTAGAAGGTAAGAACGTAACTACACCCTTCTAGCTAACTTGTAATTGGGAAAAAAAGAATCCCCAATACAGGGCATAAGAATCAAACCCTAAAAGGTAAGAACTTAACTACATGCTTCTAGCCAACAAGCCAATAGTATCCTTGGAGTTATACCTTCGTCAATATATATACTTACATAGAATTTTTTTTTTTTTTGGTTGCCCTAATCCGGGGTTTGCCTAAGCCTGGGGCCTTGCAGGGCTTACCCCGGAACCAGCCCTGGAGCCAGCTTAATTGGGAGGGGACGATATATTTCTGGAAAAGATGGCAGCTAGCCAACAGCATAGGGGTGTACTAAAATTTCCCAAATAGCTTGAACTGCTTAACTATGAAGAACTTTTTGTAGGTGGACATTTAACAGCATTGAAAAGATGGTAGCCGGACTAGAGGTGACCAGCCACATTTAATGATCTAGGCCTTTGTTAGTCGGGAAATGGGGGCCAATTAGTTACTGTATCTATATATATTCCGATATGGAAATTGATTTTGACACTCACTTTTTTGTCTTTATCGTATGTGACATTACTAAATTACCCTTTATTTTGTTAGTGTTTATACGCTTTAAAGGGTATTGTTGCAATTTTAAATAATACTGACTAATAAAAAGAGTGAAAAGTCAATAACTAAAAGTGGAGTGCCAAAATCAATTTCCGATCGATATTCATCCCATTATCGAACCAAACAAACAAACATTACTAAAACACTTCACATGCATACCATTTATCCAGGCTAGGCCTAGCCTTGCCAATCAATCACGTTTTGTAAATCAAACAAAGCAGATCATAAAGGGTCTTGTCTCCCGGGCGCTTTTTGTACCATATAAATATTCCAACTTATGCTTCCTCTTCTCTCAAGCATGGATTCAATTCACAAGTTGCTTAATATTGTGCTTCCTCTTATATCACTCTTTTCACTCTTCATCTTCCTTCCGGCTATTTTGCTATTCAAGATTTCCAGCTCTATATTAAGGTCTATATTCAGCGAAAATGTATCCGGAAAAGTTGTACTCATCACCGGCGCATCTTCCGGCATTGGCGAGGTTCGATCGACTCTCCCAAAAGAATCCTTTTCTTAACTGGTTCTTTGAAGGCCACTAAACCAGAAGTTAAACCCAAATTATTAACTTTGAAGTTGTGGATTTGAACATTATGACTACCGCTTTATAAGTAAAATCATTATGTCAATGATTACGTTTCGGGAAAGTCTACAATACACGCCTCTTAAAAAGGTGTATCAAATGCACCTCCATTCATAACATTTTAGTGAGTTCCGTAACTTTTGTTCTAGAATTCATAACATTTCAGCAGTACAATTCGTAACATTTTTATTATAATTTATATCATTTTGGTGTATCTCGTAACCTTTATACGATTCATAATTTTTTAACAATACGATTCGTAACATTTTTTCTATAATTCATAACATTTTGAGGGGTACATATGATACACACTTAAATAAATGGTGCGTATAGTAGTGTTTCCCTTAAGTTTGTACCCATCTTACTACTCTTAGACACACGAAAATTGGTTTCTACTTCGAATGGTGCGTTATTTTGGGAAGTGAATTGTGAGATTTGCTGTTTCTGAAGCATCTTGCCTATGAGTATGCAAAAGGGGGTGCTTGTTTAGTATTGGTGGCAAGGAGAGAGATGCAACTTCAAGAAGTGGCTTGTAAGGCACGACGGCTCGGGTCACCTGATGTGATTGTTGAAAGCGGCGATGTTTCAAAGATGGAAGACTGTAAGCGATTCGTTGATGCTGCTCTAAACCACTTTGGTAAATGTATGTATATCAAACTCTCTAGTTTCAATTCATCACTTTGGTTGTAGCTACTATTGTTTGATGACTTCGATGGAACAGTGGATCATTTAGTGAACAATGCCGGGATTGTTCCGGTCTGCATGTTTGAAGACGCCACTAACGTCAATGATTTCGCTCAAATTATGGTGATTGTCTCTGTCCAGTAATCTAGGGTAGGTTAGGAATTCGAAAGCAAGCCGTTAATAATCTGTCGTATGTTGATGCAGAACATAAACTTTTGGGGTTCTGTTTATTGCACCCATTTCGCAATTCCGCACCTAAGAAAGAGCAGAGGGAAGATCACTGTGGTTGCTTCAATGGCTCAATGGTGTCCAGTACCAAGGGCTAGCATCTACTGTGTAAGTAAAAAGATGGACATAGATACTGGATCTCCTGTCCATGGAAACGGACTAGGTGGTCCAGTTTCGCTTTTTGTGGGTATTTTTTAGGCCCACTTCAATTGGTGATCCGACCAGTTCACATTTTAGAACTCATCCCGAGCAATAACGTCGTCAAAAATAAAATCAAGTTGATTTCATACCAATTGATATGGTTTCAAAACACATTTATCTCGCCATACATAAATGGATAATGGGATCCAATCTTTTTTTTTTTTGATCACCGATCCAATCTATTGTTACAATCCAGTTTTTCCCAAAATAAATGCGTTCTAAAATCATATGAAATAGGTTCCGATCAACACGATTTTCGGGATGGCTCTAAAAAATTAAAAGGTTGAATTATCAAAGCAGATCTGAAAAGAAAAAAAAAAACCATGTTCTACAAAAATAGGAAAATATGTATAGATAGATATGCCGTGATTTCACTCATCTTGGATTGATTTGTCAAAAATCTCTTATATCTTCAGGCAAGCAAGGGAGCACTAGTGAGCTTCTACGAGACGCTAAGAGCTGAAGTTGGTTCAGATATTGGGATAACGATTGTCGCTCCCGGATTGATAGACTCGGAAATAACTAAAAGTGAATCCAAGTCAAAGGTAAGGTGCTTTCTGAAGAATTTGAACAATGGAATTGTGAATTGTAAATTCTTCAAGCTAAAAAGTAGTTTGATAAAAATAAAAGTGTTACATTGGAACAGAATATTTGAGACAAGAAGATTTGAAATTTGAAAATTGTTGTTTTTCTTTTAATATTGTGCGACAGAGTGATTGTGGAGGCAGAGAAATGATGTGGTTATTACGGGGCGGTGGTGGAACTGTGGTGTAGTAGAGAGATAGGGGTGGCCGGACCCCACAAATTAGATTGTTGCGAGGGGAAATAACGGGGCGTGGTTTGGAAGAAGCAATAGATAACCATATTGGAATAACACGAGCATCTCTGAATACTCAAAGTTTTGTATTTGAAATAAGTTTTCAAAAAACTACTCTGAGTTTTAGCTACATTCCAATTCTTTCTCGATACCTCCCAAGGAAAATCTCAAATTGGATTCCAAATTGACGGATTACATGAGCTTATCCATGTGCTTATGCACTCTTCGAAATTCGAATAGAAATTTCTTTTCTGAAAGATTCTAGCTTTCGTGCTTTGGGCGGGTACGTGACTCCTAAATGGCGAAGGCATCCTTGGGCTGATCTTGCAGTTCCTACAGGGTAGAAATGATGGGGTTGGGCCATAGATTTTCCTTCCTTTTCCACACATTTCGCTCAAAGGGTTGAAGAGAGATACTCAAACCATTGAAGAATCAAGGAGGCACAAATTTTTACTCATATTTTTAAGACTACTGCTTCTCTCAATTCAAAACTGTGCCAAAACTAAACCTTTTACCGGAGTTTATGCTTAGATTTGAATTTCTCTGATCCATTGAAGTGTTTCATACCAAATGAAATTTTGCCCGTTTCAGTAAAAATATGGGAAGGGCTGAAGATGCTCTGAGCATTGAAGAATCAATTCCAGTTTAGGTGTAATTTCGATCAGTTCCTAATTTCCTCCTTGTTTTGATTGTATCTTCCTGATAGGCTAAAATGGACAATTTTCCAGTGGAGTCAACAGAGGGGTGCACCAAAGCAATTTTCAAGAGCATTTGCAGGGGAGACAGGTACTTGATAGAACCAGCTTGGGTGAGGATGATACATCTGTGGAATTTGCTTTGTCCAGAGGCTGTAGAAAGCTTCATCCGTTGGGTTTTAATCACTAGGCTCAACAACAACTCAAACCCTACCCACAATTCTGGACAACTCAAGGCTGACTGAAGACCATCAAATTTCCAATGCAGACTATTTGGAGTATCTCTTATTAGAGGACTTCATTATCATATCCTCTTTTACATCTTAATTAATGTTGTACTGTGGCATTTATTTGCGCATCATGTATCCTTATTATAATTGATTAAAAATAAAAGTGTAATTTGTTTTTTATCCTCATTGTACCAGTTTGCGCACACTTCCACTAATGTTTGGCCTCCGTTGATTTCGAACATGCAATGTCATGAAAGATGAACACTTTACTAGCTTCCGCTTGGCCACCTAGGGGCCAAACCCTTGGGGTTAAAGTGTGCCTGTCGTTGTATGAGATAGATGCATGTGTCTTTATGATACTGCCTTTTGCCTGTCATGGCTTACATGGGAGGCAACTTTTGCATTGCTCTTATCGCTTGTCACGATTGTATGTGGAAGGATGTTTCGGCTTCCTCTGTTCTTAGGAAACAATTTCCTAATCGTCTTTCCCATGTTCTTTCTCTTCCAAATCAGTATGGTAAATCAGCAATTTCATATCAACATTCCTTATATGCAGTCTTAGAGTTAGGCGGTTAGACCTAATTAGAAGAGACATCGTTCCTTTTCTAGTCCTTAATAGCTAATCTTTTTCACCCCCGGCTGCTCTTGGACAGATTGGTTTTGCCTTCACTCTATCAACTCTTATTCGAAAGGCGTCTTCATCCATAATTATAGGTTTCTTCATATATGTCACCTTTCGCGCTCAGGCAAGTGGTTTATTATGTATTTTTTTCCCATTAGGCATAAAATGTAATACACTGAAAGAAAGTTATTCTGTTAAATTATGAAAAAGAGATACCATCTCAATGGTAACTCAGCAGTTATAACATACGTGAGCAAAATCTACTTTCACCCCCTGTGGTTATCGCAATGTGCGGATTCCTCCCTCATCGTTCAAAACTGAGCACATAACCTACCTATGGTTTTGAAAATGTGCGGATAAATCCCCTACCGTCATGTTTTCCATCCATATTAACGGAGGTGTATCTCACACACCTCTAGAATGTAATCTGAGTCGTTCATAATGTATTAAATAAAGAATAGGGTATCTCTGTAAAAAACCATCTCGATCAGGCATCAATAACCCAGTGATCTAATTTTTAGTAAATTCAAATTTGAAATTTTAATTTCATAACAAAATCAATTCGATCATTGGCTTTTCATTTTTTGATTGACTTGAATTTTGGCATAAATGTAGTATTCGTCAAAATTTACAATATCAACGGTTTGGATTTAATTTTGGGTACAAGGGATGGTGTGATTAGATTTAAAAAAAGAAGAAGATCAAGGGACACGATGAGAGTATATCGGTCTTGTAATGCTTTGTCCCTTAATATGGATGGAAAACATGACGGCAGGGGATCTATCCGCACATTTTCAAAACCACAGGTAGGTTATGTGCTTAGTTTTGAACCATGAGGGGTGTATCCGCACATGGCGATAATCACAGGGGGTCAAAGTGGACTCTGCTCTAACATACATCTTTCAGATGTTGCAGTTAGTTACAATAAAGGAGATTCAACAAAATTTAGATTTACGTGGTCACTATTTCCCCCAAATCTTCTTTCCAAAAGCCTTGACATGCTCAAAAAAGCCGCTGTTAATGGTGAGATCAGCTGGGGTAAAATATCCATGTGTGTTGATGGATCCCCTTCCAACTCCACAGCCACATGTGTGATTACAATGGTACGTACGTATGTTAGTAGACTGTGATTGATAATTGTAGGCGCGGTCAAAGTCAGTAAATTGGAACCAGAGAGAGCGACTATTTGACTCTCCAATTGCGGGCAAACACGTGGCAGCAGTTGACTACGCTGACCAACCAATGAAGCTGTGACGCGTGGAGTGGCGGATCGAAGGAGGTGGACCGCGGGAGTCGCCCGCGGGGGAGTTATTGGATCCACCGCGGAACTCACCACCGCGGAACTCGCTTCCGCGGGTCCTCTTCGCGGTGCCATCTGTTGGTTTATATCGAGATCCCGCGAGTCACTCCCCGGAAACGTCATAATAATCAACTTGTCGTCTCGCGAATTCTCCGCGGACCTCTACCTGAGGCCCAGAGGCAGGGCCCGGGCGGATCTCCGCGGGGAGATAACGATCGCCGCGGGTCGCGACCTCGCTCAGCGGGAATTTGGGGGTTTCTTGTGGTTTGGCGGCTTGGAATGGGAGGTGACGCCGCGGGAAAACGAGCCCTCCCGCGGAAAATCGTCCGCGGGAAGGCGAGCCTTCCTAAGGCCAAGAAGTACAGGAGGGACACGTGTCGGGGACTAATAGGAGCGCCGTTCTGGGCCTGACATAGGCCCAGGAGCCCTATAAATACCCCTGACATTCCCAATGATGACAGAGGACCTTTTTCTGGGAAAAAGTGAGTGAGCACTGAATTTGAGGGAGGAGAACATTCTTCCTCAAGGAAACGTGTGACCTCACTTGCCAGAGCCCGGGAAAGGTTGAGTACCCCGCGGAAAACGAAGGAGATACGCTGCCTCTGTCCTTCCTGTGCTTCTTGCTCACATTCCTCTACCCCACGAGATCTCACTCATCTTCCTTCGACTAATCATCAACCAATCACACCTCTCCAGCTCACGGATAACCACACGTAAGCGATCTCATACGAAAACTACCACCCACAATAATTTTCATGAGCAAGGGTGCATGCTAGGGTTATTCTTAAGTAGACCATTGGGCGTCCATACATCTACCCATGTATGTTGCCATGGGATTTCATGTCAATATCTTTACGTGCATTCTCTCGGATTTCATGATAGAGATTGGTTTCTGCAAGTGCACTAGGAAATCACATTTCCATGCTGTTAAGGTAAACCTTAAGGACATCGGAATGGATAGCGTTTTTAAGACCACACAAAATTGTTGTTTAGCATTGTCGTTTTTGAAGGAATGGGAAAATGAATTTTACCTCATTCCTTCAATAATCTTTATCTTGTGTTTTCGAAATGCGGGATTTATTAGGCAAGACATGTTGGTTATTAGATGAACTCTAACAAAAGTTGTAATATCATACTTTTGTATTTGGATACAGCTAAATGAATAATAGAAATTTCTTGATTCTATAAGCACCATAGGATATTACTTAGGTAGCAGAAGAAAGAAGAGCAATATGACATTAATTTCAGTGTCGTGTTAATGATCGAGTCACGACATACCCGTGATCTTGTAATTGATATATTCTCGTGTTTGATTGTTAGTTTGAGGATCGGAGGGACACCACGCACACAACATACCTAGCGATTTTAGAGAAAAACTCCCTTCGTATAAATATTCACACAACGTATACAGAAAGATGGAAAAACTCTTAGGAAACCACAAGCCGGTTCCTCTCCGGAAAGCCACAGACCAGCTCCCCACACTCGCCTCACCTTCTCTCTCGCATTATGTCACACACTAACCCTAGGGTTTACAAGAAACATATATATAGGGATTCCAAGGGTAAATGCGCTCAACACCCATCACTAAGGGTGTCAAACAAAATAACCCCACCACTATGGGTGCACCTCAACATTCACCCCCTCTACTCAGAGTGGGTAATCGTTGTAGCCGTTCAACCTCTCTAGCAAAGCGCCTGTGTCACTCCAAGTCTAGCGTCCAACACTCCCTCACCGGAGTACCACTGCTTGACTGAATGTCTCCTTGCAAGACTAGATCTTTCGAGGTTAAACCCGCAGCGCTGTTCGACTGCAATTCTGCACCCTCTGACCAGAGTGCCCGCACCCCTAACCAGAGTGCCCACATCCTCACCCGGATGCGTAATCCGCGTCCGCCAAACCACGAACGCTAGTGCCCAATCACAAGACACAACCAGTGACTCCATCTCTCCTCCTCATATACGAAAAACAAAGTCCGAACAGCTCTAAAAAAATGCAAAAAACTGAACTAGAATATTCCCAAGCCCAGAAATATTCCCTGCCAATTGAACTGCCACATCAGCATTGACCGACTGGCGTGTCTGCTAACATGGCACTTTTGCGGACCTTTCTGATGATGTGGCACTGCCACGTGTTGATGATATGTTGCCACATGGCACAATGGCATGGTAACCCTATTAGCACCCTTTGCTGATGTGGCGTCGACGTGGCAGTTGGGTCACCACTGACTCAACATATACATTGTTTGGTGCGTGCGGTCTCTTCCGGCGTCATCTGGCGATGATCTTTGTACCCACGGCATCGTCTCGATGAGACGCTTCTAACACCATGCTCAAAACTTATTTTCGAGCACGTCTTCAAATTGGGCTTTGCAAAACTGCCGCTGCCTTTGACCGACGATTGCCGCTACATCCGAGCTCCTCTGGCGACATGCTACACAAATCCGAGCTCGTTTCGACCAGACAAACACAATCCTACCCTCAAAACCTTTGTACGAGCACTCCTGATCCGAGCTTGAACCAAAACAGCCGTCGCCTCCGTCCATCACGTTCAAAACGCCCGTACAACGTCCTCAGGTGACGAAACATGATCGCACACACACCGTTGCAATTGTCTCAGTGAGGGAAATCCAAAACTATATTAAACACAATTTGTAGGCACCTTTTTTTTCAAAAATCGAACTGGTGGGTTCCAGTGAACCCTCTTCTTCAAACCCTGCTCTGATACCCATTGTTAAGATCGGAGGGACACCACGCACACAACACAAGCAGTGATTTCAGAGAAAAACTCCCTTCGTATATATATTCATACAACGTATACACAAAGATTAAAAAAAACTCTCTAAGAACCACATGCCGGTTCCTCTCCGGGAAGCCACAGACCGGCTCCCCACGCTCGCTTTACCCTCTCCCTCACATTATGTCGCACACTAACCCTAGGGTTTACAAGAAACATATATATAGGGATTCCAAGGGTAAATGCGCTCAACACCCATCACTAAGGGTGTCATACAAAATAACCCCACCACTATGGGTGGACCCCAACAGTTAGCAGCAAGACTAACTGATCAATTGTCTAACACTTATATTTAATCTTCAGGGATTGTGGGTCAACATTCCCAAGGGTCAATTGTTCTGCCTTCTCGGACCTAATGGAGCTGGAAAAACTACCACGATAAATTGTCTGACTGGTATTTCCCCATCAAAGGGTGGTGATGGTAATACATGGATCTCGTTTCTCAATTTTATGTTCATGAACTGAAAATTAGCTTTGATAAATTAAGCGAGCAGGAATCAAATTCCTAACCACCAAGCATTTTAATTGTTAACAGTACTAGTTTATGGACATTCTATTCGGAGCTCTGTTGGCATGTCAAGTATCCAAAAACTTACAGGAGTCTGTCCTCAGGTAACTCTTCACCCTTGGCTACTGGGCTTGTGTAGTATTCTAAGTCGGCGTTATGTTCTGTTCTCTCATGTGTTTCTCGTTCCTTCAAAAAGTAACTAAAGTATAACTCCGTTCCATTTGCATAGTTTGATGTCCTTTGGGATGCTTTGTCTGCTGAGGAGCACCTCTACCTCTTTGCCAGTATCAAAGGCATTCCAGCTGCTTCAATTAAATTGGTATGTGCTAAACTAATTCAAATCTGTGTTTCATTTCAGCAAGTCTTTCAACCGCCATATTTGGTGAGATCATTTATTATCAGCTGTGATTAACATGATTGCTTTTTACCCATACACAGGCTGTAGAGAAATCATTAGCAGAAGTTAAGCTTACTTATGCAGCCAAAGGAAGAGCTAGTGGCTACAATGGAGGGATGAAACGCCGCCTTAGTGTTGCGATAGCCCTTGTTGGTGACCGTAAGTTGGTCATCTTAGATGAACCGGTACAGATATTGAAAGCTCTTTGTTCTATGAAAATGTTCATTTACTTGATCTAACCATGGAAAGTTCCACCTTTTATGTGTAGACAACCGGTATGGATCCAATAAATCGAAGGCACATAGGGGATATAATTGACAATGCCAAAAAAGGGAGAGCCATTATACTAACAACACATTCAATGGAAGAAGCTGATATCTTAAGCGATCGTATAGGAATTATGGCAAAGGGTACGCTTCACTGCATAGGGAATTCCATCCAATTAAAGTCGAAGTTTGGGTTTAGTTTCATTACTAATGTAAGCTTCTCTGAGGCCAATACTACGGATGCTGCTGAATCATGTCGTCTGGCTTTGAGGAAATTCTTTAAGCACGTAAGTTAGAGCTTTGATCTTTGCAGACCCCATGCCCTGAAAATTAACAGCAAACATTAGAGCATGAATTCATCCATAGCATTGATGTTTTTCTTGACCCTTCATCGGCTTTATCTTCTAAACTACTTTGACAGCATTTGAATGTGATGCCGAAGGAGGAGACCAAGTAGTTCATCAGCTATGTAATTCCCCGCAAGGAGGAGAGCAACTTGAGGGTAAGCATATGCATCTCTCAGTACGTAAATTGTGTGAATTAATTACCAACAAAAATTGTGTGAATTATTACAGGATTTTTATGTTGAAAAGTGGTGCACAAACATAATCATTTTACGAAATTCCATTCAAAACAAATTCTCATTTTTCCCAGTGCAAATATTGGAAGATGTAATCAATTGAGCCATTGGCAATAGTTCTGATGCCTTAGGTTATAATTTTTGGTTCCCTTGCCTTGAGTTTCAAAAGGGTTTTCCTGATTTGTTTCTTTCCTTTTTTCGCAAACATATTTGTATCAGAAATTCTTCACTGAACTTAAAGAGAGGAAAAAAGAATTCGGCATTTCAGATATACACCTCAATATGACTACACTAGAAGACGTTTTCCTGAACGTTGCAATGAAAGCAGCACTGGAGAATGCTGCAGATGAGAACAACATGACAACTCTGGTGTTGGAGTCAGGAAAATCATTGCTGGTACGTACTTGCCCCAAACTTCTCCTATTTCACATAGTTCCAGTTATTTTGGTAAACCATGGATTTTAGTTGTTCTTTGAGATAATGCTTAGACCCGTATAATTAATGGAAAAGAGAGAAACAAATCCCACTGGATTTATTCTTGTGAATTTGCAATAGCAACGTTGAAATAGATAGAATCCAAGGACTATTAAAAACCATCTCTATAAATCTAGCTTGCATAGTATTGAGCACAAAAATTCTTGAAACTAGATCAAGATTTTCATTAGTGAGCCTCATTGCGATATGTTCTTTAAGTTGTCGTTCTGAATGATTAAACAGATACCAGTGGGAGTCGAGAAGATAGGCATTCCAGGATCGGTAACGCCGCAGAACCTTAGCGGCCTCATGGTAGAGGTACACTGGGGACAAGACTCCGATGGAAATCTCTGCATCACTGGCCACTCAGCTGAGATGCCAATTCCAGTCCGTGACGACTTCGGCTCTAGTTTGCCTCCATCTCTTCTCAAGGGAAATCCAGGTCATGGAATTGTGCTGGATTTTTAACAACTTGGAAATCCGCTTACGAGAAGCCTGTCTCTTTATAAACATTAGGGAAAATGACGGCCCAGGACGTGTTTTGATAATTAATACTCCATCCATCCCTTTTTTAGAGTCCGGTATTCCATTTTGGGTTGTCCCTTAATAAATGTCTATTTTGTAAAGTTAGTGGGTAAAAGTTGGTACATTGTCTATTTTGTCCCTAAAAGTAGATTCTATTTTGAAAAGTTAGTGAATAAAAGTGTAATGATGATGGATAAGTAGAGAAAGTGGAGGAAAAAATTGGTGTGAAAGGTATAATGATGATGTCTTTTTAATAAGTTGGAATTACGAAGCAAGACACTTAAAAAGAGACGGAGGGAGTGCCAAGGACAAGTTAAGAACATTTGTTAATACTGAAAATGTCCTTAGCGGGTATTAATTATCAAAACGAGTCCTTGGCCGTCATTTTCCCTAAACATTATGTATTACCATTGTATGAAACAATTATAGTGTAAGGTTTGTTTCAGGTTTATGTCATCTTCAACTTTTTTTTTTTTGATCGGCAACAAAGAATTGCATTCATGAAAAAAGCCATCCGGCACTTACAATGATATCCATCCTAAAGCAATGAAAAAGATCCACAACCAAGCCCCAACAAACTAACAATCAAAACAATGAAGTACAAAGAGACGAGCTGGCGTCACAATCCTAAACGCAAGTAAGCACTCTCTCCACACCATCATCAAGGATCGGCAAAGTGGGGTTAGCGATCAAAACGCTCAGCCACCATCTTCAACTTGATCTCTCTTTTTTTGCTCTATTTTCCTATTTTGGAGGAAAATCAAACTCCAACCCATATTTTATCTCCTCCCCTAGCTGAGAGGATGTAGTAGTATCTAAAAATAGAGAACTTATCAACTTCATTTTTCAGAAACCAATAATCAAATTCGGAGTGAAAGTAGACAATAATTAGTGACAGATTACAGACTGAGGAAATATTTGAACTGAAGATGAAAATTCTTGGAAAAAGGTGCGGTTGGAATTTACAGAACAATTGAAATCCTATTTAACTCAATTTTGAATAAGAATTGTTTTGATCTTCTCGAACCGAAAGTATTTATTGCATGCATCAAATGTTGGTCAAAAGTAAGTTATCACCCAACTGTATTCTTTCAATGTGATATGGTGCCTCTAAAATATAGTTTTCAAAATGAATTGTGAGATAAATAATGCATTATCACAAAAGCTGCATACTATACGAGCAAACATGAATCGAATCAAAAAAATTCTCCTTCGCCCAGATAAAAGCCTAGAACACTGCCAATGCTTCCCCCAATGCCGACTCAGTGAAAATTAATTTATCAGGAACTTCCTTCCACCAACGCACAATCCAATGCCTCATCGACACCGGTGACCCTACCTAAAAAAATTCACATCTGACAAGTGACATCCACCGCCATCACCATCAACCCACCACCACCACCACAATCACCGTTCACCACTCTTCCATTATTACAAATTATTGTGACCATCACTAAAATTAAGAGAAAATTGGAACTAAAATTATTCAATATTTTTTTAATTCAGCTTAAAAAATTCAGCATTCAATACTTAATTTTTCAGCGTTCAGTTTTCAATTTTTATTAAACAACCTCTAAGTTTACAAAAATGAAAGAAGAAAAATAAGTTTACATATGTTTCAAAACCAATAACAACATATTACTACCTCCGTCCCAAATTGCTTGCCCCTTTTGGGGAAGCTAAATATTAAGAGGATAAGCAATGATGACACTAAATTCAAATTGCGAGGCATGACTTTACTAAATTGCCCTTGCTTTTATCTTTTCAACACAATGATGACTACTTTTTAGGGACAATTTTGGAAAACTAAAAGCTTTTTTAGTTTGACTTTTCAAAGGGACTAACATTTTAGGACATCCCAACAAGAAAAGAAGTACCAACAATTTGGGATGGAGGGACTAATATTTAGAATTACAGAATAACAAAAACCGTGATTGATAAACAGAACCCAGTGGGCCTAAGGTGGCTCTGCCACTGCCTTATCTGGGATGGAGGGACTAATATTTAGAATCAGAGAATAACAAAAACTGTGATTGTTAAACAAAACACAGTGGGCCTAGGGTGGCTCTGCCACTGCCTTATCTGGGATGGAGGGACTAATATTTAGAATCAGAGAATAACAAAAACTGTGATTGTTAAACAGAACCCGCTCCCCCGGTGGACCTAGGGTGGCTCTGCCACTGCCTTATCGTATGTGTGGTGAAGTGAAAGTGTACAAGAAAAGAAACACTGCTTATGGTGTGAAGTTTAAAAAGTATTGAAGCTGGCTGTTTCATGCCACTTTTCCTGTAAATTTGCCTTGGAAACTGCAGTTGGTTTTAACCCGAAAAGGAAAGTCGTTTCAGGCTGCTTTGCCAGCAATGTCTTCTCCAGAACTGTTTTTCTTTCAACTAAGGTGTCATTCCATTCCACTAAACTTTTTCTAAAAGGTGTCGAGGTGATCGATCCCGCACGCGTACGCTGCTTGCCACAGGGCTGGAGAGACACGTCGTACCTTCCGGTGAAAGGTATTCGTCCCCTAGGTTGTAGGCAGCTCTGCATGACCAGCTAGCCCTGGGAACCGGCACACGAAATGCCTACCAACTCAAAGAACCATAAACAACAGCACAAGTAAAAGTCAATTTCTATAGCTTTCCACTGTTTCTAAAAAATGTTACTCCAAAAGTGAACGAGCTTGACTAAAATTTCCCAAATAGCTCACTACAAAGAACTTTCTGTAGGTCGACATCTAACAGCCTTAAAAAGATGGTGGCCGGACTAGGTCCCCAACCAAATTTAAACGCATACCAATAATCCAGGCCAGGACTCCTGCCAATCATTCACATTTTACAAACCTAACAGAGCAGATCAAAAAGGGTCTTGTCGATCTCTGAGAGATTATTCAGTGCCCTTGGGACACCACGTGGCAGTGCCCTGGGGCATTAAATAATTTTTCCTTGAATCTCGGGCGCTTTTTGTACCATAAATACACTTTAAATGCATACCAATAATCCAGGCCAGGACTCTGACCAATCGTTCAACTCTCCCAAAAGAATCCTTTTCTTAATTGGTTCTTTAAAGGCCACTAAACCAGAAGTTAAACCATCTTATTAACTTTAAAGTTATGAAGTTGAACTCTAAGACTACCACTTTATACGTAATATGTCAGTGATTAAGTTTGTACCCATCTACTACTCTTAGACATACCAAAATTGGTTTCTACTTTCGATGGTCCATCATTTTGGGAAGTGAATTGTTAGATTTGCTGTTTTTGTAGCATCTTGCCTATGAGTATGCAAAAGGGGGTGCTTGTTTGGCATTGGTGGCAAGGAGAGAGAAGCGACTTGAAGCAGTGGCTGTTATGGCACAGCGGTTGGGGTCACCTGATGTGATTGTTGAAAGCGGCAATATATCGAAGGTGGAAGACTGTAAGCGATTCATTGATGCGGCTCTAAACCACTTTGGTAGATGTGTGTGTGTGCGCGCACGCGTGTGTGTATATATATCAAACTCTCTAGTTTCAATTCATCACTTCGGTTGTAGCTACTATTGTTTGATGACTTCAACGGACAGTGGATCATTTAGTGAACAATGCCGGGATTGATACGGTCTGCATGTTTGAAGACGCCACTAATGTCCACGATTTCGCTCCAATTATGGTGATTGTCTTGGTCCAATAATCTAGGGTAGGTTAGGAATTCGAAAGCAAGCCATTAATAATCTGTCGTATGTTGATGCAGAACACAACCTTCCGGGGTTCTGTTTATTGCACCCATTTCGCAATTCCGCACCTG
This sequence comes from Rhododendron simsii, assembly GCA_014282245.1. NCBI lineage: Eukaryota > Viridiplantae > Streptophyta > Magnoliopsida > Ericales > Ericaceae > Rhododendron > Rhododendron simsii. The sequence continues at coordinate 28,376,887 of CM024960.1, forward strand.
AGAAAGAGCAGAGGGAGATCACTGCGGTTGCTTCAATGGCTCAACGGTGTCCAGTACCAAGAGCTAGCATCTACTGTGTAAGTAAAAAAATGGACATAGATACTGGATCTCCTCTCTATGGAAACGGACTAGGCGGTCCAGTTTCGGTTTTGGTGGGCACTATTTTTTAGGTCCACTTCAATTGGTAATCCGACCCGTTCACATTTTAGAACTCATCACAAGCAAGAAAGTCAAAAATAAAATCAGGTTGATCTCACACCCATTGATATGGTTTCAAAACACATTTATCTAGTCATACATAAATGGATAATGGGATTCAATCTGTTGTTACAATCCAGTTTTTTCCAAAATAAATGCTCATATCAAATAGGTTCCAATCAACACGATTTTCGCCTCGGCCGATTATTGGAATGAGCTCTAAAAAATGAACCGGTTGAATTATCAAAGCAGATCCAGAAAAAATACATGTCCTACAAAAATAGGAAAATACATACAGATAATATGCCTCGATTAACTCATCGTGGATTGATTTGTCAAAAATCTCTTATATCTTCAGGCAAGCAAGGGAGCAGTAGTGAGCTTCTACAAGACGCTAAGAACTGAAGTTGGTTCAAATATTGAGATAACGATTGTCACTCCCAGATTGGTAGACTCGGAAATGACTAGAGGTGAATCCAAGTCCAAGGTAAGGTGCTTTTTGATGAAATTAAACACTGGAATTGTGAATTGTAAATTCTTCAAGCTAAAAAGTTGTTTAACAGCAATAAAAGTGTTACGTTGGGAAAAAATATTTGAGACAAGATGGTTTGAAATACGAAATTGTTGTTTTTGTTTCAAAATATTGTGCTACGGTCGTGGTGGAGAAAGAGTGATTGTGGAGGCGGAGAAGTGATGTGGTTACGGAGTGATGGTGGAATAACACAAGCATCTCTGAGTACTCAAAGTTTTGTATTTGAAACAAGTTTTCAAAAAACTAGTCTGAGTTTTAGCAAAAGATGGTATGAATCGATATTGCTACATTCCAATTCATTCTCGATACCTCCCAAGGAAAATCTCAAATTGGATCCCAAATTGACGGATTACATGAGCTTATCCATGTGCTTGTGCACTCTTCAAAGGATCTCCTTTTGAAGTTCTTAGGGTTTGTGTTGGGGGGGTCTAAATTCCTCCTTTTCCCACTTTCGTTCAAAGGGTTGAAGGGGGTTGGTCAAGATTTCGGGCCCAAATTTTTAAGTATGAAATTCAACCTTGAAAACAAAACCTTTCCGGATTTATTCTTAGATTTGAATTTCTCCAATTTAAAGGCTTTACCAAAAAACCTTTTCCCAAAAAATTTTCCGGGTAATGCTCTAGATTAAATCGATTCCATTTGGGTTTTCATCAAACCAATTTTCCCCGTTTGAGTATTGAAGCTAAATGGCCAACCTTTGGAATCAACAAGGGTGATTTCAGCAATTTTCGGTTTTTGAGGGAAAGGGCTTGGATGGAGGTTTTGGGTGGATAACAGTGGAAAAGCTTTTCCAAGAGGCTTTGAAAGGGACCGGGGTTTTAATACCAGGCTAAAATAAACCCCCAATTTGCCTCAGGTGCTAAAGCATAAATTTCCAATCCGGGGTTTTTAATCCTTTTAAACTTTAAACCCAACCCCTTTTACATCTTAATGTTGTACTGTAGCTTTTATTTGCGCATCATGTATCCTTATTGTATCTGATTAAAAATAAAAGTGTATTTGTTTTTTATCCTTATCACACCAGTTTGCGCCTACTTCCACTAAGGTTTTGCCTCCGTTGAATTCGAACATACAATGTCATGGAAGACGAAATCCTAATGTTTTGCTAGCTTCCGAATGGTCACTTAGCAGCCAAACCCTTGGGGTTAAAGTGTGCCTGTTGTTGTCTGTGATGTGAAGTGAAAGTATACTATAAAAGGGAAACTGCATTGGGTGAGAATTTAACACGATATTTTTCATGAAAATTTGTCTTCAAGGCCACAGTTGGCGTGAACCTAAGAAAGGAAAGGCGTTTCAGCCTATTTTGCAAGTGATTTGCGCCTTCAAAAATGTTTCAGTTTCATTCAACCAAGAAGCAGCCACATGTGCAACCTACGTGTCGTGTCCCCCCCATGCAATCTTGTTATTGCTGCCACCAAAACACTCTTTCATGGATTCCCATTTCCCAACTCTCTCTCTCTCTCTCTCTCTCTCTCTCTAAAAGAGATGGACCTGATCAACCAATTCCTGAACATTGTCGCACCTCCCACAGCCATCACCTTGCTCTTGTTCATCTTGCCTTCGTACTGGTTCTTCAAGTTTCTCGCCTCTATCCTCAGCTACATCTTCAGCGAAAACGTCGCCGAAAAAGTGGTAATCATCGCCGGAGCCTCCTCAGGGATTGGCGAGGTTCGTACCGACCCACCAAAACTATCCCTTAAACCCATTTAGATCTACATTATCAGGGTTTCATTTTTTTTTCTTCTCTGATTGTATATATATATATTGCCATATGTTTTGAAGCATTTGGCTTACGAGTACGCTAGGAGAGGAGCTTGTTTAGCTCTCGCAGCAAGAAGGAAGAACAGTCTCCGCGAAGTAGGAGAGAGAGCCCTCTTACTTGGCTCCCCAGATGTTGTTGTTGTCCCTTCCGATGTTTCCAAGGTTGAGGATTGCAAGAGGTTGATTGATGAAACTATAAGCCACTTCGGGCGGCGTAAGAGTGAACTACAAACCACCTTTTTTTTCCCTAAGAATTTGTGTTTTGGGGTTCTTTTTGTGATGTTTTTGATGATTTTGGTGGATTGGTTTTTCGAGGCAGTAGATCATTTGGTGAATGATGCTGGGGTCACACCACTCTGTATGTTTGAAGAACCCACTGAGATCACCAAAATGGCTCCAGTAATGGTAATTACTCTATTTGTCACACTTGAAACCCAAAATTGAGATTAATCTAGTAGATTTTTTGAATTAACAGAACAAGATTGAAGGGGATCCTCGGGGCATGCGCAGGGTGGTCCTTCTGGGCACTTTCTAGGTCCTTCTCGGCCTAGTTCGATGATCGAAAATCAGCACGTAGACAATCCTGTTATTGGATTATCGTTTGATGAAACGATATGTCATCGGAACACATCTATGTTTAGAAAAAAGATTGCACTACCTGATCGGAAAACATATGAAATGATATCCCGTCAACGTGATATTTGGTGTGGCAAAAAAATTAGGACCTTCAGCATTTTTCTGTTAAAGACTTTATGATGTGTTACAAATCGATAGGGTTTTTGTTACGGCATTCCTGACGAGAAAAGTTAGGACCTCAATCATTTTCCTGATAAGGCTTTTTGTGATTTTCACAATGTTCTAAGAGTCAGGCTTTTGGTGATTTTCACAATGTTCTAAGAGTCACTAGGTGTTAGTCAGGCGTTCAGTCACCTTCGAGCAATTAATCGGTGCATATTAATTAGTAATCTACGATTAATCATTAGTCGGATCTAATCGGATAGGCCCCAACCGATTAATTCCTTGATTTAGACACTAGATTTTCATTACACCATTCTTCGGTGAAAAAGTTAGGTATTGTCCTACAAAAGGGGGTAATAGAATAGAAGCTCCCAACTAAATAATCTAGGATTTACAAAGTCAGTCTGTTAGAGTTTTGATCGGAGAGCCTCTTATATTTTATGACCCAATAGATCTTTTGTATGGATTCTAAATATATGGACCACTCATAATTTTATAGTATTGCTTTGCTACGACTTTGTAGGACATAAACTTTTGGGGTTACGTTTACACAACCCGTTTTGCAATACCACACTTGAGGAGAAGTAGGGGCAAGATAATAGTGATTGGTTCATCAGCTTCATGGCTGTATGCACCAAGATTGAGCTTCTATGCTGTAAGATTTTCTGTGTCAACTGTCAATTAAGTGCACCATTTTTCAACATTGTTTCTATCAATGACCGAAATTAACAGCAATTATGCATTGTTTGCAGGCAAGCAAAGCCGCGGTCATAAGTTTTTTCGAGACATTAAGGGTTGAATTGGGGTCAGATATTGGGATTACGATTGTGAATCCAGGGCTGATCGAGTCAGAAATGACCAAAGGGAAGTTTCTGAACAAGGACGGGCGAATGGTAGTAGATCAAGAACTGAGAGATGTAAGCACTGCTCTCAACTTGTGTCTTACCTTCTCACTCTCAAATGTGAGGGGGGAGTATATATGACCCGAAATAACTAAGATCCCCGACTAGTAACGGCTGTGCCTAGTTTCGGTAAATTGGGTTAATATTCACGGGCATGACTGTTAGATGACTAATCAAATCAAAACTAGCACCTATGACCGACTCCCTATCTCTTTATGCTCAAGGAAAAACAATTCACATCTACTCATCTTTTTATATGGACTACAATTAATTTGATAACCTGAATGTAATCTAAAAAATTCACACTTGCGATCAAAGAATAAAGGCTACTTAGCTTAAGTTATTCAGGGTTTTAAGCTTTCATAAACCCTTTTCCAGGTCAATTCGGTTGCCTACCGCCTAGGATGACTTCATTTCCTTGCAATGTTTCTGAAGTCAGTTTCATACTGAAATAACTACGTCTGTGTTCTCAGCATCAATCAGCAAAACTATATGCTGTTATATTGGGTGTCCAATGCCTTAAGCTTGACTAGTTTCCCTTGCATCTGATTTTCAGTTAAGTGTCTTTAAATTTATTCTCTCTTCTCATCAATGTTTTGCTTCTCAAGTCCTAACTAATACACATTACGTTATGGGCAACCCTTTGCTCGGACACCAACAAGAGAAACACTAAAGCTTATCTTTTATTTTCTCCCTCTGATTTGTTCTCTGTTGTTTCAAATGTATTTGATGTTAGGTCGAACTAAGCATCGTCCCGGTAGAGAGGGTAGAAAGGGGTGCCAAGGCCATTGTTGACAGTGCATGCCGTGGTGAAAACTACCTGACAGAGCCATCTTGGTTCAGAACTACATTCTTCTGGAGGGTATTCTGTCCTGAAATACTAGATTGGCTAAACCGCGTGTTTTTAATCCCTCCACCAGGGGCCCCACCAACCGAGGCACTTAGCAAGAAGATCCTGGACCTAACTGGACTGAAGAAGTACATATATCCGCCATCTCTCCTTTCTCCTAAGATTAAAGTTGGTTAAGACATCTAAGTCTTTTAAGTGCCTTATTCCGTGTGAATTCTAGGCTTGTCATGTGATTTCAAGACATGCAGGATACAGCAGAAATTCGACACTCTTTTAACTGCATAGAGATTCTAATTTCTAAGAGAGGCTTGATATCAAGGGGCTGTTTGTCGATGTGATTAAAAAGTTTCGGTTGTAAGAGGACAAGTACGGTGAATACCTGTAATGAAACTCTTTAGCTGTATAATCCGGTGGAGTCACTTCGCGGCTTATTCCTCTAATCTCTGGTCACACCTCTCTCACTTGGCTTCGGACATTCAAAAATTTTGAGGATTAGGTCAAGGGGATAGATTGATAGGATTCAAGTGACAAGGCTGTTGGTGTTGAGGAGTATTAGAAACATGTTTCACCATAACTTTTGCTTTCATACTCATTAGTAGTTTATCTTTGAATTGTGAACTACGATATACAACATATAATGGGCATTGGTCAATGGATCAAAATCCATTTTCTCAAACTTATCTTTCAGATCAAAGTGGAAGGATGGAGAACCATATTAACATGGGTCTTAAGTTAATATTGCGCGAAGATTTAACAAGGATTATTAACACATCCTCAAATACCATCAACTGTTTCAGCAAGTACCTCCTTGAAAAGTTGGGAACCACAACGATCAAGCATGTTTACCGTGAAGCAAAAGTTATCAAGCATGTTTACCGTGAAGCTAAAGTTAGCCGATATCTTGGCTAACCCAGTCATTCAAGTGACATTTTCTACATTTTTCCTTCTATTCTATTCAGAAGTATAATGTATATGTCCCAACGTAAAGAAAACAGTAATAGAAGAGTCTACGGTAAAAACTCGTGCAACTTTCGTATAAAAAAAAATATACCATTTTTTTCGCTTAAATACTTTCAATTTATTAAAGTTCTCAATTTATTTTTAAAGTGTACTGCATTATTTTTTAATACGAACATTACACGACAGTTTCCATAATGTCACATTGTCCCATTTGGTTTTCCTATGCACTATTTTACCCTCCAAAAGAAATACTCCGTAGTTCTTCTGCCAAGTTATTATTGCTATGAACTTCAAAGATCTATAAATTAACTTCAACCCATAAATCATGAGATGGAGATAAGGAACCAGAAAATAGATCCATCTATTCAATTTTTAGACCGCAATCTTTTGTATTTAGCCATGCCCTCTTATATATTTTACCTAAGGTAAATGCTTATCGTTCTTGTGTTCGTATTGTTATTTTGGCAGAAATCATTACCAAAAAATAAGGATTATTAGGTCATACTAGCGGAAGTCGATGCACCTTTGAAAAAAAGTTTCCTTCCTCCTTAAATAAAATGTGTCAAAATAAACTTTTACAATCTGTAGTGCACAATTCGAGCTGTACACCTCTACAATCAATGATTCAGATATCAAAAAGTATCTTACACATATATCGTAGGAGTATACTTTTTTTAGATCTGGTGTAAGATACTTTTTGAAATCTAGACCATTAAAAACATTTTTCAATTGTTCGGATTGCACATTACACCCCCGGTAGGATCCCCAAATTCCCTTGAGTAACCTGTAAAGTACTTTTAGAAATTGGAACGAATAAAAATACTTTTGGACAGCGCTACTGTGGTGCATCCTTGCAGTACAGGTCCCGAGTTCCCATGAGTTGATGAGGGCGAAAATCTTGAATCTTATACTGCTGGAGTATTATATTTGCTTTTATACAAGATTTTTTTGGGTAAATGGATCAGATGGTAGTGCATAAGATTGCATACGTCCAGACAATTGTTATTTACAACCTAGAGTTTTAGAGTCACATAAAATACATGGGATTATCTTGTAACCAACTCACTGTCTGAAATAAAACGGAACTTAAGTTTGGACATTGGCTTTTCCCTATTCCTATGATTTCTATATATGCCACTTTGGGATTCTAAAGCAAAACCAAATCTAACCATAGAAGCAAAAAAGTTGAGCAATTGGTCTCTAATGTTTGCAGCAATGGTGTTGTGGATCGTCATTCTTGCCCCCGATCTTGTCGACTCCGTACTCGGGATACAAATGAGCCAATGCAGTCGCAACACGTGCGTCACCGCATGCAAGAAAGTCCTGCGGGAGAAATACCTCAACGCAAGTTGTGCAAAGCCAAAAGGGGCCACCAAAAAGCTGTGTTTTTGCTTTGGTTGAAAGTTGAAACCTCAGAAAATAAGGTAATTATAGTGTTATGAAGCTTATCTAATACTCCATGTTTCATATGCCATGCTTTCAAATGAATAAAACAACTTATGTACTGAGTGTCTCTTGTAATTTCTTTGATCAGAAAATGATGAATGATTGCTTGGTTTAAGGGTTACAGACTTACAGTCTGCCAAAAACCATGGTCTTAAGCTCCAACAGAAACAGCTTTTTGATGTGATTTATATTAACAATTCAATGGAAGCAAAACTTATGTATAGGTGAGACAAAATTGTTGGTCCAAATAGCAACCCAAGAGGGGGGTGAATTTGGTTTCTCAAATACAATGCGAAACTTAAAAAATAAATGGAAGATTAAACTTCATTGAAATACTGCAGCACATGGAGGAGCAGACTCAACAGTATGTTACTGCAGATGAAAACACAGAATAAAACTAAATCAATTCAAGCACACATGCAGTAGTATATACCACTGCCTTATGACGTGTCCATTCTAGATTCTTTTCATGTAGTTTCAAGTCATGCAGAATATAGCAAAAATAAGGTAATTTAACTGCATAGAAAGTTTAAGAGAGGTATGATATTGCAAGGGATATCTACTGATGTAATTATAAAGTTCCAATTGCTAAGAGGAAAAATACCTATAATGGAACTCTTTAGCTGAACAATCCGGTGAAGTCCGTTCGCGGCATCTTCCTCTGATCCTTGGCCAGGTTTCGTGGCTTGGTTTTGCACGCTCATTGGAAAATTCTGAAGATTACCTCCTTTTGACCCAAACCAAAGCCACCCACTGATTTTCCTTCAAGGAAGATGCGGTTGCATGCACTAGTTCCCAAAAAAGTTTCAATGGACGTTGCTTGCACACTAACTACCATAGAATTCTACCATATCTCAAAAGGGTTAGCAAATCTTCACCAACTCAAATAGCTTCCAAGTAACCAGCCCTTGACATAGTTACTGTGGATTTTGAAATCCTTTCCGGAATGATACTCATCCATCCTTCAGGGGCGCAAATACCCACTGACTTGTTAACAAAATGCCTAATGCAAGGAGATGCAATGTTGATTAAGTCAAGGGGATAGATTGATGGGATTCAAGTTAGAAGGCTGCTGGGGTTGTGCGGTGTTAGAAGACTGCAGCCTCCTCAGAAGCAACCGAGCATAAGATGTAGGACACCCCTGATCCATTTCAATAGCAACTGGAGTCAGAGAGTTTTCACTTACCTGCACAACCATCGTACCCTGGAACAAAGCTAATGCTCATTAATAAAATGAAATCCCTATTAACTTAGCTTTGAATGCAAAAGCTCAAAAACCATTGCCAAAATATCCTGAAAACCGACCCATAAAATTATGAAATTGACAATCATTTACATGAACGTCAAGTAAAAAGCTAATAAAATGTGCAGTTTATTACCTCAAAATTTGCTAAGAAAACTTGGAACTGTTTCAATGTCTCTCTCATATCGCTAACTCTCTTGGTATCTGAAGAAGTAAGGGCAGCAGTAACCTCCTTGGGAGAATGACCTATTCCGCTCTGAACAACCTGAAGAACAGAGCAATTATAACTCCTCAGCTTCAGACAAGCTAACCTTGTCAATACATCTAAAATCCAACTTATAACTCACTTTGTGATCTATGAGAATCTCGGAAATCATGCTACCATCATCAACATAAACACAAAGCTCAAACGTGGCCCTATGCTTGAACTGGAACCCCTTCACACCAGTCATAAAGCACTACAAAATTGCAATAGCATGTCAGATTTTTTGAAGGTATGAAAGAGAGACTTTGGAGTGGATGTTTAAATGAATGGGATATTGTCCCCTTCATCTACAAATAACAAAATGAATGGAATATTAGCCTTAAGCATAGTACTCTACCGGGCAGCGCGGGATATACAGTCAGTCTCAGAGACTTCAGTTGGCATGGTTGATAGTCTCAACGAGGTCTAAAAAGTGGACAGGTCCAATCACTAAGTGGGCCCGGGAAGGGCCCACAAAATGAGACAACAGCACACTGGAGAGGAGCTGCTCCGAATTTTAATGTGCATTAGCATGAATTAGTAGAGGAGGATCACCTGAGGGAGAATTATACCTTAATTTTGCCCTTGACATTAAGAGATTTGTCCGTCATTTCAGCCAACATAGCCCACAAACAGGATAAGTACGTGAATGACATATCATTATCTCCAGTTAGAATGTCTTGGTGGTCCAGCGGATCAACCATATGAATTTCGTTGTCATCTGGAGCAGAGGTAAAAGTTGGATTTGGTTCAGCATTTCCCCTTCTGGTAGGAATGGCAAAACCTTCTGTAGTCCTTTCCCTCGTAGAGATACCAGACGCCCTACCTACATCATAAGGATGAAAGCAAAAGTAAACGTCGAGATAAAATGAATCAACATGACACACACACAGAGACACGTATATAAAACCTTCACTCACCTTCATTTAGAAGACATGGAATAAAAGATCTGAAGTTAGCAAACAATGTGTGAAGACATACCTTGTTCAGCAGCATGAGGAGCTGCAGCTTGTGGTATCGGAGTATTGGTGTGCCCTGGAGCACCTACACTGTCTGATGGCCATGCAGCACCAGTAGCTCTGGTTGCTAAAGGAGGAATCACTCCTGTCCTGGTTCTAATAAAGGGAAAATGAAGCTTAGTTTCTTAATCAATTACAAGAGGACCAATCCTAGCAGGCTGATTAAAGAAAATAAATCAGCAACGATTTCAGCCCTTTCCGATCTTTACAATTGGCATTACTCGTTAACACAGTTTCTTTACTTTTGTAACCTGTACTCCATGCAAAGCAACGAATGTATCCCCATCATACTACCTGAATTGAACTAACTTTCTCACTGGATGTGCCCAGTGACGTTATTAACTGGACCAAAAGCAAATTCTCTATGCATAAGAAAGTGAAATTAAAAGAAAGAAAAAGTTTGAGACAAAGACAATAAACCTAATAAGAGAAGCATTGCACCTTTTAACAATGATCAATGTTGTCAATGTCAGGAAGAGATTTTAAGAGCAGTAAGACAACTAATTTTGTGACATAGCCACATTCAACTTCAAATAAAAAGGTGAGTAATACTGACTGATGCTGCAGGAAAAGTAGTATACTTTAGACTTCAAATAAGGTAAATACGATGATGACCTTCAGAGATACCTTTTTCCTCTTGGTGGCTTATTTACTTCTTGGACTAGCCTCTGCCTTGCTGCTTCCAAATCCTCAACCACTCCTCCTAAAACTTCTAAAACTTCAGGAACTAACATCAGAAGCCCTCGTCGTATATTGACATTGCAAATAGCAACCTGCAAAAAGGAGCAGCAAACCGTAAATGACTTGAATCAGAGCATGTCAAAAAGCCTATTGTGCAAGGAAAAGAGGTAAGTCCACGTGGACCACGTGTCAACCGAAGCACTAGCAGCTTCAGTGGCTGGAGAAAAGTCCATCGCACCACACCAAAACTCAACTTGATTGCAGATACATCCTTCCGTGTTTCTGTTCCACACAACAAATAAATGACCACATACTCATCCTTTGTTTCTATAACACTTTTGAACACATTCCGCAATTCCCTATGACATAAACTATCAGCAGACACATATTGGACACCATACATCTGTTCAAGGCTTCAAGCTAGAGTCCCCAAAATCAAAAACCATCCTATCAAGGTTAAAGCTTACTTCACCAAATTTAATAAGTTTATCATCTTTCTACAGTAAGAACCACTAATTAAATAAGTCTAAATGTGATGCCTTCATAGCTACGTGAAGCCATAATTTTTCTAGCCCCTGAACGTCCACCGGGAGAGACTTTGCATTTGTCCATACCACACACACACACATGTTTCAATTACCTTCATTCCTGCTGGAGCCAGAACTTCAAGATCCTTTATAGGCCGATATTCCATGCCAAACACCCGTTGAACACCATCAGTCATGGACAATTTGAGGCATCTCTTAAGCCCAGCAGGTGCGCTCTGGTACCTTCCTTTAAGAGGACAACTGAGATTCACAATTTCATCAACCTGGGAAATTCGGCATACGATGTCAGCTGATGGCATAAAAGAACAAAAAACTAATCCTGCATTATCATCAAAAGATCCCACTATGAGAGCAGAGCCGCAAACCCTTATGTTGGTATTTACTTATTTTCAAAGCTTTCTCAGTAATACAAGGTGATGTGTTCTTGCATTCTCTCCTTTTCAAGTTAGTGTTACATCGCTTGCTGGCCTAGCCTCTCAGGTCGTAAGAGGTTTCTTTTAGGCTTAAGAGTATATTGAATCAGTTGGTTTGATCAGCCATCTTAACGCGTGCCCTTGGGAGCGTGTATTGAGCGCCATTTAACATTTTTAGTTTTCTACTAACATGCACTTAATCATCCGGAGCAACAAAAGAATAGTCATAGAGAGACGCAAGTGTAAAGTATATATCTTGAAACAACTTATGAGCAGAAAAGAGGAGACTGATGGCTGAACAGCATTGTTAAGTGAGAGAGTGTCAGCTTAAAATGGGACATTGGTTTTAAATTTTTTGTTATGCTATTGACAGCTCATAAGGTTGTCAATAAGGCAAGAAGAATACAAAAAAACACCGTTTCTGATACATTTTTAAAGGCACTTTAACACATAGAAAACTGTTTTTGTTAGTCATTTTCCTGCCTTATTGACATTCCATTGGGCTGTTATTAGCATTTTCCTTAATCTTTAAGGAAGCATCATTTAGCATGGCATCCAGATAACAAGTCAGAAAGCATGGGAAATTTTTGAAATATTCTAATGTGGATTATCATTCACAACTGCCCCATGTGATCCCGGTTGTCCAAATTGGGAATAAAAGCACCCATAATTCCACCTAAACAAACAAACCAATAATCTGATCAAAATAGAAACTGCCCAATAGCTCATCAGATCAATATACCTGCAAAACGTAAGGGCCAGGGAGATCAACAACATGCATGTCATGCACATTCTCAGGGAGTATTCCAGCACCAGAGAAATTCATATCCGAGCACAAAAACTGCTCGAAACATAACTTCGCTTTTCCAGCCAAATCCAAGCTCCCAAATCCCTGAACCGAACTCTCTAAACCCCGTACACAAGAATCCAACCACTCCCTCCGCAGCCTCAACCCTAGCCTCGCAAGAAACCCGCTAATCTGAAAATCAGAATCTTCAGCGAAGTTGTTAGAATTACTACTAACACTCGAGGCGAAGGACGAGTGAAAGGACTGGTCCGCAACTGGCGGCGGAGGGGGAGGGGGAGGAGGAGGAGGAGAGAGGTTCTCGGGGACGTCGATGAAGTCTTCGTCGTCGTCGGAGATCTCGAGCTGGACGGGAAGGGAGGGGTTAGGGTTAGGGTTAGGGTTAGAGTTAGGGTTTGGGGTGTTTAGGGTTACCGTTTCGAGGTTGAGCGTGGATTCTTCGAGGTCAACTTCGATATCGTCTTCTTCTTGTTCGTGCCGCATGAGTTCTTCTTGTTGGTAATGTGGTTGTTGTACGACGCCGTCGTCGTCGTCCTCGGAGGAGGAATCGATCACTCTGAGGCGTCTTCTCGCCATTTTTTCACAGATTCTGATTTTCCCTCCAATTTTCTTCGTTTTATAGGCGTTTTCCCTCCAATTCTGAACCTGGCCCATCGGGTTACCCGGCCTGCGTTGTGACAGATTCTAGTATTGTTTGGTTTAAATCGGGTTCGGGTTCGCCTATAATTGGGTTTGGGTTTGGCGGATCCGGCTTAGGGTTGTTAAAACTTAAACGAACAAACAACTCGAACTTGGTTCAACTTTTAGCTTGTTCAAACTCGTTAAAGAAAAATATAAATCAAACTCAATCATGTTTTTTTGTTTGTTTATGAACTCAAACTAAGTTTGACCATGTGAATGTTTGGCTCGATAAGCTCAGAACATGGAGGTCATTTCATAAATATTAAAAAAATAAGAGTAGATTTAATAAATATCCCAAAATATGATATTTGCGTCAGCCTCTCATATGGATATTTTACAGTACCATTGCATCCAAATAAGAAATATCCTATGTGAGATATGGAAATTAGGGTTTGAGGATTTTTAATTTAATGAATGTGGCTAGTATCTAAATTTTATGTTTCTTGAGGTTATTTTGCCTAGATTAATGATGCTATTTCTTCTTTATAACTTTTACTTAGCCCATTTTATTTTGGAACTTAACAAGTCTAGCTTGAAAACTCGAGATTGGCTTGTATATTCCACAAGCTAAGTCAAATTTATCACAAACATAAAATTTCAAGCTCGAGCCGAGCTTGAACAATTAATCTCAAAAAGTTTCAAGCTCAAGCCAAGCTTGAACTCATGTAATAAGGAGTCAAACCAAGCTTGAGTAATACAGTGCTTGGCTTGTTTGACTTGCTTAGCACCCCTACCAACTACAATGCCCCATCTAGTTTGATTTGCCGTCACTGTTGAATCTCACTTTTTTAATCTCAACCATTGATTGAATTCCTCTTGCAGTAAGTATGGCCATATATAATGGTAAGTGTGATAATAATAAATGGTATGTAAAGCGAGTTTATATGGTAAGTAGAATTGTAATTTTTTTTCCAGGAAAATCATAAAATCACCACGTTTTGTGGGTGATTTTGGGAGGCGGGGGGGCTGCTCCCCCCCTTCCTGCTCCCCCCCCCTTTTCGGGCCTACTCCGGTCTCGCTCCGATGATCGGATACGTTCACTTTGTAGAGCTCGTCGAGTAGAACAACCATGTCAAAAATCAGCTTGATTGGATATCATTAAGTCCTTGATCGGAACCTTTTTATTTTAAAAAGAATGGATCCGAAACACTGAATCAAATCCATTGTAACCCATGGACCGAGAGTTATATGGGCTCCGATCAGGCACTTAATGATATCCAATCAAGCTGATTTTTGACATGGTTGTTCTACTCGACGAGCTCTACAAAGTGAACGTGTCCGATCATCGGAGCGAGACCGGAGTGGGCCCGGAAAGGGGGGGAGCAGGAAGGGGGGGAGCAGCCCCCCCGCCTCCGTGATTTTGTGCTAGTATTTGAGAATCTTGAGATTTACTCAATTTTCAATCTAAAAATTCATATTTACGGGACATCCACGCCCCCATACCACTCAGGGCATGGAAGAAAAATTCGACTTTGGTATGTCAACCGAAATGGTTTATCTCTATCTTTTCTTTTAGCGTAGAATGAATTCTTAGGTTCTGTTTGGAACTTAAGGAAACCATGAAAAAGAATAGAAAAACAATCAAGAAGGAAACGAGAAAGAAACTTGAAGGGAAATTGGGAGAAAAGCTGAATTGGAATTTGAAAATTTCCCTTCTCCTTATTATTTATTTTTTCTTCTTTATCACTTCTTTCCACAAGTTCCAAACACAGCCTTAAACTTCCCTCATCGTTCCAGTCAAAATCTGAAAAGCCACTACATGGAAAGAGATTAAAAATAACAAATAAATCTTTCGACTTGCCTGTTGGTTTTTTACCAGCCTTCGTTAGAATTGATACATGTTTTTAACTTTAGTGAAACAGAGCATTGCAATACGTAGGAGGTTCCAAGCTGAAAATGTGGACCGTTTGAGTTTTGCGCTCCGCATAGTAGTTTTCGTGCATGTGTTTTCTCATAACGCTGCGAGCGCGGTTTTTAAAAAATTCTAAAAAATTGATAGTAGATTAGGTTCTATTTGATAAAGTTGCCAGTTTTAAAAGATTCTTAAAAACTAATTGCGTGATGGAATTTTCAACTAAAAATCCCATCCTTAAATTCTTTATCTTTTCTTTTTCATAAAAAAAGGGGTGTTGAACATTGAACAAGCTCATCCCGTTTAGGAAGCCAATAATAATCCCATGATATTCTCCATTGATATATTCCCATGAATGAATTGATCTTCAATGAATTTACTTCCACATTTGACTCCCTAAAATTTACTACTAGGTTGTCACAATCTCTATATAAACCTATGGAAACAGGTGTGCCTTTTGTACTAATTTCCGGGTTCTATAGCAAAGCCAATTCTCTCAATGGAAGCAAAAACATCCAAGAATTGGCCTCTGATGCTGGCCGCAATGGCGGTGTTCGTCTTTGTCCTTGCCCCAGCCCGTGTCGAATCTGCATTCGTGATCGAAATGGATACGTGTACTGGCCCCGCATGCGTCGCCGAATGCAAGAAAATCCTGCAGGAGAAGTACTTAAGTGCAACATGTGCGATGCCGAAGGGGAGCACAAAAAAGCTGTGTATCTGCTTAGGCTGAAATCTAAGTAAAATTCATGCAGAATTTTGTTCTTGTGTTTTTCTTTGGAACCAAATCACATCCAGATCTGAGAAAAGTCCCTATTGCAAAATGTTAACCTAAGAGTTAGAGGAATTGAACACAAAGGATTAATTCTACTACTATTATTATTGATTTGTGTTTTTTATCATCAATTCCATTTATTTATAGGTCCCTACATGCTTTGTCATGGTGCATGTGTGAGTGTCGGTAGTATTAACCACTAAACAAGCTCTTCTGGATGGCATGAATGAAAGGGTCCAAACACAATTATTTACAAAAAAAATTCTCCAAATGGGATTTCATCACCCCACATTCAACATTACACAAACTTGGAAATTTGTATCAGTGAATCTGGACCGTCCGTTTTCTTTCATGGACATTTTCATGTTCCAAGTGTCATGTATCCTAACGTTTTTGTTGTATCTACGTTTTGTGCCCACTATGCAAGAGTCCTAACTGCAACAGTACATAGGAGTGAAAGGAGAACCCTCAGCACAAGACCGGGTGCGGCTTGTAACACTTGTTTATCATCTTGAATCTCTTGTTATCATGTCAAGTGTAGAACGCTACGCTTATGTACTGACTCAGATCTCAATGATTAGGAACAGTAACCACACGAATCCGGTGTCTGAAACAAAGTCAACGCGTCAAGTGTCATAAGGAACACTGGATGGAGTATTTGCGTTTGGAAATGCACAGACTTGCTGTAATTACCACCTGCTGGTCTCTAATTGATTGATATTCAGTAGCCAGTAACCATGGAGGATTGTTGGATGTATGTGTAAGCAACCAACTCACAAAATATGGCTAAATAATAGTATATACAAGTCGTGAATGGGCTCACAATCTAATTTGATATAAGTGATATTGTTCTCCAGCTAGTGGGGAAACTATTAAGGGCCAGCAATCTCTTTATATATAAATGTGCAGACCTTAATGAGTTTCTTCAAGGCGTAAAGATTTGGGTTGCTGAAAACAAAGAAACTTAGCCCATCGATGGATGTCAAGGCAGGGAACCGGTGTGTTCTGGTGTTGGCAACGGTGGTGCTCTGGTGCATGGTTCTTGCACTAGAACACGTTGAGTGTGCATTTGGGATTCAACTCAATCCATGCACTCTTTCTCAGTGCGTTGCCGAATGCAAGAAAGCATTGCAGGAGAAGTACCTTAGTGCGACTTGCGTAAAGGGTTCCAGAGGGAAGTTCTGCATCTGCCTAGGTTGAGTGAGAGAGACAGAGAAGAGTGGACTCCAGTAGTTCGAAGATGAATAAACCCTTTGTTCTGCTGTTAGAAGAGGAACAACTCTGAATCGGCAGAAATAGTAGTTCGATAGGAAATTTACTACAGATTCTGTACACCTGTTTAAGAACATGCAGAAGTTATTTACTACAGAATCTGTACATCTGTATAAGAACATGCACAAGTTCCAGTTTCGTAAACAAAATGCGTGCATAGTTTTCCTTTGCCTTGTGTAAATTTTGACAAGGGAAAACAAGGGTTGTGGCTACATAAGCAAACATAGCAACTATAGCCATCATAGGAAGAATCTATAGTTCAGAAATGGATTGTGAACTGAAAGCAAGTTTCTATCTACTCAAGAATGAACTATCCATGTTACAAACACTGGAAGCCAAGCACGTTTACCTTGGATCTCCTCCTAATTTCTTCCTAACATCTAAAATACTTTTCAAGTTGAAATTAATCAAAGTACACTATCCAACTGAGGTTTTACAGAAGTATGATTTTAGATATCCCAGAACTGATTGTAAAACATTCATCTGTTCTGCTATGAGAGACTCTTTCAGGTCATCCAGTTGAGTATGTTCCTCCTCTATTATCAGCTCCAGCTCATCAAAATGCTTGATTTTACGTTGTAACTTCTTCATCTATGCATTTATCCATTCATGGAACGGCGGCGGGGGGGGGGGAAAGCCATACTTTCGAAGTGGTTTTCGTTAAAAGTCTGAAACAACAAGAGAGAAGAAAAAAATATGATAGTCCACAAAACCATTATAAAGAGAAACAGAAACGCAGAAGTATTATCACCTACCTTTCGATAATGGTTGCAACGAAACACTGTATTTCCCTGTCTTCTTGATCGGCCAATAGCTTGGCAATGGCAATTGACTACCATATTGGAAGAAGTGATAACTAAAAGCACAAAAACATGCATATCTAGTTGTGCAAGTAATTAACATAAGTATTGAGTGTTGAGTGACATCAGATATGGGAAAACAAGAAACCTGATTCAGTGGGTTTTCCCTCCTATCTCTGAGCTATCAACCTGGAGGGCTCTGAAGCAATAAAGAAACCAGTTAACCGAGACTGAACAACTCACTCCAAAGCATCACCAGGAAACAACTTCAACACGGACACAAAAACAAAAAACACCTCTCTTTCTTGTCATGCTGGGGGGGAAGATCCCAACTCATAAATTTCAGTATCATCGTCGTCAAATATCTCTCTTAAAAATTGATACTCATCACAGATTGCCGTAACAGCATCCTCAGCAGCAGAAGCTGTGATATGTGGTACCTAATGCGAAAAGAATATCAGAATTCTGTGAGCACAAGGGTGAAATCTTGAACCCCTATTTGATACAAAAATCTCTAAATATTTTCAAATTTATCCTGTGCCATGGTATCTGTACAAAAACAGGAAAAAAAAACAAACTAATATATAGGTAAGTGAGAATTGTTCTCTCTGAGTAAGGCCAGGAATGTGAAACTTCCAAAACAATACGTTGAGACCCCCGGCCAGGCATGAATCACTTGATCGTTGCAGGAGGTTCCAATCCTGAGATGTGAAGAAGTAAGACTTCCTGTATTATAAAATCTCCAGGCTTCTCAGTAGTGTAGCAGTGTAGCAGTAACAAGTTGAATGGTGTAATGGCAGCAATGGAGTATCATGAAGTGATTTGACAATAGCAATACTCCATTTCCTTCTTAGCTTGAAAGCCTCCAAGAGGTATAGTAGACTACCATAAGATATCCAAGCCAAATCCCAAATAGCAAAAATCAGAATTTCAGATTTCCACAGCAGCAGTAACATAACAGCAGCAGCAGTTGAGAATCAGTGAGCCATAAGACCTCCTAATTTGATCAATAAGGAGCCATGGAAATGAAATAACATAACAGACAAATCAAGCAAACAAACAACTCAAACACTTCCCTAATCATGATCAATTACAGATTGAGACAGACACGCACCCACAACTAACACACCCATTCAGTCACACTCACTGATGCACAACACACACACACTGCTACACAACACACACCAATAAAGTCTCTTGATCGAAGCCTTGCAACTTCAACAGCATACCCTCCAACTCCAGTAGAAAGATTCCTTTGTTGCCTTAAGCTTATAGATTAAGTCATTGATGCTAAAGTCATTCGTTCCCCCTTACCAAAAAAAAAAGTCATTCGTTTCCCACTTCGTTTTCACCCAAAAAGCTATTCTAATCTTGATAATCTCCAGAATCTCATCCCATTGTGGTTTTGAGTTTTCAAAAAAACATCCATTAGCCATGTTGATAGGTGCCATATTGCCATCCCTATCAATTGTGTTTGAAAAGTCTCATTTCCATCTAGCCATATTTGGGCAAGAGACATTAGTTCTTTTTCCATATAAAAGTTACGAAGATTGTCAATTTAAATTCCATCAATCAACAACAAGGCCCGATCTTGATCTTCACTTCGAATTGTAGGATCGTAGGTTTATACAAATTGTAGGTTTGTAGGTTTTAACGACTATGCTCATATCACTATCGTGAGAGAACCGACCACAGCCAAAGATCGAACAACTAATCAATACAGGGCAATAAGACTTCCAAATTCACCTATACGGACACTTATCGATACACTCAGAGATATTCCATAGAGTCACATCTAGAAAAAAGAAAAATTATAGTATTGGTGACAATAACAAGAATTGCCAAAAAAGGCATAAAAATCCAAGTACCGGAAAAATAAGATAGACCTTAATTAAATTAGGTAACATGAAATGATGAAATCGGTAGCTTCATTTGAATCATACACAACTCGAACAAAAATTGAGCTTTTGCATACCTGAAAATGTGCGGCCAGAATCAATTTGAAGAGGATTGATGCCCGTTTGTGAACCAAGATTCAGTGAAATAAGTACGTATGAGAGAGAGAGAGAGAGGGAGAGAAACCTTGGGGGGAAATAGGGACGACACTGGCATTCATTAGAAACTCGCATAAGACAGAAGCGAGCTTTGTCTGAACGGTGTAAAGCGAGTTCCATGTAAAGATCGCATCTTGAACACGGGATGTAACCCCAAAACGGCGTCGTGCTTACTTGTTAAAACTTCTCATCTTCACCATGCGAAGTCACTTGAAAACATGAATTTGTCAAATTGTAAGCCCATTCCGGATTATCATCATGATTGAAAACCTTCATGTTTCACAGATTGTCAAGAACATAAATTATATCAAATATCTTTTGAATCGAGTATTCATTGATACATACTCTGAGACCATAAGTGTGAATTTGCCTTTGTTAAAATAGATTCGGCCACACTCTATCGAATCCATTGCCCATATTTTATCGATACCTCGCATTTTGAAATTACGAGGTTTTTTGAAACGACGTCGGAAGCGTGCTTTATTGGATATGCAACGTGAGTTCGTGAAGTTGTGATCTCGTTTCGATTGGTCTCAATTATCGAAATCGTCCAAGTTGTAGAGCTTGTGAAGGAGATAAGCAGTGTCGAAAATCATTTGAATCGAATGCTGAACAATGCATAATCGGAGATGATCAATGTGAATTTGTTTTTATGAAATAAATTTGGCTACACAATATCAAACCCATTATAGCAAAGTACGTCAATAAATTCACTCCGAGAAAGGGACGTTCCAGATGGAAAAGGAAAAGGTTTCTCACTCCATAGTAAGAGCTCTCTCTTTCTCTCTCTCTAATCTTCCATCCTTCAACCCTAAACTGTTAACCAGTAAGCTAATTTAGATGATATTGTATAGATTTCTCGGGAACTGTGTTTATATGAGATTTCATGGGCACTTGAATGTTACCTTAATCTCTTTATGATCTTTTGTACACGTATTAATCTTGCGACAACAAGAAATTTAATGCTTGCTCCATTGCATGTTTAAATTGAGGCAATTGTCAACTACTTTGTGTATTAGTGTTGCGAGCACTGGTTTTTTCTAGAGATGGAGTATTAGGTTCTGAGAATGGAAATTATTGCTTTCTGTTTGGACTTCATCCTTTGAAGATACTACATTTTTGTGTGATTACCTTCTACATACGTAATTAAAAATAAAGAAGAAAAGAGGGAGAGTGATTACCTTCTGTTTGGTCATTTAAAGCCGAAGTTGCTTTGAAATATGTGATGAACTATGGAGTATGCAGAAAGAAGGACTTGTGTTGCTATTATCGTAGAACCAAGACTAAACCTAAAATTGTAAATGACGAACTTCAGAACTTTGTCCGTGTCCATCTTTATGAATTACAATGAGATAACTAACTAGTAGGGAAAACGGTGGTGGATAAAAGACTATGAGAGTTTTGGGGTGGAGGAGCGTCCTCGAGACTATGTTAGGGCACTCATAGTTTGGAGGTACCCACACTGCGCACTCATGCCCTCTCCTCCACCTCGAAACTCTCGGTCTTTTATCCACAACCGTTTCCCTACGAAGTTTACAAATCCAATAGTTAGTTATCTCACTGTTATTCATAATTAAAGATGGACATGGAAAAAGTTCTAAAAGTTCGTCCCTTACAGTTTTAGGTTTAGTCTTGGTTCTATGGTAGTAGCAAAGCAAGTCCTTCTAACTGCATACTCCATAGTTCATCACATATTTCAAAGCAACTCCGGCTTTAAAAGACCAAACTCGTTTCCCATTTTCTTTTGGTGGTTTGCATTATGGGTATTTTTCTGGTGCTTCATTGATTAAATTTTGTGAGCTCAAAACTTCTCGCGGAAGATGACGGCTCCTCAGATGATACAATATTTCGCACACTGCAAGACTAGCAATCGGAGCGCAAAAAGCTTCAAAAAGAATAGCAATAGATAGTAGAAGGGTTAAAATTAATAGTCTTGTACGTTGAAACAGAAGTAGTTAACTAAATATTACAATGTGGGGAAGTTTGTTAAAAGTTGCTAGGCTATGGGGTTGGCTTGCCTACAAGAAGATACCATAGAGGCCTCATCTAGGAAGACTAAAGCTACTAGTTTCGCTCCTAATTCACCTCAAACTATTATTCTTAACCAAGTTAAATGATGTACCACGTATGAAGAAGATGACCCAGAATGACTTTGACGAAGACAATGCATTCTGGATTTTGGGTTGGCTGTGATGTGAAAAACTTTAAAGGGCATATTTGGAAAGAAAAACAGTCGTTCTTTTTAGAAGCAGAAGCCGAGAAAGATTCGCCATCCAACATTCCTGAGATTCTGCATGATATTTGTGATTTCTTTCAAGAACCTAAGAGTTTGCCACTATGTAGGTCTCATGATCCTATAATTCATCTTACACAAATATCCCCCACCAAACTATTAAGGCACTATTGATACCCCTGTATTAAAACGAATGATACTCAAAAGATAGTTCAAGACCTTTTGTAAATTGGATTGGTGGAGCCAGCTAGTCCTTTTTCTGCTCTAGTTTTGTTGGTCAACATAAAGACAACACAGAGAATGTGTAGTGATTACAGGGCCCCTTAGTAAGGAAACTATCTGGGTTAAGTATCATGTGCCACTGATAAATCCGTTTTTTGAATAAACTGTATGGAGCACACTACTTTTGTAAGTTTGATAGGAGATCACCAAATTAGAATCCATGAGAGTGAAATCCCTAAATCTGCTTTTAGGACACATGCGGGTTTGGCATGAGTTTTCGTGCCTTTTGGACTAAAAAAAATGCTTCTTCTACCTTTCGAAGTTTGATGAATGATGGTGAGGCATAGGAACCTCCCCTTCACAGAGAGGCACATAACTCCAACCCCCTCATTGCCGAACAACTTCTTTCAATGGTAAACCACTCAACAAAAACTTCTGTAGACCCTTTGGCAACAAAGTATGGGCCTTCCCCTTCTACTGGTGATGTCCACAAGTGCTCTTTCTGAGAAAGAGCAACCAAGAGAATTTTCTGAAGGTGTTCTTCATAAAGAAGGAGCAGAAAGACTATTGAGAACCTCATACAGCAAACCCACGCTTCGGAGGTATTGCAGCAATACCAGCAACAATAGCAAACTTGGTGAGAGCTTCAGCACGAGTCAATGTGTGAGTTAGGTAGTGTAAAGTTTTAGTGCTGGAAATGTGTTAAGTGCTTTTCTTTGATTTGGTAAACTGAGGCATGTCAACGCACCAGAAGATTGGGATCCTACTGCTGCTTTGTGCCGTCTGACTGGATGTAAGACCAATGACTTAGGTAGTTCTTATTAAAGATAAAGGTTCTTATATAGGTATGTATCTGATGGATTTTGTTTTAATGGCTAGCATCACTTCTAATGGCATGTTTGCCAAATGCATCGTGGATTGTGTGTTGAATTCTGAGTTTGCAAACAAGTGTTTCGACAAGATAGGAGTGCAATGGTAATCCTTCTAAATATTTAGGCAAATAATTTATGCATCATTGTTTGTCCACTGGGGATCAAATTAGTTCTACTGGATTATATTCTTGTAGCTTTGTTTTCCGTATTTAAGGAGTTGGCTGATGAGATTAAAAAATTGGCAAAGACACATGGGATTCAACATCTTGTTTTGGTAACAGAGAACAGAGCTTGAAATGTCCGACCCGATGCAGTCACGATTTCTTTAAAGGACAAGATTGGGATACTTTTGTTGCTGAACACATGCTCAAGTCTGGCGATGTTTTGTTCTTTAGTGCAAGCCGCAATCTCCACCTGCAGACTCTCATATTCTCTAAGGATGAATGTGAGCGGAATTGTCCTCGGTAATATTGAAGACATGACTCAGAACCTTGATCTCTTATTTTGCTAGAGCTTTCAACATCTGCTTTTTCTAAAACTTAGTTTGTGAACATCAATTCGTTACATTATTTACAATGCTGGTAGTACAGTGGTGCATTCGTACTTCTTTTTAGAATTTCTTCTTTTCTACTAGTTCATATTGGTGCTCAGGATTATTTTAGAATTTCTTCTTTTCTAATTCATATTGGTGTTCAGGATTATAGTCTGGGCATGCACTGGATATTAGAATAGATACAGAACTGGGATTAGAACATTGATTGATGGTCTTTCCTGATAACAAACAGCCATAGTATATAAAAACCGTATCATCGGTCGGCCTCTAACTACTGCAAGATATGGTAACTGTAAAACTTTAGAATTACCCAACAAGTAATATTACCTTGTTTTTATTCCTATGCTGACTTTTTGCAATTCGTTGTTCTTTGCAATTCGTGGTTCTGCCAAATCAGCTCCAGAATTTGTGTTGGTTCATCTCTTATGTAGAAAGAGTTGGATTTTTTGTGGAGGTTTATGGATACACCATTTTGTGTGCTACCAAATGCACACCGCGTTGTGTGGGATCCACTCTGGGTCCCAAACAAATGATTAGAGCCGCTCAATTTGTTTAAAATATTTTTTTAAAGCATCCCTATAAAAATCAGCACAATCAAATATCAGTAAGGGCATAATCAATTCATCGCTCAATTTACTAATTCAAATTTAGCAAAGAACCGATCTAAGTTCTTACCAACATCCAAATGAGCTTATTCATTATAGGGATACTTACAAAAATATTTTAAATATATTGAGCGGCTTTGATAACTTTTGTGAGATGCTGAGAAAGATCTCATACAATGCAGTATGCATTTGGTGTACGCCGAATGATATACCCATAGCAGGACTCACTTACTAGTATTACTTATTAGGCACGCCCAGTTTTCTTAGTGTGTGTTTGCAACGATGTCAATGTGACCATACGTCAAGTGTTGTAAGGAACGCAAAATCGAGCATCTACGACTGGGAATACACAAACTTGCTCTTGTTACCACCTGCTGCTCTGTAATTGATTTATGTTGTTGACTAACCAATAACCATGGCGAATTGTCAGATGTAAATGTAAGCAACCAACTCACATATTAAATGGGTCACATATTATCTGTAATTTGATAACTGAAATGTTTCTCAAGCTGGGCCAGCAGTCTCTCTTCATATATGGTAAATGTGTAGACCTTATCCAGTTTCTTCGAGGCATACAATTTGGGTTGCCAAAAACAAAGAAATTTAGCCCATGGAAGTTAAGCCAGGGAAGCAACTCAATCCATGCACCCTTTCTCAGTGCGTTGCTGAATGCAGGAATGCATTGCAGGAGAAGCACCTTAGTGCAACTCGAGTAACGGGTTCCCTCCCGAGGGAAGTTCTGCATCTGCTTAAGGTTGAGAGAGAGAGAGAGAGAGAGAGAGGAGTGGAACTCAATAGAGCGAAGATGAATAAACCCTTTGTTCTGCTGTTAGTAGGGGAACAACTCTGAATCAACAGAAACAGTAGTTCAGTAGGAAATTTACTACAGAATCTGTACATCTGTTTAAGAACATGCAAAAGTTCCAGTTTTGTAAACAAAATGCGTGCACAGTTTTCCTTTTCCTTTTGTGAAACTTGACAAGGGAAAAGGTTACATAAGCAAACATTCCAACTATGGCGGCCACAGGAAGAATGTCTAGTTCAGAAATTGATTAGAGAACTGAAAGCAAGTTTCTATCTACTCAAGAACGAACCGTCCATGTTACAAACACCGGAAGCCAAGCAAGTTCATGTTGGATCTACTCCTCATTTCTTCCTAACAACTAAAATACTTTTCAAGCTAAAATTAATCAAAGTACAATATCCAACTGAGGTTTTACAGAAGTATTATCCCTCCATTTAGATATCCCAGAACTGAATACCCTTTGTAAAACATTCATATGTTCTGCTATGAGAGACTCTTTCAGGTCCTCTAGTTGAGTATGTTCCTTCTCCATTATCAGCTCCAGCTCATCAAAATGCTTGATTTTACGTTGTAACTTCTTCATCTATGCATTTATCCATTCATGTAACAGGGGAAAAAAATCAAGGCTCATACTTTCGAAGTGGATTTTCATTAAAATTCGAAACAAGAGAAAAAAAAAAAAGATGACAGTCCACACAACCAATGCAAAAGTATTATCACCTGTGTTTCGATAATGGTAGCAACTAAACACTCTATTTCCCTGTCTTCTTGATCTGCCAATAGCTTGGCATGAGCAGCAGCAGCACCAAGAGCTGTTGCTGTTGCAGCTCTCATTTGAAAAGTCAGAGGTATAGCATTCTTTACAGAGGATGTTCCCTGAGAATCTGTAAGAGAAATTCATGTACAGAAATCATAAGTAACTTGCATAATGTCAAAGCACTCACAAATCGCAATAGAAAGTAGAGTAATGGCAATTGACTATGGGGGAAGAAATGATAACTAGAAGCGCAAAAACAAGCATATCTAGTTGTGCAAGTAATTTACAAAAGTATTGTGACATCATATACAGGAAAATAACATACCTGATTCAGCGGGGTTTGCCTCCATCTCTGGACCATCAACCTGAAGGGCTCTGAATCAGCAAAGAAACCAGTTAACCAAGACTGAACAACTCACTCCAAAGCATCACACGGAAACTACTTCTACACAAACAGAAGGGGGAAAAAACACCTCTCTTTCTTGTTATTCTGAGGAGAAGATCCCAATTCCTCAATTTCATTATCATCATCGTCAAATATCTCTCTTGTACATTGATACTCATCACAGAGTGCTGTAACAGCAGCCTCAGCAGCAGAAGCAGTGATATGTGGGTCAACTGTTGAAGATAAGAGAGCTACCTAATGCGAAAAGGAATGTCAGTATTCTGTTAGGACAAGTGCGATACACCCCTATATGATACAACAAATTACTAAATTTCTTCAAATTTATCCTGTGCCTTGGTATATGTGTAGAAACAAAGATTAATAAAAGAACAACAGTATATACGTAAGAGAGAATTCTTTCCTCTGAGTAAGGCTAGGCATAAGAGACAATAAGGATCTCAAGAAAAACTCTCCTCTTTCACTCAATACGATACACAACTTGCAGAGTCGCAAACCTACATCCATCAACCACAAGAAACTTTAACTACAACTTGATTTAACATTGACATGTTTGATGTTCAGATCTGTGAAGTTTTTCACACGAAGTTTTGATTAGGATTCTTCAGCATCCTCTGTAGTCTGTACATCCAGAGAAAATACAAGTTTGAAGAAAAATAAACTTGACAATCTCATGTTCTTCTCATAGAACATCCTGCAAGGTTTTGAAGAACAAATAGAATGGAATATCTCTTTACCTGTTGCATCAGTGAATTGTCTGTATCAGAAGGTGGTGTAGTGCGTTTTCTCTTTAATGGAGGAACTTGGTTCTCAGCATCTCCATTCTGGTTGCTCTCATTTTTAACATCCTCGCATTGATCCTCTCTTTTGACATTCTCTTCAGAATGAGACTCGGATGAAGCTACTTGTCCTTGTTTGACAACGCTCGAGTTGCCATCATTCTCCCACAACCTACCGTTTCTGTGGGCAGATCCCAACATAAGGTCCCCAAAAGGCAGTTGTATCAGCTTCGAAATACAATCTGCTTTAGTCTTAGTTTTAACATTTTCAGCGACGAGATCCCAGTCATCTCCATGCTTCAAGACAGATTCTAAGAGAAGTAGAGTTTCAGCTTCAGTCCAAGCAGCTTCATGATTTCCACTGTTTTGAATGCAGTCGATGAATTTGAAATCACCCGCAGACTTGTTCTCCCCGTAATTTCCATTCTTGAAGCACTTGACACAAATGATGAAGCTCCCTTCCTGGTGAAACAAAGTGCATACATAAAGAAAGTTTTCCGAGACTGAAAATATAACTGAAAGAATACTTCAGACTGGGCAAACACTCCCATCCAATTCAAAATATCAAATACAAAAGTGGAGTGCATTTGTCTGTCAGAAAAATACACGATAAAAAAAATACTTTCCACTGCTTGAAGCTGCAAACCACATATTTAGAAGACTAATACATAAGAAATTCACTGCATTGGAAACAAGCAAGCAGCCCCTGTTGGGGGTATCCCGAATCCTTTGCCAACTTATCAAGAAAATCTTCAAAATTCCCGGGTAAACATATGGAAAGATCTTAGGAATCATGAAAGACTGTCAACATTAGAAACATGATTATATACTTGAACTAGTTTTGCCATAGCAAGCTGTAAAACAACTAGGGAAGACCATTGGAGGAAGTAAAGAGCTTTTCTCTGTTTTCCTGGTGATGAGTCAATGAGCAGGGAAAGAAATAACGGAGATGTTCTTTCTTCCTCTTTCGTTGTCTTGTAAAGAAAATGGAAAACACAATAGCAGTGAGAAGAAACATAAGCTGTCCATATCAGCATGGTTAAACAACTTCCTTACATCCCCTGTCACGAATTTGACAAGCAGATAAAAAGATGCAACATGAAAATTGAGGTGCCAACCCAAAGCTCTTCAACCGTTGGAAACATCATAAATGAAAATCCTTCCCAATATCAAAAATAAAAAAGAAACCAAAAAATGAAATAAAACACGAGGAGGTTACTTTTCCGGCAAGCGTTTATCCCATATCTAAGATTGTCGCAAAACTTTGAACTCTGCTACCAACCATGCCAAGATCTATAATCCTTTAAAAACTAAAAGAAGGAAAAATGTATCTTCCAGCATAATAGTTACCAGCCTGCACTTTTGTACAACGAATAGCACAGAAAAGATGACGTCCAAATCATAAATTTCCCCCTTTCTTTCATTTGTCTGAAGTAATACTCATACTGGCAAGTTTTAGAGAATTTGTAACCACAGAAGTCTAGCAAAACCATGAAGAGTTGACCATTCACCAGTATTTCTGGAATATCTATAATTGAGGACCTTTATCCTAAATACTAACAAATCCATGAGACCAATGTTTATAATTTCCTCGATTTTCTCAAACAACATACGGCAAGTCGACAACACATAAATGTGGTTTTAAGGTGTGATTCTTCCCTTTATCAAGATTGTACTCCTACGGTCCTACCAGTAGGCAATATCCACCGAACAGTATCCGATACAATCGCCTAAATCCTTTGTATAACTTAGTATATCAAGTAAAACCACCGAAATGGGTATACAATACACGGATATCTGTCTATTCTAATATATAAAGGGAGAACATATGTTTGGTTTGTACTCCATTTTGAGGCTGGCACACACTTTTAATTCTAAAA
Source organism: Rhododendron simsii (assembly GCA_014282245.1). NCBI lineage: Eukaryota > Viridiplantae > Streptophyta > Magnoliopsida > Ericales > Ericaceae > Rhododendron > Rhododendron simsii. The sequence goes on from CM024960.1 coordinate 28,405,767, forward strand.
TTACAAAATTTAATGTCAAATGCACGTTGACAGTTTGGGGACAGATGTGTCAATTAGCAATCCGGTAACCAAACACCAACATTCATAACCACCCATTTACCCGCGAATTTCCCTGTTACTGCTTCAATTGAAGTACTTACTCATCTGAAAACCCAACACTAAAAGAATGTAAGTTGCTGTCTTCCATTTGAACAAGAAAGGCTGTCCTTTCTAACCTCTTTTCCATCTTCTCTTCCCATCTCCTCTCCCCATCTTTTAATTACAAAATTCCCAGGTAGGATTTTAATCGTGCTTTTATTGCATTTTTTAACTTTTATTGTCTACTACATGGTAATTTTTCGCATGTTGTTTATCATATGTCGCTATGTCAATACAAAATTGAATCTGTAGTAGTAGAATTTCAAAGTCAAACACCTACTTCATGGTCCTTTCTTCGTAGTTACTTACACGTATCATGGGTGCCCTAGACGCTAGTAACCATCCAATCGCAATACCGGAACATTGTATTCCAACAACTAACACCATTACAATTCCAATTTAAAACAGAATCAAATATCATTCAACAGAAAAGGGGAAAAGCAAATACCTTTGCGCATTCATAATGTCCATTCTCACACCTTTCTTTGCAACCCCTACAAAATCCCCCATTCTCCTCACTAAAAACATCTCTATAAGAAGCCAATGGAGGCAACACTTTAAACCCATTACCCACTACTTCCCCACCACCCTTATCACCACCCACTCCCCGAGGCCCCGGCACCGGCACCGGTGCACCAACCGGCTTCAACGAATTCGGACCCGCCACGACCCGGACCCCGCTCGGAGCCCCTTCCTCAACCCTAACCTTCAACCTCCCCAAATCACCCTCGGCCGCCGCCGCAGCGGCCGGCGGTGCACCGAAATTGATCAAACCCCATTTGTCCAGAAACAAGAACACCTTTCTCAGCAAACAGACGTCGCCGACGAGCGACTTACGCACCTCGGTGAAGGTGAGCCTCCTGGAAGGGTCTTCTCTGTACTTGGAAATGATGAAGTCCCTGTAGTCCCTGTAGATTTTGGGGGTTCGCGTAATTGAGGCCCCGTCGAAGAATTCGCGGAGGTGGAGCCTCTCTGTGTCGTGGATGTCGTTCCAGGAGAACCAACCTGTGGATACGGAGAGAGAGAGAGAAGTAGGGTTAGGGTTAGAGAGAGAGAGAGAGAGAGGATAAGGGAGGGAGAGAGAGAGAGAGAGAGAGGGATACTTACTGGAGTTAGAAGGTATGGTGTAGAGATCGACGTCGGCGGGAAGTGGGGGTTTTAAACTGATGGAGTCTTGTTGTGGAGGATGTGAGGAGGACTCCATTTTTCGGACAAGGAGTCGAGTCAGGGTTATGTTTCTGTGTCGCTCTAGTAATGGTACGAGAGAACGAGATTGGGATGGGAGCTCCATGTGAACTCCCACAATTCCACTATGTACACTCCTCTTTTTTTTTCCTTTTTTTCTTTTTTTTAGAAACCTCAAAGGTGATTTTGGGTAATTTATCCCCTTGTCCAATAAATTACTTTCTCGTCGCAACGCAACTTCGGATTGTTGCTGTGCAGTCAGGTGCAAAGTATCATGCTACGCACTTCCAAGCCGTCGGATCGTGCATCTAATGGCTCGAATCTCGTCTCAACAACTAATGATCGAGAGTCGTTCATTGCCGAGATGAGATCCGAGTCATCGGATGAACAATCTGACAGCTCGGAGATGCATAATATGGTGCTGCGCACACAATTGACATCATGAAATCCTAAACATACGACCAATTTGTCTTTTTATGTAGCTTGTGAATGTCCTATTTTGTAACATGCAAAAAGTGACAATTTTCATGCCTCTGCAAAGACTCTCATAGGCTACAAAAGGATAGCGTGGTCCATTATAATTAGGTTTTGACGATGTCAAGCAAATTTCATTAAATTTTCATGCGGCTACAACATAGCTAGGTAGTAATTTGTTATGCGACAAGGAATCATTTGCAATTTCTCAATTATGAAGGCGTAATCTATAACTTGTAGAAACTTTAGTGGCGGTTTTTGTAGTTTATCATTCTTTGAGTAGTAAGAAATATAAGTATCAAAATTATGTCAAACTAGAAAGAAGTCAACCATCATCATAAGCCCAATTGAACTAGTAGCTCCATCAAGTGGAGAAGTAATCCCACAATTGCAAGGGGAATAACATTGACATGATGATGGAGAGATTTGAATTTCAGACTCTATAGTAAGATGTAATAATTATGACCAAACTAATCCCAATTGTATACATGCCCTCCTTTTAATTGTTGCCAGAAGGAGGTAATTAAGTAATAGTAAAGCTCAAATTAATTATGAATCCACCTTCATTTATGGCCTATTTGGCGGGGGAAAAACAAAAGGGAGATAAGAGCATTAGGGGATAAGATAATACGTGTCCACTCTCATTTGGTTTGCCCCGTTTGCATTCAAACTGCTCATTTGGGAGGTCTTAGTGAACCCCATTGCACCCCATGATAAGTTTATCTAAGTGGGTTTAATTATAATCTCTCCAACCCTCGTTTTTTAATTTTTTTAATTTTTAGTCAAAATCACGTAAATGAAGTTTCATTTGTCTGATTGCTTCTTAGTTTGTGTTTTCCTATTCTTCGTTATCGTCATAACAACCCCACCTCCAATGTGTCATCCTCATGAATGTCAAACGTGTATTGAGGATCCATGCTTCCTTATTGTGGATGAAAGAGGCAACAAAAAATGGAGAAGTTCCTCCCTGAGGATTATTAGACACCTACCATGGACGCGGCCAGGCCATTGCCTAATATTGATGAATTTCTTATCACAAATGGGGAAGTTCGTGATTTAGAAAGACAAGGAAAGTGGCTATTAGATAAGAAGCCAGGTCGTCTTAAGATGCGTAGGATAGACAAAATATTATTTATATTATGTCTAAGCACCTATCTATCTTTCTTGCTCCGTGCCCGATTTGCTTGTTACTTGGTAAACCAATTATAGAAGATACCATCAACCCTAAAAGTTCCATCTCAATTGCTTTAACAAGAACCATAATACGTGGCTTATTAACCCTAAATAGTTCACACAGGCTCTGTTTAGTTGTCATAAATGTTGTATGAGAAATTGGTTCGCAGAAAAAGTGAAGTAGGGTGAAGTAAAAGAAAAGAAAATTTATTTTTCCGTGTGTGTGTTTTTTTAACATAAATCTCAGAGAAACAAGAATTCCTTAATTTTGGCAAAATATAGAAAGTTTTTCCCAATGAAAAGATGAAATTGTGAATCCTATTTCTTTTATAATTAAACACACAAAAAATTATAGAAAAGTTAATCTTTCCATCCTAACTCATATTTTCCGTGCAACTGAACAGGTCTAGAGGCCTATTTTGGATTAATTGGGCCACAACCCCACTAAAGAATACTCTTTTAGCTAATTTGTTGCTAGTGTCCAAGGCAATTGTAACGGCATGGTCTAGGGCCAATCCAGGCAGGCAGGCAGAAGAAGGCAGTTTATTTCTTGCCACGATGGAGCCTAAACCACAGTTCAAGTTCAACCCAAATTTCCGCGAACGCGATTTAGGTTACCGAGGAGGAGATCCAGACCAGAGCACCAAATCCCGCTAATAATTTCAGCACGAAATTTTGAACCCCCACCCGCCGAATCTCCCCATCCCGCCCTTTGACCCTATTTCTCCCCCAAATTCTCACTCCAGATCTCTCGCCCCAAAACCCCCCACTCTTCGATCCCTAGGGTTTTACTTGCCCTTTCCTCTCGCTCCACGTATACGTACACGCACACGCACCTGTATCTACACTCCCCGTTCTTGAAGCTCCGTTCCCGATGGCGACCGAAACCCTAGACGAGAAGAAACAAGAGGACGTGGTCGAAGCCAAAGACGAAGAAGCGAAGGAGGAGGAGGAGAGGAAAGAGGAGGAAGAGAGGGAAGCGGGAGAGGACGCGGAAGTGGCGGGGAAGGAGGAGGAAGGCGAGGAGAAAGGCGGAGGGAGTAAAGGGGAGGCGGAGGAGGAGAGCAAGAAGGGGAAGAGAAGCCGGAAGGGGAGCGCCGCGGCGAGGAAGAGAGGTTCGAAGGAGGAGAAGAAGAAGAGGGGCGAGCCGGCTAGCGAGAGGCCGACGAGGGAGAGGAAGACGGTGGAGCGGTACTCGGAGCCATCGCCCGGGAGGAGTGTGATCAAGGGATTCACGATTGCAAAGGTATCGGCGGCGAAATAATGTTTTTTTGCTAATGATTCGATCTTTTTTTGTGTGTCGTTGTGATTTTCTGTTTGTGGTTTTGTTTTTGTGCAGGGTCGAGGCACGCAACTCAAGGATATTCCGAATGGTATGTTTGTTCATTGCAATGAGAACATTACTGGTATTGGGTTGGAAAATATGTTTAGTAAAAGTGCTAAGCATGGACTTAGGGTATGTATCCACTATATTATTGGCTACAGACTGATGACAATAGTCAAGTTTCCACTTAATGTTATTTTAGTCGAGGTATGTAAAGAGAATGACCTGCCTAGAAATCCATTAAAACATGAGCTTTAATCCATTTAGTTTATTGGAAACGCTCCCTTAATGAAGAATTCAAGATGCGATGGATCATAGACATATAGTGTAGAATCCATTTGTCACATAGGAGTATTAGGTTTGCTGTTTCTTGATTTTCTGTTATATGAGTGGTTAAATCTAGATATGAGGTTTTGTTTCATTTCATCAATCTCCTCAAGTTCAATCTAATGTCATTTTGCTAAGGAGTTATTGTTTCTGTTTACAGGCGGAAGAGTCATGTTCATGGTTCCATAAATTGCATAGAAATCCATGGGTGATTGAAAGTTTACAATACAAATTTTGTTTTGACAATTATGTAGTGCACTAAGTCTGCAATTGCATTGTATGAACAGCCTGGCCTGTCCTATTGTCTCCGTTGTTGGCCCCTTCTTAGAGAACATTGAGAAGTTGCCCTAGTGTTGATAGTGTAACATTGTGTGCCCCTATATTTTGGTATAATGAGCTTCGATTTCTATTTTGCAACAAGCATTCCCAACTGTACTAATATGCTGTCTTCTGATAAATGTACTGGAAATACAGCTATTTGCGTCATCAATGTGACAGGGCATAACTACCCATGTTCTTCACATGTGCATTGATGTTTTTTTCAATTATAGTTTGATAATTCAGTTTTTGTTTCTTTGATATTACTTATGTATTCGTCAAGTAATGATGGTTTTTGCCTCGAACTTCAAAGATGCAACAGAATCTAATGAATTCATGCATATAATTGTAGCCCCCTCATTTTTTAAAATTTATTGGTCTTGAAAAATTGATTGAATACGGGATCGTTTAATTTTATGACTCACCATTGTTATTGACATATGGCGACATATGTGGTGCTAAATGGACCTGGGAATGTTGGGATCTGTTCTTCCTAATTTTTTAATCTGGTATTTTGTTGGTATTATTTATGTTTCCCATCAGCTTGTTTAGCCTTTTGTTTTAATTTTTGGGATTAATCATTTGTCTCGAATAGAGGAATAGGAAAAATATAAAAATGTGGACTGGAGTTGGAAAACGTTCATATGAGACAGCACTAAAGACAAAAATGACATTTCCTTTTTTTTTTTTTTGGTCGTAATTTTTTATTTTTTAGACTCTTCTTGTCTAGATGAATGGCCAATCCAATAGGTTTAATGTGAATCTAACAACAATTAATAAAGGACGAAATTAATACAGAAACAGGGCATTATTTTACTTGACATCCTTGCTTTTTCTTAGTTGAATAAGTTGTATTTTCTTGTTGTATACTTGTTATACCTGTAGTTTATTGTGACTTGGAAAATATTCCGAACCTTGCTATCTGTGGTTCTAGTTTTGATGAAGTAGATGATGTTATATAGGACGATAGGGTTAATAAAGTAGGCATGATTATTCCACCAGTTTGTTCGAGACTTGAGTTGCCTCTTCCATCCATATCCAATGGGTGACACACAAGGTCCAGGTCCTAGTTTTGGTGCAGTATGTTGCGTGGGACTTCTGTCAAAAAGTTCAGTTTGAGTATGCATTTTGTAAGCATAATATAAAAATAATTGTTCATCAACAAAGGTACTTCAACTCGATATATTCCATGAGTTACATTTGACCAAGGAACCGTTGAGGTAATTATTTTGTATGTTTGTTTTTATTCTTTGATGTCCTTGCTGAAGGAGTTCTTTAAAGCTTTGTTATTCACAAGATTTATGTGGACGGAGGTGTAATTTGACCTTAATTTTAGTTGTTCCCCAAGTATAGTTTGAATATGATTTTATTTGCTTTTTGTTCAACTTTGTTTTAACTCTACTTTTATCTTAAACCTTCTGATATTGTAATCTTTCTTTAGTTGCTTTCAAACTGTCAAAGAGAAAACCTGATGACAACCTGCAGATACTTCACACTATTCTTTATGGAAAGAAATCGAAGGTGACCATTTTTCTTGGTGCTTTTCATACTTCCAGTCTTCTGCTTTCACTTGGTTGGTTTGAGTCATTTGACAATGTTTTCTCTTCACAGTTCCTACAAATTGTGTCCGTCTTTTGTTTCACATATTGTCTTGAAAATTGAATTTGGCCTTGGCTATCTTGAAAGATATTGAATTTGTGTAATTTTTTTCCTGGCAGGCACACAGTCTGAAGAAGAATATAGGGCAGTTTTCTGGTTATGTGTGGGTTGAAAATGAGGTATTTTATCCAACCCTTTTGATGATATTTTGTTTGGTAATTAATCTGATTTTTATTCATCACCTGTTGTCTTTTCAAATTTTTTGACCCCATGCTTTCTTCTCAACAGCAATAAAAATTGGATACTGTCTTTGTTATGTAATGATGTCTACAATGTCAATATTAGTCCAAAACCGTTTGTTTATCTTTTCTCCATACGTTCACCAGGAAAAACAGAGGGCTAAAATTAAGGAGAAGCTTGACAAATGTGTTAAGGAGAAATTGGTGGATTTCTGTTATGTCTTTGATATTCAAGTTCATAATAAGGCTGCTGTGAGGAAGGTACGTGTTCGTGATTGATAAGTTCATTTTCTTTATGCAGGATATTTAACTGGTCTCTTATTTTATCTCTGACTTGTACTTTCAGGAAGAACTTTCAGCAAAGCTGTTGGAGTTTTTGGAATCTCCACATCCTACGACAGATACTTTGCTTTCTGACAAGGAACAGGTTGAAACGATTTATTTTGTTGTTTGCAATTTGATAGCGTAGTGTTCTGGAGGGGACAATTCCGCTGTGCTCTTGTGTAACTTGTCCATATAGTTGCACAGGCGAGGGTTATTACTTAAGTTGTTATTACATTTCGATTCCAGAAAGTCAGAAAGCGAAAGGGGAAGGCTACCGCAAGTTCCGGAGAGGCATCTGAAGAAGTTCCAGCAAAGGTTAGTTTTGTTCAGTGTCGTAACCCAAAATTGTCTTAACTGGTCGTAGGAATGCAGATAAATGATTCCTTTTAGCTATTACAATTGCATTTGCATCACGTTTTGTACGACACTTGCAAGGGACAAGGTAAAATGACATACTGCTATTGTTTTGAGAATCCCAGTTTCCTTTCAGTGATTCAAGGGTCTATGTTTTGCTTGACATTCTGAGTCTTGTTTAGATTCCTTTCTAGTCGGGAGATGCTCGAATGGTGAGTTGGTTGTTCGGTTGTTCCCTTCTTAACATGACTGAACAGTGTCCATTAGTAATAACCAAATCAAGGTTTCAATCATAGGGCCCATAGTTTGGCTTGCCTTGATGGATTTTTTTCCCCATTATGTGGCTTCGTAACTTTTGACTACCATAATCTCATCACTTTTTACTCAGTTTATGAGATGTCACAACTATCTTGCTGCTTTTATTTCCTGTTCCCGTAAGGTCCAGATGTCAATTAAGCACTGACTAGTTTGTGGAACATACCATGTTATTAGATGAACAGTTGACTGGTTACATGGGATCACTTTGTAATACTGAAGCACCGACACATTTTATGCCTTGACACAGCGATTTCAGTACACAATTTTATGCATTTGTTGGGGTTTTCACTTGTTCAAAAATCTAGCATGTTGAATTAATAAATATCTTTTCAGGTTTTGACTGAAAAAAACAAAAAAATCTTTTCAGGCTTTAAGGCTCTTGTCCGTCTTTACCTTTTGTTGTCTTCTATCACAGTGTTGTGCCTCATATTTGTCGATGGCGATATTACCTTGTTTGCCAAGTTGATTAGTCCTTTTTAGATACTTTACGTCTTTGACCGACGTATATTCTGCTGTGGTCTTTGGTTTGTTTAAGCCATTTTGGATCTTTGACATAGTCTTCCTTCGACCATGACTATATCTTGTAAATTGGATTCCAAGTGTTGGCTAGGTGCGTATAGAGTTCTATCCTAGCACCAGTCTCGGCCTGACGTTAATTTTGGTTTACAGTTTGTTGATAACAGGGTGGAAATAGGTTCTTCATTAGGTTGACATTCAGTGGATTGCTATGAACAAACACAGCTATGATCCTCCTATCAGAAAAAGGAAAACAACATTGCTATTTATCCAAAAAGCTAACTGAAACTCTTGTGACCAAGTCCTCTTGATTCTCTTCATACGAATCTCATTTACATAGTTTTTGTTAAAGCATCCAACTCCAAACCAATTGACAAGGAGTGGAGAGGCCGCCCAGGCTCACATACTAGTTTTGGAGGAGATACTTAACCGATGTGGGACAAACTCCAACACTCCCTCGCACCCCCGACTCGCACGTGGAGAGGTAAACAAACGATTACAACACTTGGATCACAACAAATAACAGTGCACTTATGTCATTAACAAGGGGGGACAAATTCTCCGAAACCCTAGCTCTGATACCATGTTAAGCATCCAACTCCAAACCAATTGGCAAGGAGTGGAGAGGCCTCCCAGGCTCATATACTAGTTTTGGAGGAGATACTTAACCGATGTAGGACAAACTCCAACAGTTTTAATGGTCTATGGAATAAGCATCACAACCAACTACTGATCACACAATCTATGGTGGTTGTAAAACTGCTTTCTTAGGAATTCTCCTGGTAGCTTTTGTTCTCAAAGGAAAGATTCCCTGTTCCATCTAGCTCACATTGATGCTTCATTTCTATGTCATTCTACTCATTCCTTTATGTTCTGCTGCCGCAGCAACCTGATGGTAAGTAGTGCTAATTGTGAACTCTTCTTCCACTTCTTTTATGAATGTTATACTGATTGTTTTCTTCTTGATTCATACGTTTCTGCCTTCTCTGGATGGTCCAATGGAGAACAATTTTTATTTTTATTTTTTTGTATTTCTAAGTATGACATTATTTGCAATGTAAGGACAATAATAATAATCATGTTGCACCTGCTGAAACTGTGGCCTTCGTTGAGGATTCTATGTTTTGTTTAGAGGCAAAGTCTTCTGTTGAAGACCTTGAATTGTTTCATTGATGTTAAGATTAAAATATGTTGGTTTTTGGTACCACCACAAGGATTAAAAGAAATAGGACATCTGAGACATAATATGGAGGTAAATTGGTGGGTTTGTATGCAAGACAAATGTTGAATTTTTTTTTTTGTGTTGTTTTAATCGCAAGATGATGTTGTCTTTCGCTATATGTGTGGAGTATAAGGCAGAATGATAATTTCTGCATTCGTAAATGCTCGCTTTTAAGCATCTCAGAGAGCAAAAATACTCGGTGCGGTTCTGGAGCTATCATGTTAACACCTTACAGTGTGTTCAGAACAAAGTGGGCTGAACTTTTTCTTGGAAGTCTGCCTAAGTATAGCAGTGTTTTCGTTAGTTGGGATCTCTTCTGATTTTTATGTTGTGCATCTCTGCCTTATTGTCTGAATGTTGGTATGTTTTTGCAGTTGATTTTGTTAAATTGTTATTTTTTAACCTATAGAAGCGGAAGAAAACCCCTCAAGCTGGCGAGAAGCGCAAACGGACTTCGAAAACTGAGGAAGATGAAGTTGAGGATAAAGTTGAGCCTTCAGACGCAAAAAGTGAATCTCAAGATGAAGATGATGAGGAGGATGATGACTCGGTTCTGAAGGAAGAGAGTGATCAGGAGGGGAGCAAGTCTGAAGAAGATGACGATGCAGATGCAGATGAGCCAATGGAGCAGGTGCCAGTTGAAAAAAAATCCTCCAAAAAGAACGTGAAGGATTCTGGTTCCAAAGCTAGTGAGAAATCTAAATCTGTCACAAAGGTTACCCCTGCAAAATCTGTCAAAACCCCTAAAAAATCACCCAAGAAATCATCGGTCTCGAATTCAAAGAAGGGCGCTAGTAGTGCTGATGGAGCTTCTGGGTCAACTCCTAAGACCAAGGTCTCTGCAAGTAAGAAGCAGAAGGTTGAAAAAGAAAGTGAGAAGGACCAAAGTGCTGCTGCTAAGGAGAAAGGAACAAACAAGAAACAGTCTAGAAAGTCTACTTCAAATGTATCAGCTAAGGATCAAGGTGCATAGCTTTCTTTGTTCTTTGACGCCACTAATGCCTGAGTTTAGATAATGCCCTTTTCAATAAGTTCTTATACGGGCTTGTGTTTTTGGAGCCCTTCATTGTGGACAGTGTATAGAAGCCCATCGTTTTTCGACCTCTTGTCTCCCTTATTTGAATTTTTCTTACTAATGTGTTTAGATATGTTTTTCCTTGCACGAAATTATGCCATTATTTTGCATATTTCTGGATCAATTGTCCTGAATCCCTATTTGGGTAGGAAAAGGAAAAGCTAGCAAGAAGGCTAAGCCAGAACCCACCAAAGAAGAGATGCATGCTGTAGTGGTTGATATTCTGAAGAAAGTGGACTTCAATACTGTAAGTAGCACCTTCTTTCTGGCCTTTGACTGTTGAAATGGTTGAACTTCACACTTATGTCACTCTTACACAAATTTTGTGCCTCTCATAATGCAGGCTACTCTATCTGATATTCTGAGGGAACTTGGTAATGCTCACTTCTTCGTACCGTAAATTTGATAAATAGTCCTTGTGGTAGTAACTTGTAATTGTTGGAAATTGTTATACCAGGCACCCACTTTGATGTGGATCTCATGCACAGAAAAGCGGAGGTGAAGGCAATTATTACAGATGTCATAAATAACATGTCTGACGATGAAGATGAAGGAGAGGAAGCCGAAAGTGGAGATGATGCTGAGAAAGATGAGGATGGTGACGATGATGCTTAGCGTCGGAGCTCATTTGACCCTTGTAGTGCAGATGATAATGCAAATTCACTTATTGTGGTAGTTAGTCTGTGTACAAAGGTTTCATCAGCGAATAGAGGCCCTTTTAGTTCTTAACCTAAAAAATGAATGCCTCCAGATAGGTTTGTCTGTACCATAGACATTAACCCTTAGGTTCTTATTTGTTATTTTTCCTCCCCAGAATTTCTTTTCCATTCTATTACAAGTTCCTTGTAGTTGTACGTAGTTGGCTAATTTTTCTCTCGCAACTCCTTGAAAGTTTTCGGAGCTTGTATTGAGTTGTTTCTTGCTGTAACCTTGTAGATTTCATATGTGCACCGAGTGAAATGAACCGTGACTTTTTTCACCTGAAGTTCCGATGCCGTAAATTAGGTTGATTTCTACCCTGTGAATGTACCTGCAATGCTCGTGAACCTGTGTTAGTGGCATTCTGTGAGGTTTTTAACTCTTCTACTTCCTATAATGCTCCCCCGCCCTTCATTTGAAATTTGGTTGTTTGGAATTTGTAATTTTGTCAAACAGGGGAAAGGACTTTACGATTATGTAAACCCTCAAGTACTTCATGTTGAGTGAGCTAGCTCAACAAATTGGGTATCTTGAAATAGTTTTTTCTCACTCCCATGTGTAGAGAATCCGGATGATTGTTGAACCTCCTGGGGAAAATAGAAATGCTTGATGCGGTGGAATTGGGCTCTGTTCAGCATGTGGTTAGTGGTAACTGATTTTGACCAGGCCATGAAGAAAGATTCTATAGCCAGCTAGCTGGTTACTATTTGAGGGAAAAAAAACTAGCTGGTTCAATTAATGTAGCTAACATAGTGAGTATTTGTTAAGAGTTGTCAGTAATTAAGCCAATTGGGTAACGGATCAAGTTATTCGTGTTCGGCTCGACTAATAAATATGATATAGCTGAATTAGGTTAGGTCCTTATGCCTGCCCTCAATGGTATACCTGTCAAGATTGTTTTAAACTGTGAAACCTCTACTGCTAGACCATGTGTGCTGTTTATAAAAACTTTTCTGGAGAATCAGATTTTTCATGGTTTTGGCCAAACTGCAAAAAGATTAATTGCATGATTAGTGGCTAATTAAGTGAGATTTAGGTCTAACACCTACCATAGATAAAGATAATGCATGAATCCAAGTACGGACAAACCAAAAGAGTGGTGAAAGTTACTGTGTTTTGTAAAAGTGTAACCAGTTTACATCCGAGAATATGATCATAATCTTAAGAGGGGAGATTAGGGCATCCTCATAAAAAGTCATGGGAATTGGAAAAGATAGTGTTTAAAAATTGCATAACCAAGTTGATTAAGCAAGCGAAATTTGGATGCCAACCCTACCTAATAAACCCCCCACAGTCCTCTCAATCATCACCATCTGCTCTAAACCCTCTGGGCTGGACCGGCTGGTAGAGTTTTGGTACGGTGGCAAGTAGCCAACCGCCATCTACATGACACAACAGCAGCATCCTCCAAAAAACCTTGTACAAACCAAGACTCCAAGAAAAATAACTCTCTCTCTCTCTCTTCTCTCTCTCTCTCTCTCTCAAACTGCTCTGTATATTAAATTACTCCAATGAAGTATCAGTGCCTGTCACTTTCATGATTTGTTAACCAAAACTGAGTGATTGTCAATCTTTAAATCCTAGCTACTCCTATATAGCTTCTTCAATGCCTTTTGCCTGAAAATAGCCTCATTCTGAGCAAAACTCCCAACTCCCACCCTAACAGTAATTGAACACTTCTGAATCGCAGGTGTGTTTGATTTGAATTACTATTAATTCTCCCAATATCCTCTGTTTTGGTTTCTGTTTCAGAATCAGTTTTCAAAAACTTCTTCTTTTTCTTGATGATGAAAACACATTTATTCGACTGATTTCGGTACGCGTTTTACAGAAATTTTCATTTGGAAAAAAACCCATTTCATGAAAACAACAAGAATGTGTTTTCCAATCTTGGAAAACATTTTCGCTCTAATAGTAAATACAACACGAAAACAAAGAGTGTTGTTGCTATGAAAGACACCTATCAGAATTACTCTCCTACATTTCCTCATGCACCAAACACATACTGATATTGATAGTCATTTTCTCTCCTACATTTCACTTACTCTCCCAATTCACTCAATTTTTTTTTCCTTTCTTTTACACAGGCTAGGGAACTTGAAGGAGTTAATTCCTTCCAATGGAGAATGGTGGTCATACAAAGTTTGAACTTACCGTAAAGCAAGGAGTGCCAACTCTAGTTCCTCCGGCAGAGGAGACCAAAAAGGGCCTTTACTTCCTCTCCAACCTTGACCAGAACATAGCGGTGATAGTTCGCACTATTTACTGCTTTAAATCAGAGGAGCAAGGCAATGAGAAAGCGGTGGAACTGATCAAGGACGCTTTGTTGAAAGTTCTAGTCCACTATTACCCGCTTGCTGCACGGCTGACGATCAGTCCCGAGGGGAAGTTGATAGTGGATTGCACTGCGGAAGGTGCTGTTTTTGTTGAGGCAGAAGCAAATTGTACAATGGAAGAGATAGGGGATAACACCAAGCCTGATCCTGTGACCATTGGGAAGCTGGTTTATGACATCCCTGGAGCCAAAAATATACTTGAAATACCTCCTCTGGTGGCTCAGGTTTGTCTATTACTTGAATATTTTGACAGCCAATTCAATATCTATCTGGTTACTATTTTCAAAAATACTTTTGCAGAACACTTTTCAATGAACTGTAAGTAAGACACTACCAGTAGCCAGTTTTTTGCAGAAATAGTTTTTGAGAATTCGGAAACATATTTTGATGTTTTCTGGAGAATGGGTTGATTCCAAAACAAGGCACACAAAAACTCCCCAAAACAAGCTCTGAGTGTATCCAGAAGATGAAAACGGGAAAAAAATAAAAAATAAAAAATTTTCCAAACAGGATTAGTTGATGGCATAAAAAAGAAGGTTTGATTTTGAGCATGGTTCTAAATTTCAAGTGTTTCCAGACTTTGTGGTGTTGTGGACTAGAGTCTTGAGGATCTTGACAGCAATTTTCATTGGGAAACTAATAAAAATATGAAGTTGTGCTTGGATTATCAAATTTAACTGGTCTTTGCAGGGAAGTAGGTAGGCATACAGATATGGAAACGAAAACAAAATGGACAAATCGACTATTTTTCTAATTGCCTTAATAACTTAGTACTGAAAACGTCGATAGTAATAATTTGGTAAATCTCTTTCCAGGTGACTAAGTTCAAATGTGGAGGCTTTGTTCTTGGGCTATGCATGAACCACTGCATGTTTGATGGGCTTGGTGCCATGGAATTTGTGAACTCGTGGGGCGAAACCGCCAGAGGCCTACCTCTCAAGGTCCCTCCATTTCAAGACAGAACCATTCTCAAAGCCCGAAACCCACCAAAGATCGAGTTCCCTCACCAAGAATTTGCTGAGATCGATGACATATCAAACACTTCTGATCTCTACAAAGAAGAAATGCTTTACAGAACCTTCTGTTTTGACCCTGACAAGCTCGAACAACTCAAGGCCAAAGCAATGAAAGACGGGGCACTAACTAAGTGCACTTCATTTGAAGCCCTTTCTGGATTTGTATGGAGAGCCAGAAGCAAGGCTTTAAAAATGAAGCCGGATCAACCGACGAAGCTCCTATTTGCTGTCGATGGGCGAGCTAGATTTGACCCCCCAATCCCACAAGGGTATTTTGGCAATGGAATTGTTTTAACCAATTCTGTCTGTGCTGCAGGGGAATTAGTTGAGAACCCTCTGTCTTTCGCCGTAAAACTAGTCCAAGAGGCGGTTCAGTTAGTTACCGACGGTTATATGAGATCAGCTATAGACTATTTTGAGGCAACAAGGGCTAGGCCTTCTCTGGCTGCAACCCTTCTGATCACTACTTGGTCTAGATTATCTTTTCACACTACGGATTTCGGGTGGGGGGAGCCAATCTTATCGGGTCCCGTGGCCTTGCCTGAAAAGGAGGTGATTCTGTTTCTGTCTCATGGGAAAGAGAGGAAAAGTGTCAATGTGCTTCTCGGATTGCCAGCTCCGGCTATGGAAATCTTTGAACAGCTTGTGGAGATCTAGAAGCAGCAAATTCGGTTTACAAAATTATTGTTACAATCATTGTGTTATTTTGTTTCTTTTCAGTCTATTTTATTGAGACCTTAAAAGGGTACTTCATGCCTGAAGATTCCAACAGAGGAGGGGAAAACAGCATGTTTAGAGCAATTCCATTTAATTGTGAGGGTGGATGGCTCTGTCAGGAACAGAAGGGTAGAAGAGCTTGAAATCTATGTCTCCTGTTTGTAATTTTCATTGTTTATTTTATTTGGATGTATTTGAAGGTTTTATATTTTGGTTTATGGAATTCAATACCTGAACATTACAAGCATTGTTTAGCTTCTGGATCTTGAATGTGTGGAGGGTTTGGTAAGAAAAAAAGAAGCAAAAGATCCAACACAAATCTGAGATCCAAAAACAGCCTCAAAGTCAAGAGGAGTTGTTCCTAATTTGTATCCAATGAATATGTGCATGATACTTGTGATTTACTGATTTGTGAACCCCATGAGAAAACTTTGTGTGGTCTTGCTTTCTTGTATGAGTAGTGCTAGGGATATAGATGTCAAGACGCAAATGCGGACACATATTGTTTTCTCATAAGAGTAGTGCTGGAAACACAGATGTCCGGACACAAATACGGACACCTACGTGTTCGGACCTGACCGATGCGTATAAATCCAACAGACGTGGTACGACAGTATACACTTTCATGTTCAAAGCATTTTCCTTCTCATAAAACCTCACCATGAGGCCACAGCCAGTAACCCTTAGATCAATCTTGATCCACCCATTGAAGGCTTGTAGAACACAGAAACAAAGTGGGATATCCAGTCTGAAATTCTCAAGTTACAGGAGTAGAAGAATACCAGATAAAGCCTGCATTTTTATCATAGAAAATTGTTGCAACATTTTCCCAATTCTTCTAAATTGAGATGACCATTACCCTAGATTTAAAACATAAAAAGATCATCACCCCAGGCCAGTAGTCCTTATTTTTTCGAGCAAATCCGAATCAGTGATTGCTTGACCTCTGGATTATGCATATATCCATTGGGGAAGCTAAGCATAAAACATAAGTTACATAACCCTAAACCTGTCAAAATTGAACAACTGAAGCAAAAAATGAAGATTGTATCTATCTGGCTCCTCTCATTTCGGTCATTCTGAATAAGAACTGCTCCATAAGCCAAGGTTTTTTTAAAATAGCGACCCCTAGGGAGCTTATTGGCCGATTCCAATCTTTTCTCCCTCTGATACTACTACTAAACCCTGGCTTTTCTGACAAGACTGATAAATTGCATATGCATCGACTGCTACATCCCGGTTCACGGGCGCTACTCGACCGCTGTAGATGATTTAGTTTTCTCTCTAATCTAATAATAAAATAAGCATCGTCGGCTGGATGAACCTTAATTAAGTTGATATTAGAAGTACTATACTGTAATTAATTGAAGTCAACTGGAAATGGAGTTGATACCTGGTGAATCATACTGTATGTTCCAGAATCAATTTGACACCAGAAAAGAAAGGGTAAATTTTACTGACACCCTTGAGGTTTGCCTTAATGACAGGTATTCCTTCACGTATAAGAGATAACAATGAATCTCCGGTGGTTTCAAAGTTCACTTTACTAACACCCAACCAACAAGTGTACGTCACGCGATGGAATTAGCCAAAGGGGGGACTTATATTGACGAATTCACCTTCTTCAATAGTTAGAATAATCAATGAAACTCTTAATTTCTCATTTTTGATCCAAAAGTAATAAATTTGTCATTTCTGACAAAAAGGGTCCTTTCTATTAAGAAAAACAAATATTTATCCATAAATTTGATCTTTTTAAAAAAAAAATAAAATCATATCAGCTCCTCCAATAGGTAAAAGAAAAATGTCATTCTGATTCAAAGTAATTGAGAGTTAATAGTTTCTTTTTTATTAGAAAAGGTGAATTTTTAAATATAAGTTGTATTTGGTTCATTCCATCGGGTGTTTAGACCGACAATATATTATTGATTGATGGTGTCGGTAAAATGCACATAAAAATTATATAGGATTCATTTTTATTTCTCATTCTTGAGGGGTATTCATCATTAAAAACCTCAAGGGGAAACTTACCCTATATTAAATTAAATTATTCGAAATGGGTTTGTTATGATGAAATTTCTTCCTTTTATGTCCTCACACAGATACCCAAAAACGGAATATTTCTCCCCATAACAGTATTATTTTAACCTACCCAATTAATTTATACCACCAATTTCCAGCAAGTGTACGTTAAAGTCTAATTCATTCGGATTCGGAGTCCGCATCTCTAAATTGGGCAAAAACCCCCAAAACGACGTAGTTTTGGGGTCTGCATCCTGCCGTGCTTTCATCTCACTGCAGGGACTTCGAATCCAATTCATTGAGATACTGCATTACTGCTTATCTGAAATTTAACAAGTTAAAAGAGTTGTAATTTATTGAGATACTCGGCCTTGTTTCACTAAGATTCTTTATCAGACAGATCATTCTCTCACAATATATCATCTTTAATTTAAAAAAGACAAATTTCACTCAGACCCCATGAGGTTTCTGACAATGACAGAATGTATCTCTCAGTTTTCAAAATGACAGAAACATTCCCTATTTCGCAGTTTGGGTTTCATAATGTTAGTTCCTTTAGTGAAATGGACGGAAAATGAAATCTTCAATTTTATTTAGTTCTACAGCTATCCTAGGGCTCTTATTGAAAGTCCTAGAGCCAAAAATTAATTATGATCATTTAGGATAAAATGATTAAAAAAATAAAATCTTCGCACCGATTCAAACGGATTAAAATTTGAAGCATTTTAAATTTTGCTATTCATTTGGTTTTAGAGCTTTCAATGAAGAGCAAATACTTAAGTGCTCCAATTTTCAATCCATTTGAATCGGTGCGAAGATCTTATTTTTATGATTATTTTATCCTAAAGTGCAATAATTATTTTTTGGTTCTAAGATTTTCAATGAGAGCCCTAATATAGTCGTAAAACCAAACGAAGAGGAGATACTTAAGTGCTCAAATTTTCAATCCGTGTGAATCGGTGTGAAAATCTTATTTTTTTGATTATTTTATCTTAAAGGGTCATAATTAATTTTTCACTCTAGGACTTTCAATGAGAGCCCTAAGAAAACCATAGAACCAAATGAAGAGCAGATACTTAAGTGCTCAAATTTTTAATTCGTTTGAATCAGTGCGAAGATTTTTATTTTTATATCATTTTATCCTAAATGGTCATAGTTAATTTTTGGCCCCAAGGCTTTCAATGAGAGCCCTGAAAGAGTCATAGAACCAAATGAAGAGAAGATACTTAAGTGCTCCAATTTTAATCCGTTTGAATCGATGCGAAAATCTTATTTTTCTGATCATTTTATTCTAAAGGGTCATAATTAATTTTTTGTTCTAAGATTTTCAACAAGAGTCTTAAGATAGCTGTAGAACTAAATAAAATTGAAGATTTCATTTTCCGTACATTTCACTAATGGAACTAACAGAATAAAACCCAAACTGTGAAATAGGGGAGGTTTCTGTCATTTTTGAAAACAGAGGGGTACCTTCTGTCATTGTTAGATACCTCAGGAGATCTGAGTGAAATTTGCCATTTAAAAATAAATATTTATTTAAAATTTTTCTTAGCGAAACAAGGCCTAGATTTTCAACATACTGCCTCTAATCTTTCTTTTTTTGGTAGGTATATAAATGACACTCCCTCTAACCTATCCAAACTCTAAGGAGGCCACCAAATTATGTGGAAATGGTATTATAATTATCAACAGTAGGTGAGAGTCAAACAAATATGATATAGTTCATTATATTACCTGCTTAATTAATTAACACCACCAATTAATCTTCAAAATCAAGTTATAAAGAAATAGAGATCAAACTGAATAACATCAAGCTTTGCTGTTTTGTAATTGGCCACTATGGGAGAGTCAAGCATGCCTTTGGAAATTAATGACCGCATGGGTTGGTCAAGTGGGAGAATGCATGAGACTTATATTTCGAACATGTAATTTCGATTTTTGCTGCGAGCAAAAAAACTAATTAGTCGATGGTTGACTGGTCACTAACTTCAAAATCTCGAAATTAGCCGATATGCGATTAAGTTGGCCTAAACACCCAATTATCAAAAAGAAAACCAACCGATTGTAAAGCATCCACTAATTCATCACTTCGATTAGAAAAACTGTATCACAATATATGCATTTTTAACAGTTTCCTTACATACATATGTTGGGTACAACAGGTCATAATTAAGCTAGCTAGCTAAAGCCTGAACTACATAGACTACAATATGTTTTCTATATTTGAGAAACACTTTGATCGATCCTACACAGTTAAAACTGATTACTCCTTTTTTATAACTCGGCATCCAGCCCAATAAACCCACTAACCAGTAATCATTTTATCGTACACTAGAAGAGATCCTGATTAAAACCGGGACAAACCGTTTATATATGGATGAGTTAATAAAACTTAGGAGTACTGATTCATCTTGAGCAATCTCGACGGAGTAAGAAGCCCATACCCATAATTAGACCCATAAACCTTAGCCATGTTCCCATTTCTCCCCACCCTCCGACCCGGCGCAAACGGGCTGCACGACCCGTGCGCAAACCCGCAACGGGGCACAGTCTCCTCCTCTTTGCCGTCCATCTCGGCCAACACTTTACAGAACAAGTCGACGTCGCACGGCAACAGCAGCGGACCCTCGCTGCTGTACCCGTACTCCTCCTCGGCATCTTCCAGCAGCATTTTGAACAGCGGATGGTTGGCGTACTTGGTCTTGATCACGAACCGCTGCTTCTCCGGCCCCACGTACACCGAGAAACACCCCTCCGGCGACGCCCGATCATTCTGGCGGCTCTTGCTCTTCGTGAAGGTACCCGTACTACTTTTGGATCTTTCGCGCGGGAGCGATCGGCACCGGTCCCACGTCTTGAGGAGCAAGTTCTTCTTTCCCTTTCCCTTGGCCTTGTCCGAATCCATCTTAGAAGTACGGGAAAAAAAAAATTAAAAGAATTTCGGACCTCTGATACCGTTTGGTATTCTGAGTTCAGAACTTATCAACCTCTATCGTAAGCCAAGTTGAGCGTGGACCTCACTCTTGGTCTTGTAGTACTATTGCTCATACCTAAATAAAACTTTAATAAATGAATCGTTATTTGAGAGAGAGGAATATGGGATGAGAAGAGAGTGGGGATTTGAGAGGGGGATTTAAGAAGGGGGTTTGGTGAGATGAAGCCTTGAGAGAGAGAGAGAGAGAGAGAGAGAGAGAGATTACAGATAGAGTTGCGAGGTGGGTTCTTATCTGGGTTAAGTTCTACGTACGAGAGGTGACACTCTTATATAGGCCCGACCCACATAGATACTCTTTCCACAAGTTAGTGTATTCGGAACAGGTTACGTTCAATTCAACTAATTTTTGAGAGGCCGATCATATCGTCTTGTAGCGGGATATAGTGGAATTCGGGGCAAAACCCGTACTTACTAACCACACAACAATTGGTAACACCTAAAATGCACAGAAGAAAACTAACCCGCCCGTAAGTCTCGTGTCTTGACCAGTAGGCCCATTATTGGGTTTGTATAAACTAGATACTCTCTCAATAATTTAGCATTTTCGTCAACGCCACAAAAGTTCGAAAAAAAAAAGTCATAAAAGCGTTGTGTAGTACTCCCTCGGTGTGGACAAAACGAGGGCCACTTCCTTGCGAATTCAACGCTTGAGGTGGAGGAAACAGCCAACGGATAAATTATTTTATTTCACCAAATTAAGGATTGGATAAATGATATTATACTTTCTTATGGTATAGTATATTCGACATTTTTTTTTTCTGTGTTTTTTCTTTTGATTGGCAAGCATCTTCCACACTTTGTGTTATTATATATTTGAGTGTCTAAGACAGAAAAACGGTTCTACCGACGAGTTATTTAGTGCACTTGAAGTACCATGTGATCTATTTCACACGGTACGTACAGTTCTTTTCAGGTTTAGTCATCCGGATTTTCTTATGGTCCGGATTTCTCATTTTTCAATCGACATTGAGCGGCTTGAATCATCAAAATTCGATTGGAAAATGGGAGGTCCGGACGGTCCAGACCGTAAAGCGTTCGGACCTAAAAACAACTCCAGTACGTATACTTCTTATTATATCTAGTTCTGCGACAAATATATTCGCGGGGCAAACATGGTACAGAGGCCCGATCCGAAAAACCAAACTGACAGAAATAGAAATGATGAGACCAAAACAACAAGTTGGTGTGCATAATTTGACTAGAGCTCGATCTAATAGAAATGACGAGGCTTCATTTATGGGTGTTTGGAATGATGAGGCCGCCCACAATTTGGCGCATGTAGCTAAAAAGTTGATCACAATTCACACATATGTAAATTTCCAGGAAGTCTCTAAAGTGTGGTCATAAGTGATATGTCTGCGCCGTGAGTTTTTGATGAAAAAAATGTTCAGTTTGCATCTAACAGTTGTTCGTCAACACCGACAGCTCGGTTTGGTGGTTAAGACCTGAGACTTAATTAGTGATTCGAAATCTTTCACGTACTATCAACTCTAAAAATGAATGCATGCATAATTTTGTTCACCTTCCTTAAAACATTACATTATCTTTTATTGGTTGAAATTGTGTAGGTTCCACCCGTGCAATACACTTTTTGGTAAGCATGACATCACTTTGTGGTGGGATCCACATTATTTTAACCAATAGAAAAGAGGATAATGTTCAGTTGTTCACCCTCCGCTTAAAACTCAACTCACTTCTTTGGGGTCAGTTCATATGGAGTTTTACTCTGGTTTTAGTTAGATTCCCATAAGTGGATGATAAAATTGAGCATCGGGATTAGTGGAGGTGTGCATAAACTGACCGGGCCACATGAGTTATGAAAGAACATTTGTTTGTGATTCGTAATCATGCATGCGCTTAGGATATGAAGAGTTGGGTTAATTTAATCCAGTGGCGGCTCATAACCCAATTAATACTAGGAGAAAACCATTTTAGTGGTTTGTTGTGTTTATAAATTGACCCACTAGTGTTTTGGAATTTAGGATTTGAACCCAAGAATATTCATATTGTACTAAAATCGTTACGCCAACTATCAATTCAAAATCAACCACCCATTACATATTTTGTTTTACTATAGACGATGCTAATCTAAATAAGCAACTAATATTCATGAGTCTATTTGCTTATAAAATTAGGGAGATGATATTAGCACTCCAAAAATTGATGCAAGCACTCTAAAATCAGTATAATTCTAAAGTCATTTTCCTTTGTTTTCTGGAGTGTCTGCATCAATTTTTAGAGTGCCAATATCATTTCCCTAAAATTATGGGCCTAAAATTATTATTCATGATGCCTGCTGTGGCTACAATAATGGAAAAAAAAAAACTCAACGCGAAACCATATAAAAAGTAAACCACCGAACCGAATAGGAGATGAGTACATACTTGATATATTGTCTGGTAATATACGTTAACATGACTTTTGATAGCCTATTTGTAGTTATAGTGAATCAATCATGCAATTTCAAAATACAAAAATTCGTGAGATCTATCGTACATGCACTTAAAATTCAACTTTATTGATAGACGTTATCATTTAAATTTCTGAAGCCCACCAGTGAATTAATCCACCAATTGATCAAGTGAAGGACGTGTGATTTTCATACTAGCTAGGATTTCACAATTTTTTTAGGGTTTGGATGATTAAGGTAAGGTTATTTTTACTGTTTAGTAATAATTAAAAAATAATAGGTTAATTAACAACTTGTAGGGGTTTTAAAGTATTATTTTTCAATTTTTATTTCTAGGATACTTTTTTGTAATGGGTTTTGCTAGATATTGCCCAGTGGGCATTGCCTCAATACGGGATAATTCTCCCAACTATCACGAAAAGTACCATCTACCAGCCTTTTACTCTTTTTTTTAATTCTCGTTTTCTGTGAACCTATGGGACTAGTTGTCATATTTCTGAAAATGCCAATTTTAACCTGCGTGGGCCGAAAAATATCCCAAACTATTTTCTTGTTATTTTTTCGTTATTTAATTAATACTAATGTTTATATTCTGTATCTTTTTTCTTTTTTATTTATTTAAAATTATTTTAGTGTTCTAATTTTTAATCCGGTTGAATTGGTGGAAAGATCTTGTTTTCTTTATCATTTTATCTTAATGGTTATAATAAATTTTTGAACTCGTAGAATCAAATCTCTCTTACGGCTAATCAACGAAAGCCTTAAAGTCAAATTTTAATTATGGTCATTTAGGATAGAATGATAAGGAAACTAAAATCTTTCCACTGGTTCAAACGGATTGAAATTTGGAACACTCAATTTTTTAACAATATTTTTAAATATATAAACTGTTTGAAAAGGTTAAAAAAAATTAAGTATTCCAAATTTCAATCCGTTTGAACCGGTGGAAAGATTTTAATTTTCTGATTATTTTATCCTAAATGATCATAATTAAATTTTAACTCTGTGGTTCTCATTGATTAACCCTAATAGATATTTGATTCTAAGACTTTCTTAAGGCCATTCAACGAGAGTTCTAGAGTCAAAATTTAGGATCCTAAATTCTGAATGAAAACTTAAATTGGCGTGTGTCATGGCCCATGAGGCCTTGAGAGGGATTAAGTGGCGTTCCACTCAGCACTTTTTACAGTTTTTGGACTTTTACTTATTTTTATCTTTATTCAATTTTTTTTACATTTGTTCGATTTGCGCTTCACTTTTTTGGTATTTTGTTTTGTCAAGACGAATTATTAAAGTAAAAAATTATGACATTTATCCAATTTTTTTTGAAAATATTCTAGATAAAGGTAAAAAAAAACAGGCTTTATCTTGATATTTTTTAAAAAAATTGGTAAAAGATATAATTTTTTACTTTTCTAATTTTTCTTGACGGGACGAATTAAAAAACTCAAAAAGTAAGGCGCAAAACTAATATACGTAAAAAAAAAATTTTTTGATTTAAAGCGGAACTTGATTTTACGACGAAGGAATTGATGAGATGCAGTCTAAAAGTGGGACCCTCGTACTCTTGCTTTTCTGTGTTAAAATTTGAGGAAACTTGCAGGGGATAATTTCGTCATTTACTTTTCGTATTTATCATTTCATTCCAAGTTGAGTCCGTACAAATTTGGAGGAACTGAGCCAAGTCAGAAAGACTCAGAATGTGAGACTACACGCGCGCGTGTTCCCCACTCCTGAGAACCCACGAGGTTGTCTCTAGCATTTGCCTTTTGTAATTTGCCGGAACTTGGATTCGATGAGACCCGGCCCGCCTCCGCCCACCCGTAAATAGGTCCAAAGTTTTTAGTTGCCTTCGGTGTTGATCTTACGTAGAGTTGGGCAACGGACACGAAACACGACACAAACCAGACATGAAGTTAGCAGGTTAGGGTTGAGCATTTCTGACACGAAACACGAAAATGAAATGACTCGAAAACACGAATTCTGAATAGGTCGAGTTTGGGTTGAACATGCGAGATATGAAATTGACACGACCAACACAATTACTAATCCGTGTCACCCATTAACACGATATATATACATATATATATATATTAATATATGGCATATCTGTAGTTCTATATAGAGTTGGGCAACAGACACGATAACATGACATGAACCGAACACGAAGTTAATGGATTAGGGTTGAGCATTTCTGAATGACACGACTCGAGAAACACGAATTCTAAATCTGTCGGGTTCTGTGGTTTGTGACACGAACCCGACTAACACGACATGAACACGATCTGACACGACCTGTTACCCATGTCTATCTTAAGTGATCGATTACTATAACGTCTACGTACAATGTCATAAACCATTATTGTCAAAGGATGAAATGTTCAATTGGAGAAAAAAGAGGGTACGTTTTTTTTTCCCAACTCAGGAGATGTGTAACATATTCCTAAGGCCTAAGGGTATGGCGAAAGGTACCGCTAAGCGATATATGAGTGTGGCAAATCCAAAGAGCATCAATCATGACACAAAATAATTGCGCTTCTGGCAAGAATCGAACCCTCACTTTTCATATAGAATGGGTGAAGAACTGTCATTAAACTACAAATCTGTTGAAAAAAAAGGTACGTATATACGTTGATGGGCAAATAATTGAAACAATTACTTCCGTGATTCGGAAGGTTTTTAGGATTACGTGTGATGTCAGTTCCATCTTCTAATTAATGTTATTTAACTTGCCGACCATATTTCGTGCAATCTCTAATTTTTTACGTTCGACTTTTCGAGTCGGGTTCAAAAATCTGGAGTATTACGAAAAGACGTTCCATACCTTGGGCCGCGGCCACTGCAAGTTAAAATTTGCTTGGTCGTTAATTTAAATGCTTTCGGGATTAATTAAGGTACACGTATTCTAGTCTGAACATGCACCCGATTAAAAGAATCAGTCCTGTTAAAAAAGGGGTGATTATAATATCATGGATTAATTTCTCAATTTCATTCTAAAATAAAGTACCGGTCATTTAATTAAAAACGAAATTACTCCCGAAGAACTACACAGTGCGAAATCATGATAAATTGCTTTCAGTTAAATTAACGAGACTTGATATGGTCCATGAAAACCAAAACATGAAAGTGTCCATGAAACAAAATTGAAGGTCTCAGATTCACGGTACCCTTCAATTTTGTTTCATAGACACTTTCATGCATGTTTCTCAACAATTTCATAAATTAACACCAAGCCCATAGAAGGAAATTACAGAACGCAACAAAAACTTTCATTATCACCAACATTTTTTCAAAAAAAATTAATTTGTAGGATGAATGCGACATCTATCTTCACACAGGCCAATTGTTGGGTACTCTAGGAGCACCGTATGTTATTTCTCATAAATAAAAATCACCGCTACACAATGTGGATCACTTCTTATCATCCAATTAACCAAAAAAAATGGTTGATAATGCTTGTACTGATACGTATCATATACTATTTTGTTCCTACATAAATATGTGCCAGTATGTACCATGTACACAACGCTAAATGGTATTCCGGAAAGTTTGAATAATTACTTGTTTTACACGATACCTTGAGGAAATTAATTGTGCATGCAGCTTTGACCTGGTAATTAATTTAACACCCTAGCTATAATTGTTTTGGAGGTTTGACTTTGCACTTTTTTAATCATGGGACGCCGCCATGCAAGTTTTAAGGTTCTTCGGCTTGTACCACTCTCTGTCTATATATAGCCCGAGAAAATCTTTTTTACGGTTGTTGAACCGTAAAGGAGTTACGGAACCCAATTGCGATCGTCTAAAGTATTTTTAGACGATCCGGATGTTAATGAAACTATTCCAGAGAAGAATTAATTATGACCGGTTATAATTGAAAAACGAATCTCAACTAATAATTGTGTGAATAGACGGCTAAAATTGCGCCGTTCTATAAACAGGTTGTTCATAGGGCCTCCGTGAAAAAGACTCTCATATAGCCTCCTTTTTTTTTTGGAAAGGGAATATATATAGCCTCCAAGGGGACCAACCCATTCATTTCTAGGCTACATTTACATCTTCTTTCATTATTAATGTCACCCCAACTTGGTTGTACATTTCATCATTTAAAGTCCACTTTGAGATAAGTTCACCCCATATATCTAGATCATGATGCCCATTTTCGACTTTACAAATGTGACCTTTTATATAACATTTAGACATCGAAAAGATGCAAGTTCCAAAAATTTCAACGTGTGAAATTATTTGGAAATTTATCAGTAAATTTTAAAATTCGAGAGCTTTCGGAATATCAATTTGTAGTGATCGATCAAGTCGCCTATCGCCCCTTAGATCGATCATCTTATTGATTTGTTGTGCTTTCTTCTTTGTTAATCCAATGACCTTTGGCCCATACTAAGTCACACTTGATGATAGTAACACGCAATAAGACTCTGATCAAAACATAAACATCCCAATAAGAGGTGCCTTCACCACTCGGGCAATATTTGATCTCTTTTGTCGAAATTGCAACTTGAACTTCGATTGATGTGCTGGTTCCAGGCAGGTCAACTAGAGGGCAATTTGGTCATGGTCTGTTTCCTAAAACTACAAAGATAGATAATGGGACCCTGGAAATCAAGACTTATGGCCGGCCTTGTCATTTAGTAAGAACAATAAGATTGGTGCACTGGATTCAGCAGGAGCAGTTATATAGTACTCATGTATGACGATAATCTCTCCTAAATCTTAAGGACGCACCCCCCACATTGCGACTAGGCGCCCTTAAGGTCCAGCACACCAAAGACTTTTTCCATCCATCAAAACATGTTCTAGTGGAGATTTTCTTTTGTGGATCGATAATAATAATAATAATAAAAAAACCATGTGCATATATACGTAGGGAAGCGACTTTCTTTGCTATAATTTGACCCTTGTGGTTGGTGAGAAATGACTTTGTGTTCAATAATGTTTCGACAGAAATAGGGCAAGTAGGTGAGCTGATAAAAACCAAAGTTGCGATGTTGATTAAGGTGAAGTTCGATATTAACGTATACACAGTGGAGGATTTTAAGGGCTTCCTTGATGGAATTAGAAAGATGAAAGTGTAGTGTATGACTAAGGAGTGGTTCCATCCAACTCTCTGTTGGATGTTTGTTTTGTTCTTCTAGTTTAATCTCGTAAGAGCATCCACAGTGGAATAATCAAAAGTGGATAATCAAAAGGTGCCACATCATCTTTTGATTATCCATTTAAGGAGTTGCTAAGGTTAGCAATGTAGAGGTTCACAGTGGTACAATCAAAATTGCAAAACCAAAACTTGTCACATCACCTTTTTAACTTATAAAAATCTAGAAATTGTGACATAGAAAATAATTTTTTAAAAATAGTTTTCAAACTAATAAAAATAGGTTATTAGAAAAAGAGAAAATAGTTTTTTGAAAACTTTGATTAAAAAAACAATTTTCTGGAAAAAGTTTTAAAAAAAACAGTTTTGAATGGAAAAAGTTTTTTCTTTCAAAAGAACGGTTTTTGGAAAAAAAAATTTAATAAAAAAACTGTTTAAAAAAAATGGGGAAAAACAGTTTTAATAAAAAAAGTGTAAAAAACTGTTTTTGCAAAAAAAAATAAAAACTGTTTTTAAAAGTATTTATGTTATAAACATGTTGAAAATGGAAGAAAGAAAGTTTTTATGTAATGATGATATACTTGATTGAGAAAATGTGAAGATAATTAAATTTGATTGTTGGCAAAAGGTTTATAGTTTTGATTATCCAAGAGCCAAAATTTGATGAGTTGCTAAGATGTTTCTAAGTTTGGTTATTCCAATGTGAGCTCTTTTTGAGCAAATGTTGTTAAATTTATATACCTTTTTATTTTGATTATACCACTGTGGATGCTTTAAGCATTGTGTACGTGCTTTCGATGTTCCCCTTGTTGTACCCCTTTCAAATTTTATAAAAAGTTTCGTTTGTTGGGCAAAAAAAAATATACGTAGGCATGCATTTACTTGCTTGGGTTCCACCCACAAATATTAAGTGGTTGTTTGGCCTAATAAACCAAATGACTTATTTTTTTGTCCTCATTCAAATTTTCCTCTTCGTATTTATTAGTTTTTTGTCAATTTTTTTTGAGGATTATTGCTTCGTCGAGAGAAATCTAAAAAAGTAAAATATTACGATCGAAACCCATTTTTTTTTATTAAAGACAAAAATAAGCCAATTTTTTCGTCTTAATTAAATATATATATATATACACACACACAGTGGGTGAGCTTGTGTTTAACAATGCTACAACAAGTATTGGGGAGGTGGGTGAGCTTGATAAGACTAGAGTGGCTATGCGGGTGAAGTCTAAGTTTGAGATTAAAATATATACGGTGGAAGGGTTTAAGGGTTATTTGGATGGAATTCGAAAACTAAGGATTTAGTAGCGGTTCAAGTGGTGTAACGTCCAACTTTTTGTTGGATAGTTTTGTTTTTGTTTTTTGTGTACTTGATCTCTCGATGTACCCTTTTCGACTTAACAAAAGTTTTGTTTGCCAAAAAAAAATTAAAATTAAAATTGGGGGTCCCTAATCTTGAAAATATTTTTTGAGCCCAAGATGCAAGCCTTCTTCGCCTCCCCTCACGGACGGGCGCGCAGACGATGTATATGGATCGGAATATGGGGAATGAGGATTCTCGCTAGCTAGTGAAATATTTTACGAAAGTATTACTAGAATATTGGAAAACACATGGGAATTGAGAAAACTCAGAAAAGAGATCCGACAAGGCCATTAGAGGGTTGACTGATCGCTATAACTTTAAAATTTCGAAATTCGATGTTCGATTAAAATTTCGAAATTAGTCGATGTTCGATTAAGTTGGCCTAGGCACTCAGTTATAAAAAAAAAAAAACCCCAATCGATTGTAAAGCATGCACTAATTCATCACTTCGATTAGAAAAACTGTATCACAATATATGCATTTTTAACAGCTTCCTATACATATATATGTTGGGTACAACAGATCATAATTAAGCTAGCTAGCTAAAGTCTGAACTACATAGACTACAATATGTTTTCTATACTTGAGAAACACTTTGATCGATCCTACACAGTTAAAACTGATTCCTCTTTTTTTTATAGTAATTCGGTTTCCGACCCAATAAACCCAGTAACCATTTTATTGTACACTAGTAGGGATCCCGATTAAAGCTGGGACAAACCGTTTATATATGGATCAGTTAATAAAACTTAGGAGTAAAACTGATTCATCTTGAGCAATCTCGACGGAGTAAGAAGCCCATACCCATAATTAGACCCGTAAACCTTAGCCATGTTCCCATTTCTCCCCACCCTCCGGCCCGGCGCAAACGGGCTGCACGACCCGTGCGCAAACCCCCAACGGGGCACAATCTCCTCATCTTTGCCGTCCATCTCGGCCAACACTTTACAGAACAAGTCGACGTCGCACGGCAACAGCAGCGGACCCTCGCTGCTGTACCCGTACTCCTCCTCGGCATCATCCAGCAGCATTTTGAACAGCGGGTGGTTGGCGTACTTGGTCTTGATCACGAACCGCTGCTTCTCCGGCCCCACGTAGACGGAGAAACACCCCTCTGGCGCCGCCCGATCATTCCGGCGGCTCTTGCTCTTCGTGAAGGTACCCGTACTACTTGTGTATCTTTCGCACGCGAGCGATCGGCACCGGTCCCACGTCTTGAGGAGCAAGTTCTTCTTTCCCTTTCCCTTGGCCTTGTCCGAATCCATCTTAGAAGTTCGGGGAAAAAAAAATTGAAAGAATTTGGACCTCCGGGTATTCTGAGTTCAGAACTTATATATCAACCTCTATCGTAAGCCAAAGTTGAGCGTGGACCTCACTCTTGGTCTTGTTGTACTATTGCTCATACCTAAATGAAACTTCGATAAATGAATCGTTATGTGAGAGAGGAATATGGGATGAGAAGAGAGTGGGGATTTGAGAGTGGGATTTAAGAAGGGGGTTTGTGAGATGAAGCCTTGAGAGAGAGAGAGAGAGAGAGAGAGAGAGAGAGAGAGAGAGTTGCGAGGTGGTTTCTTATCTGGGTTAAGTTCTTAGGTGACACTCTTATATAGGCTCATACCCACATAGATACTATTCGGAGCAGCTTACGCATAACTCAACTGATTTTTGAGAGGTCGATCATATCATCTTCAAGTGGGTATAATGAAATTCGGGGCAAAACCCGTACGCACTAACCACACACAACAATTGGTAACACCTAAGACGTGCAGAAGAAAATTAACCTGTAAGTCTCGTGTCTTGACCAATAGGCTCGTTAATGGGTTTGTATCTCCATATACTCTCTCGATAATTTAGCATTTTTGTCAATGCCACAAGAGTTTGAAAAAAAAAATTCATAAAAGCGTTTTGTAGTACTCCCTGGGTGTGGACAAAGAGTAGTTCTAAGACCACACCTAAACACATACTTAAATACACACCCATATATATAAGTGTGTGGACTCCACACACACTAGAGTGTGCAGTATATGTGGAGCCCACACACTTGCGTGTATGGGTGTGCAAAATGGGTGTGGTTGTAGAATTATTGTAACAAGGGCCACTTCATTGTGGGCTCCACACACACTAGAGTGTGCAGTATGTGTGGAGCCCACACACTTGCGTGTGTGGGTGTGCAAAATGGGTGTGGTTGTAGAATTATTGTAACAAGGGCCACTTCATTGCGAATTTGACGCCTGAGGTAGAGGAAACAACTAACGGATAAATAATTTTTATTTATTTATTTAATTTTTAGTCCGATAAATAATTTTATTTCACCAAATGAATAATTTCACTAGTAATTATTAGTAATAAGGATTGGATAAATTATATCATGCTTTCTTATGGTATAGTATATTCGACATTTTGTTTTTTTTTTTGGATAGGCAAGCATCTTCCACACTTTGTGTTATCATATATTTGAGTGTCTAATCCAGACAGTAAATATATTAATCAAATATTAAATATTTACTCCAATACTATAGGAATAGGGATTGATGATTCAACTGGGTAGAAGCTTATTCGAGGTTAGACTAATATTTAATATTAATCAAATATTAAATATTTACTCCAATGCTATAGGAATAGGGATTAGAGATCATTGTTTGGCTAGACATTGAATAAGAAGTGTGATAAATAGTCAACCCATAATAATTGGGAATGGGAGATGCTGGCAATTGTAGATTGCGGTTATGTGCAGAGAGGCAGATTCGGCCGCAGATCCGGCTGCTCGTCTCGACAATCGACAGTTCAAATATTAATCGAGTAATGAATAGTTCAAATTTGCATGCGGTTAAATTTGATCCGAACCGTCTGTGTCGATCGCTCTGCACCCCCTCAATAGGGAGTTGCCAAGCAGCATTCCCGGATCGCATAGTCTAATTTGAGAAAAAGAAGACTAAAGTTGGATGGGTGATACCCAAATACGGAAGTGTAATTGCACATAAATGAAAGAACATGCAAATTATTTTAAAATAGGCCGATCCAGAGGATATAATATTATAATCCCTCAACAAAGCTTGACCTTTACTTAAGGAGGGAGGTTCAACAATTTTGTTTTATGTCTGGTCGAGTTTACGTGCGCTTCGATCAACTAATCTCTAGAGAATTAATCTGACACTTTACTTGTGGGGTCCATTTAAAATTGGAGCAAAGCCCCGTTTGGACTGAAGTACCCATAAGAGCATAACATGTTAAAATCTCCACTTTATAATTAATTAAATTTTTTAGTTAGATGTTAACCCTTTTTTTTTTTATGGTAAATAACGAAATTTCATAAACAAAGTGTAACAACGTCTGGGATGCTTAGCTCCTACAACATCACTACACAACTGTTCCAACATAAAGGAAAACATGGTATACTGATAAGTTATTTAGTGCACTTGAAGTACCATGTGATGTATTTCACATGATAATTCTTATTATATCAAGCTCTGCGACAAATATTCGTGCGGTAAACATGGTATACGGAGGCCCGATTCGGAAAAATAAAGGACATACAAATAGAAATGATGAGGCTAAAACAAGTTGTGCCTGTAATTTGACTAGAGCTCGATCTAATACTAATAGAAATGATGAGGCTTCATGTACGTATGGGCGTTGGACTGATGAGGCCGCCCACAATTTGGTGTAGCTAAAACGTTGATCACACATATGTCAATTTCCAGGAAGTCTCTAAAGTGTGGTTAAGTCATAAGTGACATGTCTGCGCCGAGAGTTTTTGATGAAAAAAATGTTCAGTTTGCTTGCATCTAACATTTGTTTGTGAACGCCGAGAGCTTGGTCTGGTCATCAAGGTCAGAAACTTAATTATTAGTGGTTACTCCTAGGCGGTCTCTTAAGGTTTCAAGTTTGAAATCTTTCGGGTGTTATTAACTCCTTTGTAGCTAGTCCATATGGAGCTTTACTCTGTCTTTAGTTGGACTCTCTCGAGTAGACGATGGAATTGAGACCTAAGATTAATTGAAGTACGCATAAGCTGACCGGGCCACATGAATAATGAAAGAAACATTTGTTTGTGATTCGTAATCATACATGCGCTGAGGATATGAAGCGTTGGGTTAAGTTAATCCAGTGGCGGCTTTATGTATAGGGAAACATAACCCAATTAATACAAAACCAGGCAATTTTAGTAGTTTGTTGTGTTTATAAATTGACCCACTAGTGTTTTGGAATTTAGCATTGGAACCCAAGAATATTCATATTGTACTCAAATCGTTAATTCAAAATCAACCACCCATTAAATATTTTGTTTTACTATAGACGATGCTAATCTAAATAAGATCATCCACATCTCTCTCTTTACTCCCCTCTTCAAACTAAATTAAAGAGCCAAAAGAAAAAAAAAACACCCAAAAACTCTTCTATCAATCTCTCTTCTTTCCTCTCTACTTTGAAAAAATTCTAACATTGCTACAGTTACCCGTTTGGACAGCCGAGCAACTGTTCACTTGTTCTCATTTTAATAATGTTTCCCAATCCCTCTTTCTGTACTCCACCTCTTTCTCTCTCTCTGACTTTTATTCCTTTTCCTGCTTTTTTTTCTCTCTCCGAGGCAAGGGGAGTATTTAATTGAGGTGGGTTTGATTATTTATTGAGAGGAGAGCGAGAGTAAAAAGCCCGATGCAGTAGTTATTTTAAAACTGGGTAGCTAAAGTAATATAGTGACTTTTTAAAGTGTAAATTGGTCCAAAATATAGAGAGTCTGGTGCGGATGTCCTAAGCAACTATTGTTCATGAGTCTAGCTATTTGGTTGTAAAATTATGGGCCTAAAATTATTATTCACGATGCAAGTGGCTATAATAATTAAAAAGGAAAAATCAACTCTAAACTATATGTAAAGTAAACAGCTAAACCGAATAGAAGATGAGGCGATGAGCACATGATTGATATATTTGTTTGGTAATATATGTTAACATAACTTTTTGGTTAACGTAACTTTTGATAGCGTACTTGTAGTTATAGTGCAGCAATCATGCAATTTCGAAATACAAGAATCAATTTATGAGATCAATTTATAGGCTTTATCATTCCAATTTTTGGATCCACCAGTGAATTAATCCACCGATTGGTCAAGTACATGGAGGACGTGTGATTTTTATTCTAGGATTTCTCAAAATTTTTTTTTTTTTTTGGGTTCGGATGATTAAGGTAATAATTATATGTTAATTAATAACTCTTAGGGGTTAAAGTAGTATTATTTTTCGCATATACGCCAATTTTTACTTCTAAGAGTAATTTGCCGGATTTTTTTTTTGGGTAACGTCTGCGTACCATGCAGTGATGTCACAAACCTTTGTTGTCAAAGGACAAACAATTCAATTGGAGAAAAAAGAGGGTACTTTTTTTTTTTTTCACTCAATAGATATCCAACTTTCTCCTAAGGGCGGAGGGGTATTACTAAGTGCCATACGGTCACGGGTGGGACAAATCAAAAAGGATCAATCACTGCATCAAACACTTGCGTTTCTGGTAAGAATCGAATCCTCATTTTTTATGTGAAAGGGGTGATGAAGTGTCATTGAACTACAAGTCTGTTGACAAAAAAAAGGGTACATTGACGGGCATATAATTGAAACAATTACTTACGTGATTCAGAAGGTTTTAGGATTATGTGTGATGTCAGTTCCATCTTCTAATGTTATTTAATTAATTTGCTGACCATATTTCGTGCAATCTCTAACATTATCACTAACATTTTGTTAAAGAAATTTATTAGGAGAATGAATGCAACTATTGATACCCAATGTTATTTTCCGTAAATAAAAATCACGTACCACATAACGTGGATCGCTCTTTATCTTCTGACCACTCAATAAAAATGGTTGATATATAATGTCCATACCATATCCTAAACTATTTCCTACATGAATATCCGGTAGTACCACGTACACAACGCTAAGCGCCGGGAACTTTGAATAATTACTTGTTTCACACGACACCACACCTTGAGAGGTAAAATGGTGTGATGTATGTCCATACCATATCCTAAACTATAATTTTTTTGGAGGTTTCACTTTTTCAACTCTCAAAGACAATCATGGATTGGGACGATGGACATGCATGCAATTAATTTTTAGGGTCCAACCCATTCATTTCTAGGCTATATATTTACATTTTCTTTCATTGTCACCCCAACTTGGATTTCATAAAAAGTCCAATTTGAGATAAGTTGACCCCATCTAGATCACGATGTCCATTTCCCACTTCATAAATGTGAGCTTTTACAACATCTATACTGTGTTTGGAATATTTTTTGAATTTTTTTTTGAAAAAGTAGTAGAAGTAATAAGTGAAGAGAGATAGAGAGAGAAATGATTGGAAGTAAGGAGAATCCTTGAAAAATGCTTTTCAAAATGAGAAACAAACACAACATTAGATATCGAAAAGATGCAAGTTCGAAAACTTCCAACGCGTGCAACTTTATTACTCCACTATATTATAATAATTATTTGGAAATTTATATTACTTAGTAAATTTCCAAATTCGAGGGTTTTCAGAATATCAGTTTGTAGTGATCGAGGTCGCCTATCGCCCCTTAGATCAATCAATCAATCGCCTTATTAATTTCTTGCACTTTTTTCATTGTTTAACGACCTTTGGCCCGAACTAATTAAGTTGCATTGACACAATAATAACAATAAGACTGTGATCTAAACGTAACATCGATCCCAATAAGACGCCTTCACCACTCGGGCAATTGCTCTCTCTTTTGTCGAAATTGCAACTTGATCAAGATATATAGATAATGACCCTGGGAATTAAGACTTATTATGGCCCTTGTCGTCATTTAGCAAGAATAAGTTTGGTGCACTGGATTCAGCAGGAGCAGTTATGTATATACGTACTTATGTATGACAATAATGTCTCCTAAATATTCTTAAGGACGCACGCATGCACCCCCCACATTGCAACTAGGCATGCACCCCAAAGGTTCAACACCAAAGACTTTTTTGCATCGATGATCAAAACATGTTCTACTACTACAATATTAATACTACCAGTTACGTTAGCATAATCTTGAAAACGTTTTTTGAACCCAAGACACAAGCCTTCCTCGTCTCCCCTCACGGACGGGGGTGCAGACGATGTATATGGATCCGAAATCTGGGGAATGATCGAGGATTATCGCTAGTGAATTTTACAAAAGTATTACTAGAATATTGGAAAACACATGGGAATTGAGAAAACTCATAAAAGTAGTGTGTGTATATATATAGAAATCTTCAGGTAAGGATCTTAAAATAAGGACCTTATATGCGGATCTCCCAATTTCTTGCCTTTTCTGATCTGATTTTTATGATCCGAGCCGCTCAATATGATCAGAATGTGATTTTAAGGGTACCCATTAGAAATCGTAAAAAAAAAAAAGACCAAAAATGGCTTTATTTGTGCAGTTTTTTTTTAAACCATTTAATAAAAAATTGCTTGGAACTGTTCGGATGAAACCCTTCCCGATCATTTTTTTTTGACGATTTCTCGTGGGGACCCTTAAAATCACGTTCTGATTACATTGAATGGCTCGAATCATCAAAATCCGATTGGGATTAATGAGGTCCTTATAAGGACGTCCTTATAAGAAGGGAACACACGCACACATACACACACACACACACACACTCTCTCTCTCTCTCTCTCTCTCTCTCTCTCTCTCTCTCTCTCTCTCTATATATATATATATATATAGAGACACACACCACGGATCCAATAAGGGATCTCGCACGGGCTTACCGCGCGGGATTCCCCTTTTCCGATCAAATTGCGACAATCCGAGTCGGTCAATGTGTTCAGAACGTGATTTTAAATGTACCAGCGTGAAATCAACAAAAAAAATGATTGGAAAGGACTTGATCCGAGCAATTTTTTACTGAACCGTTCGGGATCCCTTACGGAAACCAGACTATATATATATATAAAATTTGTTGCAGGTGTGCCACTAATTTTCATCTAATTTATTCTGAAACATTACAATAAATATTACAGGAACTCGATCTAGCTAGCTTAAACGTACGGTGCATCATATTGATATACTGTAACAAATTACAGACCCAAGGTTTGGTTTGGTCAACTTCTTGGAAAAATTTAATGTTTCTCCAAGTAGATATGGGACTTCTTCAACTACTATAAATTATTATTTCTCCTTTATTTCAACGAAGGAGTTCAATATTGTATACTACTATTTGAAAAGGCTAATTTCAAACTATTCTTTTGAAAATTATCTTTTGTCAACTAACTGATAGGCTAGGGTACGTTTGATAAATTGATCAAAACAATTGGTAACTCAAGAAAGGCCTGATACGTACTTTGGAGTTTGCTCCCTAGCTAGCTCCTAAGATATCTTATTCAAAATATCTCAAGTGCTATCAACTCTTATAGGGTCAGACCACGAGGGTCTTTTTCTGGTCTCCACTAGCGGACGTAAAGTGGGATTGGTTCTCAAGGAATACTGTCGAGGTAAAAAGTGCCGGCCCAGGCACCCTACCTCAAAAAAAGAAGGAAAGAAAGAATTATATATAGCACCACAAGAACCGACAAATTTCTTTTTACTTCATTTTCTAATGTCTTGGTCTACCATTGGATGTCTCTCCAACTCCAATAATTCATAATCCAAACACAGCCTTAATCATCAAGATTGTTAACCTAATTATTAGCAATAACTTTGAAGATGGTGCACCTCAGCCCTATAGCGGCTGCAACATGATCTCTTTCTTCATCCAGGTACGTAATTGATAAAATTGGTAGAAGGCTGCAAGTTGGTGTATAATTAAACGAAGTCAACAAAAGGTGATGGAGCTTGCACCTAGCAGTTGTTGACCCCCCCTATGATTATTTGGCTTCACACAGCTTTGATGGTGGCCTGAAAGCTCCATGTAAGTTATCCCTTTTGTTGACTTTGGTTAGCTAATGCTATCGCAAAAGAACTTGCTTGTGTATGCAAATACAAAATTACGTACTTTGTAGTCTAGCACTCTTTATTACTCCCTCCGTCTCTAAATAAATGCTCAGAGCGCAAACCCAGGCCTTTAATAAGATGCATTTTTAGCTTCAGAAAGCTTTGATGGTGGCCTGAAAGCTCCATGTAAGTTATCCCTTTTGTTGACTTTGGTTAGCTAATGCTATCGCAAAAGAACTTGCTTGTGTACGTAAATACAAAATTACGTATTTTGTAGTCTAGCTAGCGCTCTTTATTACTCCCCTCGTCTCTAAATAAATGCCCGGAGCCCAAACCTAAGCCTTTAATAAGATGCATTTTTTTTTTTCCATTGCTGATTAAAAAAAAAAAGAGAGGCATTTTTCGTAAAAAGAATCTATTTAATTCATCTCAAATTAATGTTAACCCCAAAGGGAGGTAACTACCGTTGGGTTCACCCGCGTGATGGGAGACTTGTGGCAATTGATTTGGTGGAAGAAACCAAATTGAGATGAAATATATTGTCGAGCGCGAAAAGTGTGCGAGGGCTCAACCATTCTTTTTTATTATTATTATTAAGAACTCGAGTTTAAGTATTTAATTCATCGAGTTTAAGTATTTAGTTCATCTCAAATTAAATCTTCTATTTTATCACAGTGGAATCTCTCTCTAGCTCCCGTTGAGTAGGCAATTGGTGCCGAACCACATGCATAAACTTTCTTGTTTCTCTATCTTGTGTATTGTGCCCTCATTTTGCCGGAAATCGGCAATTTTCTCGCACTAATTAATTTTTTTTCCCGGTCAAACGAAAATTCATAAAACGGTTACAAAATAGAGTACAACATTAGGAGTACACACATAGATAATATCCTTAATAGATAAGGGAGAAAACCTAGCAATAGTCTAGCACTTGCCTAATGTTGAGGCAGTCTCTCAAAACAAAATTCTCTCATGGCAATGGACATGTCCATAACAAACACGAGCTTGTCTGTTTGTTTAGCTCCTAGTTTAGCAAGGTGGTCTGCACATTGGTTGACCGAGCAGTAAGTGTGGCCAATCAAGGTGTTAATCTGGGCCATGAGGTAGTGGGCTTCATTTATCATCGCACTTTGGGGGTTATTGTTCGGAT
This sequence comes from Rhododendron simsii, assembly GCA_014282245.1. Classification (NCBI taxonomy): domain Eukaryota; kingdom Viridiplantae; phylum Streptophyta; class Magnoliopsida; order Ericales; family Ericaceae; genus Rhododendron; species Rhododendron simsii. The sequence continues at coordinate 28,445,089 of CM024960.1, forward strand.
TGCCTTCAGTGATCAGATTCACTACTGTGAGGGAGTCCGATTCAATTCTCACACTAATGCCAATTGGTGCCCCCATCAAATGGAACACTTTAACTAGCAATATGCATGCATGTGCCTGTTCATTTTGGGCCAACGAATTTCTGGCATGGCAAGCCTTATAAGCATAACACAGCTCGTTGTTTGTTTAATCCATAATTTGCAAGCTAGGTCTGCACGATACCGAGCAAGTGTGGCCAAATCAAGGTGTTAGCATGACCAAGCAAGTTATGGCTTTTATGTTCGCACTTTATGGGGGTTTTGGTTTCGGCTTGTCTTGAATTTGGTTATGCTTGAGGGGTCCGATTATTCCAAAAGTTCTTTTACCCCGTCAAATGTCAATCCACTTGTTTTTTCTTTAGCCAGCGTCACTAATGATAATTAAAGATTTTTATGCTTAATGCATGCTATATGCCGCATGCTCATAATCTATTTTGCACAGCCATAATTAGTCATAATTCGACAAACTGAATGGGATTCTAACTTAATCCCCACTGAGAATATTCTGCTTAATTTCCGCCACTTATCTCTTCTCTCATTCACTAATTAATCTGTTCTTGTCAAATCTTTTGAATATTCCAAATCATAATTTCTCCTCTCCTATATAGCTATGTATATAGTGGAAGCGAATTGCTTTTGCATTGTTCGTTTTTTGACCACAGATCGAAATAATTAAGCTGAATCATCATATGCTTGTTATGATTATCATGGACAAAGGGGATGAACATGAGATTAATTTGCCACAAAAGGAATCCCCATGCCCAATATATATAGGAGGGAAATTAAAGTTCTTCTATGAATTATTCCCCCTTTGAGCTTTTCTAATATAGTACTTAAAAATCGCAAATCTACGACATTACTACGACAATGGGCTACTTCCTGTGAATGCAAAGCGTTAATATATACTCGAAGAGGAAGACCATACCCAAACAAAAAACCCGACAGAAATTCTTGTGAGAGAGAGAGAGAGAGAGAGGGGAGGGTGAATGAAGGTAACAGTTTCGAAAAATGCTACTACAATACAACCTCATGTATGAATGTGCGATATATGCATTCTTTGAATTGCTTACAAATTCGTAACGCTTACATGTAAACGTTCTTACGATCGATCATCCTTGAATTGATAAATTTGTAGTTTAAGTTTGTCTCTGAATTTTTATACAAAAATGTTAAAATTAAATTATGTAAAGGGATTTAAGGAAGTGCAGGCCTTATACATTATAATTAAGTTGGGACGTGTATTAATGTAGCAATTCCGAATAGTTTCATTACCATCTGCCAAGCAAAAAGAGACAAAAAGAGAGCCCATAGCATTGGTATTTTCTTTTTTCTTTTTCTTTTTTAAATCTTTTGCCTTTTGTTTTCGTGAGGGGTATGGGTGACAATAAATCCATACTTTTGAAGTTTCTGGTCGTGTTATTGATTCAGTGGGGGACAGAAAACCGTAGAAAAATGGGGAGTATTAAATTATGCAATCTTCCCTCTCACTTGAATAATTTGTTAATGGAAAATCATATTGTTTTCTCTTTTTTTTGCACGTGCAAAATAGGTAGGTTAATGGGGAAAATTTTTCAGTGCCGAGCGGTACCACGTGGTGCCCGCTCGCACATCCGAGCCATCCATTTCGTTTTTGAACGGCTCAAATTTGGAGACAGAAAAAGAGAGAGAAAGTGTTGGGATGAGAGGAGAGAGAGGGTTTCAATTCAAACCGTCCAAAAGTGTATCGGACGGCTCGAATGCGCCGAACGAATACCACGTAAAATATACCCATCCGACACTGAAAAATCTCTTGGTTAATGGAATCCAAGTAGATAGCCAACTACCATTTTGATTCTCTTCTCATGTTGTCGTCTTCTTCTCTCTCTTTTTCTTATTCATTTGTAGTTTTTTCTTGGAACTATAGAGTATAGCCATCATTGGTTTTTTTCAAACAAAAAAACTTGTGTAGTTCATATGAGTGCCGAAAATATTTTATTCATCAAGGCACGGCTGACAGACAATCTCAACAAAATGAACGGTTCAAATCGCATTCATGGATCTAGAATGGGACCGTCCGAATAGCACAACAACTCTCAGAGAGGGCCCAATCCTCCCAAATAGGAATTTTTTAATTTTTTATTTAGTTTAATGACATTAAACCCTACCGGCCAGCTGCCAATAGCAGTTCGATTTTACCCCCTAAAGTTCATGACTAAATTTCTTAACCAAGAGAGTGCTATTTGATCAAATACTTACTGAATATATATATATATATTGCATATATGCAACTTTTGAATAATTTAAGTCCCGCAAAATGAACGAATCAAATAATCAAGGTGGAATTTTACGCGCTCTGCACCAAGGGCGAAGCTAGCATAGGCGCAGGGGGTCACACAAACCCCCCCCCCCCCCCCCCCCCCCCCCCCCCCCCCCAGAATTTTACCACCTGCATTTTTTTTTTTTTTGTACGCCTACTCAAAAAATGTTAGAGAAATTGGAAATTTTGGGCATAATATTTATCGTCTGATGTTTTCAACCAAATCACCCTTAAAAAAATTAAATGCTTGTTCCAAGGAGGCAAATAGCAAATTGCTACTTTGTTTGACATATTTAGTCCATCCAACTCATTTTTTAGCTTTTCAAAATAAAAGTCAAACAATCAATTGCGGAATCGCAAGAATGATCATTAGTTGATTATAAAGAGGTGCCTCATTTGAATGAAATTTCTAGCTCCGCTGCTGCTCGCCACACAAATTTAATAACGTTCCACACCAGTTTTCGTGTTACACAAGTCACGACGCAACATGCTAAATGATGGGCCACGAACAATAGAAGGCCCCTGTTGAGCCAACGGCAGGCCCATGAGCGATTTCATTTTGCCCATTTTATCACTGTTGAACTGAGCCATGGATAACTGCTAGTGGGGTATCTGGACTTTTGGCATTTGTGGCCCAACTTTATCCCTCCATCGGGGCCACCAGTTTTTTTTCCCAATCGATCGATGATATCTAGCCTACTTCTAAAGAAATTGTGAAGCCCCAAATTAAGTCCCGCATCGGTGGGTTTTGAAAATTGTATGTAATATATATAAGGGCATGTGTCAAGCTACATGTAGCCGCGTTGTTAGGCTAATGGTTAGCAGGTCAGCGCAAGTCCTTACGCATTCGGGAATGCTTCTTTCACTAAAAGATAAATTGCGTTGTACAGTAGTTGCTTAATTTGAAGTTTTGGAGCTGATCATCGACCTGTGGAATAGAACTAATTTCCGTTCAGGAAGATTAATAGGAAATGTGTTCACCTGCTGCATACGCGACTAAATCAATCTGTCCAAGTCCTGTCCTGCCGGCACATCAACCGGTGCAGGCTCTAGGCGTTTGGTATCAAGTGTGAGTGGTAGAACAGCTTCGAAGGCCTACTCGGAAATCCAAAACCTAAGACTGTTGTTGGATAAAGTTGGGCATTCCTTGATGGAAAATGCTTTAGGTTCAAAAAGTGTATTGAAATGTGTAAAAAATGTGTGAAAGTGTATTTATAAGTGTAAAAAATGCACCGAAGAGCATGCCTTTTTTGTCCTTTTTTTTTGTGTGTGGTTGTTGACAGACCAGTAAAAGACCCAAATGAAATCACTTTACATGGGTATTCAAAGGGTAGTCACATTTGGTTGTGCCCAAAGTTTACCCATAACCTCACAAGTGCACACCAATCACACCAAACGTCTGGAGTATTATGTGATTTTTTAAAATCGGGTACATCTACGAGAGCGGAGGAATCTCACTATATACAGTTGGAAAGATACAAATACGAAAGAGGAGGAGGAGACACATTGTTCACTCAACTCAACTTGCCTCTCTTGCTCTCACCCTTACCCAACACATACTATTACTATAAATAGTATAATGCTTGTTACTACAAAAAAAATTGAAATACAAACAAGCAAATCCCAATAAAAGAAATTTTAGTTAAATAAATAAAAAACAGGTAGGTTAGGAAGGAAGATGTCGTTTTGTTCTGCGTTAAAGACATTGTTATAGTTCGAAATCTGTTTATGTTTGGTGGAACTATCTCGAGCAAACAAATTACGTACAAATTTTACTCTGGATGGGAGAATCCAATGTAGCACCATTGAAAAAGAATTAGGCTGCGTTCTTATGAATTTAATTTAAATCTGAAAATTTTGTCCTTATTTAAATTATTTTCACATTTGTTAGTTTTACGGCGCCAAACTTTCGTGGGTTGTTAATTCGTCTCGACGAAAGGAATCGAAAAAGTAATTTTCTTTTTATTTACTTTTACCCAAGTATTTTGAAAAATAACCATTTTTTAGCGTAAAAGTGACTCTTTTTTGCCAATACCAGAGTAACGAACTAATAATTCTCACGTAATTTATAAACTAGCAGTGACCCCTGTTATGCACGAAAAGCGTGAAAACGTAAAGCAAAAAAAAAAAAGATTAAGTATATATGCGCTCTTGTCACATTCAACACCTTCATTTATCCACTAAAATAGTTTTGGAGTATTTACTAAATCATCTAATGCATCTAACTTTGAACCCAAAATCAATTGATGACATCTAACCTTGAACTCAGAACGTTCAATCCAATAATTTCAATGAACCCAAGTAAAAAAGAAAATCGTGAAAATATTCTATAAAAAAATCGCAACAATGTGAAGCAAAATGATACCCAAAAATACCCCTTGACACCACCACATCTTCAAGACTTCAAATGAATAATAAGTTTAAGTCAATCTCTACATGGAAAGCACATACGTAATACATTAGCTCACAAATAGGAGTATTAGATTCTAACACTCGCCATATATAATGTAAGGCACAATGATTATTAAAAAAAAAAAAAACCGTGACACCATACCTTCCAATGAATAATCCAAAAAGTATTAAGTCAATCTCTACAAGCACAATTATTAGTGCTTATTCGCTCCTGTCACATTCAACATCTTGACACAATGATAAAAAAAAAAACCTTGAGTATCATTTGAATGTGACATGAGCGAATACACACTTAAACAAATAGGAGTACTAAAGAATTCCCTTCTATTATCGCAATTAAGCATGTAATTGGGTCCGGCAACTCGTTGCTAAATTTGGGATTCAAAAATCCTGTAGCGCACAATCACAGCCGTTCAAAAGTGATTTTTGACGATTCAAAATTAAAAATAAACTCTTCCGGGGAAGATTCCTAGACAAAGTTTATTTTTAAATCTGTACCGTAGAAAACACTCTTAGACGACATGAATGTGTCATGCACTGCAAGATGCACTACAAAGAGTGCCCTATAGAAATCCTGCTAAATTTGGCTGAATTTTTTAGCTCTTCCGAATTTTTGGGAAGGTATTTGGCTGCCCGATGTAGATGCTATTTGTACACTCAATATTCATGGCAGGTTCAACGTACATAACCTAATTCATTTATTTTTTGGTACTTCGGAAATATGAACATAACCTAATCGATTATTAATTATTATTATTATTATTATTTTTGTATTTTTGGGTTAAAACTTTAACTCCTTCAAGAAGTAAAAATCTCGACCGGAAGAGAAGATGAAAAAATTATTCGCTCAAAAGTGTAAAAACATCACCCTCGACGATATCAAAACATGTCCAGAGCTATTAAATGTATATAAATCCACGTGCATCTAACGCGAGAAATTGTGTCCGTGCGTATATCATTGCTGGCAAACAAGTTTCAAACTTCTACGGACGTGGTTCAATCCCCATCCCTAGTTCACCTGCGGATCAGCCCCACTCCACGATCGCTCATTCCCCGGCTCTGCTGCGTCTGCGTGCGTAGAAAGCACATCACTGAACTCTACGACACCCGCCACTTTCCAGCTCGCTCTCTCTCTCTCTCTCTCTCTGAAAAAATGACCATGCCCATTGTTTCGCCAATTTTCTCGGGAAAAACTGCCGAATTCCTTGTATCAGCCATGAGTTCCATTGTCTTCCTTTTCCTTGACTTCCTGGACATTCTTCTCTGCGTCTTCTTCAAAATTGTGGACGAAATCTTCGAAGGAAACGACGGCCCATGTTACTGTCACAACAGGGGAGAGGGACGGGCGGGCGCCATCGACAAGAGAGGAAGCGAAGTGTCGGAGACTCTGTATGGAAGGGAAAATGTGTTCAGGGAAATGGGTTCCGTTCGATTCCCGAGAAAATCGGAGGGGTTTGTGAAGAACGGAGGCGGGAATGGGATTGTGGGGAATAGGTGGTCCGACTGTGGGTGCGAGTCCTGCGTTTCGTGGATGAGCATTGGCGATCAGAGGCTTCATGTGGTTGTGAAAGAACCATCAGAAGGTACTCAAAGAGCAACCCCATCCATAGGTAGTGTTCTTCTTTTTTCCCTTGGGTAATGAAGACTGTCCCAATGAACCGGACTAATGTCGTCCTTCCAAGCGTTTGTGTGAGGTGGCCCCAAGGACAAATCGCTCTAGAGGGAAATCGACCCTTCGACTTTGGGTTGGTAAGCCCCGCCGAGGCAAGTCGATTAGAACAAATCCTCCTGGGGTTATCCTTTGGTAGTGTTTGGTTCCCTATAATGATATTTCTTGGCCTCCTAGTGGGATGTCCGTCCAGCGAAATTGGTAAACGATGATTCCATATGCGATATACATTTTACCACTTTTTAGCGAGTCAATCGTAATGAAAGTTCCCAAGGAATGAGCTTTCCATCATCGAGTCATGAGTCAGTGACCCAAACACACACACACACACCCAAATCGAAATGTTTCTTGGAAGAGTCAGTTCTTGGTTAGAAGAGAAGGGAAGAGAAAGAAATAAAGATAAGAATTCTAACTCTCACCTCTGAAATTGGTAACGATATCAACGAATGCAGACTTTCTGCTATCAAATGCCATAATTCTTGGAACTTAGTAGGAGAAGAGGTTTTTTTTTCTCCCTTTCTTTTGTTTAGATGTCATTTCACCAGTTGAGGAGGCAGGTGGGGTTTGTTTTGCCGTCGAGTTTGGTTTGATTCCTATGATGTTCAGTTGCACTCAATTACTTCAAAATGTTTTCTATTTCAGTGTTAGATAGCTATTGAATTTGTCTTCCCTTTGGTTGCTTTAGAAGTTGCTTATGTTGTTGTCCTGGTACGTTTCACAGATGCCTTTGGAAGCGATTGCAGCAGTAGGCCAACAGAAAATGTGATATTCTTACATGGGTTCCTCTCATCTTCCTTAATTTGGACAGAAATGGTGTTTCCTAACCTATCTGAACCGACGAAGCGTAACTACAGATTGTTTGCCGTGGACCTCTTAGGGTTTGGAAGAAGCCCGAAGCCAAGAGACTGTTTATACACTTTGAGAGATCACCTGGAAATGGTTGAGAAATCGGTCATCAATGCTTTTCAGTTGAGTTCTTTCCATTTGGTTGCACACTCCATGGGCTGTATAGTTGCAGTAGCATTGGCTGCAAAGCACTCCAAGTCTGTTAAATCTATCACCCTGTTAGCGCCAGTGAGTTCACTTTTTCACTTTTTTTACGGTCACTAAAAAAATTTAACCTATGTCTTTGGATCATGACCCTATGGAGGGATTCATGGTGGGGTAAGACGAGGTATAAAGGGAAAGATAATGAAGAAACTAAATTCGATTCCCTGGTTGCCTTCGTTTCCGGGTAAATCTCTATACAAATCCATGATCCTGACACGGAATAAGAATTTTCTTCCGCGATCTACAAAATCTGTTGTTCTAAATATCAATTTCTTCAAATATTGTCCTTTTGCAAGTATCGAATCAAAAGCATGCCGGTTAATGTCTGGTTCTTCATGTACAAATGTTTCGTGTTCATATCAATCGTATGGCTGAGCTTTTCATGATATCTTCATAATTTCAGCCCTACTTCCTGTCTCCTAAAGATGGTGCTAGCTTGGCAGCACTTAAAGGGCTGGCGGACAGGAAATTATGGCCACCGTTGCTGTTTGGATCGGCGGTTATGGCATGGTATGAGCATTTGGGTAGAGGTGTATGTTTCCTCTTCTGTCGGAACCATAGGGCGTGGGAGTGGATTCTGAAGCTGCTAACTAGAAGAAGGTAACAAAATATCCCTTTGCTCCCAAAAATCGGTAGAAAGAAAGCTTTCTATCTCACTTGAAGAGAGGGATCTATATTAGTTTCTTTCTTTTCTTTTTAATAAGACTTAATTCCTGCCCTCCGAAGTTAAAATCCCTCATCAGCCCCTAATTTTCCTCTTAATTTTCGTTCTATTTTGCCTCGATTTTCTTCCAGGGATCTACATTTCATGTTCACCGACATGACCAGGCACACTCACCATTCGGCTTGGCACACCATGCACAATGTGATATGCGGGGGAGCAAAATCAATGGACGAGTTCTTGGAAGCTTTGAGAGATTCAAAAGCGAAGATCCACGTAATCCAAGGTGCTCAAGACCATGTCATCCCTGTGGAATGCAGTAGCAACATTAAGATGAAAGTTCCACAGGCAGAGGTTGAGATTATTGCCAATGCTGATCATAATACTATAATCCTCAATAGAAAAAGAGAATTTACTCAGAATTTGGAGCGTATATGGGCATCGACTGCTGTCTGCTGATAACAAAATAGCGGCCAGAACGTTGTTCTAGAAATGGTGGCTCATCGAAATTGATGTGAGAAAACATTTTCTTGATATGATTCATTGTACGTTTGTACGTATGATGTTTTTTTCTGTATTAGTTTACTGTCAATAAATGTTGCGCAGACCAAGCCACTCATTTGAAAATAACCCAAGTTATCAATAAGCTCAAACAATATATACAGTATTTGATAGATATACCGAGATCTATAGAAAACAAAGAGGGCAATCTTCCCTTAGCAATGTCATATCAAAGATTGCTGGGATGTGTTCAGATTTGTTCGGCTCGTTGACTCTCACTTGGCGCTAATACCATTCGAAGGTGGGAAACACTTATGGTGAATACCAACAATGATCGGCATTTTTAGCAAAGTTAGCAGTTATGTATCTCTTGAGCTTTTTTCGGAATAAGCATCCCTGCAGAGTTGGCCGTAATGAATCACGAACAAGCAACCTAAAAATTCTCTTTTTATTGCTCTCTCCATCTGTCATTCTCTCTCTGTTTTTGCACACTGATTATACACACAGACGTACACATACTTTGGGCAAACAGGTTCTGAAGCTTAATCTTCAGCTACCATACTCAACCTACAAGTTAGGTGTAACAAAGCACGCAAAATCCACACCAACCCACAATCCAGTTCCAAATTCACAATGGATTTTTACTAGGGGTGGGCATGCCTGACACGAAAAACAAAATAAATTCATATAATTGAGCTAAAAATAAACATTTTTATGGGTAATTCTATACATTGGACATTAGTTTGATGAACTGTCAACTAGAAAAAATAAAAATTTAGTGAAAAGTAGGACTTTTTGACATGACAACACAACCCGAAAATGACACGACCCGAATATGACACGAAGATTTGATAAGTTGAAAAATATTGTGGGATTTTATTAATAAGATTTTGATATATAACACGAAATTGACACGAAATTACCTATTACCCACCTCTAATTTTTACTCTAATCAAGATAATAACATTCAACAAAAACATGCTCTACTCAGTAGCGAGTAGTGAACATGGCCTTTTTCAAGTAGGAAAATTTTTAAGCCAGTTTCGTGGATAAAACACTAATCCATGGCCTTTTGCAGGTAGGTATGTGCTCCACTTACCATTTAGTATGGTATAAATACCCCATCCATTTTGCCAGTTCGTGATGTTTGCATCGATCTATGATCGTCGCTACATCGAGAAGAGGTTCAACCTATCGTGGGTATCAATGGATGCAAAAACATGCAGAGCCCATTCAAAATACTACTACCATATTTCGAGTGAATAACCTTAGCACAGAATAAGTAGCCTCTTCGTATTTGTAGGACAAAGGCAGGAACCAAAAGCTTGTACTACTACTACTACTACTTGTAACCCATTAACATTAACCGAAAAACCACACCAGCATAATACTCCATAAAAGAAAGAAAGATATTACTGATATGCAGTAACTTAAAATGTCTGTCATAGTTATATTCGAAGTCATGTTGTTTCGAAAAGATGCAACATAGTTGTCTTCTCGAAATGTAAAGCTATGTCTGGACTTCAGACATAGGACGGGGAAGAGCTCAATAAACCAAAAGCACACACCAATAGCTTTATTTGCCACATCAACGTCGTTTGCAGCTTCATCCCTGACACGGGGGACACGGCACTACATCGCACGTAGTTACGTCGAAGGGGAGGTCCAGTACACCAAACACTGGACATGTACGAAAAGTTATACCATTCAATTCGTACAGTGAAAATGTATGAACGTGCACACATGTATACCAGCATCAAGGAGGAGCGAGGAAGGAATTTAAATATGGGGAGAACAAATGAAGTAGATAAAGAATGAAATATGTAACTTATGTACATACACATTGACCCATGGGAAGAAATGCATACCTCGGTGTCCACGACCTGCTCATGGTAAACCGCATGCTCTTCTGGGGTGATTGCAGCCGCCTAAAAGTCTGACTGCCCCTAGGTCGCCCTCGCATGGAAGCTGAATCGTGTCAACGCCGCCGCAGCAGTCAATGCTACTAGTCACCGTGCAGTGAGTAGAAAAATCATCAGGCAATGTCTTCATCTCCTTCTTCAATTCAGCTTCTTTCCCCCCTGATTGCTGTTGTTGCAGCTGCGGAAGGTTATCAAAGTCCTCCATCACAAAACACTAGATGAAAAAGGCAATACGATAGTATACAATCTTCTTTTCAGAAAGCAAAAATCAATTAAATTCAATAGCAGTAGAACGCAAATACGATGAAAGTTCAACCAGGAATTAACACTAGTGGTTTCTTTCTTCTGATTTGTTCAATTGAACCGTGTGAAATTCAAACCCTAAACGCCACCCCGATCAATTCAGTAAAGATAGCAGATAAATGGCTTGGCGGCAGCGACTAGACTACCTTGATACCCGATGGCCGATAGTGAGAGAATGAAACTCGGATAACAGTAATAAAAAAAAAATAGGAACCAACGAACACGGTTGGGTTGGAAATTTAAAGGGTAGAACTCACCTACAACTTATTGCAGATCTCGAGTAAACACACCGGGTTGTGAAGAAACCAGTTTGGGATCTCGCACAAATTTATTCGAACCGATCAAAGTTTGTCTTGTTGGAGCGGCTCTGTTTGTGTTTATAGACCCGTGCATGTCAACGCAAGTCCGTGTTTGAATGAACGGGGCAACATTTTTTAAATACAATCTAAATGAAATATTAAACACCAGTTGTTTTTTTATAAAAAAATATATACTTTCTCGAATTCTGTGTATGTCTCACTCATATAAGAGGACGTTACAATTATCAGTTAAATGAAAATGTACCCATATGATAGAAGTCAGGGTAGAAACTTGAAAATGTCACAGATAATGTGGAAGGTTGTTTTTTTTTTTTTTTTTTTTTGGGGGGGGGGAGGAGGTGGGGAGAGATATCTCAATTTTGAACATAAAATTTGATTAATGACAATTATACAATTATCACAGTTTGAGAGAGAGAGAGAGGAAGAGGAAGAGGGAGAGCCATAGAATTCATGGGGCAAATTAATGGTTAGGATTTATGTATGACATAATATTCAAAAGTCGTTCTCCCTTATTATTATGTAGATAGAACATATAAAGGTTATACACCGCTTTATGCTGAGGTTCATTATTTTCATTCATAGGGATATTTGATTTTTATTTTACTTATTTCAATCTTTCGTGTTTCGTGTAACTTATGATATTCTAGAATTGAATTGTTGCGACTAGACTGGATAGTTCTACTCTCGATCCAAGATAGTTCTAACAGTAGCCCCAAAAATCCTTTCTCGTTTTCATTTTTTAATGATTCGTTTCTCATTTTATGATTTCAAAACATTTTTTTTTGTCAGCGATTTCGAAACATAATTAGTACTATTTGTTTACTTAAAACCTAAGGGCTTGTTTATTTGGACTACTCAAAATTTCTGCACATGATTTTAAAATTTTATTTATCTATTTTATTTATCTCTTTACTTTTAAAAACCTACCTCAAAACGAACAGAGTCTAATTTCTTCCGAAAAGAAAGCGATAATTTCACCAAATATTTGACGAGATAGAACTAACTACTCCATAAATTCCTATTTAGTTGTAACTAAAGTAAAAAAGCAATATCTACTAGAAAATACCAATTAAAACTCTTCAAACTTTTTATCCACGATGGGTGTGCTAACTAGTGTGTGTTAAGACTTAGCAAAAGAATGTTTTTTTTTTTTTTGCCATAATGCTTTTGTTAGTTTGTGTGCTAAAATGTGTTAAATCTTATAGTGTGTTAGTATGTATATCAAGTTTGATAATTATGTTAACAAATAATAAGTGAGTTCCACCTCTATAATTCAAATTCTAACCATAAAATATAAATATCTACTACTCATAATATACATTTGTGGGACCCATTTTATCCAAACAAATATTTTAACACACAAATTTACCAAACTCATTGTGTATATTTTGACACACTTCTATGCTATCAATGTCTATCCATTTTTATCTTAATACACCTTTTATAACACACAAATACACCAAACTCTATTGCGGATGCTCATAGACAACAAAATACTAGTACTCCACGTTGGTTAACTTGGCCCCCATTCTCGAAACTCAAAATAAGCACTTATTTTAAAAAAAAAAACAATTTTATGCTAAAAAATTATGTGTTTACCCATATAATTTTCCTATCAATATAGATCTTATTTGATAGATCTCATTGACATTTTTTAAACGGTACAAAAAATTTTAATTTTTTTTAAAATTTAAAAATATAAAATAAACTACGTAATACTCCCTCCGTCCGGATTTAATAGTCATTTTTGGGAGTTCGTGTCATTTTTCAATCGATTATATCTTCTAATTTATAATGTTTTACGTGATTTCGAATATATTGTATTATAGAATTAATCGAGATATATCAAACAAGATCCATATTCGATATTAAATGCATTACGGAGTCTAAGATATAACCCATTTTTTAGCCGGTTAGAATAGAATTATGAACAATTAAATCCTCACGGAGAGAGTATTTTTTTAAGAAGGTTTTCTGAAACGGAACCTCCCGGACAACAAATACAGTACATGTCAGATTGGTTAGCAAAGACAACGAAATACAGTACATATCAGGTTGGTTAGTAAAGCCTTCCAATGGGGGAATAAAAAGGATGCAAAAGCGCACCTTTTTTTTTTAATCCGCACTGTGCAGACCTGAACAAGGCAGGTTCGCGTAAATTTATCGTGAACTTCAAGAAAAGAACTCGATTGCAATTGGTAGGACCTCCACTCGTCTTCATCAACCCCTCTCTCTCTCTCTCTCTTAATCAACTTTCAAACGCTATGGAGGGAAAAGTACAGGTGAAGCAAGAGCTAATCGAACGCCTAAAGCTTTCTGAGTCGAATCCAGACGCAGACAGCTCGAAACCGGCCCCCTTCATCGATCTCAGCAGCAGCGATTCGTCCTCTGACGATGACGTCAGTGTGCTTGGCAAGAGGCCTAGGTTTTCCGACGGAGGTTTCCCCGCGAAGAAGGGGAAGAATAAGACATTGGCGGCATCCAGCGGAGTCTTGCCGCTTGGTTTCCTCGCTCCTCTTCCGCCGAAAAATGCGCCCAGTGGGGTCTTGCCGCTTGGTTTTCTCGATCCTCTTCCGCCGATAAATGCTCCGTCACCGTTATGCTTGCCGTCAAAAAATGCGCAGTCGCCGTTGCCGTTGGTGCAAGGGAAGGCGAATGCGGTTGCGAATGTGGCGGGCTGTAGGCATTTCTGGAAGGCTGGTGATTACGAGGGAACGCCAAGGGGTGATTGGGAATCGTCTTCAGGTAATGTATATGCGAGTTTCAAGAAGTCCTTTGTTGGTCGTTTGGGAGTTCGCCCTATATATTTTTGTCCCCGGCTTGAGTTTCCACTAAAAATACCAAAATTACCATTTAGACAACAAAATTAAGAGAAATGAGTTGTCTTGAATAGTGGGTATTTTTTGACCAAGTGGGTATTTTTTGACGAAAATACCAAAATACCATTTAGACGTTAGCTTCAACTCACCCTAAAGTTGATCCACAGACGCCTAAGATATCAAACTCAAAAAAGTACTACCACCGTGTCTAAATGTTGTCTAAATGTTTGTCTCAAAACGAGAACTTAAAAATAATGAATTTATTTGAAAAAAAATCAAACTTTTTTTTCATAAATTCAAGGAACTCATCATTCTTGTAAATTATCAGAAAAAATGAATTTTTATTCAAAAAGTTGTGTAATTTTTAAGTTCTCGTTTTGTGTACAGGACTTGGAATGGAGGGAATGACTTTTTTTGTGTGGTTTTGTGGGATATAGAAGTAATCCATGTTAGCAGATTTGACGCCAATGTAGATCACGGTGTTCATTTTATGTAAGGCGTGTGACGTTACTTTTGAATTTGGTGTTTGTCAGACTTGTTGACCTATCTAAATGTATTGTGGTGTATGCTTCAATGTGCCTCTTTTATGCTACTCCACCAAGTAAAGTGGTTGCTCTGGTGTTTCAGTGGCTAATGGCTTTATTTTCTACATTTGTATCCCCTAGATCCTGCATTAGGGTTCTGTGTGTACTTTACAATTCAGGACACATTCTTTTGCCCCCTTTTGTGTTTGTTGAGAAAGCCAGATTTATTAGGAAATCATCAAAGTTGTTTTTTTGCCTTTTGTATGTATTTTTGTTTCGATTGGCCAGTAGAGTATCCTATTGGGCAACCAGGTTATCTAACATTGTATCAAGAGTGCTGGCTGCAGGGTGTCCTCTGGATTCAGATGGCGCAGATCCTGTATGTTCCCTTGTGATGTACCCTGTTTAGTTCAGGCTGTTTGCCTCTCCACTTGTGAGGCCTGATTGCATGTGAGGGAGTTGGATAACTTGATATAAAGTGTTGGTACCTTTTCAAATAACCTAAGCTGTTGGGTGGTGATCTAAAAATGGTTTGGGTGTGATTTTGGCTTACAAGATGGGTCACATCAGGTGAATGATATAGTTATTATGAATCTTATCACTTTGGATGGAGGAAAAGGTTTGGTAGGGTGCCAAAACTTTCTTTTGCTTAATTATAAGGCTAGGCTAAGCATTTGTATTTTGGGTTTGTGGGGTTGAGTGCCATGTTGAGCCATTCGATTAGCATTTGCCTTCAAATTTTAGCTAGTAGGGTGGAGTTTTCTTCTCTTTGCCCTCTAATCGTTGCTTCTGTGTGTTCCTCTGCGTATAAGTTATAATATACATTGGCTTGGTTGATTTGGTCTTTAATTAACATTTAAGGGAAGTGGATATGAATTGGAAAGATCAACTATATACAGTTGGAGGTAATAAAATGGGTTCCATCAATTTTAACTGCAGTATCTTGAGGTTCCAAGGGAGGTATAACAATGAAAAGATATGTCTTTGATCAATATACTGTACAGCGATCAATCTATTGTACATGGGTTGTGCTCTTTTGTTGCTTCACTAGAATCACTACTTGAGAAAACGAGAAGATAATGTTCAGTAGTAACTACAGTCAAGCCAATGCAAACCTTAGTTTCTGACTTCCATTTCGAAAACTGGTGTGCTGCTGTAGAATATTTGCTGGATGAGATCTACTATAGAGTTAAATCTTGAAGTTGGAGCATCTAGATAAATCTTGGTTTTATGCGAAGGGATTATATTGGGACAATTTGAATATTTAGCCTTTATAGTTACCACTTGCTTCTCAAGTTATGACAGCGGAGTTATCAATTGTACAAGATTGGAGTGACCTTCCAATAACCAACTTTCCATGGGCTTATACGGGGGCAAGCGTTAAGCCCTTACCCAAGGTTTTCAACAAATGAGCATGCTTGGATAGAGATCGTTATTTTCTTTTCTTCATGAAATAGAAATAGAAAAGCTGTGTCATTGATTCCATTTACAGTAGCCACCTTGGTCTGATACTTGTGTAGACCCAGAGATTTTTGGTTCCTCAAAAGCCAGAGCATTGATATTGCATTATAGCAGGCACCTCATAGAGCATCATCAGAGTTGCTGTCTGTTCGCATGATTACAATAGTTGCTGTCTTGGCGCAGCTGTGATTTTCTTTGCTTGACCGTTTCATATCTGCAGGTGGCATGGATCGTGTTAGAATTCATCCCAGATTTCTTCACTCCAATGCAACTAGTCATAAATGGGTTCTTGGTGGTAAAAATGCCTAACCCAACTACAAAACTTCAATTTATTAATGCATTTTGCAAGATACTCAGTTCCTGTTTTCATGTTTTTTTTTTGTCTGCTTATCAATTTTGTTTGGTAGCATTCGCGGAGCTCTTGGACAATGCATTAGATGAGGTATCTCGATATATATTCTTAGGGAATATATTTTTTTTCTTTTTCAGCAGCATAATAAAGATTCTGTGTTAATATCAGGTTTGCAACGGGGCTACATTTGTGAATGTTGATATGCTCAAAAATAGGAAAGATGGTGGCAGAATGCTAATGGTTGAAGGTTTGTCTTTAGTTGCTGTTCAGTCTCTCTTCTTCGTGTTCCTCTTCTTTTGACGTCTCTCTCTCTCTCTCTCTCTCTCTCTCTCTCTCTCGTGTTGGTTAATTTGTCATAAATGATGTCAATAGCTTCTCCAGATGCTGTCTTCTTCTTTACTTTTGCTTTTAAATTGTTATCCTGCATCGCATATGTTGATTCGGATGTGGTAGGTTTAAGTTTGAGGACACAGCACTGAGTGAGTGGTTTAGATTCAATTGTCCTTTTTGAATATTTAAAGTTTCAATTTGTAAGACTATCGTAACTGAAGACCGAAAAGGGTCCTTCTTCCTGGCAAAATAACTATGCACAGTTGTGGTTTTTTTTAACTTCCATCCTAAAGGCTTTGCAGTATGTACCTTTCTAAGATGTATTTGAGTCCATATGCATGTCTCTCTCTCCCCTTGTGTACTTTTACATCGGCCCTGAAACTTTTTGTCAATGTCCTTTCAGACAATGGAGGTGGTATGGATCCAGAAACAATGAGGCAATGCATGTCTCTTGGATATTCTGCAAAAAGCAAATTAGCGAATACTATCGGACAATGTAAGCGTGCTATTATGAGAAATATGTATTTGATACAAATGTTTAGCTGCTTATTTCTCTTTTATTTTGATATCATTTATATTCTATCCTCTTTTTAAGATGGAAATGGTTTCAAGACGAGTACAATGAGACTTGGAGCTGATGTCATCGTGTTTTCACGCTGTTGTGGAAAAGATAGAAAGAGGTAAAATTCTACCCTCTTTCTAGTTCTCCTTTCATGTTGGTTTTGCAGTTTGAATCGTAAAATGTAGTCCTTTTTTAAGCTTATTTTATTATGTTTTTGTTGCTTCTTGATCTGAAAAATGTAGGCACCTTTTTTCCTTTTGCTTTAGTGCAATTTGAGAAGAGATTGTAGTCTCAGGTCATAGTGAGGCATTTCTGTTGTTCTATTAGGTACAAATCAAGACATTGTAATCTTTAGCCATACTTGCAATTGTTGTTGTTCGACTATGTTTAATATGGGAATATCCCCATCATATTGATATATTTGAGGGATGACAATAATTCTTTTGTTTCCATCTAGCACTATGTGAGGTCCTACCAGTTGTCAGGTTGTTCAGTTTAGGACTCGTGGCTGATTTATTTTTTCACAGGCTTAGCCCACATTATTTCCGTTTTACTGTTGCCTCATCCCTGTAGTGCCTTCAAGCTGTACAACGTCAAAGTGTACATATTGGTGCAATTTGTAATACTTTGTTGGATGCGGTTTACCTTCTTATATACTCCTTGCATGGGCCTAAGCATGTGAACAAGTGCCTTAGTTGACATCATCATAAACATTCTGCTTTAGGCAGTAAGAGATGATTGTTTTCAGAACTGGATGGGAATTGGGAGCACATGATACGATGTTATTTATATCTTCTAATTGGCAAGTGGCAGCATAGATTGTATTGGTGTTCTTCTGTAATCTATAGAGCTCTACTTTGCTAAGCTCTAGATCTTGGATAGGACATAGGGAGCGCTCTTTTTAGAAAGTGCTCAGGAGATTATACTAGTGGCTGACGTTGAGACTCTACAAAATATACTTCGGCGGCTTACTCTGCAAAATATACTTTGGCAGCTTGCTCTTTAAAAGTTCTCCACGTAAAGCTAAGATTCAAGAAAAGAACTCCTTTATTGGAAGCACATGACGGGATTCCTGTTGCTTCTTCTGCGCTGATTTGGTAATTCAATTGTTTCTGTTTGCTAATTGAATCATCGGCATGTTTTTTATAGGCCCACACAGAGCATCGGGTTGTTGTCCTACACCTTTCTGAGGAGCACATGGAAGGAAGATATTGTTGTTCCCATGGTAATCCTGTTAATCTTGCTTATTTTATTAACAATAACACGACTTCATTTTTTGTTGTATCTTGATTGAATATTCATCCTTATCTCGTACAGCGTAGGCGAATCTTCCAGCTCATCACCTATCTCTATGCATTTCAAAATTTTATTGTCTATCATAATCTTGTTTTTACGCATTAGAGTAGGCATAAGTTTGCACCTTGTTGTTTTGTTTATCTCGACATAGTGTTTGGCAATGTTCAACATTCACTATGACTTGTATAATTTTGTAGCTATAATGTTTGATCAGTTTTTTGTTCCTTCTTGTAAGGGGATACTTCTATTAGATAGTGTTGGAGTTTGTCCCTTATTGGTTAATTATCTCCTCAAACTAGTATATGAGCCTGGGTGGCCTCTCCACTCATTGTCAAATGCTTTTGAGGTGAATGCTTTAACATGGTATTAGAGCTAGGGTTTTGGAGAATTCCCCCTCCCCTCTATTTGTGCCATAAGTGCATCGTCGTTTGTTTGTGTTATGGATGTTTTTTATCTCTCCACGTGCGAGTTGGGGGTCATATGTGCGGGGGAGTCTTGGAGCTTGTCCCACATCGGTTAATTATCTCCTCCAAAACTAGTATGAGTCTCAACAGCCTCTCAACTCATTGCCAATTGGTTTTGAGGTGGATGTTTAACATATAGATTGATATTCATTGTTGGGCTCGTTTTCTAATCGCTTAAGCTTTTTGGGACTACTGGTAACTTAACATGGTATTAAAGCTCAGGTTGCAAGAGGTCTTGGGTACTTGCATTTGTTCCATGTTTGCACTATGTTTCTCCCCTTTGCATTCTTTCACAGTATGTACGAATATTTGCATCTCCACGTGCAAGATGGCGTTGCACGTGAGGAAGGGTGTTAGATAATGTTATGACAACCACAAAGTAGAGAGTAAACAAATCAACAAGCAATCGAAACAAGGATGCAAAGATTTATGTGGTTATGCTCAGCACAAAGCAAGAACGTACTCCACAAGCAAAGAGCGAGATAAGATTCACTATGAACGATGAGAGTATACAAAGAGCCGACTATATCCGTAACTCTGAAAGAAGCACCAAACGATATTCAGGGACAAAATCTCTGGTGGAACCTGAAAGGGAGAACAAACCTTGGTGGAACCCAAAGAGACAACACAAAACCCTAATATCAAGCCCTAATGTTAAATGTAATTATGTGTATTATCATGCAATTAGTTTAAATATTTAGGACCATAGTGCAATTATTGTACAGCATATATATATTTCCATGTTGAATGAAAAATAACTCTAAGTGGTTTTTCCTCTCTATTACGATTACCCTAAATCGAACATGGTATCAGAGCAGTAAAACCTGGCGATCTTGTTTCCGTTGTTCGTTCGTCCTTCTCGATCACGACTCAGCCTTGTTCGAACTCAGCCGTACTGTTCCGACATCGTCTAAAGTTGATCCGTACTGTTCCGACGTGGATCTGTACTGTTTTTGACGTCGCTTGACGCTGACCCAGCCATCTCAGCTCTCGCTGGCCCTCGCCGCAGCTCCGACGACCTTCGTCGGACCGTCGTTGCCCTTCATCAAACGTCTGAAAGATCGACGATCGTTGATCTGCTTTTGCTGTCGCTGCTGTGCTGTCGCCATCGCTGCTGTTTTTTGCCATCGCCGTCGATCAGTTCTATTGTCGGCGTAGTTCAGTTGTTCTCACCGACTGTTTTTCTTTTGCTGCCACTGTTGGGTTTCGACAGGTATATAAGGCGGACAGTGAAGTGTGAACAGGATTGTGAGTCAGTGGACTTCATTAGTTTTTACTTTGTATTGAATTGTGAGGTGGACAGTGAAGTGAGAGTTAGTGGACTGCTTTTTCTTTTGCTACATCTGGTCCCACTGCTATTATATTGAATAATTATGTCAGAGGCTTCAAAAGATAAAAATGCTCAGATTATGGAAACAGGTGGAGTGAGTAAGGTTGTGACTTTAGATAACTCTCCACTAGATATTTGTCCTATCAAACTGGATGGCACAAATTATTTACTGTGGTCTCGAACTTTTACTTTAGCTATTGAGGCTAAGGGGATGTCTGAGTTTATTGAAGGTCCTGTTACTGAGCCTACTGCTGCTTCTGAACTTAAGACATTTAAGTCTCATCGATCTTTAGCCATGACCTGGTTGTTTAACTCTATGAAAGCTGATATTCGTAGTCCTTTTTTGCTCCTTGACACTCCGTATCAAATTTGGACTATTGCCAAACAGACTTATTCTCAGCAGGGTAATGATGCTCAGTGTTTTGAGTTGAGAAAGAGACTTCGTACTTTGGATCAACACAATCGGTCTGTTGCTGTTTACTTCGCTGACCTAAGTGGGGCATGGCAGGAATTTGATTATTATCAGGGGTTTCAGGCCGTCTGCGCTGTTGATGCTGCTGCTTGGATAAAGAGAATCGAGAAGGAGCGTGTGTATGACTTTCTCGCTGGTCTTGATGTGGAATATGATCCAATTAGAGTACAGGTGTTGGGTCGTGTTCCGTTTCCATCTTTGGGAGAGGCCTATGCCATTGTTCAGCAGGAGGAGAGCAGGAGGAGTGCTATGTTGCAAGCTCCTACTTCTGATCGTTCTGCCTTGGTTGCTGTTCCACAGGGACAGTTTGGGCCTGGTAGTGGAAAGTCTCAGTCTGGTACTAACAGTGGAACCATCGACCGTATTTCACTCCAGTGTGATCATTGCCACAACACTGGACATACCAAGGATTTCTGTTGGAAGTTACATGGTCGTCCTTCTCGTGGGCGAGCTAGTGGACGTGGAGGTCGAGGTCGTGGTCCCGGGCGTTCTCAGGCTCAGGCACATGTTTCAGAGTTTGCTACCTTGTCTGACTCTGGGTTCAGTACAGGAGGTCAGCCATCTTCTGATTTTGTTGGCGGTTTCTCTCAGGGGGAGATGCAAGCTCTCAGGCGTCTTATGGCTCGAGCTGATTCTTCCTCTACTATAGCTCCTTCTTCCACAACAGCTCCTACTGCATCCTATTTTGCTCATTTAGGTATTCCAACTAGTGCATTTACTGCCTCCTCTGACATCCCTTGGATTATCGATTCTGGTGCTTCAGATCATATGACAGGTTGTTCCTCTGTTTTTGATTCATATTCTACTTGTTCTGGTAAGGATAAGGTTCGAATTGCCGATGGGTCGTTCTCTGCTATTTCAGGGAAAGGTTCCGTTCGCTATTCTTCCTCTATCTCTCTTTCTTCCGTTCTCCATATTCCAAATTTTGCTACTAACCTTCTTTCAGTTAGTAGTTTTACTCGTTCTGCAAATTGTTCTGTGACAATTTTCCCTACTCATTGTGTCTTTCAGGAACTGGAAACGGGGAAGGTGATTGGCAGTGGTAAAGCACATGGTGGTATATATTATCTGTAGAATGCACCTCACCCATCTCAGTCATCTTTAGCATGTGGACAAGCTCTACAGGCAGTATGAGTTCCACTCTTTCTTTGTTACATCGGTGGCATCGTAGATTGGGTCATCCCTCTTTGGGATATTAGAGAAACTCTTTCCAATTTTAGTTAACCATTGTCCTAGGGATCAGTTTTTTCGTGAAGCCTGTGAGTTTGGTAAACATAAACGCTCTTTTTATGCTCCTACTAATAAACGACGTGGTTCCCCATTTACAGTTATCCATTCTGATGTTTGGGGTCCTTCTCCTGTTACCTCTTTAAAAGGCTATCGATGGTTTGTTACTTTTATTGATTGTTATTCTCGTGTCACATGGGTGTACTTACTCAAGTCAAAAAGTGAAGTTTATTCTTGTTTTAAATCTTTTCATCGGATGGTGTGCACTCAATTTGATACACGTATTAATATCCTTCGGAGTGATAATGGGACTGAATATATTGATAAGATTTTTCAAACATATCTAAATGATAATGGTATTCTTTTTCAGACGACTTGCGTTGACACTCCACAACAAAATGGAGTAGCTGAACGCAAAAATCGTCATCTTGCTGACGTCGTGCGATCCCTTTTGTTCACTATGAATGTTCCCAAATACTTATGGGGAGAGGCTATTTTAACTGCCACGTATCTTATCAACCGTATGCCATCCAGTGTCCTCAATTTTAAAACACCCATTGAGTGTCTGCCAAGCAGTTGTCACGTTACAACTCTTCCACCAAGGGTTTTTGGTTGTGTGTGTTTTGTTCATGCCCCCAAACCTTCTGGGGGCAAACTGGGACATAAAGCCCATAAGTGTATTTTTGTTGGGTACTCTCCTACCCAGAAAGCCTATAAGTGTTATGATCCTTATTCTAGGAAGATGTTTGTTTCTATGGATGTTACTTTTTGGGAAACAGAGGTTTTTTTATCCTCCCTCCAAACCATCTCTTCAGGGGGAGCATCAGCAGGAGGAAGAGATGTTTACCTTTTATGGTTATAGTGAGGGGGAGAAATTATTCTATGATCATGGTGAGGGGGCGAAGGAAAAAACTGGAGTGGAACAAGTATCTGTCGAAAGGGACACACATGATATTGGTGATGACATTGAGGAACAACTACCTGCACAGTTGCAGGGAGCTGGCTTACAGAGGTATGTTAGATGGGAAAATAGAAAGTCTTCATGTGCATTACCACCTTGTCAATCACAATTACCTACTCCAGTTCAGGATTCCTCAGCTGACTCTTCTGGTAATGATTCTTCTCTCGTTGAACCTCTTTTTATGGATCCTGACAATCTTCCTATTGCTATTCGAAAGGGTGTTAGATCTTGTACTCAACATCCTATCTCACAGTTTGTTTCTTATGACCGTTTATCTCCTTCATACCATGCCTTTGTCTCTTCTCTTTCTTCTATATCTATTCCACAGAATTGGCAGGATGCATTCATGATACCTAAGTGGAAAAGAGCTATGGTAGAAGAGATGATAGCTTTGAAAAAGAATGACACCTGGGATCTAGTGTCACTTCCAGAAGGGAAGAAACCAGTGGGCTGCAAGTGGGTGTTCACTGTTAAGCAAAAAGCCGATGGTACAGTTGAGAGATACAAGGCAAGGCTTGTTGCCAGAGGTTTTACTCAAACTTATGGTATTGACTACGAGGAGACGTTTGCTCCGGTCGCAAAAATGAACTCTGTGCGAGCTCTTCTCTCGTGTGCTGCTCACTTGAATTGGCCTCTTCAACAGTTCGATGTGAAAAATGCTTTCCTTAATGGTGATTTAGAGGAGGAAGTTTATATGGATATTCCACCGGGTTTCTCTTCTCCTGCAAGTGAGAGACAAGTGTGTAGATTGAAGAAGGCACTTTATGGACTGAAGCAGTCACCTAGAGCTTGGTTTGGCAGATTTTCTAAGGCTATGTTGAGTTTTGGTTATAAGCAGAGCCATGCAGATCATACGCTGTTCATCAAGCGAAGTAATGGTAAGATTGCTGTTCTTATTGTTTATGTTGATGATATAATAATGACAGGCAACGATGTGGTTGAGATTCATAACCTTAAGTCTTGTCTAGCTCAAGAGTTTGAGATTAAGGACTTGGGATCATTGAGATACTTCCTTGGAATGGAAGTAGCGAGGTCTGATAGCGGTATCTTTATTTCCCAACGCAAGTATATACTTGATCTTTTGGAAGAAACAGGTATGTTGGGCTGTAGACCTGCAGATTCTCCTATTGAGGCGAATCATCATCTTAGTGGGGATGTAGGGGAGCGTACTGATAAAGAGAAGTATCAGCGACTTGTGGGTCGACTAATATACTTAGCACACACTCGACCAGATGTTACTTATGCAGTGGGTGTTGTCAGTCAGTTTATGCATGATCCTCGTACTTCACATCTAGATGCAGTTTATCGTATTCTGAGGTATCTGAAATCAGCTCCAGGAAAAGGAATTTTATTCTCTAATCATGGCCATTTGCGATTAGAGGCATTCACCGATGCTGACTGGGCTGGTTCTGTGGATGATAGGCGTTCTACTTCTGGCTACTGCACTTTCCTTGGGGGTAATCTGATTACCTGGCGAAGTAAGAAGCAATCGGTAGTCGCTAGGTCTAGTGCAGAAGCTGAATATAGAGCTATGGCTCATATGGTTTGCGAGCTCTTGTGGCTCCAAACTTTGTTACATGATTTGGGGTTTGCTGACAGAGTTCCGATGAAACTCTACTGCGATAATAAAACTGCCATCAACATTGCTCATAATCCCGTTCAGCATGACAGAAAGAAGCATATAGAGATTGATCGACACTTTATCAAGGAAAAGTTGAACGAGGGTTTGATATGTATGCCGTTTGTGAGATCTGAAGATCAGTTAGCTGATATATTCACAAAAGGGCTTGGTAGCAAGAGTTTTCATCCTATTGTGTCCAAGTTGGGCTTGATTGATATCTTCGCACCAACTTGAGGGGGAGTGTTAAATGTAATTATGTGTATTATCATGCAATTAGTTTAAGTATTTAGGACCATAGTGCAATTATTGTACAGCATATATATATTTCCACGTTGAATGAAAAATAACTCTAAGTGGTTTTTCCTCTCTATTACGATTACCCTAAATCGAACACCTAATAACCAAAGAAATGGAGAACTCCACAATAATACCCAAAGGAGCCTCTCCTTAATGGGCCCAAAGGGACAAAACATAGGAACCCCACAAGGTTCCTATTTATAGGAAAGCACTAAAAAATAAACCTAAGTCGACTTAGAATATGAATTATAGTCAAATAACCCTAAACGGACTTAATACAGGAATTCTAGTCACTTTCCAATAGACAACTTGATATTCATTGTTGGACCTATTTTCTAACAGCTTGAGTTTTTGGGACTACTGGTAACTTAACAACTTCATGCCTTTATTTTGTGTTTTCATGCATGTTGATTGCCTGGCTTATTAGTCGGTTGCAATTGTTGGCCAACCTGTTCAAGAACCCCATCGCCATCCTAGTTTTGGACAGGCTCATGTAGAAATTTCATATATAAGATTTGAAAATATTCAATCCTATTTTGGCTTTGGTAATATTAGAAACTTAAACTTCTTAAAGGAAGAAGTTAATTGGAGGCAAAAGCCTACATTCCACTAGGTTGAGGGTAGTTTTCTTTAACTTGGTGTCTTCTTTTCTAGTTGCAAGTGTAAGTGTTTTCTATTTTGGGTCAACATTTATGGGATTTTCCTTAATATTCATTTCTCAAGGAATGATGGTAGCTTCTTCTAGAAATTTCTTAAAATGACCATGAATTTTTCTCCCAATTTTCGTTTGCTCTAGAACGGTGAGTTATTTTCTTCTCCGAACCTATTAGAGCTTCTAGATATAAGCTATATTGCTTCTCCTAGTTTTGTACTCTGACTTTGAGTTATTTGATAATGTCTTTGCCCTCCAAGTCAGGGGCGGACTCACCTTGGGGCACGTGCCCCCACGCCTTTTAAAAAAAAAAAAATCCCAATTTTGTGTGTGTGTGTGTGTGTATTATATGTGAACATGTGCAAGAAGTAAAAGCTTGGTGCAGTGGTAAGTAACATGCTTCAAGGAAGAAATGGCGTGGGTTTGAGTCTCCACTCCCCTAAGTTTTTATTTATTTTTCAAAATCCACTAGAACTCTTTCACAACCCAGGCTTCCCCCACTTCCCAATGTCTCCAATCATTTGTGTAGTATTCAATATGAATCCGCACATTGTATTTGTACATTTTTGGTCCCCGAAACTTGTACTTATAGAGTTAATAATAGGAAAATAGATAATGAACATGTGATAATTTTGTTTTAACACATATAGTCGAGGTGTGTAAGTTTACCCAAGTAGCTTGTTATTAAAATACATATATACTTTAAAATTATTACATTAGCATGAATGCTAAAATTATTTTGGTGTGAATGTGCTTAACTGTAACTCATATATTACAGCGTCACAAAAAAAATTGGTGCCCCAACTATGTCAAATTCCTGGGTCCGCCACTGCTCCAAGTCCATTTAATCTGCTAATTCGGCTGAAGCTTATACGCTCTATTGTCTTCATTGCCACTCATACATGATGTTACGTTTCTTGCTTCTTAGGACTCTCTGATAAAACTATCTTCTCATGCAGCCAATTGTCTGAACCTTGTGCAATTCTTCTCTGCAAGAGCATTATCTTGATGACTTGCATAACATGATATTCTTTACCGGGTTGAATTTAGTTGTCTATAAACCTGTAAAAGTGGAAATTCTCTCATCTAAATAGTTGTGCATAATATGCATGTTCTTTACATTTCATAGAGGAGTATCCTGATTCCATAAACCCATCGTTTTTGTTTTCTATCTAATAATAGTAGGAAGCACTCATGTATTATGAGCAACTGCTGTTTTCTCTTGTAAATTTGCCAGTGGACGTTCCATATGTCTTTTCCCTTTTTCTGAAATCCTTGTCTCATCATTGTGAAATCTGATCTGTGCATTTTCTTCTCTCAAATTGCTTTACGAAATTGATGTTTTAGTTTGCCTTTTAATCACCCTATTCTTGTTAATGAAATAAAAAGCTTGACTATGAAAGAGGAGGACAAGAGTGGAACAAGATGAAGCGATCTTCTGCCAGTGATTGGAATAGAAATTTAGAAACAATAGTTCGATGGTCTCCTTTTTCTAGTGAAGCAGATCTTCTACGAGAGGTGATTCTTCATTTCCTTCTCCTTTTTGTCACATACTTTTTGTGGAAGTTTCTGAATTGGATATCTAAAGCTGTATCCTGCCCTCCATCCTGTTCCTGAGTCCTGACCCAATTCTGCAAATTGGTATATCATTTTAGGGGAACATTCTATTGGTATTCACTTTTATTGCTCCTGAAATTGCTTCGTGGAAGTTTTTGTAATTAACTTGGATGTTGTCATTGCATATGGTGGGAATAAGAAATAAGGCTTCCCCCTCTCAGAACATGTTTATTGTAGAACATGCAACCATTCATTTGCTTTTTTTGGTCCCTCAGAGAATCAAAGTTTTGTATCCATTTATTGGGTTTTTTCAATTGGCATTCATTTGAGAGTTTTCGAAAGGACAGATTAATGGAAACCATTATTTTCCTAATCAGGCTGAAGATATCCCACTTGTGAAGGTAATCTCATGGATTTTGTGAAGGCTTTTAAATAAGTTTTCCTGAAGTCATGCCAGAAGCTTTAATGTTTCACCTCCTTTGGATACTTGGGTGAGAAATGAAAAGAAAGTGGTGTGGTTTCTCTTAATGATGAGAAAAGAAAAGAAAAGAAAAGAAAAGAAAAGAAAGGAGTGTGTTTTCTCACCATCTCATTTGGATAGACTTCCACTTTCTCTTCTCACCAAATCTCACCACTTTTGGTGAGAAGCAAAAATGGCCTCATAAGGGGTTCTTGATTCTCACCATCTCTCACCCTCACTCACCTCTTTAACCTTCCGAACAAGGGAGAGAAACCTCTTCCTGTCCAGTTCTTTTCTTTTCTCTTGAAAACCCCGCATCCAAATGTGCTGTTAGTGTTTCAAGCACCTATGTTTTGCTTCCTCGTGCTTGCACTTTTTGTCACTGTGTGAATGTCGTGGACCTTTTCTTTTGGTTAAAAACCTCTGATTGAATTTGCTGCTCTATTTCATTTATGATTGGTGCTGGTTTGTTTTTGGCATTCTTGTTATTTTTATCTCTGTTGTACGTTGGTCATTTGATGTCTGATTCTAGTATGATTAATTATTCTCAATTCCTGGACAGTTCGATCAAATGGAAGATCACGGTACACGCATAATCATATACAATCTTTGGGAGGATGACCAAGGACAGTTGGAACTTGATTTCGATGCTGATGCATATGTATGCCTTTGGCGTCCTTTTATTTGTCTATTTCTCCTTTATCATAAGATGCCGAGCTGAATTACATATAGAATCTTAACATTGATATCTCTGCAGGACATTCAAATTAGAGGTGTTAACCGAGATGAGCAGAATATTTTGATGGCAAAAAAATATCCCAACTCTAAGCACTTTTTGACATATAGACATTCACTAAGGGTAAGCACTGCCATGCTATCGTTTTGCATAATAAAGATGATTAAGCATTAACTTGTGTCTGTAAATTGATTTTTCTAACATTTAGATATTTATGATGTTGTTCGAATTGTAGTAAATTCTGTGTAGGTTCCTCGAATATGTGAACTTGTTCCCTGCAGCTGCTATTGGGCCCTCAGCAATCCTCATTCAAAATATTAATCCCTTTTTAATTATCTGCACCATTTCGATTTATTAGCAGAAATATGCAGTGGAATGGCAGAAATATTTTAATATTACAGGGAAAGGGAACATAAATTACCATCCCGGTTCTTCCCTTATATTCCAGCCTTGTCTTGTGGCTGTCTAGACTTTAGCACCTCCCTTCGCAGAAAATGCCAGGATTCTGGTAGGATGGACACTTGACTTCTGTGAAATCTATTGTTGTATTAATCAGAAAGTGATTGGAAGACTAGTTGGAAAAGTCAGTTGATTCTAACAGTTAGTCAAGGTCCGTGAAACTGAGTATTCCGTCCGAAATAGGAAGCATTGGGTCCTAATCCTAATGTAGTGACCATCGGGGATTATCTGTGAAGTTGAGTTACATTTTAGGCGAATGTGGGTCTTGGCTGTGAAGGATAAATCTGACTGCACTGTTAGGGAATAAAACCCAGTTAGTTAACAATTGGCTTTTTCTTTTCTGGCAAGTATACTTTCATTTTGAGGGGAAACAAATGAACCACCAGCACAGGGGCATACCCCAGCTTTAAAAATTACAGACAGACAACATATGTCTTCTTACCACATACACACCAAAAAAGGAACTATAAAAGACTATGCAACAAGTTAGCATCTAATGGAACAGACTCCAATATATTGTAGGTTACGCTGCAATCTTGACAAGGACTTATATTACCAGGATTTGCCATCATCCCTCTTGAAGAGCTAATGGTATCTCTAATGGCATGTGTTGCCTTAAGAATGAGGTAGGAACTAGGAAGTGTCAAAAGCTTTGTTTTATCCTTCGATTTCTGTCACACCACAGTCCACGGATGTTATATCTCAGAAGTCATATGTTAGGAACATGTGTGAAGGATTGAGTCCCACACCGGACAAATAGAAAAATGGGTTAGACCTTAATATACAATTTTAGACCTTAATATACAATTGGATGGCTCATCACTTACAAGGCTTAGCCTTTTAAGTGGATATGAGTCATTCAATGTATATTGGGTCCATGTGATGTGGTCTGGACTCCGTGGACACTTCCCAACGGATTGGGCCTTGGCGCGCACGGAAGACCTCAAGTGGATCAGACTCCCAACAACATAGATAATTTGATGATAGAAACCCATTCCACTATTATTCTGCACAGACGGACAGACCCGGTGCCCTAGGCATAGGGCCACCACGTTGGGCTTCTAGTTTTTGGCCCGGAAATCAGTTCCCGTTTGGGTAAATCTTATTGCCTTCTCCCTCTTCACAAACATTTAGTGATGGATCAGTGGTAGGCGGATGCTGAAACACACGGCAGGTTCAATTTCAGACCTTTACATCTTCATGTTGGTACGTAACTATTAAAAGGGTTTTCTTGAAGAATTTCAGGCTGCAAGTGTTGTACTCAACCCCAAGTGGATGTGTGAGACCAACTTGACCACTGCACTAATGCATGTGGTGTGCTTATTGTTGACAAAAGTTATACCTATAGTCTACCTTTTAGTTAAAAATACACAAACAGATTTTACAATCTGTTCATCTTGTTCACTTAGTGCAGTTTTAGTGTTTCTTTTGATTTTTTCCCCTACAAGCTTATTTTAGGTAAAATAATAATAAAAAAAACTATATTTTGTCTTTTAAATTGTTGTAGTGAGATTTTATGGTTTAATTCTAAAAAATACATAGGCCCCATTCTTTGAGTTTGCCTAGGGCCTCGAAATGTTTTGGGCTTCAGGCCAGCCCTGATGCTGCATAAAACCAATCAAACTCATCCAAAACCAATGGCCCTTGGCAACTTGACTTCTTCTCAAAATAGCTGCCCATTCAGCAGGGACATTCAAAGAACAAGTGAAGATGAAATTCCGTACCGCCCCTGCAAGCCTCAGTCGCCTTAGTTGGTCCTCAACCAATGCACCTCGCCAGAATTACAATGGAGGTTCTCTTTGCTTTGCTGATTGTTAGATTAATGAATTAGTTTGTTGGACGGAGTTTCATTATTTATCCTTAGTATGTAAATAGTTAATTAGTTAGGACCTCATTGTAATTGTTGTATCTTGCGTTGTATATATACCCAGTTTAATGAAAGTTAACCCTAATTTTGGGTTTCCACAAATCGATATTGTCATCTCTCAACTTTACATGGTATCAGAGCGGAGATCCTAACCCTAACCCTAACGTGGGATTTCCCTTTCACCAAATCTTGAACAGTGTCGCGTGAACAGTAACCCGTGAACAGTGTCGCGTGAACAGTTCGGTGAATAGTGTTTTGTGAACAGTACCGATGAACAGTAGCATACTACTATATCAACCAGTTTCAGCCCTATTTGCCACTCAGATTTGAAACCTAGGGTTCACCGACAATCTTCTGGCCCTGTTCGGACCTCCGACCACTGCTTTCCGGCGTCGCCTTCCCTCACCGGAGCTCGCCGAAGTTTTTCAGGTTGTTTCACGTTCAAGTCAGGTACTTTCAAGCTTCCGCTGCTGCTATTTGAGTTCGACCGAGTCAGTTTGAATTAAACCAGTGAGTTTGGGCACCTTTCCTGCAACTTCTGGGTTGGTCTTCTCTTGTTTGCTGCTGGTTGTAGCATTTTGGGCGTGTAGTTATACTGTAATTCGTGTTTTATGGTTCTGTTTCTTTGTTGATTCAGAACATATATCGCTTGCCAGTGGTTGGTTTTTCAGTTTTTTAGAGGTTATTTTTTAGCCTAGTGAGTTTGGCTCCTGGATTGTTTTTAGTAGATTGTTACAACTATCTCTGGTTGTTGGTAGTTGATTGTTCGTGGATTGTTGAAGTTTGGGGTCCCAATTGATTGGGTATTGCTTATTTTGAGTTGATTCCCTTGATTGGAGTTGTTTTTGGGAATTGTTAGTATCTGGTACTTGTTCACTACCTTCTGTTGATATGGCGGGTAATCCTAACCACGTTCCAACTGGCCCTCTTTCTCGGGAGGAGATACAAGCTCTCAAGCACCTACTGGCCAGGCTTGATACTCCATCTACTATAGCTCCTACCTCTACTGCAGCTTTCTCTACAAGTATTCCAGCTAATGCATCCTCTTTTCCGTGGATCATAGATTCTGGTGCCACAGATCATATGACAGGCTGTTCTTCATTTTTCGATTCCTACTCTACATGTTCTGGTAAGGATAAGGTTCGAGTGGCAGATGGATCCCTATCTGGTGTTATTTCAGGGAAAGGTTCCATTCGATGCTCTCCAACCCTTCCTCTTTCTTCAGTTCTTCATGTGCCAAATTTTCCTACTAACCTTCTCTCTGTTAGTAGTCTTACACATTCCTTAAATTGCTCAGTGACCTTTTTTCCTACACATTGTGTCTTTCAGGAACTGGATACAGAAAAGGTGATTGGCAGTGGTAGATCATGTGATGGCCTTTATTATCTGGAGTCTGCTCCTCGTCCGTCTCCTTCACCCATGGCAAGTGGTCTGGCTCTGCAAGTACATACGAGTCCAAGTCTCTCTATGTTACATCAGTGGCATCGTAGATTGGGTCATCCATCTTATGGGATTTTAGAAAAACTTTTTCCTAATCTAACTAAACATTGTCATCGGAGTCAGTTTTTTTGTGAAGCCTGTGAGCTTGGAAAACATAAGCGCTCTTTTTATGCACCTATTAACAAAAGAAGTGAGTCCCCGTTTATGATTATTCACACTGATGTCTGGGGGCCCTCTCCTGTTACTTCTCTTAAGGGGTATCGTTGGTTTGTCACTTTTATCGACTGTTATTCTCGTGCTACTTGGGTGTTTTTACTTAAATCAAAGAGTGAAGTTTTTTCTTGTTTTCAATCTTTTCATGCGATGGTGAGTACTCAGTTTGATGCAAAAATTAAAATTCTCCGTAGTGATAATGGCACTGAGTATATTGATAAAGGTTTTAGAGCTTTTCTTGATGAGCGTGGTATTTTGTTTCAGACGACTTGTGTTGACACTCCACAACAAAATGGAGTTGCTGAACGCAAGAATCGTCATTTGGCTGAGGTTGCTCGGTCTCTTTTGTTTACCATGAATGTTCCAAAATTCTTATGGGGAGAAGCCATTTTAACTGCCGCTTATCTTATCAATCGTATGCCATCCAGTGTTCTCAACTTCAGGACTCCCATAGAGTGTCTTCCTAGCAGTTATCATGCTATCACTCTTCCCCCGAGAGTTTTTGGTTGTGTGTGCTTTGTCCATGCACCCCACCCTTCCGGAGGTAAGTTGGGTCATAAAGCCCATAAATGTATTTTTGTTGGGTACTCTCCTACTCAGAAGGGATACAAGTGTTATGATCCACATTCTAGAAAGTTTTTAGTCTCCATGGATGTCACTTTTTGGGAAAGAGAGTCTTTTTATTCCCTCTCCAAGTCATCTCTTCAGGGGGAGTCTAATCAGAAAGAAGAGATGTTTACTATGTATAATCATGGTGAGGGGGAGCACCTATTTTATAATCATGTTGATGGAGAGAAAGAAACAGTATTTTATAATCAAGTTGAGGGAGAGAAAGAAACAGTATCTGCTGAAGAGGCAACACATGGCATGGGTGATGACACTGATGGACTTCCAGCACGGTTGCAAGGCAACTTAAAGACCTATGCTAGACAGAAAGATGGGAAGTCCTCCCATGTGATACCACTCTGTCAATCACCATTGCCTACTCCAGTTCCAGACTCCTCAGCTGACTCATCTGGTAATGATTCTCCTCCTGTTAATGATTCTCCTCTCTCAGCTGACTTATCTAGTAGTGATTCTTCTCTTATTGAACCTCCTGTTATTGATGATCGTCCTATTGCTATTCGAAAAGAGAAAAGATCATGTACTCTACATCCCATCTCCCAATTCGTGTCTTATGATCGTTTTATCTCCTTCATATTATGCCTTTGTTTCGTCTCTTTCCTCTATATCTATTCCACAGAATTGGAAGGATGCGTTAGTCATACCCGAATGGAAAAGAGCTATGGTAGAGGAGATGACAGCTTTGAAAAAGAATGGCACTTGGGAGCTAGTACCACTTCCTGGAGGAAAGAAATCAGTGGGATGTAAGTGGGTATTTACTGTTAAACAGAATGCAGATGGTACAATTGACAGATACAAAGCTAGATTGGTCGCCAGAGGGTTCACTCAAACCTACGGTATTGACTATGAGGAGACATTTGCTCCAGTAGCAAAGATGAATTCTGTGCGAGCTCTACTTTCCTGTGCAGCTAACCTGAATTGGCCACTTCAACAATTTGATGTAAAAAATGCATTCCTTCACGGTGATCTAGATGAGGAAGTGTATATGGATATTCCACCAGGTTTTTCTTCCGCTGCAAGTGAGGGAAAGGTGTGCAAATTGAAGAAGGCATTGTATGGTTTGAAGCAGTCACCTAGGGCTTGGTTTGGCAGATTCTCAAAGGCCATGCTGAGTTTCGGCTACAAACAGAGCCATGCTGACCATACTCTATTCATTAAGAGGAGTGATGGTAAGATTGTTGTCCTTATTATTTATGTTGATGATATAATAATGACAGGTGACGATGTGAATGAAATTCATAATTTGAAGTCTCGACTTGCCCAAGAATTCGAGATTAAGGACTAGGGAGCGATGAGATACTTCCTTGGAATGGAAGTGGCAAGATCTGATAGAGGTATTTTTATCTCTCAATGAAAATATATTCTTGATCTTTTGGAAGAAACAGGCATGTTGGGTTGTAAGCCTGCAGATTCTCCTATTGAGCCAAATCATCATTTGAGTGGAGATATGGGCGAACGTACTAATAAGGAGAGGTATCAGCGACTTGTTGGGCGACTAATATATTTAGCTCACACCCGGCCAGATATTACCTATGCAGTGGGTGTAGTTAGCCAGTTTATGCATGATCCTCGTATTTCACACCTGGATGCAGTTTATCGTATTCTGAGGTATCTCAAATCAGCTCCAGGAAGAGGAATTCTGTTCTCTAATCATGGCCATTTGCGGTTGGAGGCTTTTACTAATGCTGACTGGGCTGGTTCTGTGGATGATAGACGCTCTACCTCTGGCTATTGTACCTTTATTGGAGGGAATTTGGTTACTTGGCAAAGTAAAAAGCAATCAGTGGTTGCTAGATCTAGCGCAGAGGCAGAGTACAGAGCCATGGCTCATGGTGTTTGCGAGCTCTTGTGGCTCCAAACCTTATTACGTGATTTGGGTTTCATTGACAGTGGTCCTATGAAACTCTACTGTGATAATAAGGCTGCTATAAACATTGCTCATAATCCTGTTCAACATGATAGAACGAAGCATATTGAGATTGACAGACACTTCATCAAGGAGAAACTGAGCGAGGGTTTGATATGTATGCCTTTTGTGAGATCTGGAGATCAGTTGGCTGATATATTCACAAAGGGACTTGGCAGCAAGAGTTTCCACCCTATTGCATTCAAGTTGGGCTTGATCGATATCTTCGCACCAACTTGAGGGGGAGTGTTAGATTAATGAATTAGTTTGTTGGACGGAGTTTCATTATTTATCCTTAGTATGTAAATAGTTAATTAGTTAGGACCTCATTGTAATTGTTGTATCTTGCGGTGTATATATACCCAGTTTAATGAAAGTTAACCCTAATTTTGGGTTTCCACAAATCGATATTGTCATCTCTCAACTTTACACTGATCTAGGCAGTATTTAAACTCTTTTGTTGATTACACATTTAGGCAATGGTGTGTGTTTCATATTCACGGAATCACAATGATGTTTTAGTGAATGAAATAAAGTAGGAGTTAATGCAGAGTTAAAAATTTGGAGAGAAGCGTTGGAGTCATAAGGTTCGAAATAATTATTAGTAAAATGGATCATATGCATTATATTTTTAGTATCAATAGAAATGCTAATGGCTGATAAGCAAAGATACAAAGCCATTGGTGTCTACCGCGAGGCTGGAAATCATTGTTGATTATTTATGTTGTTCTTTTGCACTTTTAATGCCTTGCTTTTTTACTGTGATGCCTAACTTAATTGTTGTGTTTCAATCATCAGAGTTATGCATCAATTCTCTATCTCAGAATTCCTCCTGGCTTCCGAATTATTCTCCGTGGCAAAGATGTTGAGCACCACAATATTGTGAATGATCTGATGATGACTCAGGAGATCACCTATCGGCCACAGACTTCCACTGATGGGGTCCCAAGGGATTCTAATGTAATGCTTGCGAGTCGGAAACTCATTTTGTTATACCTGATTGCTTTATTGATTTGCATTCACTGGGTAATGATTTTTGGCATTGAGGTTACAGGTTGTTGCCGTTGTGACTATTGGGTTCGTGAAAGATGCAAAAGCTCACATGGATGTTCAAGGATTTAATGTTTATCACAAGAATCGGCTCATTAAGGTTTGTTAAAGAATTTATATATGTGGTGATGCATGATATTCCTGGCTTACAGTCAGTTCTTTTTGGCCAAATTCTGTGTTTATCGCTGGCATTTTTTGCAAGTATCAATCTCAATTTAGTTTTAAGTTTTCTATAAATGAATAATTTTGCCCTACGTACCTCAAAATAAATTTTTGCGCTTCTTACATTTTGTAAATGTAAGGAGTTGATGGAAACCATTAACAATCTTTGTTACATACCGTGCTATTGCTTGCTTCATTGGTTTCATTAATATGGGTTATGCTATAAAACAGGCTTCTCTACAAAATTCCCACGAAGAATCGTGCGATCCTCTTGTTTGGAATCTATTGAAACACTATTGTGGCTCATAATCTCAAAATTGCCTCTGCCACAGCATTCTTCTGTATTGAAATTGCTATTTCTAATTTATGTTCCTGTTAATTCTACATAGTGTTGTTGACTTATTGTATCTTGGTGATGGATAGAGTAAGTACAACATGACCTTGTATAGGATTTATGATACAAATGAAAAGCTGCAAAATTGTTGTAGTTAAACTTATGGCTTCCCTTTCAAATGACAGACTATCTTCTAGACGTGCATGGGCTGGAATCTGGAGCATTAGCTCGTGTATGTGACTATAAGATGTCTTGTGAATTTTGAGACTGCTCTTACATGAACTGTTTACTTTTGTCAGCCATTTTGGAGGACTTGGAATGCTTGTGGAAGTGATGGTCGTGGAGTTATAGGTTTGTCTCATTTTTGCACTAGAAATTTGGTAGTTTCTGGTAGTTAGCTGACTCAAACTCTTGAGTCCTTGATGCTCATCTTTTCCATCGCAGGTGTGTTGGAAGCCGATTTTGTTGAACCAGCACATGATAAGCAAGGATTTGAACGTACAATAGTCCTTTCAAGACTAGAGGCACGGCTTGTACAAATGCAGAGGACGTTCTGGTTTGTTCATATTGCCTCTGTGCTTTGAGTTATTTTCTGAGGTTTGATCATTCGTTAATTTGGTATTTGCTGCTTCATCCAGGACAACGAACTGTCATAAAATTGGGTATTCTCAGCGCTGTCATCGGAAGGACATTATTAATGAGACAGGTATTTTATGGGAGCCCGCCTGCTTTGAATGGTAGTTGATGTAGCATTTTTCTTTTAAAAAGTGAGAAGTGCTCTGTAGCTATTACTTGCTAGTTGTTGCGAAAATTCTCAGTAAATTTGGCCTTTCAAATTCTCAATCAAGTTGCCTTCCATTTCAGGTTCAGATAAACTTGGTTCGCACATGAAACCAAAGCAGGGAAGAAGAGAATCAAAGGGACTTGTTAGAAAAGTAGGAAGTTATTCAGAACCATCATCACCAGATGTCAATGAATCAAATGGAAAATTTGTTCATATCAGCACGCTTCAACAGTCAGAGGTCATTTCTTGTCAGTCTATTTACTTAACTTGAATAAAAGATGGTGATGGACTACTAAACTAGATGTTTTTAGCTTTATGAGGAGAATTTATTTTTTCCTTAGTCGCTATCATACCATAGCTTGAGCCTAGTATATTATCCCTATGAATGTGGAGTTTGAGAGGTATATATGCACCATTTCTCTCCTTTGAGACTTTCCTCCTCATAATTGCCTTTAGTTTCTTTCTTTTCCCTTTAACTGATGGAAATTTTATAAAGGCGCGTGAGACGACTTTTTACTCTCTCTGCTTTTTCATTTGCCAGTTTCTCGTTTTGGTTCCAGAAAATGCATATATTCAATGCAAGTCCTCACAAAAGAAAAGTTTCGACATATTCATAGAAACTTGTTCTAGCGATTCTCCTGTTGTGGTTAATAAACCTGACAGACATCCTTGCCCTTTCTTTTGCTCTTAGGGAATAGTGGAATACTGAAAAGAAAAATTGCTTGTTTTATTGTTTATTGTGTTCCTTGTGAAGACAGCTGTTGCATCTAACGGGATGCAGCCCTTTCACAAATTTGCATCATCTTTATTTATTGAGCTTCTATTTCAGTTGGCTAATTGGCTCTTAAAACTAAAAAGGTTATTCTCATCGCAGATGGCACTTTTGTGTGTTATTTTGGACTCTCTCCGTGTCTGTGATCTTTGAGTTGCACACAAATTGTTGATTGATGTGCCTCATGGTGTCATCAATGTTTTTTCCCAAATTGCAGGGTAATGATTTCAATGGAAATGAATGCTCTCCTTCAATTTTCAAGTCAAATACTCTAAATCTGTTGAAAGAAGCAAACCAACGGTTGAAGGAAAGGTGGGTTATCTTCAGTGGCGGAGGTATATTGGGGTTGGGTGCAGCCAAGGCCCCCCCCCTGTATTTTTTTCTTTTTTGCTTTTTCAAGTATGAATTTGTTACCCAACAGGGTTGTCTTCACTAGCCGGGGGGTTTGCTCCCATTGTAGAGGTGTGAGTTTGATTCTGGGGGTAGGCCAACCAGTTAGGAGGTGAAAGTACATGTGAGTGGTTAATTTTGATGAGTATTGTATGTTCTCACATACAAAATTAGGAATTGGGGATTGTGTTTTTGGAATTTTTGAATACCGCCATTAAGACTTTTCACTAATTTGAGGTTGAAATTTTCCGTTTTAACTTCGGCCCCTCCAAATCTAAATCCTAGCTTCGTGTTATCTTCCATTTAAATCATGAGTATTACACCTCAGGTTCACTCACTGATCTCATATCTGTTTTTTTTTTTTTTTCCCCCTTTCCCCATAGATTAAAAGTTAAGGAAGAAGAGATTGCAGGTGAATTGGGGCATGATTTACAAAAGGAAAAAGAAAGGTGTAAATCAATTGAAAATAATGTAAGTGCTGCCTGCCTTTCATCGTATAGGATTTGTCCATTTCTCTTGAGCTGTATGTTTTTTCAGATCTTACTATGCATCTTAGTTTTCGATTTTCTTCTCTCTTCAACTGCCTTTCCTATGCTCTTAATCAGGGTACTTTTAAGTGTTCTTTGCCTACCATTTGCATATTTGGCTGAATATTACCCACTGCTTATTTTCATTTTTGCAATGGTGTTTCCGTTTAATTCATAGTTGTTACCAATCAAATAAGAAATGAATCAGATGTTCTTTCAGCCTGCGTGTCCGCCCAGCCACAGGCCGCGCATGCACACACTTATGTGCAAAAACACACTTTGACCTAATTAACCTTCAAGGGAGCAAATTACATCTTTCGTTATTACGGATGAATTACTTGTAACTGGCACATTGCAAAGCATGAGCCGTTTTGTGCAAAGGGAAAGGATAAATGTATTGTGAGGAGACCTGGTTCCATTGGAATTTCAATGCAGTACACTAAATGGTACCTGTGGTTCATCAGATTGAGTTAGCAACACGAAAGATTGAGGCGCTGAACAAGGAGCAAGACAGTTTAGTGGCTCTTTTCTCAGAGGAGAGGGAGCGCCGAGACATTGAGGAAGAAGAACTGAGAAGCAAATTAAAGGTTATCTTCTTCATCATATGTTTTTTGCTTATTTGCTCTTAGTAAATGACTTTTGCACTCTCCTTTTTACAATTTGCATTTCCTTTTTTGTCTTTATTCACATGTATACAATATTGTTCTGTCATGTCAAAACGTTAACCAAATGAAGGGTGATGTTTTAAATTCAGGTGATTAAAGACGAGAAAATGCTGTTGTAAAAATCAGTAGTGTGAAAGCTGCTACCTTCGCTCTCTACTTCTTAATATGCTCACAATTATAGAACTGTTCTTTTTTGCAGAAGGCATCGAATGTAATCCAAGAGTTGCTTGACAGGGTGAAGCTGTTGGAGAATATGTAGTCCCCTGAATTAACGGCATTATCATTTCTGGACTTGTGTTGATCATACACAATTTGAGGTAGAGTAGTTAACCTGTAAATTTCATGGGTTGGTAGCGAAAACCTATGAAATGTTGTTGTGTAAACGGTTGTGGAAGGTTGGCCTTTTGTCACACTGCATTCCCCACCATTTCCTCCTAATTATAGGTAACCTGTAGAGAGAGTATTCGAGGGGAAGCTTAATTAACTTGGAAGTTATGCATCTTTTGAAGTGAGACGAACGATGGTCTCAAATTTGTAACTCACAATCAAACGCATTGATGTAGTTTGAGTGGTTTGAATTTGATGGTATATACCTGGATTAAAAATTGTCTTTTGAACATTCCTCTTGCTGAGTGTGGGTACTACTTGTACAGAGTGCTATTTCATTCGATCAAAAAATGCACCTTCCCATATGGAGTTGAGGTGATTAATTCTTTTGTACTGTGGTGTTAGTCCTACTAGAAAATGCGAAGGTGGGAATTTTCAACCGGACCCTAAGAACCCACCCGTATCCATTCACTTTTAACCTGTCCAAGTCCGCATGTATTGTATTATGGGTCATAAATGAGAAACCAGATAAATCTGCGTGCACATGGGTTGAAAACGGGTTCAAAATGGATTGAACTGGCGCAAAGCAGAGCCTGGAGAAGGGGATGGCGGTCTTGATCTCCTTGGGAGAAATTGGGCCGATTATAAGCAACTACGTACGAATCATAGCCTCTGCTCTCAGCCTCTCGCTCTCCGGCCCCCTCTCTCTCTCTCTCTCTCTCTCTCACCGTCTTCCCTAGTGAGTGAGGTTTTCCGTCACAATTTAGTTCAGTCTTTGGAGCTACTTCTGTGCACGTCTAATTTATCCAATCAAACAACTGGGAATCGCCATTGACTGACTCTCTATCTCCCTCTGTCCTTGGGTTTTCTGATTAACAATCAAGTTAAGGCCTGATTTGATACTTCAAGTTTTGTCCCATTACGCCTTGAATTCCTCCTTTAATCTTCTCATCGAGAATTCGATTTCAATTCCCTCTATCTATTCCAAGTGCTTGGTTTCAGTTTTTTTTTTTCCCAATTGCGTCGTCATGAGCGGAGACGTGGGATAATTGAAGGCAATATACACCCTCTAGTAGGGGCCCTGCTTTTCAGTTTCTTTCCTTTTCTTTTTTTAAAGAGAGACAGATGAGTGGGAAAAAGAAGATGGGATTTTATCGGTACGACTTGATCCATATTTGACTCATCTGTATTTAATCTGCCTATTATTTATTCATATTTATTCCGTTTATATTTAATCCATGATTCATTTTAAGCCGTTCCAAATTTGCCCAAATCTGTCCATTTACCACATCTAACTTGAAAATGAACCATTCTTGTCGATGATGTCGGATTCGATATGGGTCCAATATAAAATGGACAAGGCTTATCAATTTCATTTGCTCACTCCTAAGTCTGCAGAAACCTTTTAAAAACAACTAATTTTTGAGAAGCATTCTTTATTTCAAGAACACAACCCAACAGATTTTCATTCTTATTCGAAAATTTATAATGTCCAATCCATAAAACCATAATCTAAAAAATAATTAACTTCCAAACACTCCTTTAATCCTTTAATTATATGAAAATTATTCAGTACCCTGGACCACACAAATCAGATTCACGAGTGAGAAGAATATTGGCCTCCGTTTACGGGTTTGCCCTATACAGGCTACAACTTGGGGGAATGGCACTATCTTTTGTTCCTCTCGTTGTTTTAACTACATATAAAAATAAGAACCATGCAAGCCGGATTCACGAGTGAGAAAATTTTGGCTTCCATTTATAGATTTGCCCTAGGGCACTATCTTTCGTTCGTTTTGTTGTTTTTGCGAGTTTTCAAAACTATTAATTTCAAATAGCATTGAATTATATGAAAAATTAGCTTCGAAACACTTCTTTAATCGTTTAATTATATGAAAAAATTTCAGTGCCTTAGGGAGCACATGGCAGTACATGCCTCTTCCTCACCACCAGATTCATATCCATGTGGAGTCCAAGACTAGGGGTATCGATAGGGATGACAACTGATTGATTAAGCCCGAGTTTTTGTCAAATCCGTACCGAACTCGAAATTTGAAAGCGAAAGACTGTAACGCAGACATTTACACTAATAGTATAATGAGAAAAAATTATAATGAGAACAAATTATATACTCCTACAGTCCTCCAAATCAATTATATTGCAACACGTCGTCATCTCTAGTAGAATTTATGGTTTAGACTCGAGTTGAGAGCTTTTTTTCTATCCTAGGGGACTTGGGGAGGAGGATGAATGTTTATGGGAATCGAACCCTACCCATATACATGAGAATATAAGGGAGACACTAACTACACTTCACTCCACTTGCTGGTTGTGGTTCAATACGAATATTATATAAAACCAAACCAAATCCGAATCGAACTCCATTGGGTCATTCAAATTAATTACCAAAAAATAACCTGTCGTCAAACATTCGGGTAAAAACCTCTCTGATCAATTTGGATTGGTTCGCACCCATCAGCTCATATGAGATTGCAATTCCTGAATATATGGATCCCACATAAATATTGGTCGAGAACTTAGAGGCACCTGTGATACTGAAGGTCCCGTTCTGTTATGGTTCATATTTTTAAAATATTTTTTTTCTATTTTATGAGAGAGATTATTCTTTTACAATATATCATATTTAATCTAAAAAATAAGTACTAATTTAGTTGATAGGATACATCCTGAGTAAAAAAATAATCTCCCTTCATAAATTACTATGAGTAATTATTGCCCGATTTTAAACACCATTACGTGACAGCCCAGCACCTTTTCGAAGCAATAATCTATCTAAGGGTGTTCGGACAAATAAGCCACTTTGGCTTATTTTTTGTCCTTATTCAAAATTTTTTCACATCACTTGGCTTATTGTCAATTTTTTGGGGATTATTGCATCCTCAGGACGAGAGGAATCTAAAAAGTAAAATTTTTTGACCGAAATCCAATTTTTTTTGAATAAAGACGAAACAAGTAGCTTATTGGCTTATTTTTGTTTTTTTGTGGGTTTGTTTGGCTCAATTTTGGCGGAAAAGCCAGTGGATTATTTAGAAGAACAAGCCCATCTACATGGTGGGACTGGGAACTTGCATTGCATCCAAGATTCCAAATGCTCAAACTTTTCTCTGATATCCTTTCCTGCTTCACCAATTTGTCTCCCCACCTTCTCTGCCATTCTCTCTCTCTCTCTCTCTCTCTCTCTCCAATTCTCAGAAGTCAGACTTCATTGCTCTGACCCTGCTCTGTCAGACTTCCGCTGATACTTTTTTTTTTTTTTCCCATTCATTCCGCTCTCTGTTCGCACCCTCGTGGTTTCCATTTACGTCGCCCTATTGATTTCCGATTCGCTTCTCAAAAACTTCCCCATCCGGCCGACGATTTTCCCGGAAAGTGTCGGAAAGTCCTGGGAAAGAATGAAGGCAAAAATTTCCATTCTCATGATTGTTGCGAGAGAATAGACTGGAGTGTTTCTACTTTCTATTTCCACGTAAATATTGCTATTCTCGCGCTCGAAACATGTCGCCGTCTGTATGGCTATATAATTGTACTCACTACCCTAGGGCTAGTGAGTAATGAGCTCGTGAGTCGTCGCGATTCTCAAGGAGATTGAATCAAATCCTACAAACCAGCTGGTTCTTTGCCATTTTGGCGGTAGGTTCTTTTTGACTGATTTGATATGCGTTGCTGTGTTTCGATAATTTTTCCACACGCATTCAAAATCGGTACCGATGCAGCTTTTTTAACTTTGTACCAGCCGAACTCCGTCTGGTCATTTCATATCTCTCCCTCTCTCTCTCATATTTGTAACAAGTACCAGTGTCTGATCCTTGAGGCCTGATCTGATCAGCCTAATGCGTGTTGTTGGGGTTCCGAAAACATTACCATTTCGACGTTAAACTCTTGGATCCGATTGTGTTTTCGTTTGCTTTTTGAAGATTAATCGATGCTTCGTTTCGCAGCTTTCTTATCTAGGGCTCGTTCTTGTCATGAGTTTTCGAT
Source organism: Rhododendron simsii (assembly GCA_014282245.1). NCBI lineage: Eukaryota > Viridiplantae > Streptophyta > Magnoliopsida > Ericales > Ericaceae > Rhododendron > Rhododendron simsii. Next base: position 28,488,899 of record CM024960.1, read on the forward strand.
GAACTCGGCCGTGCTCGATTTTTGTGCTGTGATTATGATGAGAAGTGCTCCATCGTCAAGGCGGCTAACTCTCGCGTTAATTGCGGCGATAATTGCGGTTGGATTACTGACGACGATTACATATCATAATACGGGTGTGTAAACGTGCATATATATATATATATATTCACTGAACTTACCAGATTCTAGCTTACATTCCTTTATTCCCCCATTGTTTAAGTATATCAATTCAGTCGGTTTTCGCTTTTATGTGCGGAAATTGATTTCTTATTCTACTACCTACTTTTCGTCTTGTTCTTGCCCAATATTAGTAAATTTAAATCAGAAACTAATTGAAACCTACGATAGATAACTTTGACGTCATTTTCAATGCAGGTCTGCGCCTTGGTCATGGTTCCGTGGAGGGGAGTCGAGTCGCTTCCGAGGGAAGTACCGCCATCTCTATTCTGCATCGTAAACTCCTCCGTCGTGGTAAGAAAATTTGTAGTAGTACCCATTTTTGCTGCAAACCAACAGCTCACGTCCCTATATCCGACACAGAGCATCTGTGATCAGATGATCATCATACGTACTACCTTCGTTTGGGAGTTCGTGTCACTTTTCAATTGATTATATATTGTAATTTATAATGTTTTAGGTGATTTTAAAAATATTGTATTATAGAACAAATCAAGATCTATCAAACAAGATTCATATTAGATATAAAATTCATTACCAATTTAAAGATATAACTAGTTTTTTTTTATCTAATTAGAATAGAATTGTGACAATTAAATTGGGATGAAGGGAGTACTTTCTATTGTCATATGCTATTGTCATATGCGGATGCCAGCTTTTTTTAGTAAGAGTAGTGGATTTTATTGTAACGTGCACCGTTAGTTGAACTTGATTCTCCCGCGGGAGCATTGTTTAGCTGGAAATTTAGAGCTGAATTGCGTCAAAATTAGACCAACATCGAAATTCTATATGACTATACATGTAACATGGTTAACGGTAATGCTAGACAGATGGAAAGGGATATTTGTTCGGACACAAATGTGTAGGGAACTTTGTAATGCGTGTAGGTATTATACGATGCATCATATGACACCGAACATTGATGTGTCCTTGTCTCGTTCTTTTCATGTCCGTACCATTATTGCATTGTTAATTCTCACTCACAAATTACTAATGATCTCTAGAAACCTGTAGTTTCGGATAGGCGGATGCCATCAACAGTGCATGTATGCTGTTTCACTTTGATTAATGTCTTCAACAACATGAATAGAAAGGATTATGCGAAAATAATGGTTTCCCCAAAATAAAAAACGCTAGTAACACTGCAAACTTGGACGCTAACATTTTTGTGTTTGTGCAAGTGTCTGGGTGTAGAATCTTGTGGACTAATTGGTCCGAGATATTGTATCTCGTTCCAGTATACACAGTTACGTAAACCTCCTTATATATAGTTAGGAAGAAAATTGATATGTGATTGTGTTGGAGAAGAAAGAGGGCTCTAGGAGAATTACGTGCCATTATTTGCCTTTACAAATTGATTGAAATTTGAACCCTAAGTTTTTCTATTGTCTTACTACCTTATACAGGAAAAAGATAGGAGTAAATTGGTTTTAGAAAGGCCTGGTCCCCCATTGGCAATTGGTAGTTGGTACCTTTGTTGACTTCATTAAAAAGTTGTTCTGTAAAGCGAAGTGTGGCTTTTTACTGATGTCTTCCCTTTACACGCCCTTCTCCGATAAGTTTGTAGCCTTTCCATTGAAAAATCACAATAATTTTGTTTGTATATGCTTTTACGCAGCAACTGATGATCAAGAAGAACAAGAAGTGAAGCCAAGTCGTATATGGGGAGATAGAAAATGTTCAACTTCCGACATAGTGATTAACCAGGGCCCCACATCACCCCTTCCAAGCGGCATACCCACATACACGGTGGAGATCATGAACGTGTGCGTCACCGGCTGCGACATCTCCGGCATCCACCTCAGTTGCGGCTGGTTCAGCTCTGCCCGCCTCATCAACCCTCGCGTCTTCAAGCGCCTCCGTTACAACGACTGCCTTGTCAACGCCGGCAGGCCTCTAGTCAACGGCCGCACCGTGTCGTTCCAATACGCCAACACCTTCCGTTACCCGCTCTCTGTCTCCTCCGTTATCTGCTGATGGTAATACCGATATAGTACTCCAATTAAGCTGACAAGCACATGCGTAAAGCCTTAAAGTAGGACTTTTAATACTAATGGGACATGCTTTGGACACATATATCCGGAAACAAATCCGTCCGCGACAAACGATACAAAATGAGTGTTTATTTCACGGAGGTCGTGTGGAATCCACGTGCATCGAACTAGTCCGGATGCCCATAGCACTGTTCCTTACTAATACAGTAGCTTCCAACGTATTTTTTGTTGGTCTTGCTTAGAGCTGCATGTCGATGCTGATGGGAAACCTCTACACTAAAAATGAACAAATTAGGAAACATGAGATAGATTTTTGTTTCTGTATTTGTATATCGATATAAATGGAGGAGAGAGAAAGTACAATAGTAGGCTAGTAGCCATGGCCATGTGGCCAATGGACCATGCATGTGGGTGCAGGGTTTATCATCTGAGTGGTTGGGTGAGAGGGAGTAGTCACTTTCATCCTCTTAAAATTTGTTGGGCTTGTGTATATAGAAGACTAATGGAAGGATTCTACTATTTCTGGTTACTGATGTGGGGTTGAACCTGTGCAATTGGAACCTTTCGTTTGTACAGTTCTTTTTCTGTTGATGATGTGACGATGACTTGGAAAGAAATGATTCTGCGATCATATGCATGGTAAGGAATGAAATTGGAACCTTTTTGACCATGAACTTTCTTTGTTTCATGAGTTTAAGACCTTGTTTCATCAGTACCGCTAAATTTTCGGACTTTTATTAATTTTGTCTTTATTTGATTTTTTTATTTTTTTATTTTTTTGCGTTGCTAAGTTTTACGCCTCACTTATTTACTTTTCCGATTCGCCTAAGTTGCTAATGGAATGGGGTCTAAATTCTATCCCTGTCCATTCCGGGCCCCACCGTGCGTCTTTTGCAGTAATTCAAACTGTCCACCGTGCGTCTTTTGCAGTAATTCAAACTATCAATTATGTAGAGTCCGTCGAGTAAACTATTCACACAAAAAAAATCAAGTTGATTGAACATCAATAGATATATGAAAAATTATATTTTTGTTTAGAAAATGAAGGGGTATGGATAGTTTAAACTTATCTAATGTTAATTTTATAAATCAAAATTTAATATTGAATGTATCTATTAATGTTTGATTAGATTAATTTTTTTGTCAAGACATCACTTTAGAGTACTATAAGATAAACGATTTAAATTAATATAATATATGCACAGTGGGTCTTACAAATGTTGGGTGGTGGAACCATGGGGTTTCCACAAAATAGAACTTAAACTCAATCTCATTGTTTTAGATTTGGGTTATATTTTTTGGTTTAATTATCCATCTCAACGGAAGGAGTTTAAAAAGTAAAAAAAAAATTATGACTAAAAGTAAAAAAAAGTTTACTAAAGATGAAAAAACTATCATATAGCTGGTTTTTTTTTTTTTTGTATAAGTGTTGTTTTATATGAATTTTTTAAAACATTGGTCCACGTTTTTACATTTTTCTAATTTCTCTCGCTCAGACAAATGATTAATCTAAAAAATTACGTGGAAAAGCTAGCTCAACAAAAAGTTACAAAAAGTAAAAAAAAAACCGAAAAAAAGTTCACAAGAATGCAACCTAAGAGCATCTTCAAGTAAGATAGCAAAACCAAAATATTTTTATTTTGGTGTGAGCAAAATGGAGGTAGTAAACTTGCTACGCTATTTTTATTTTTGCTCTCTTACTCCTTAAAATATTTTGAAGAAAACAATTCTGCAAATTGTGATCAACTCATCAAATCTAGTATTCATGATTGCTGAATTAATTAATTTATTAGTTTGGACAAAGTGAGTCGCTTAAAGTCAAAAAATTAATAAATATTTAAAATTTGAAGACTCCTTTGGAGTTTGGAGTGCATTTGCTTCAAATGCCTCTACAACTTGTCACTTGTGTTACCAAAGCTAATTTTAGGATAAAAATTTCCTACCTCCCTTGCAGATGCTCAACATCGATAATCATTGGCTAAACTGACTAGTTACTATTTGCTTACAAAAAGTTTTGGTTTAAGGGCTTCTTTGGTAACTTTCGTTAATTATTTATTCGTTTATACCTAAATTCAAAACTCGTTTTTTAGACGGTATTGCTAGCTGTTAAATGTTGAAAACACGTTCTAAAGCTAATTTTTTCCCACATAAGTTAGACTAATTGGATTTTGAAACTTACTATTTTGAAAAGATTATTTTAATTCTAGACATGAGAAAACTTTGAAATTTTTTTTTGTTTATAAACCATCATAGAAGGAGTAAACGAGCAATTTTTCTAAAGGTGGCAGGTGGCATATAAAGGTTTGAAAATTAGAACACTGTGGGGACAACTATTTTGTTTCTTCCAAAAAAAACAACTAACTCCTATTTTGTTTTCACTATGAAAACAATGGGGTGAACTTGGACACAATTGACTTCAATTTTGATACAAATGGTCCAATTTTTTTTTTTTCTCCTTTGACTAATCTTGAGGCCAACGCAATTAATAATGTGACAAATGGACGAATGGAGAGATTACAACTAAACCTCAATAGTCAATACGTATGCATGTCTTTGTTATGTGGTCTGTATATGTGAAACCTGGCCTCCCTTGATTCGCTCTCATTTTTTCGGAATGGGAAATGGTTGGCACCATCTTCCCGTAGAGCAGTGCAGAGCGGCCGATCCGGCAATCGACTGCTCAAATCTTAACCGAGCAACGGATAGTTCAGGTTTGTATGCGCTCAGATTCGACCCGAGCCATCCGTTCCAAGATAAACGATCAGATCAACGACTCTGCACTGACTTAACAGGATGCTAAACCGACTCAACACGAAGCTACTCGGCAGTACCCCTTAATTCCATTTTTTCCATATATTTTCCTGGATCCTTCCCCTACCACTAAAAGACAACCAACGCAGTTCTCTTTTCGTTTGTATATAAACCTCTACCATCCGGCAACCACTTGGTTAATTCACTCTCTCTTACTATTCTCATATTCTCTCCGTCAATCTCTTTTGTTTGATTAATATCGGGTTTGTTCTCGTAGGGTCTCAAAACCTTCTCCGTTTCTGTGCACGGTCTCAACAAGGTTATTTTCCTTTACCGTTATTGTTTTATTTATCTATTTTCACTCATTACTCCCAAATCCTTCCTCAAAACCCATATCAAAAATAAATCACATGCCCGCTATATCTGTAATATGTATGATTACCCACATATCTACTTCATATATACAACTTGGGAGGATTTCTTTTTCTTCTTTTTTTTTTTTTTTTTTTTTGAGTTTTTATCCCCTAAACTCTGTGCTGTTTGTCTATTTCGTCCTTAAATTGCAAAAATCACCTATTTCATCCCTCAAGTTCTTGATTGGAACCAATTTCGTCTAACGTTAACGGATTCCTTTTGTTTGGACGGAAAAGTTAATGAATTCCCCACTTTGGTTTAATATTTCATCCCTAAGCTATGCTCCGTTTGTTTACTTCGTCCATAAACCATGCTCCATTTATCTATTTCGTCCTTAAATTATGCTCCGTTTGTTTTATCTATTGAAGTTATCATCAGATAGATGCTCATAGTCATGGATGAACTTGCACAAGTATTTTCTGCTCCTTTTTTGAACCAAAATCAACATGACTGCGTAGATGTACCTTCTTCCCTTTCAAGTGAAGGAAACACAAATCACGATTCCTCTTGTTCTTCCACTTGTTTGAGATTGGAGGATGCATTAATAGGAGAAGAAGATTTCTCCGATGCAACTCTCAGGCTGATAAACCAGATGCTCATGGAAGAAGACGACTTGGAAAATAAGCCATGTATGTTCCAAGAGTGCTTGGCTCTCCAAGCCACCGAAAAATCCTTCTACGATGCTCTCGGCAACGATTACACTCCTCCTTCCAATCAAAGCCCTCTCGCGTTCGACTTTGATCATTCCCCTGGTTCCAGGAAGGAAAGTTTCGATAGCATTGATTCATTCGACAACTTCGTCGACGTGTCCAGTTGGCTTCTCGATCGAGATGAACGTGATCGAGATTTTTACTCTGACAACACCTTTGAGGAGTCCATTTTGGCGCCAACCGTCCCTTCAAATGGATCCGGTGAGGGGTACTCAGTGGAATCCCATTTTAGTCCATTAAAGGCTTTAGAATCCTCCAACGGGAGCGCGGGAGAAGAAGATGAGAATAAGCGGGAGAAGTCGCCAAATAGATCGAGGGAAAAGAAAACTCGTGATCGAGAGGACGGAGGCGATTTCGCGGATGGTGGCCGGGGTAACAAGCAACTGGCTAGTTCTGCTCAAGAGTCCGATGACCAATTTGAGATGTACGATAAGGTCTTGCTCTGCCCTCCCTTGAATCCCAACTCGCATCGGGACTCCTCCCTGTTTCTCGTTCGTGATCACTACGCCTTCCCAAATGGGGTCAACAAGAAATTGCAGCAGAATCAGAATGAGCAATCGAAAGGGTCTAACGGAGGAGGAGGAAGAGGGAACGCTGAGAAGGAAGGCAACGAAAAGGAAGTGGTGGATTTGATGACTCTCCTATCTCAGTGTGCACAAGCTATTTCAAGCGCCGACCACAAGAATGCATACTACCTATTGAACCAGATCAAACAACACTCTTCTCCTTACGGGGACGAAGTCGAAAGATTGGCACACTATTTTGGTAATGCACTCGAGGCGCGTTTGGCTGGCACTGGGGCAGCATTATATGCTGCTCTAGCCACCAAGAGGATTTCAACTGCTGATATCCTGAGAGGCTACGAGGTACATGTCAGAGCGTGCCCTTTCAACTGGTTGTCTAACGGGTATGCAAACAGATCGATCAGAACCCTAGTTCAGGATTCACAAAGGCTTCACATCATAGATTTCGGTATTCTGTATGGGTTCCAATGGCCTTGTCTTATCCAAAACTTGTCCGTGAGGCCCGGCGGGCCACCTAGGGTTCAAATTACGGGAATCGACTTTCCCCAGCCAGGTTTTCGCCCATCTGAAAGGGTTGAGGAAACAGGGAGGAGACTTGCGACTTATTGCAAAAGATTTGGTGTCCCATTTCAGTTCAATGCCATAGCAAAGAAATGGGACAACATCAATCTTGATGATCTTAAGATCGAGAGTGACGAGGTTCTTGTCGTCAATTGCTTGTACAGGCTAAGGAACGTGTCAGATGAGACGGTGGGGGAGAACTGTCCGCGGGATGGTGTTCTCAACTTGGTGAGGAGGATCAATCCGGATATGTTCATCCACGGAGTTCTGAACGGGGCGTGCAATGCTCCTTTCTTCATCTCGCGATTCAGGGAGGCGATCAGGGTCGCCTCTTCATTGTTCGATATGTTTGAAGCTACAATACCGCGTGAAGATGAAGGGAGGCGTATGTATGAGAAAGAGATGTGGGGAAGGGATATTATGAATGTAATCGCGTGCGAGGACACCGAGAGGATTGAGAGGCCCGAAACGTACAAGCGGTGGCAAATCAGGAACGTGCGAGCTGGGTTCAGGCAACTCCCGCTGAACCGGGAGATATTGAGGGAATTGAAGGGTATTGTGAAGGTGCATTACAACAAGAATTTTACAGTAGAAGAGGATGGGAAATGGATGCTTCAAGGATGGAAGGGTCGGATCATGTTTGCTCTCTCTTGTTGGAAGCCTATCAAGGAGTCATCATCATAGAATACAAGTCCCTATTATTTAGAACCTTCAACTGTGCATAATATACAGTGTACTACCAGTTATTATCGTCCAAACAATTTGAGCTTGAAAATTGTAGTTCCATCAAATGTTAATATACTATCATGCAAGTGTGCTTTCAAATTGATTTCCACCATGATAATATCATCAGGATTCCTTTGAGAGTGTCACTGGAAATACTATTTTAATTTAGAGCCTTCTTTTTAACAAAAAAGTGAAAGTAATTGGGATTTAAAGTGTTATCAAATCTTATCTTGAAAAATAAAAATGGGCAAATTTTTGATGTTTCTGAATTTCAAAATACAAGGATAAAAGAGAGTCAAAATTTTCAAACCCACCCATCAAATACTGTATTTTAAGTTTTTTGAAGAGCAATGTTGAAAAATACTACTTAAAATTGTAAAAACGAGTCCAGTGATAAAATTGTGACTCCAGTGATACTTTTTCTCTTCAAATATAATGACTCCTCGAATGATCAATTAAAAAATATAATAGCAAAAAATTTTAAAAAATAATGAACTACTCCCTCCGTCCCAATTTATTTGTCTAACCTCGAAAATTCAACTTTTTTAGGGAACACAATGATTACACCTAAAAAGATACAACTTTCCACATTTACCCTCAATTTTTCCTAAAGCAGTTATTTTATTTCTTTAAAGAAAGGGCAAAAAGGGAAAACTGATTCAATTAGAAGTCAAATGGACAAACTTTTTGCTATTAAAAAAATATAATAGCAAAAAATTTTAAAAAAATAATGAACTACCATAATAAAGTTTTAGGAGTGAGTTAGAGTCACAATTTTGTTCAAAACTATAAAAACGAGTCATTAAAATGTCATATAAGTCACCAAAAGAGATATATATATATATATATATATATATATGATTAAAAAAAAATTAGATGCTCCGGTGAACTAAGACACAATTGTATCGAAAATACTACGGCCACCGACAGTCGCTTCACCGACGGCTACACGGGGGCCACTACAAGACTTACATGGCAAATCTGAGCCGTTCAATAACTTTTTTAAAAAGAATTGAGTCGTTTGTGAAAAATTAATTTCATTCAATATATATATGCGCTCGATTCAATTTACCCCTTTTTTTTTTCATTCAGGGTGGTATCATCATCTATTCTAATATATAAAGGGAGAGCACCAATTTGGTATCTCCTGTCATATATTTTAATTTCCAAAAATACCCATCAAATGTGTGAACAAAATCTTTAAAAGTTTATGTACAAATATGTAAATTTACATGACAGTTAACCAAATCGCATGATCCTCTCTCCCATTTAACCCTTCCAAAAATACCGCACGTAAAACAAAATTGATTTACGGTTAAATAAACTTCTACACCTAATGACAAAGAAAAGTAAAACACGACCCATGCCCCACGTTCAAACTTCGGGCAGTTACACAACTACTCACCAGTTATCTGCCGCCTCCTGTTTGTGAATTTTTGACATTCCCACTTTGTTCAACTCCTACAGGTAATCTATGGAAGGAATGTTTTGTTATCTTTCATGGACGAGTGGTCAAAAACCAAATTGCTTCGGTTGGATGCTCAAATCCCGTGCATTCCTTCCAACCACTCTTCTTCCTAAATCATCAGCAAGGTCTACTCCACTTTTCCCTCATCTTCTTCCTTTACATCATTTCTCTGCCGATCCAAAAACTGCCGCGGCGCCGCAACTAGACCTATGTAAGTCTCTTTAACATATACGGAGTATCATTCATGCGGGTGTGTTAAAAAAAAAGGCTTACACAATATCTCTCTCTCTCTCTCTCTGAAATTTTGATTAGGGCGTTTGCAGAAATGTAAACTACCAAATGGGGGAAAAAATGTTGTACTCTGTTGTTCTATTGGATTTAATACTAGAGGCCGGGTGCACACAATGCGTGTGCAAGTCGGATTTTATCAAAATTTTAACAATTTCATTCCGTTTAATGTTTGATCAATTTTTCATAAAATTTGTAAAAATCCGACTTGCACACGTATTTCGGTCTGGAGAACCAGATTTGACAGAACATATTGGTCTCCTTTAAAGCCCTGCTAGAGGCCGGACACACGCGATGCATGTGCAAGTTGAATTTTCACAACATTTATAAAAATTTGATCAAACAATAAGTGAGAAGAAGCATTTATACAAAAAATATTATGAAAATCCGACTTGCACACGCATCGCGTGTGCCCGGCCTCTGGTCCTTGTAAAAGGATTTCGCTCTTATCTTCAACTCCACGAAAGGTTAGAGAGAGAGAGAGAGAGAGAGAGAGAAGCAATGGCCGCTGGAGTGGCTGGGGTAGGGCTGCCATCTTGGCCGTCGATCCCACGATCGCGATCTTCTTGCTGTTGTGCTGTGAAAATGGCCCTGTCGCTGGACGAGAAAAAGAAGACGTACACTCTCACCAAGTCCCAAGAAGCTTTCAACGCCGCCAAGGTACTCCCACTTTTACACACCTCTCTTTCTCTCGCTTTCTCCCCCTTCTTAATTGCTCCCGCTGTTGGAATTGCTGAGGTTGTTTTCGGTAATCCGTATGTATATGCGGTTCAGGTAGCTCAATTTGCGGAATTTTCTCCTAAGTCACGCAATGCGCGCGTGGGTGAGCGGAGCACGGGTGCAAATGTGAAAGCGTATTTCGAAAAGATTTCAATTTACTAAAATTTGCAAGAGCGAGGATTGAGAGCAGGAGGGTAGAGTGAGGATTGAGAACGGAGCAGAGGGTCATACCCATGGATTACGTGACTAATATTGTGACCGTTTATTGATTGAAGTGTAATTTGTGAGGTTAATTTGGAATGATTTCGCTTCTAAGGTTAATTTGCCTTAATTACCTCCTGAAATGTATGTGAGTTCATGGTGTATTTTTGTTGGATTGTTAGAAAGTGTAGTTTGTGAGGATTATTTGCTGCAATTTTTGGTGTTAAGTGTAGGCAATGAGGGCAATTACCGTTGCATGCTTGTTACTTTCAGTTGAATTGGAAAATGAGTTTGGCTAGATGGTGGTTGTTAACCTATGAGAAATATTTCTTCTCCTGTAATTACCCACTAATATGCATGAAAGAGGTATTGAGAATCATGCATTGGAGCAACTTAGATAATTATACTGAAGCTATGGTTGTTAACTTGTTATATCATGAACCGGCTACAAGTAGTTTCGCACAGTATCGCATGGCATTAACAAACTGTAAAAGTAGTAGAATTTTATTAACAAGCTCAACAGAAGTGGGCGGTAGTTTGCAGATTGTGTACTATGAATTGAATGTACTTCAGCCGTAGGTAATTTTGTATTTATTGCGAAATTTGACGGAATTTGTCCTGGTTTCGGGCCTAGGAATGTGGATGTGATGAATGAGTAGGTTGTAGTGCCACCTTTTTATTGCGAGACACGGACTCCGCCTTGAATCTAAAGATGGGGTTTCTGTGGAAGCTTCAGTATCCATGTCAAGAAGTATGTGTTAGAATGTAGAAACGTAATAGGTTATAACCATAATTCATCGTTATTTGTGAATTAGGTATTATATCTGTTAGTAAAGAGCGAAAGGTGTTTCTAAGTCGAATTCGATTTTTCAAAAGACTATAAATACCCATATCATACTTCTGTCAAGTAGGAAGTAGCAAGGACTTGTTTTTGGACCTGAGGGACCACGTTTTAAGGTAGAAGGGATGGAAATATTACATTCGTGAACATGTCTTTTTTTAGTGTTTCTTAGAAAAAACGAGGTATGATATTGTCAAATTGATAGGGTCCTGGCTAAATTGAGGTTAAGACGAGCAACAATTTTATCGTTGGTGGAAGGAGCATCGACGGGTCTGAATTCGAAATTTTAGTGAAGTTAGAATGGAAATATATTACAACCTGATTGGTGTAAATTGATTTTAACGAGCCTTCTGAGCCTAGTTTTGTCTTTGTAACTGTGCATGGATTCATAGTCTCGGCATTTATTCTTCTCATGTTTCAGTCTTTTCTTCCACTTATGTCAACGTGCAGTCTTTGTTTCAAATTCTAATCTATTCATTGAATTGTGGCAATAGGAACTGATGCCAGGAGGTGTAAATTCTCCGGTTCGTGCTTTCAAATCAGTTGGCGGTCAGCCTATTGTGATGGACTCTGTCAAGGGCTCTCACATGTGGGACATAGATGGCAATGAGTACATTGATTACGTTGGTTCATGGGGGCCAGCCATTATTGGTCACGCAGATGACGAGGTATATTTCTTCTATTGTTCCCCATTTATGTACTAGCAATATAATAGAGCCAAGCCCAAGAGTATCAGCCATCTAGAGGTTATTCGAGAAGATATGCTTCTGTTTCGCTTTGTTTAGCTGTTGGTGTTTAAGACGATAGTTTAGAATTTGTGGTTGTAAAAGGCAGACCCTCCTGAATACGGTCTTTAGTTATCAGACACAAATTTGTGCACCCTCTAAAATGTAATTTTAGGTGAGGGAACTCTTACCTTTCATATACGTATATATGAAATGGGGAGTCCCTTCATCACTGATAATCAGAAGTCCTTTTCCACTACTGGGGAAAAAAGGGGAAAAGAAAAGTATATGAACACGCTGATGTCATATAAACCTAGCAACTACCATCTCGCAAAACCACAGATGATTCAGCTTTTACTAGCTTCAAAATCCTCAAGAGTTCTTGCAAACAATCTTGGACTAACTTTTATCTTACAGGTACTTGCAGCCTTAGGTGAAACAATGGAGAAGGGAACTAGCTTTGGTGCTCCATGTCTTCTTGAAAATGTTCTAGCAGAGATGGTCATCTCTGCTGTTCCAAGTATAGAAATGGTCCGTTTTGTCAACTCAGGCACTGAAGCGTGCATGGGCGTTATCCGTCTGGCCCGCGCTTTCACCGGCCGCGAGAAGGTCATCAAGTTTGAGGGTTGCTACCATGGTCATGCAGACCCCTTTCTGGTCAAGGCAGGCAGTGGGGTTGCCACCCTAGGTCTCCCAGACTCCCCTGGTGTTCCCAGAGGAGCCACATTTGAAACCTTAACAGCCCCCTTCAACGATATCTCAGCCGTTAAAAACCTCTTTGAATCAAACAAAGGAGAGATCGCCGCGGTTATACTTGAACCCGTTGTCGGTAACTCTGGCTTCATCGCTCCAAAACCTGGTTTCCTCGATGAACTTCGGAAGATCACAAAAGACAATGATGCCCTTCTCGTGTTTGATGAAGTCATGACCGGGTTCCGTTTGGCATACGGTGGGGCGCAGGAGTATTTTGGAATAACTCCCGATTTAACCACTCTTGGGAAGATCATTGGCGGCGGGCTGCCGGTCGGTGCATACGGAGGGAGGAGGGACATTATGGAGATGGTGGCTCCGGCAGGACCCATGTACCAAGCCGGGACCCTCAGTGGAAACCCCTTGGCAATGACAGCGGGAATCCACACTCTTAAACGGCTGAAAGAGCCCGGAAGTTACGAGTACTTGAATAAGATCACGAGCGAACTTGTTGAGGGGATTTTGGACGCTGGGAAGAAGGCCGGGCACGGTATCTGTGGCGGGTATATAAGTGGAATGTTTGGGTTTTTCTTCACGGAGGGGCCTGTTTACAATTTTGAAGATGCAAAGAAGAGCGACACTGCGAAGTTTGCTAGATTTTACAGGGGCATGCTGGAGGAAGGTGTTTACTTTGCACCTTCACAGTTTGAGGCCGGTTTTACTAGCTTAGCTCATTCCTCAGTAGATATCCAACAGACTGTAGAAGCGGCTGAGAAGGTTTTTCGACAACTTTAAAGTCATGGTCTCTAGCTCCTTAACCATTTCTTCCCCTTCGGAAAGGTTGTCTTTTTAGGCTATTGTTACCTTTTTCTAGGCTTCCCTCGTGATCCAAAAATTGTTTATGATGTAACTCACCTTTTGTACCATGTTCATTTTTTGAAAATTATCATTGTCTATTCAATTATCTCATGGGTTTTCACGTCCCTCTATCTATTGGCATACATTACTTTCTTTTCTCGTATCGCGCCCGAGTTTTGTAGCTGGGATCGCACTTGGGGCTAAAACCGATCGTCTAGAGCTTGTTAGATGCAGTTAGTCTATTTGTTTCTTGTTCTGCTAGATTACCATTTGAAGCATATTTTCATTCGCTCGAATGATTCCTTATCGTTGGATGTTCTTTGAGCAATATAAGAAAAGCCCAATTGAATAATTTTGCTTTTGGGGAAAATAAAAACTGAGTGATGCGGGGCAGTTGGACTGGTGGATAAAAATACGGGGCAATTCCACCCGTCGTAGTACGTAGCTTTAGCGTGAATCTACATATATATATATACACACACACACATGCACCCATAAAAATACTAGTACAAGTTAATTGGAGTACTGTGGAGGAACTGTGAAATGCAAGCAGCCGTCTGCCCACCGGACTCGAATAACCTGCTTGGCTTTAAGCTTCTTCTTCCGGATCACCTCACCCCACTTGTTGCTAATGTTGTACCCACTCCCGACATTCGTAACGATCACCTCCCTTCGCTCATTGGTGTCGTCGTCGACAGCTTGAATCGCCAAGCGAAAAGGATCCGCTTTCAGTATCTTCTTCTGCTCCTCGTCCATCTGACCAACGATGCGCTCTTCAAATGGGTGTTTTGGGAAGTGGAGCTTGGCGTTGGAAACGGAGGTGTCGCTGCTGGTTAGTATTTTGCTTACCGGCCACATCTCCGGCTCTTGCGGCGCGTAGTTCAGATCGTTCATTGTTGAAACTTTGAAACGTCTTCGAGAGGAATTGGTAGCGGAGAAGAACAGGAGCAAGGCGGGCTTCGGAAGGTGGATTTTGGAGAAAAGGAATGACTGGACATCAATAAGAGCCACAATTATAAGAGCTTAATAATGTTGGATAAGAGATAAAGTATCAAGTACCGGTCAATTAATTATTGGGTATTCCGCTAACAATGTGGGTCGCTCATTGTCTTCAAAATAATTTGTCGCTATGTAAATGATTGAAAGTACCACAGAGAATGCTGAATAATTACAATGTGGTAAGGCGTTGCTAATCCCAGTAAAGATGCCGGCCCACAGTTTGGGAAAGACACAATTTTCAAGGGAATATCATCAAATTTACTTCATCTACTTTTATTTTTAGTTCTGTTCATCTAAAAAAATCAAAGAATAATGATATTACCAAAAATTATCTGGTCTGGATATTCGGTTATAAAAAAAAATAAAATACTACCTGGCTAATCCGAGCGTTGCAAGGATTTGGATCCTTTATGAGGATTCTTCCCTGTGAACGTGTTTTTAAGCCATAAAACCTCCATTAAAATTAGCTTAGATAGTGCTAACCTTTGTGGAATTGCATTATACTTATTAACATGAGCTTAGTGGTGAAAAGATATGCAGAATTCAACCTTCCACAATCGAGCCAAACAAGTCAAGCACATTATTTGCTTAGATTTGGCTTGACTTCTTATTACATGTGTTCAAGCTTGGCTCGAGCTCAAAGATTTTTTTGAGACCAGTTGTTCAACTCACATTGAAGTTTTGTGTTTGTAATAAACTTGGCTTGACTTGTGGAATATGAAAGTCAATCTCGAGCTTTCACGTCTGCGCTTAAGTTCGTGAAGTTTCGAGTTTTCAAGCTTGAGTTGAAGCTCATTAAATTCCAAAATAAAATGGCTAATATATAAAATTATATAAAAAAGAACCAACATCATTAATCTATGCCAAAAAATTTATAAATATAAATTTCAGTTTACTAGCAACAACCTGAATCTTGTCTTAATACCATCTTAAGAAAGAAAAGAAAACAACCTCTTAATTGCCACCAAACTACTTCTAAGAATACGACTAGGTTATCTCTGATTCATAATCTGGTAAATTTTGGAAAATGATTTTGTCACTCCTTTTTTTGTTAACATCTAACATTAACAAAAAAGAGAGTAGCAAAATCAGCAGCTTAAATTATCTATACGAAAGGCCAGATATCATATTTTGGAGTATTTATTAATTTACCCCTATATTTGTAGTATTCACAGAATGGTCATTGATTCACGAGTCTATCAAGCCAAACACATATATGCTCAAGTTTGGATTGAATTCATAGACAAACAAAAAAACATGATTGAGTTTGGCTTATTATAGTATTTTTTTTAAATGAGTTTGAACAAACCAAAAATTAAGCCAAACTCAAGCTGTTTAGTTCGTTTATCAGCCCCAGATGCACTTGTTGTTTTAGTGGTCAAATTATGAGTCATCACTAATAACCTAGTATCATAAATTGCATAAATTGATTTAAAACTAAAAACATTTTAAACACTTAATTTTTCCCCTTTTCGTGGTTGACTTTACAAAAGAGTACCTGCATGCACACATTTTTTACAAATTTTAGAGATTATTTTGTAAATTCACCCGCTTAAAGATACTTAGGGGTCCTTCCTCTAAACAAGCCAAGGTGGCTTATTTTTTGTCCTTATTCAAAAAAATTTCGCATTGTTTAGTGTTTTGTCGATTTTTTGGGGATTATTGCTTCGTCATGACGAAAGAAATCTAAAAAGTAAAAAATTACGATCGAAATCCGTTTTTTTTAATAAACACAAAAAAATTAGTTTATTTTCGTATTTATTCAAAAAAAATTAGATTTTGATTGTAATTTTTTATTTTTTAGATTTATCTCGTCATGACAAAGCAATAATTCTCAAAAAAATTGATGAAAGACTAACAAATGTAGAAAAAATTTGAATAAGGACAAAAAATAAGTCACCTTGCCTTATTTAGCCGAATGACCCCTTAAATGACCCCTTAGAGCATCTCCAACACAACTCTAAAACATAAAAATAGAGGATGAATGTGACATATTAAGGGAAGATCTTGTAAATTATTCTCTTATTTTGCACTTTATGAGAAAATCTTGAAGGACCCATGATATTTTTTACAGATTTGGTCTTCAAAATGAGAGTAGGGTCTCTATTTTTGGAGACCTAAAAGTAAATTTGTAGACCAAATCTCTAAAAAGTATCATGGGTCCCTCCAAGATTTCTCTTATAAAGTGAAAAAGAGGGAATAAATTATAAAATCCCCCTTTAATGTCACATTTATTCTCTATTTTTGTGTTTTAGAGGACAACTCTACTTGCATAGATTTTTGTGCACATATGATGCACATATATCTTTGTGAGGGCCATATCGGAATCTTATAAAATGATCTGAACTGCTCATCTTTTTTAAAATATTTTTTTGAGAGTTTTTGTAGCAAATCACCACTAACGGATATCAGTAGAGGCTTTCTCAAAATTCGTAGGGCAAAACAGAAAGATTTGCCCTACGATTTCTGAAAAAGCTCTTACCGATGTCCGTTAGAATTGATTTTTTACAAGAACCTTTCAAAAAATATTTTAAAAAAGAAGAACGACTCGGATCATTTTGTGGGACTCCGATATGAGTCCCACACAAAATTTATGTGTAAGATATTTGCGAAAACAACTGTGTGGGAATCATTACTGTTTAGATCAATTTTCAATAAGAAAAAGGAAACTCATTCTAGTACTGGAGAAAATCAAAACACAGTTCAGTGGTGGCCTACTGCATTCATATATCCAACGTATATATACGTGTTATCTCTTCGTTGTGGGAAAATGAAGAGACGGCGGGAAGAGGAGGAGATGGAGATTGTATGGCAAACGCCGGCGAACCCACCGGAGCGCCACGATTACATCTTCCGAAACGGTAAAAATTCCGAACAGTTCCTTTGTTCTGCTAGAAAATTTACTTCATACGCATTCATTTTTCTCGAATCTAAAGTTTCTGTGGCGGAAAAATCCCCTATACGCAGGTGTACGCTACGTGAGACCCTACCACTTCGAGTTCATCTGTCACGTACGCATTGTTATTATCGATGTCGTTTACATACCCACGAGTGGCAAAAACCCCTATTTCAAAACCCTAATTTTGATTATGATTGTTTTGATTTTTTTCACCGTAGGTCAAGAATCGATGGACAGGGAAGAACATCGTTGACCTGTTTGCCAAAGAATTCAGAGGACGGCCATATGATTACTACGTATCTATTGTTCTCTTTCACATCACTGAATTTGTTGGTTGAGCCTTTTTTGAGCTAGCTTAAGAGCATCTCCAGCCCTCACTCTATTTTTCACTCATATTTTGGGTTTTTATTAAAGATTGGAGTAAAAGCATCTTTTCATATGAACCCATTCGTATGGACAAACTCAAATCTAAGCACAAATTTGAGTAAAAGCTTTATTAATGACATACTCGTGAAAAGCGAAAATAGCCTTAAAATTTTGAGACTGTTTGCTTTGGGTCCATGGAACCAACCCCCTCTCTAAGCACGGTCCCCAATAAGTTTTTCCCCTATTACTCTCATTTCTCCATCTAAATTACTCTCATTTCTCCATCTCTATCTCCCCACTCATTACCCCCAAAACCTCGCTCAAAACCCAAACCAAACAAAGTCTAAGTCTCCCTTGATTTGGTTAAAAATTTGAATAAAACTCTATCTGAATTTGAGTCAAGGACTGGAGTGAGTTTAGAGGGCTTTTCACTCAGAATTTGATTCTAAGTCACTAAAAAGAGTCAGGGCTGGAGCTGTTCTTATAAGCCACATACTGAATTGTGGAATGTTGTCCATGTAGAACTGAGTTTAGGGTCATGTGTCAAGAACTGTAGGTTTCTGCTGTGAAATCTGGACGGATACAAGTTGATGGAGAGACGGTGCCTATTTCATACATTGTTCGTACATCACAAAAGATAAGCCACTTTGTACACAGGTTTGTTGTTCTCAATAAGTTGTCCGTGTGTTATTTTTTAATTTGAGTCCAGTCATTTCTTTAGAAGTTACAAAGATTCGGGTATTAATTTTTCGTGAGTGTGTGCATCTTACAATTCTAGTGTTACATTTGTGTCACATTCCATCCACTTGTTATATTTAGTCGTGCTTAAGATATACTGCTGTAAAATTATAAGGCGTGTAAATGATCTCCCAAAGCTTTTAGGCATGAACCGCCAGTGATGGCATGGGACGTCTCGATTTTGCAGAAAGAACCAGATGTGCTGACTGTATGTAAACCTGCATCTGTTCCGGTAAGGAAAAATTCTTCAGGATGGTAATTTACCTGCATTAGGTTTATTTTATGTTCTTCCACTTAACAACCTTGGCCAATTGTAGTTGAGATATGTATGCACTCAACCTGATATTTTATGTATTGTTTTAGGTGCATGCTTCCGGTCAATATCGTAAGAACACTGTTGTCGGCATCCTCGAGGCGGAACATGGCTTGGCACCTCTGTTTCGTATCCAACATATATTTTGCAACATGCTCATTTCACTAATACAGAAGCATATGTTGATTGTTACTTCAATTCTATGGTAGTGTCGTTAGTCTTTCAAAATTCCCACCCCCCCTACTTTTTTTTTTCTTCTATATTTGGAGTTATATTTTATCCTTGTGTTCATCCTGATATGTCAAATAATCCTTTTGATTTCCATGACACTAAAAATGTCAGCCATTCATCGACTGGATCGCTTGGTCTCTGGACTTCTTATCCTGGCCAGAAGTGCTTCTAAGGCTGACTTTTTTAGGCAACAGGTGAAGTTTATGCTGCCATACCCCTAATGGGAAGAAAAGTCGTGTTGGAATTCTCCTTTGTCAAAAACTGATTGCTTTACGTCTTCTACCGTCATATCTAGACCATATTTTTGTCACAAACACATAATCCGGAGGCAGATGTGTCAGTCTGCACTCTTCCATGTTCTTATTATTTTATCTTGCTTTTGTTGTGGCTATTTGCTACTCTCCCTCCCCCTCCTCCTGATGCTGTTTTAAAGTTCCCAAACATACATCCAATGGCAACTTCTAGTCATCTATTCTGTACCTCTTCCACAAACACACACCCCCCCCCCCCCCCCCCCCCCCCCCCCCCCCCCCCCCCCCCTTGGGGTAGGCATTGTTCATATTCTAGACTGAAGATTATGTCTCTTACATGTGCCTTGAAGTATGTGATGGTTTTCAAGTAGTTCTGTTTGATCCAGATAGAAGCTAGAGTGGTGCATAAACAGTATGTTGCGAAGGTTGTTGGGGTATTTCCAGAGGATGAGGTATTCTCCAGTTGAATCTTGTCAAAGAACTAATGCCACACTGATATACTGTGTTTGATGTACATTTGATCTGTTTCTTCCCAGCAAGTTGTGAATGCCAATGTCAATTTCAATGTTCGAGAAGGGAGGAGCACAGTGGAGGTAGAGATTTCTATTAAGCACATTGATTTTGGAGATTGATATTCTTCTAGCTAAATACAAGCACTTAGCAATTGCTTTATTTAGGATTTCCATTTCATCATACATGTCATGGACTTCAGATGGCATGGTATTGGATCCCTTGGTTCTCAAGTATCTTCTGAACCTTCCAATGGTTGAAAAAGAATTCGATTCGTACACACATTGGGAGATTAAACTCCCAAAATGGATGGTAAGGAGGAATACTAGATGAGGTTCTGAAGTTACTTTGGAAAGAACATTCTGACAGTTGGCCTTACAAGCATGCGCTCTCTCTCTCTCTCTCTCTCTCTCACACACACACACACACACACACACACTTGCGCACAAAAACACACACTTGCGCGATCACATTTGCAATATGCCTACTTATGTAATTTGGAGATGCCGTACATCAGGATGGTATAAATTTCTCGGGAATGCTATGTTCCATCTAGTACCATCTCACAAACAGGCATGGTTCTATGACTGCGCTTGCTTGTGACAATTGTTTTTTTTATATTGGTTATCATGATTGTTTCGCATCTGTCGGGCATATCAGAAGATTATTAAAATCAGCCTATTTCCTCCTATGATCTGCATTTTAAAAAATGTATTAATGTAAGATAAATCTGGCATTTAGCATCTGGATAATTTGTTATCCACAGTTACACCAGTTAACTACGTCGATTTTGAATTGGGAGAAATGTTTCAGTTGGCAATATTTATCAGTGACTTTCAAGCTGGTGGCGCCGCTCAGCTCTCTGTTATGGTGTGCGACTGAAACTAGTGCACTTACTATTGTGCAACTGAAACCCTTGCACTTATTGTTGCATGTTGCTCTATTATGGCTTTGCTGATGGGAAGAGTCATTTCTTGGTTGCAGGTGGAGTCTGCTGGAAATGCTCGTACATCACTGAAGGGAAAGGCTGCTAGTACAAAATTTACGAGGATTAGTACCAATGGAACTCATAGCATCGTTTTGTGTGAACCAATCACTGGCAGAACCCATCAAGTAAAGAGATTTGCATTCTTGATCACTAATCTTTGTCCCAGTCTTTAAGTATTCAGTAATGCTGTCGCATCGATTAATGATGCAAATTTCCTCTTCTGCAACTTTTATTGCTTTTCCCCCCTAGCTTTACATGTGCATCGACACATCTTGAGCTTAAAAATTCAAAAGAATCAAATTTCTGCCTTCTACATTAGTTCGGTAACGTAACCCATTTTCTACTTCAAAATTCTCTTTTCCCTGTAGATACGTGTCCATCTGCAGTATACGGGTCATCCAATAGCCAATGATATGCTCTACCTCTCTGAAGAAGTTGTTGATCCTTTTACTAAAGGAATGGGCGCTGATAGCACGGCGGGTGTGTCTGAAGAGGACTCCAAGGAAGGTTTTAGCATTGATCCCATGTGTACAAACTGCCCCAATTTGGCTCACAAGGGGTAAGAAACTTCTCTCACAGAACAATTTTTTTTTTTTTGACGAACAAGATCATCCTAGATATATTAGATAAGAAAACACAGTTAAAAAAAAAAACCCGGACCCTATTGGTCCGGAAATACAGAAATAACAAACAAAATAAAAAACAACAAAAAACAAAACAAAACAAAGGAAAAGCCGCCTGGAACCAAGACGCCGAAGTCAGACCTATCAATCACACTTGTGAAGGGGGTTGGAGTGGCCAAGTCTGGAGTGGTCAGATATGGACACAGAGCAAGTTCTTGGATGCCCTGCCACACCAACTTGAGCTCGTTGCCGCCGCAGACTGAAGGCTGAAGCCGCTGTAGATGCCGCCACCGTCGCTGTTGGACTGGTTCCAAGAAACCAGATATAGAACCCTAGATCTGGCTCCTTACTCCAAAAATGGTGGGGAGAGTGGGAGATCTCATCTCCCGAAGGAGAGAGTCTCAACCATCTCCCAAGTCACAGCCATGGCAGGAGTCAGGAGAGGAGAGGAGAGGAGAGGAGAAAGAGGGACCAGAGGAGAGTGAAAAAACCAGAGGAGAGGGGGACTAAGAGGTTGAGATGTAGGAAGAGAAGAAAAGGGGGGAAGAAGGAAAGGGGGGGCGGAAAGGGGGAGAGGAGCCCTCCCCGTGGCTGTACTCTCTCTCTCTCTAGATCTCTCTCTCAGGCACTGTCCAGACGTGAAACATCTCTCAGAACATTTTTAAAATACCTAGTCGTTATCAGATAGCAACAAGAAATAGCCACAACGGCTTCTGACAAGAGTAGTAAGTAGTATCTTGATAGCTAGATTACCCTGTTTGCAAACAAGCCTTCTGTGCTTCTCAAGAGACTATGCCACCCCATGGGATGGGTTTCCTTTCGAGTGGAGCTGTGCAATTATTTTTAGGGCCTAGTTCCTTTGTCTGTTGGACATGATATATCAATGTCGTGAGTTTTTAATGACGGTTTCTTCAAGTGCAGATATGATACAGATCAGGAGGGTCTATGGCTGCATTGTTTACGATATACAGGACCAGGCTGGACTTATGAATGCCCCTATCCTGAATGGGCATCGCTTGACTAATCCTTTTTTGTTTTTTGGTTTTGTAGGTCTAAATTTTGAGAAAATTTTGTTGTACACCATCCCTTTATATCACTGTAATTTATGATGTGGGCGGTCCATTTTTCCAAATCAGACAAGAACATGATTGATTTTGGCAGACAGAGTCTTGAATTTAGGGTTTGTGCATAAGTGATGTGGTTTGGAGTCTGGAGACAGTTTCTCCTCATTTTTAGCTATTGCAGTACAATGCTAGTCATACTCTTGAAATTCAGAAACAACACTTCTACAATCACACAAGCACATGCACATCTTTTTGTTTAGATAGAGGTTTCTGGGTTAGCTTACGCACTTCAAAAACCTTTTCATCCGGTCAAAGGCAGGCTATCCACACACACAATATTACACAAAATCATGGGATTGTGAGTGTGTGAAGTTGTGTGAGCGTGGTTATGGAATTTTTGATTCGGAAAGTGTACCAATAAAGACATGTTATCTCTAGTGGAGTCGAAGAGTTTTTCCACTAAATACAATGAGAGATTATTTAGTACCTCTAGGCACCATCACGTGGTGGCTTAAGCCACTTCTCATCACACATTCCATTCGTGTAGGTCCGGTGATGAGGAAGAAACCTTTTAGTTTAATGAGATGATGAAGATGAATGAAGATAAAAAAGGTCATTATTGTAAAAGGTGTAATTTACATCAAACACTCTTAAACTATTGCTCCGAAATGAGTGGACCTGTAATGTTTACACTCAGACATTCCCTTTTCAAGTTTATGGATTCGATTTTGGAGCAAATGGTGTTAATTGAAAATATAGAATTACCTTCCTTTCCTTCAATAACCAACATCACCATTCTGCAAACCCCAAAATTCGCATATAACTAACCTGCCAACTTTGGGTACCACGACTACCATCAAGGCATCAACAAAGTTACCTTTGTACTGTCCTTACCATCCACCTGTAACCATTGCCACCTAACCACTCCTACAATGGCCATCCACCCCAACCACGAATGTAGGCACCACCCACCACCCAGAAATCCCAAACTTAAAGGTCTGTAATTATGGCGAAAATCCTCCGATTCAGTCTCTTCACAGGCTCCTCTAACTATAGTAATTCATAATTGCGACGTTCTTTTGAGAGAAGATTACTATAGGTATGTTGGAGATGTGTGCAAGAGAAGAGAGGATGTGTCCCATTGTTTGATTTACCATTGGAATGCCAAGACTTGAAGTGCATTGTTGTCTTTAAACTCCATCAATCATGTCATGTGCTTGGCACATGGCCTTTCCCTTCCAAAATCATGCAGATTACCAAGGGTGCCAAAACCTAAATTGATTAAGGGGGTTAAGTGCCCAAGTTTAAAGAACAGGGGTAACTCGTTTCTGAGCAATAGTTCAAGGGGGATTATTGTAAGGGACAACACCGAATAGTTTGTGTTTCACGAGCGATTTATTTCAATGATCCAAACTGTTTATTTTGTAGAGCTCATTGAGAACATTAATCTTGCAAAAATCATGCAAATCAAATATCGATTAATACCTGTTCGGAATGCGTTTAGGTTTATAAAAAACAGTTCGGCCACCTATTTTAAATCCATGAAACCCACTTTTACTACGGGTAAATTCATTTCAAACAAGTATTAACCAGCATCCGATCTTGATAATGTTTCTATCTGACATATGTTCTCGATAAGCTCTAAAAAATAAACATTTCCGATCATTAAATTGAATCGTGCTCGTGCCGGCATAATCCATACAGTAAAGTGCAATTCGCAAAAGAGAATAAATTCTTTACACCGCTGGTGTAAACATTTTTTTCCTCCAAATCAATTGCATTGCGCCACATCGCCATGTTTTATTAATTGAGACTACTGTTTTGACACGTGTCACAGTGCAATTGATTTGAAGGAAACAAATATTTATATCGACGGTGTAAAAAATTTATTGAAGGAGACTTTCCTGACAATAATCAAGGAGGCTTGAAAGAGAATCGTGGGCGCTCGAATATAAAATATTTTCTTTGTAATTTTTCTTGCACGTGACTACATGAGCACAGAGAATCGAGTGTCCTCGAATTTTAAATACTACTATTTTGTCTTATTGTTCTCCTTAAAATAATTCACACTCCTTTTTAGTATTTATTTGTACTCTTTTCTGCGTGTGATTATATTTGGAACCCTACTATGGAAATAGACCATAGCCATTGATGGGCATGCGGGGTCCATTCCTGGACCGCATGGGTGATCCGAATTGTTCAATAATTTTCAAATAAACAACTGAGCGAGCCCTTAAAAATCAGCTGAATGCGATATATGTAGGTGTCCAATCAAATTTTTTATTTTTTCATGAATCCGGAATTGGAATGAAAAAAATGGAAGATTGGATCAAGTACCTACACATATCAGATTGACTTGATTTTTCACGGGGCCATTTGTTTTTTTTAAAAAATTCTTGAATGGATCTGATCATCTGTGTGGGATCCAGAGTGAGCTCGCCTACCTGGCGGTGGCCTTAGAGTTTTCGATATATTTGAGCGTGCTTTGGTGATGTTTATTATTACAGAGAGAGAGAGAGAGAGAGAGAGAGAGAGAGAGAGAAAAGTGAGAAAGGCTGTCCATGTGAAGGACTCCGGGTTGGTGTTGTGTGGACCTGAGGTGCTGTAGTGCACTTGTCACACTATATGTGTAGTGTAACCAATCTGACCGTCCATTTTGGAAATGGACAGCTCGAATTTTCATCCTAACAATAGACGATTGGGATTTGTAGAAGCTCGAATTATATTCAACCATTCATTGTCAAGATCGATGGCCCGTGTGCGCCTTACAGGACCTTGCACTACAAGATTTTCTAATCCGTATTATGCAGTGAGGGCCACTCTGATTTTTTTTTTTTTTAAATTCTTGAATGGATCGGATCATTCGTGTGGGATCCAGAGTGAGTCTGCATACCCGTCAGTGGCCTTAGAGTTTCCGTTATATTTGAGCGTGCTTTGGCGACGTTTATTAGTATTATAGTATTACACTGAGAGAGAGAAGTCAGAAAGGCTGTTCATGTGAAGGACTTTGGGTTGGTGTTGTGTGGACTCGGGGTGCTGTAGTGCACCTCCCATATTACACCTATAGTGTGGCTAATTCGACCGTTCATCTTGGCAATAGATGACTCGGATTTTCATTCAAATAATGGACGGGTAGGATTTGTAGAAATTCGAATTATATCCAACCATTCATTGTCAAGATCAATAACACGTGTGCGTCCTACAGGGTGCTTTACAAGACCTTGCACTCCAAAATTTTACAATCCATATTGTACAATGAGATGCCCAATATTGTGTTGCACACGCTACTGCACAACACCATCTTCAATTCGTCCACGTGAAAGACAGGAAAAAGATCCCGACAAAAGACACACAACAATTCAGACAAAAGAAAAAGGGTACAAAGATTTCCTCAAACTTTATTTTCTCACCTATCAAAACACATTTTACACAGCAATACCCATTTCCTCTCGGATTTTCCTTCACCGGTCACGATCCATGAAATCCATCGTCCACCGTGCCAGATTCCTTTTCCTCTGCCTCCTCTTCACCACTGTACTGCTCCTCCTGCTTCTCAGCCGGATCTCCGATGATGCCCCTACCGGACTCTCCGTTCCGGCCGAAACCCTGTCCGAACCGGTGAGAGTGAACCGAAGCTCACTGCGGCCGGCGGTTCAGCCCTCTTGCGCCACGGTCGAAGAGATGGGGGAGGAAGCGTATTCCAAGGACGCGTCTTGGAAGGAGAGCCTCAGAGTTCGTTGGATCATTCGTGACCATTTCGATTTTCACGGTACCGTTTTGGTTATGTTTTTGCTTCCCCTTTCTTTCTTTTTTTTGTTTTTGATTTGTTTGGTTGTGAAGAGAACGGAGGAAAAGAAAATTCCAATGAAGGGCAAGGTTGACGTGCAATGCTGTTTTAAAGTTGTCTTCCTAGCATTGCCTAATTTCTCTGTTTTAGCAAAATACTGTCAGACTCTGTTTAATGCTAGCTTCATGGACTGGATACTTGATGGAACTTCAGTGAGCATGATATCTGCGAGATTTGTGGTTTGCCAAAATTTGTCTCTAGATTTAGGGCATTGCTAGTTCTGGTTGTGAATTTGGACTCTGTTTGTTTCTATGTTGAAATCAAATGACATGTTACTCATTTTCCGGCGTTTAGTTGTAGGGTTGTACCAAATTATGATGAGAAACAATTAACAGCTGAGATTTCCAAATGTATTTTGCGAATTTCACTTCATTAAGCTTATCACCTTAGGAGAGAACAGAAATTTCACTATGAAACACAGCCAAGTCCTTAGTGAATTACTTCATATTTTTCTGTGGGAGAATGCCCATGTTCGGGTAAGTTATATACGCATCTTAAATGGGCATTTTGTGTGGTCGGGGAATTTGGTGCAGACTATGAGGTGGCATTTGGTGGGAATGATTACATTTTGTGGCAATGTTATCGAGGAGCTTGTAGCGTGTGAGACAAAGATTGAACATTGTTTGGTAAAATATTTTCCAAATACTACACAAACACCAAATATAACGTCCAAAACATACTCTTGAAGAGTCCTAACGTGGAAAACATTTTTCTCTGCACAGTATTTATAGCCAAACAGCCTTAATTCCTTAAATCTGCGTGTTATCAGGGTTCAATTTCAGAGGGAAATGAATTTTATTGCTTGAGGACTTGGGTGTTGGAGTCACCGATTATAGTTATATGACTTTTCTGGTAAACTCATAGAAATAACTGTACCAGATCCAATTGTAGTTGGCTCGTATATTAAATTTCTTCTGGTGAATAGTACACCCTTTTGTATTGAATGGATCACTGAATGAGGGCTCCTTGGATCACCATGTTGTTGAAGTGTGTGGAAGCTTCGTTGATTTACATTTGCCTTGGTATCAAAGGTTGATTTTTGTAGGAGATACCCCTTTGCCTGCTTTCATTATGTTACAGAGGTTACGGTATGTGTGATGGCAACATTCAATGAACAAGTCCGAATTTCAGTAATCAATATCTGTGTTCCTATTTCAGGTGCTCCTAGAGTTCGGGGACTGCCACCTGAGCAGTTCTGCAAACAAGGTTTTGTGTTGGGGAAAGCATCAGAAGCAGGTTTCGGAAATGAGATGTACAAGATATTGACTGCTGCTGGATTAAGCATCATGTTAAACCGGTCACTTATCATCGGGCAAACCAGGCATATTGGTCCTTTCTCATGCCTTCCTTTCTTCATTTTGTTATGATTTTTTAGCTGTCACTTTGTTTATTGATTTGTTTTTGAGTTCTAGCACTACATATAGAGTGGCGCATAGATTATCTACTGCCTGTGTAAATTAACGTTGGATAGTCATTACTTCTTCCAGTTGAATGTGTCAGTGTCTCAGTCTCTTGCTGGTGGTGGTTGTTTCTGCTCCAATGTTGTTAATGACTCAACTCTTCTCCCGTTGTGACATCAAGCGTCGTAGTTGTTGATTTCTAAAATGTTAGCATTTCTCATTGTCATGCAAAACTCGAGCCATATATGATTCCCACACAGTTTTAGGTTTAACTTGAGTCACTTGACAATATGCCCTCAGTACGTAACTGGCATCGAGGTTTGTGTGCTAAAAACTGATATACTTGCATTCTGCAGGGGGAAATTCCCATTTGAGAGTTACCTTTCTTATACCAACCTTGCTTTTACCATGAAAGAAGTGAAGCATCTATGGAGATTGAATGACTGTATGGGGAAGTATGGAAGGCGTCTGAATGTGAGGACAGACGATTTTGAGAAGCCCACGGGAACAAATGCCCTTTGCAGTAATTGGAGAACATGGAAACAGCCAATCATATGGTAAACGAAGAACAGTAATTATGCTATCAGCTTCTGAGTTTTTTTGTGTTTGTCATGTGGGTTCCTCCATCAGGTTTCAAGGTACAACTGATGCTGTAGCCGCTCAGTTCTTCTTGAAGAATATACACACTCAAATGAGTAGTGCCGGTTCTGCTTTATTTGGAAAGACTCAACATCTTCATTCTAGACCGAATACATTTGGAGAGTTGATGCGAGCAATCATATCTCCTTCAAAAAGTGTTGAAGAAGCTGTCAACTGGGTGCTTAATGGAGGTCCTGATCCTCATCTTGCCTTGCACATGCGCATGCTAATGAACAGGTACTTCTAGATTTTCTATTTGACTGGTGTTAATTTGCTAGTGGAGAAGCAGAGGTTAATGATGGAGGTTGAATTGAAAAAGGAAAAAAAAAAAAAGGGTTTCTGGAATTGATGCATATCAATTGTGAATGTTAAAACACCTATGTTACATCGACTCTGGTATGGGTGTCGGGCAGAGAAGTATGTGTAGTGTCTGATTCGCCGCATCCTATGTCCAAGGACACATGCATACAGATACTTATTCATATACTTTATACGGTTCTTTTATGTCCTTGGGTAAAATAGTGTTTACAAGGTAGAACGGAGTGTTTCATCCCTTTTTAAGGAGCTTTACATGTAGCTATATGGTATATATCTAAATATGTTTCATGATCGATGCTAAACCATCATGGCAGATGCTCCTCTCTTGCCCTTGGTCAACATTCAAGCTTCATACATGTAGAAGAATCCAAGTAATAGGATAATATTGCAGGTTGATATAGTATTGTGGGTGCAACCTTGCTTGACCAGAATGTTTTCATTTGCTTATAGGTCTCCGAGAGCAGTTAAGGCAGCGCTGAATTGCATTAAAAAGGTCCTGTTTAGAAATTGCCACCAGGTGTTGAGACCACGCGTGGTTTTGGTTTCTGATACCCCTTCCGTGATTAATGATCTCAAGCCAAAGCTGCAGGAATTTGCTGAGGTAAGGGTATGTTTTGTATGTAGATGAGAACTAAAAAGAAATGGCTGGTGTTTCTCACCAAATCTCACCGCTTTTGGTGAGAATCGGATTGGGCTTTCAAGCTTTATGCGTGTATTATTTCTCACCATTCCTCACTATCCAAGTGAGGGGTTCCCTCTTCCTCCATTTCTCACCAAATCCCTTAAACCAAACGGGTTGTAGATAGCTAATTTACCGCTTTCCACTTGAAGCACCGTGTATCATGCTTAGATCTTTAGCTTGTATGCAATCTTGCAAAATTATCACGTCACTATTCCACCCAATTTTTATCAAATCCTCTTTATTCTCTGCCAGGTTCTTCATTTTGACTACAACTTGTACAAAGGAAGTGTTTCTGGCAAAAAAACAGCTAGAGTGCAACAATTGGGTTTTAGAGTGAAGGACTGGGGACCAGCACCAAGATGGGTTGCTTTCGTGGACTTCTTTCTTGCTTCCCGTGCTAAACATGCCGTCGTTTCAGGGGCCCACCGGCGCGTTGGAACCACCTATGCACAGCTTATTGCAGCACTGGCAGCGGCTCACCAACTTGGTATGTTGATATCCTGAGGGCGCATCTGGTTTACATTTCTGATATGTGTATTTCTTATAGATAATCAATAAAATGACAGAATAAGCACAATTGTATGGCTTCTCATTTGCTTATTTATTATAAGAAAAAAGCAAATAAGCAATTGCAGAAAGAATATAATCAAGCGAACCAAAAAGGCCCTTGGTGCTCTGCAACACTTCCAGGAATGCCTAATATGTATTCATGTCTTCTTTTCTCTTTCCCAGACGAAAACCATGCTACAAATTTCTCCTTCATCAGCAGTTTCCAGAGTAATTTGTTGTCGGAAGGGTTGCAAAAACAAATTGGATGGGGACACGTCTGGAATAGATTTGCTGGTCCATTGAGTTGCCGTAATCAACAGATCCAGTGTGCACTCACTCCGCTTCTTCCCCCTGGTTGGTGGGATGGGATTTTGCAATCGCCAATCCCACGCGATGTACGTAGGTTGGAAACATACGGTGTAAAACTCGATGGTTTTGGATCAGTCGATGAAAACCATCTCCGGTCTTTCTGTATGTCTCGGAAAGATACTACTAAAACCATCCCAGTTACTCGCAAGTGTACTGGCTTGACTTGTGCATAATTTTTATAACTCAAATTTCTCCGGAAAATTTAGTTCATCTCATAATTCTTCATTTTGATTGTTATGAAATCCCTTGGTTTGTTTATCGATTTTGCCGGGATGGTTTGAACTTTTTCACCCTGTTTCAGTTGTTTTTTTTTTTCTTGTGGTGGTGGCAACGAAATACGGCTTTGTGAGGTTCCGAGAACCCCAAGTTTCTCTCTCAACACGTTTTCGAATAGGTTTACACTCCATCTATTACTCAAACCTCTATCTCTCTCTCTCAATTTATTACCCCAAAAACCTCTCTCCAAACCTTTACCAACCACTCACCCTGTGGAGGGTTTTGCTGTGATTTCCAATGAGATGCAATTTTTTTTACAAGAATTGTGTGAGAACCAGAGAATTTAATCTTAAATAAGCTATTTGGTACTGTACAAGCGGGGGGCTGTTGTGAGCAAATCGTAGAAGCGCCTCGATCTCACCATGGACGGTCCAAATTTTTAAAAAACTCTTCTCTGAAAGAGTTTTTTTAAAATTCAGATCATTAATTGTCGAGACGGTCGATGAGATAGGCACAGCTGCACGCTGCTATGATTGCTCCCATCAGCCCCTCGCTTCGCAATGTTAAGCGGCGCAATTGGATGGCAGAGGAGATTCCAGATTGGCCAGCTCAAAAGAGAGGGGAAAAGGGCAATAAAATAGGAAAAAAGTTTGGCCCATTCCAACATTTGAAAAGTGCATCGATCCATTTGGTGACGCCACCAATAAAGGGGGCAAAAAGAAAAGAAAAGAAAAGTAGTAGCAAAGTGAATTTGGACAATGTATCAGAAAATTATTGTTGCAAAATAATGTTTGGATTGAAATTTTGAGGGTGCCTGTGCTTTTGAATTCTGTGGTGCTGCAAAGTGTGAGAGTTGAATTTGAATACATACTTCAATTTAACGGACAAAAACTAAAGAAGATGAAGTAGCTGTAAAGAAAGAGTTCATGGCAAGGAGCCATGTGTTGAGGCTTCCACTAAAAGACGTTTTTAAAGCTTAGTTGTCAGAATGGCACGTTTCGCGATTCGACTCGCAATTTATTCTAAAATGATATGAATCTATTGGTGAATCAATGTTTAAACAAAATCGGCGATGAATCGTTTGATTCACGATTCGTTTTAAATCAAATGTATAGAACTCTCAAGAATTCTCTTTTTGTCGAGAGTTTATATATAGTAGTACCATGAATGATGCTATCATGCATTGTTTTAAAGTATAATAAGTCGTTGGGAGTCTTGGGACCAATTGTTTTCTTTTTTATCGGCAAAAGTAACATTTTATTACAGATGTGGGAAAGGGATTCCAACAAAAAGTTGGAAAAGGGACAAAGCCCAAATACTGAAAGCCTAAAGTGCCCAGAAAATAACAAATACAGCTCAAAACATCCAAAAGGCCTACAAAACCCAAATCAAACAATGAAGCTCAGCCCAAAGAATACCCAAAACCTAGCCCTAACGACATTTATCGTTGGGACCAATTGTTAATCTATGTTACATTTATCAATGCATAACTACCTTATAATTATTCTCTCAATTCAATTATTTCTTAGGATCAACAAATAAATAAAATAACTTGCACACACACACACACACATATACACACACACACACACACACACACACACATATATATATATATATATATATATATATATATATATATATATATATATATATAGGTTTTGACCCTACTAACTAAAAATTCTGGCTTCGTCTGGGCGGACAAGCGATGATAAATATATCAAAAAACAGTAAAATTTTCACAAAAGAGCTCACATGATCGTGCTCAATGTGATTGCTTAATTTTGACAAAGAAACTATTACTCTCTCCTATTCCTAAAAGTACCAAAATGAGAAGAGGAAAAAAAAAACGTGTGTAAAATCTATAATCAAAATCACACGCCTACAATCAACATTTGGAACGTGCATGATAAAAAGCAAATAAAGTTTAGAATTTTGGCATATTGTTCGTATATTTTGGAATGTGATTGAAAGCCGTACGTTATAAAACTCGGTGTTCGTCTAATGAACAGACTAATTGTGGGATTAATCACACCGCCCAATAGAGGGGTTCAATAAAATCGGACAAAGTCCCATATGAACTAGGCCAATAGAGAATTGATAGCACGCATGTGAGAGTCGAACCTCCAGATCATATATATGAAGCGTGTGTTTGCAACAAATACACACTAGACATTGATATGTTAAACCTATGGGGGTTTGGCAAGCGGGAATAGAAAAAAAAAAAAAAAAGTGTTTGTCCTCCATGAGATCGCATGTTTCAAACTCTCGGAGGCCAACATTCCAAACTTTGGGGCAACTGGAGGGTTTTGCCCAGTCATTAACTTCAGGGCTCTGAAATCACTTGAGGTATGTGCAATCGAGGTACGTGCAAGCTGACCCGATCATCCGGTTATAAAAAAGACATTGATTTGCAGGCCTTCTTCACTTCCCAATTGTTCCCACTTTCCAGTCATTTAATTAAAAACTAAAGACAGAACTATTTGCTTCTTTGGCAGAGAGCCAAGTTAAAGTGTGTTTGGCTTGTTTAAACTGGCCTACGACTACAAAAACCCTGCCCCTAGCCAAAAATGGACAGGGCCACTGGAGTAAATGAAAGGGCTTCTCCCAAAATTTGCTCATTTGAGATGGGAAAATATTAGAGCAGGTGAATTGGCTTTAATTTGCTAAATGACCCATTAATTGCTCTAGTACTTTTGCCCCTTTTTGACTTTTCCCTTTAGGAATTTATGGAGATATCAGATATGAGAAGTTATCAAGTTTTATATGGAAATTACAACACCAAACAAGACCCAAACTTTATCATTGATCATTGGAATTGCGTGTAGCCAAAAATGACATGAAAGCTGCACGATTGGTTTTCACTTTCCTTCAATGAGATATGCAATAAAGAAAAAAAGAAGAAGAGAGTATACCAACACAACTTTTGGACGCAACTATATTTGGAGCCGTCTCAGGTATGTGGGTCGACGTGCATTGGAGGGCTCTGGATGCAGTTGTGTCCGGAGTTATGTTTTAAAATTTTATTCCTATCCTTGCTCAAAAACAAAACGTTAAAAATTCATACAGAATGATGTGACTGGAGTGTGAGTCTGTCATTTTAAACTAAAGAATCATCATTATCCGTTAATGATAAAAAAAAACTATTTCCCCAAGCTATTATGGTGAAAATGGTACAATGGATATGTAGTGTGTACGTTATGTACTCCCCTAAATCACCTTGTAATCACTACATTCTTCCATAAAACTCGGTAATTGTAGTGTTAAATTCAAAACTTTTGTATAAAAACTCATGATATTCTGATAGTACATTTTGTACGGAAGTGATGGAAGCATATTGGCATTTTTCATTTCTCAAGTAAATTTGAATAAGACAAAGGGGTTGGCTTAGTGATTGTGACACTCCCTTACCAAGTAAAATGTCTGGGTTTGAGTCTTATCGCTGCGAGTTGCAGCTCTCCTTCCCCTATCCCCTCTTATCTATTGACACAAAAAAGAAGTAAATTTGCATAGTTCCACATTTGAGAGAGAGAGAGAGAGAGAGAGAGAGAGAGAGAGAGAGAGAGAGAGAGAGAGAGAGATCCACTCTTACAAAATTGAATTTCTGTGCAATTGTATGATGTTTTTGTAGGGACCCGGCTTCTCTTGAACTACAGAGAGATCTCTGTCGTTTCATCATAGCCATTTATCTTTACATTTAACGGTTTAAATTTAAAAAAAAAAATTCTTCCAACGAAAGGCACTATGCTATTTAACAAGAGATCGCTGAGAAGCTAGATTCTTTTTTTTTTAGCATGGAATGGAAAAGACAAGACGACACCCTTTCAGATTTCTAAAGGCTACATAAAACGTTAAGTGATCACTTGGTGAATTATCACACCAATTATCCTTAAATTATTGTTAGACAAAATGCAATTGCTAATTTGCTACCCCTTACCTGTCATCGAAGGGAAAACCTAATTGTGAAAAATGTACGTATTATTTGGGTGTTCAAAAAAAGAAAAAAAAAAAGTGGACATAGGGCAATGATCTGGTTTGAAAGCCGGATTGGTGAGCAAATCGATAATGAGATCAGGTGGATAGGTCACTAGTTCTTTCGCATCCTTGATGCCATTCTTTCCTAATAATGGTAATTTATGAAATAATGCATAAAAAATAAAAGAATATTACTGCTATGGATGTAAAAATTAAATGTACTGATAAATACACCGGTTCAGGTCAACTAATTAGTGTTGGAACTCTGAAAGTTGTAAAAATTAAAAGATGTATTTTACTATAGAGACGCGCCGTCCCCGTTTCAAAACGGATTTTAAATATTTATTTTTTAATAAGACAATTTCAACCTAAAAAATAATGGACTTAATGAAACATAAAAATATGCCATATAGATTTTGTTTGAAAGATCTCGATGAAATCTTTTATACGGTGCAAAAAAAATTAAAAAATTATTTTTCATTTATATTAATTTTTAAGATTGAAAATAAAAAAACATCATTTTGAGTTAAATGACATGACTATAGTGAAGAGATGTTTAGAGTCCCATAAATATGGGCCCACCCAAGTTGTTTTTGGAGTTCTCTTGTTTGTCTTTTTCTCTTTTTCTATCTATTATGAGTAATTCGATTCAAACTTAGCACTCGATCTTCTACCGATCATTCAGCGTGGAGACAAACGATGAGATCTATGAATTGTTTATTGAATTCGAATTCAGCCATTAAAACCCCCACAAAAGGAGAAAAATATGACTTTAGGAGAACGAATGACAAGCCTTTCGTTGATCTCACATGCCTTTTTTTTTTTTTTTTTTTAAACTCTAACCATCTACTATATTTAATAGTTTGTGTTGATGATTTTAATATGTCATCGCATTTCTAATTGCCAGTGTTTTGCAGTTGTTGTGGTATAAATCACCAATGCTTAATTAGTACTGGTTTGACCAATAATTATATAACCACAAATATTTTACACACAAATTATATTTTTTGGTGGGTTCCACGCATACTGGAGGTGTAGTGTGTAGGCCCCAATGTGAATGTAAGTAGAGTTTGTGTAAATGTTTGTATAAGTACTTGTGGTTGTAGAATGATTGCTGCTTTGACCGTCTTGACGGTTTAACCGGTGGACTTTTTTTCTTGATTTTTACAAAACAGAGCTGTTATATGCATGAAATGATTTGGGATGGTAGACTGGACTGGAACATGGACGAGTCAATGCTTCAATCGGTCGAACCGGCCTATTTGGTCCGGTTTTTAATACATTAAATAGAAGCATTATGCTCAGCCATGAATTTATGTAGTGGTACGTAATGTAGGTGAGTAATTATTCAGTAGTTTCTTAGTGCATTCACGTGGTGCTCCAGATATATATCATTAATGCAATACCACATATTTATGCAATTCTCACAGCTTAGTTTTCTCGATCGATCGTCAATCATGACCCACGTTCAATTCCAATATTCTCATATCTCTCCGACGTTTAAGGGTCCCTCTCTCTCTACACTATTTTGTTAATTTCTGAAAATATTTTCAAGTGCCAACTAAATACCGAAAAATAAAAGTTTGAAATTTATTTTCTGAAAAAGTATTTTACATAGAAAATATATTATATTGTAAAACATTTTACATTGAAACAAACAGAGCCTAATTAGTGTTGAGCAATAGACCGATGATCAATTGCTTGAGAGTTGAGCGTTGCAATGCTTAATTATTTTGGGTATAGTATAAATTGCTTTCTCTCTCCTCAGTTTATGTACTTATTAGGCACATTGATGAATCACGTATTTTTTGTACTATGTGATTGTTTCGGGTTTTCGGATGATCATGTGGATCGAGCCATCTTATTCTTGACTGACAAGTGGTTGGAGTCTTAGAATGCTACATCGCTCTCGCTATGATGTCGTCTAGTTATGAATCTGGATCGAGCCATCTTACTCTTGACTGACAAGTGGAGTGTTAGCATGCATGCTGCATCGCTTTCGCTATGATGTCGTCTAGTCTTGAATCTGTTTAATCTTTGTAATCACTTTTCAAGGTTTAATAAAGTCTTTACTTCTCTGTTCCCAAAAAAAAAAAAAAAATTGTCTAGACATTATACACACGTGCATAAAGGTGTAACTATTCTAACACAAATAAAACGTGTTGATGATAATCTGCTTCCAGGCATATAATGTCGTTAATCATGTCTAGATAACGATGTTTAATTAGTACTACTATTTATAAGTCAAAGGTTGTTTTCCTTGTGAAAAGATAGGTTAAGTGGGTGTGAGAAAGCAAATACTGCGAGTTTGTTCTTCATAAGGTCGCATGATCGTATCCTAGCAAGAAAGTTAAACGTTCCAAACCTTGAGAGCACCGGAGAGTTTGTCCAGTGGGTAATTTCAGGACTCCGAAATTAGTCGAGATGCACAAAAGCTGGCTCGAACACCTAATTAGCAAATAAAAAAAAGGGGGACATGAATGAAACTTCAAATATAGTGTTACGTAGTTACGTAGCTCACGAGCACTCCAAGAAATTAAAGTTTTTCTTCAATGGTTAGGTTGGTGATAATGGTGAAGCATTTGTCCAGGACTTCCGGTTAATATCGAAAGTAATGTTTTTTTTTATACAATAGGATATTAGGGGTTAGCTGTTAAGTAGTTACCACGGGAGTTAAACACCTCCTCCATGAGGATTCGAACTCAAGATCTCTCCCTTAAGAGGGAGAGTACAACAGGAGTCGAGCACCTCCTCCACGAGGACTCGAACTCAAGATCTCTCCCTTCAAAGGGAGAGTAAAGAACCAATCACTGTAGTAGGCGGTGTTTTTTTTATCAAAGGTAATGGTGAAGCATAATTTCAATTTGATTTGTAATTAACTTCGCCGTAATTGGTAGAGCAACAATTGGTAAACATGTTTTTTTTTTTTTAAATAATATCACGTGCTTGGATGAAGCTAAACGTGTTAATTAATTGGGGTGCTTATTTTAATATCACGCAGTATGGTAGGAGATTTACATTCAAAAAGTTACAATAAACACAAATCACGTGACACCCGTGATCACAACTAAATCAAATTCAATACACAACCACCCAAAATACGATACGGGCAGTCAGGGAGCAAATTAAACTTTGACCGGTTGACCTCTCTGAAGATACTAGATGGTGATTGTTTTATATTTTTTGAGTACCATAAAATTAAAACAATAGCGTTCACATACCGATCTATACACAATAAAAACAAAATCTTGTTCCATAAAAATTTAAAAAAAAAAAAAACCACTGTGACATTGGGAAATATGGCCACAATTAATGGTTTTTAAATAAAATGCAATTGATCGTACAGTGTCACATCATTTTTTTATTGGAGCTTTACAATCAAGTAATTCAATCTTTCACAACATATTAGACGTGCCATATTATCTCTAGCTTCAAGATAAGTTAGCTTTCCTATCTTTTCTTCTTTTTAATTTTTTTTTCCCCTTTTTGTTTGATTAGTTACTTAAAAGTTTACTAAGGATAATTCGTGGGCGTCACCTTTTAATTATCTGAACAATTTGTTTGTGAGATCACCACAAATTGACAACTTGTTGTCACTTCTCAGCTTCAGTGAAAGTAAAAAAACTAGTAGCAATTAATTGAAAAGAAAAAAAAAATCTTGTAACAGAATTGAACCTTAACATTCATGAATCATAATAGTAATTCAAAAATAAAATTAAAAAAGGACAAAAGTCCACATTGACACCCTATAGTTTGGGTTATGTGCGGCCACGCACTCTTTATGGTTCAAGTATGTGCACATAATATATCCATGTGGTTTGTGGAGTGTACACTTAATACCCAATTCCTTCTATTTTAACGGAAGTGTATTTTACACGCCTCTTAAATCTAACCAAAATCTAATCCGAGCCATTCATAATGTATTAATTGTAGAATAGAGCATCTCCTTAAAATATCAGTTCGATCAGACATCAATAACTCTTTTTTTTTATTCGCGACATCGATAACTCAATGATCTAATTCTTCTTAGAACGAGTGATAAATTTAAATTTAAAAATTTACCTCATTATAAATTCTATTCAACTGAGATCTTCATTTTTTGATCGACTTGGATTTTGGTATGAATGTAATACTCTTCAAACTCTCTACAATATCATCGGTTCATATCCAATTTTAGTACATGGGGAAGGATTGGTTAGATTCAAGAAAGAAAAATAATAAAAGGAAGAAGATAATGGCATATCAGACTTTTAATATGCGTCCGTCACACTTTACGTTATATTATATAGACGGAATTGAGTGTTATATGCACGCTTCACAAATCATAAAGGTGTTATGCATGTGCACACTTTTGAACTATACAAAGTGTATCCAAACGTGACCTAAGCCATAGGGGTCAAAGTGGATTGACTTTACCCAAAATTTAGGAAGAACATGTTTTTACTCTGTTTCTTATTAAAAATTGAGAGGCTGAGTGGTGGGGTTGGGTTTTTGCGAGTATCAACATTAGGAGAGTTTAAAGGCATTGCTAGAACAAAATTTATTTATTTATTTTTAATTTTAAACTTTTTTCCTATTGTACCGATTTCATGCATGTCACCGTCTTCCTCAATCCACCGGTCAAAATAAAAAGGAAAAAAGCTCGAAAGAACACTCTGTAATGGAGTAACTCGAATTTGGTATTCACTTCATAAAAGATATACAATGGTACAAGAGAGAATCGACCAACCACGTTAAACAAAAAAGGTTATCCAGTGAGAAAAAAAGGGAGAGAGAGAGAGAGAGAGAGAGAGAGAGAGATCTGGGTTACAGAGGAGTCCTAAATGAGAACTCTGGAAATTACACGGGGGGGAGGGGGATTATATATAGTTGCTTGACACACAAACAATATATAATTCGTCAAAGGAAAAAAGTAATGCATACCCAGTAATTATTCACATATAAAATGCATGGAATACTGTCTGATAACGATGCATTCATTTTGGACGAGACGCGTGTCTCCACCAGAATGCATGCAACGTTATCACACTGCATTCTAAACATTTTTCCCAGGTACATATCGTTACGGGGTTTTTAGTTAGACAGACACTGGGATTTCCATATTTGGCCTAGCCAGCGGGAAGTCTCCGTTCATGCCACATCCGTTTGGAAAAGGGACAACCGGACAAACCATTGCTCTGAGCTTTGCGATGTCGATCACTTGTTCAGCTGGTTCAGGCGGCTGCTGCTTCTCCTCCTCCTCCTCATCCACCACCACTATCACTTGGTTTTTCAGTTGTTCAGCTGGTTGTATTTTCTCCTCCATAACAACTTTCTTTGTTTTGTTCTTATAAAAAGCATAAAGCAACATCTGAACAACACCAAAGAAGAAGCCCAAGACATTGGGAATCTGTATATTTGAGAGAAAAAAAAAAAAAAGGATCCTTAGTTGGCTGATGGGAAAATAAAATGGGAATAGGTAACGCGCGGTAGCTTTATTGTGGTTGGCACACTTACAGCAATGTTATAGTCGTTTATTAGAAGGCCGTAGAAGAACCACATGACCGCGTTGAGTGTGAGAGAAAATGATAAAGAAAATGGCATGAACTCCACGCTCTTGGTTCGTATCACTTGTTTCTGCAAATGAAAATCACAAAGAATCATGAGTAAGGTAACAGAAAACAAAACGACACCTTCACCAGGATAGATACAGTTTTTTTTTTTTTTGTGTGTGTGGATTGAGTTGTGTATATATTTACCAATATGCCAAGAGGTGCTGCAAATACGCTCACAGAGAAAAGCAGGCAAATCCAACCAACAATTTGGACACGTACTGGGTCTTTTAGAAAGTGAGTTGTGATGACGATCAACCCGAACCCTGTGATCATCGACACAAGTAGTGTCACAGTCTGAATCTGCATTTTTAGGCCAAACGTAAAATATCAGTCTCGAAACTGAAAGATTAAGGAGAGAAACTATATATATGATCTTCTAATATTAGTTCCTAATTTCTAACCTTCTTGGGCGCATAAAAGATGAAAACTCCTATATAAATAGTCTCTATCAAGCAGCCGAAGGAGTTGATGGTGATGAGGAGGGTGGCATTGGTCTTGAGAAATGCGTAGTACATCAACAGCATGGCACTGAACAAGGCAACCACGTACGGAACGGACTGGAATCCTTCCGTCGATTTCTTCTTGCGTATTTGGTAAAATGTCGGCCTGAAACGAAGATTAAAGAGCGTTAAACACTCCATCGAGCCAAAGACTAATTAAATCGTATGCAGTGGGCCGGGGAAAGGGAAAAAAGAGAGAGCTAGAGAGCAAATTAATCACTTACAGTGGCGAAAGGAACACGAAGAACGAGATAACGTTGCCTATTAATAAGAAAAAAAAAGAAGTAAAGCAAATGCAAAATTGTTAGATATGTGTATTTGCTCAATGATAGGTTATAGAGAAAGGTTGCAATAATAATAAGTAATAAATAAACAAGAACGTACAAGGTGGAGTTCCCACCATTATGCATTGGGTATGTCTTGCACCACTTACACTATTATATACAAACATAGAGTTAAGGGATAAAATATCTAGTAACTATACATGTCCAAGTTGGAAAATAATCATAGAGCCAAATTAATGCAAAAAAAAATCTCCAGAATAACTTGACCGATCTCTCTAACACTTCCCAAAAACGAGACATGCAAGAGTAATTCGTGTTTTTGCTTACTACAATGAACAGGTCGTGAACTATATCGTATATATAGGTATAAGAAAAAAATCCTATGCAAAAGAAGATGTTTGTATAGTATTGCCCTACAAATGAAAGAGAAGAACAAGGAGTAGGAAAAGAAAAGGTGGCAATCTATACCTAGAAGGCCAAATACGAAAGCCAAATTGTGACCAGAGAATCCTCCCATCTCTCTCTAGATTAAAATATCTCTCTTCTCTCTCTAGCTAGATAGTTTAATAAAATTTCTCTTCTTGCACAAAGCACATGTAGCAAAGAGTTGAGTTATGAGCTTCCTTTATATAGAGAAGGTAGCTGGCGTGGGACTCTGTAGCTTCTTCTTGAGTATGGAGGAGGGTCAATATGGAAACCAAAGAAATATCGAGTGCAACGTTGACACCATCTTATGCGTCGTGTCATCAGTCGACAAATTTTATTTCGAAAATTGATTGGTTATTGTTGTTATCTAGCTTCCACTCACTCAATTATGTAGCGATGAGTACTTCGACGTGAGGTGTTTTATTAGTTGGTGATACTATTAGTATTGGGTGGAGTAACCATTATATGGACGGAGGAGTGTTAATTTGCAAATGTTATAATCTGGCTATGGTTTTAACAAATTCTCACATTATTATCCCAAAATTTAATCAAATCTTAGATTGCCACCGCTAAAAACTCTGTATGGTATAATTCATCGTAAGTTGCTTCTTCTTTTTTTTCCCTTCTATTTTGCCCAAAAAAAAAAAAAAGTTTTACACTGTCCTAAGATTATTTGAATTACCGCTTTTCCTTCTTCTATTGTTTTAAAAACTCGGGCCTAGAATGTTTTACCCGACTACAGTTTGAACGCACGCGATGCATATGCAAGTGATGAAAAATTCGCGGTTTCATAGATGCAAAGTCCTCAATTGAAGAGATCTACAAAAGAAAAAAAAAACGTAAACTGCCCTTCTTTATCGGAAATGATTATGAGTACAGCAAAAGCTGTACAAACAGCTTGCACAGATCCATTTTGAATCCATTTCGGGTCTCACAAAGATGATCGGAGCCGTTCATTTTATTCAAAATTTATTTTTTAGCGTCCCTGTAAAAAATCATCTCAATCCGATATCTGTAAGGGCATTTACGAATTATCCAACTTTGCTTCAGAATTTAGAAGCAAAGTTGGATGATTCGTAAATGCCCTTATCGATATCGGATTGAGATGATTTTTCACAAGGTACGCTAAAAAATAAATAAGAACAAAATAAGCGGCTTCGATCATCTTTGTAGAATCCAAAACGGGTCCAAAATAGATATGTGCAAACTGTTTGTACAACTTTTGTTGTACCTCTAGCTCCTCTGCTTCTTCACTGATGATATGTGCAAAATTGTGGTGTGTTCTGGGCCGTTCGAATTCATGGATGTTTATGTAAGAAGCAAAATATGAGCCAGTTTCAAAATAGTCGTTCACTCCATGAAAGAAGCGTTCCCCTCACATAAAAGTATCAGCTAGGGGCGATGCTACGATACACACTCCTATATATTTAGATGTGAAGGGTATGCACTCTTTGACTCGTCTTGAATTTGTAAAATATCAGCTACAAATAGAAATTCATACCATTTGCGGAGCAATTCATAATATTTGCAAATAAATTCACAACATTACATTTCCTCAAAAATTCGTAACATAAAAAGAAAAAAACTCATAACCTATTTACGTAACGAAATCAAATCAGACGGTACTGTTATGTAAGAATTTATGTGCAAATGTTGTGAAATATATCGCGAAGTTATGAATTGAAGATTGATGTTCTAAATTTTTACTCAAAATTTTGATGATCAATCCAAGGTGATTCAAATTAATTTCAAAGGAGGTATATACCGTACACACCCATAATAAAAGTGTGTTTTTTAGAGTTCCCCAGAAATAGATATTTCCTCCAATGGCACAGTAGCTAGGCACTAATTAAAAAACTTTGTATTAAAAAAAAATGCTTTTCTTCCAGAAATAGATATTTAACTCTTTACAGCTGCTCAAGAGATTTTTTAACCCACTTAATATAAAAGACTTGCTTTCCTTCCCACCTTCCTTCGCTTGTCTTGGTTTGTTTTAACCAACAAGACA
This sequence comes from Rhododendron simsii, assembly GCA_014282245.1. Taxonomy (NCBI): domain Eukaryota; kingdom Viridiplantae; phylum Streptophyta; class Magnoliopsida; order Ericales; family Ericaceae; genus Rhododendron; species Rhododendron simsii. The sequence continues at coordinate 28,532,336 of CM024960.1, forward strand.
AAAACGGTAAATGGGTAGCGATTTTCACGCTATCTTTATTTACCATCCGCGCTCCCTTTCTTTTTATCCTTATTCGTATGAATTTACTTTGTTGCCCTTTCAAAAGTTCACATCTCCATACATGAAGGGGCGATATAGTAAAATCCCACAAAATAAATACAAAAATGTAGCGTGAATTGTCAAAAAGGGAGTCTTAAAATCAATTTTCTAAATGCATTGAATTTGCCAAATCATTAATTATTATTACGTACAGTTGAGGAGTACAGCCCAAAAGCTTAAAAAATTGTAAAATTAAAAAAAGAAAAGAAAAGGAGAGGCACTTTCCGAGGTGTCACCCACCAATATTGCAATTGGTTCAAGGGTTTATTTTCTTTTTATGGAAGAGTCTTTTTTTTTTTTTTGAACAGCTTTTTATGGAAGAGTTAGATCCCTCCATCTTAGCCCTTAAAATTGGAGTGCTCCTTCTCAGCACAAAAACAATTTTAATTAATCCCAGGCCTGAAATGATCGGCCAATCGCGTCGCGCCATGTAGGATCAATAATACAGTGGGGGGCACCCCTGTGGGACCCATCCCATATTCATGCTCCCATTGAGGAAAGTTTAATAGTTAAGTATAATCCAAATTTTGTTTTAATCATTGTGAACGTCATGTAATCAAGATCATGTTTCCTAAGCTTATCAGAAATGTGGGCTACATTTTTGCATCACGGAGCATCCATTTCCGATATGGTTTTATCTTGTTTTTTTTTGGAGACGGTAAGGGGTGTCTGGGCAAGTTTAAACGCATCTCGACTAATTCTCTCATTGGTCCGGTCAAAAGCAGCTCGTCCACGCTGGTACTAGAAATTTCACAAAAAAATTAGTACTTTTTTGCGACCTCCCTCAATAATTAAACCCTAACCAATTGTGTTAGCCACAAACTAACCAACCAATCGGACTAACCATGAACTGTTTTATCTCTTTTTTGTGAATGGTGACTGGTGAGATGGCGGGTGGACATTACATATTTACTTATGTATTGGCAGTTTGGCACCATGGCCATACAGTTTGGGCTTCAACGGGCAAACCAGCCCAATTTACGTTTGTATGAAGACTGCTATAATACACACTTTTTATTTGGGTATGTATCATATGCACCCTTATTGAAACACATAAAAATATTATGATTTTCAAAATGTTATAAATTTATTGTTAAAAAGTTACGAATCATATTGTTGAAAAGTTATGAATTTTTACTATAAAGTTACGATACGAAATAAAATGTTATGAATGACCGGTCTTACAAGTAATTTTTTATGAGGTGTCACAATATCAACCACACAGTAGGTGCATATGGTACACACCTTAAAGGGGAGTGTATTGAAGACTTTCTCTTTTAAGTTTGTTAGTATGTCGGCTGTGTTCTCTTGAACTTAACTTAAATCTGTGAATTTTGTCCTTATTTAAATTTTTTTTACATATGTTAGTTTTGTGCCAAACTTTTGTGGATTATTGATTTGTCTCCAAGTGAGGAATCGGAAAAGTATTTTTTTTTTTACTTTTACCCAAGTATTTTGAGAAATAATCACTTTTTAACAACAAAAAAAAGTGACATTTTTTTGCTAAAAAGTGGTTATTTCTCAAAATAAATTTTTTTTACTTTTCCAATTGCTTTCGTCGAGATGAATCCATAACCCACAAAAATTTGGCGTAAAATTAACAAATGCAAAAAAAAAAAAATTAAATAAGGACAACTTCCAGATTTAAGTTAAGTTCTAGCTTTGAAACTTTCTCATTCTTTGTAGGGTTTGTTTTATACGGGGCTCTTACCTTACCTTGCCTTTTTTTTTTTTTTTTAATAATTAAAGTGTCCGAACTAACTTACATAGCTTTTAATCGGCCATCCGCTAGTGGATGGTGAGATTAGTCTTTAAAAAATTAGCTAGTCCTATAATTTCTGCACCGAACACGATGAGTTATAAAAATTTACGGATTGTGGAGTCTCATGGTAATGCAAATTAAGCTATTTATGTCACAGATCTAATTGCTATATAATAAGAGTATTATTGGTATTTCTTCTAGTAATCTCTAACTTTATATCCTGTCAAATTTAGAGATAAACATCGATCAAACTCTTACCGATGAATGAGTTGATTTTTTTATTGAAACACTTAAAAATATGTTTTAAACTGATTGAACGGTCCGGTAATTTGTGGGACCCATTTTGGAGTTTTATCCACGCAAATGATCGAAACTGTTCAATTTGTTTAAAACGTATTTTTAAGAGTTTCCGTTAAAAAAAAAATCAACTCATTCGGAAATCGGTAAGTGTTTTAATCGGTTCATAGATCAGTCTGTTTCTGTCAATTATTTTATAGGATAAAATTGATTGAATTGATCAAGCGCTTACTGATATTATTTTAAACGAAGTAGTAAACGGCACCAATCATTTGCTTGAAACTCCGACTATTAGTTTTATGTCCAAATTTGAAGCGATCGGCAACGCAACTCGATACGTGCCTTCGTAGTTCAATGGACCAAGACAAGACTCCACTACCAAATTCTTCTTCTTCTTCTTCTTCTTCACGGACTCCACTACCAACTTACCCGGGTGAAACCTCAGATACCCTCCTTAATTGTTTATATAAAACGAAATTACGGGGAAACCGGTAAAATTTGAAATTGTTTATATTAAAAAAAAATTGAAATTACGGAGAAACCGGTAAAATTTGAAAGTGGGTTAGGTGTCACGATTAGTAATTTACCCCTTTAATCGCGGGAAAAGAAAATTCGGTCTTTTCATCCCGATTTCATTTTTTATTTCTCCTAAAGAGTAAAAATCGTATACACCCAGGGGTTGTTCTAGTGGTAAGGGCGAATGACTGATTTTGGAAGAACTCTTCTTAGTCAGGGGTTCGATTCCTTACTGGGTGAGTACCCTAACAGCAATTGGGGGACTATGATTGGTATGGCCACGCTAATTCCCCCGAGATTTGGATTGCGCAGTCAAATCCAATTGTAGCTCGACTGTAGAGCTGTTCCTCGGTTATAAAAAAAAAAAAAGAGTAAAGACCGAGTGCAGTATTTATAGGCTTTATGTAAAGGGCTGCGTTATCTCTTTCGCTGGGTAGTACGGACCCACGGGGGCGATAAAAAGTGACGGACTTCATCAATTTGGGTCCCCCAACGCCTTTTTATCGCTTAGAACACTACGTGGAGATTTATCATCAATGTTTTTTTTGATGACAACATCTTAATGCCAACTTACATTCATCTCAATTGATTTTGTAATCCAAAACTTAACGACAAGTGGCGTAATTTACAGGGTGCCTGAGGTCTAGGCCACCCCGACCTTTTTGTTGTGCTCATAGGGCACGAATTCATATCTCTCTTTTTTTCGACGGTCAAGAATTGAAAATAAATTAACTTTTGCACACATCGACCATTCTCCTCATTGGTCCGGTTAAATGCAGATCATCCACATCGAGACTATGAGATTTACAAGAGATTTCTCTCTTATGACCCGACACCAAATTCATATATGCTCTCATGTATTTATGGACTAATATTTCTGATTCACATGAATTTTATATTTCCTGTATATCAATTAATTTTTTTTTCTTGACAAAAGGAAATTTTATTAAACTCGAAAGGTTACATCGAGAGGAAATGCTGGGGAGCAAACTAACTCAACTCAGCAAAAAGAAAAACAAAGCAACACTCATCCAGCAGGAGGTTGGATGAGGGCTCCTCAAGGATTACAATTTTAACAAATGAATACCATCTAAGAACCCTTTGAACTCCCCAATCGAATACACCTTAATCTCACTTAACCTTCATCCACATGGCCACCCTATACTTAATTAAATCCACTACCTCCTCTGAGCTGATCGTCACGCTCTGAAATATGAGCTTATTCCGCATAATCCAAATTGACCAGATTGTCGCATAGAAACAAGCTTCCCAAATGTGTTTTTCTAAGTTGCGGAAGCTAGAATCAAACCACCAACTCGCCATAGATCAAGGACGGACAAACCCAGAAAAAATGCCATCAATCCAGAATTTGAGACCAAACAGACCAAGAGAACTTACAGTGGAGAAATAAATGATTAGGCGATTCCTGATGCAACGAGCACAACGAGCATGATTGATCGTTCAGTACAATGTTCTTGCTAAGTAGAACCGACCTCGTGGCCACCTTTTCTTAAATAACCATCCAAGCCAAAATTTCCACATTAGGGGCATAAATTCTATCAATTAATTATTTAGTTAGTTTTTAACACCAACATTTTATCAGTCGACTACTTGAAGTTCTGAATACCATTTTTTCCATTCGAGAATCACAAATTTTGGGTAAGTTTTAAAGTTCAATATTTCGAAGCTATAAGAATTAACAAACGTTGGTTGCGTAGCTATTGGGTTTGGGGGGGGTGGTGGTGGCGGCGGGGCGGGTGTGGGTGGGTGGGTGGTGGGCGGCGGAAGCAGCTAGCCCTAGCTCCACCCAATTTCCTTTTATTTTGACCACACTTATAAATTATAGTAAAATGATACTCCCTCCGTCCCACTTTGTTCCGCCTATTTTCTTTTTGAGACGTCTCAAAAAATTGTTTATATCTCACAATCTATAATATTTTATATATTCAAATGAGTTTTGTTTGATAGATCTCAATTTTTTTTTAAACAAAGTTTTCGAAATCATAAAAAAACATTATAGATTGTGAGATATAGATAATTTTTGGGACGTCCCAAAAAAGAAAACAAGCGAAACAAAGTGGAACAGAGGGAGTACCGTGCGGTAATGAAACTATGTTTCATCGAAATGATATGATAGCAATAGTACTTGAGATTAATTGTTAAATTTATCAAAACCATTCTATATATAAAACTTGAATGACTAGATTGAACTAACCAAAATTTCTTTCATAGTTCGGCCCCTGGCCGGCCTCCAACCTTTTTTTCCTGACTCTGCCACTGTTAAAGACCCAAAAAATCTCTAGCAGCCCTAAGATTAAAATGTTTGAATTTTGTGGGATTCGAATTTGTGTCATCTTGGACAGGAAGCCCCGAGATTTCTCCTCAATTTACTGCAAATTTTATGGTCGGAAAATCAAGCAGCCACAGAAGGTGGAATTAAAGGGCAGTACGTGGGAGTGGGACCTTAATAATCCCACCAGATACCCTTCCTTTTAATCCCATGCAAAAATAAACGGTGAGATAACGTTCAAGTGGGACCACAAAAAGGGTAAAGAGATTCCATGACGCGTGGCATTTAAATCGCATGAAAAAACTTTTGATGTTTTAAATCATGAGATTTTTTTTTTTCTTTCTCTTATATAAATTTATTATACCTAGGGCCGCTCAAAAAATCCGGTGAACCGTGAAACCAGTCCGGACCGAATAGATTCGTACCTTTTGGATTTTTTTTCCCTGGATTAATGGTTCGGACACGGATTAAAAAATTAGAAAACCGTGACTCGCGGTTTGGTCCACGGATTTTCATTACGAAACCGTGGATTAACCGAACCGGACCGTGAGATATTTATTTTATATAAATAATATATATGTGTATTTATATAATAAATTGTTAGTAATGTTAACACTTTTTTCCACAAATTTAGTATTTTATCTTAATAATGGGATATAGTGTAGATGTACATAAATTATAGGGAGTAAATCGTAGTTTTTGGGTATAAATTACGGGTAACCTAGTTGAGTTTCAGTAGTTCGTTTCTTTTCTGATTTTTTTAAAGTTATGTAATGTACTATAATAATACAATCCTACTAATGTTTTAGATTCTTTTGAATTTAATTTCTAAAGTAAGTCTTTGATAGTTTAAACAAGTACTTTCTGGTGGTATTAAACTTAATTCTGAATGTAACTTTCTTCCTTTTTATTGTGGGATATATGTTTGAACTTTATTTTTTCTAAAATTCGTGGACAAAACCGTAACCGATCTGTGAGTCACCGATCGGATTGGAACTGGACCGTAGGATTTTTGGTTCGGACACAGATTTCATTTTGTAAAAACCGTGACTAGCAGTTCGGTCCTTGGATTCCGAAAAATCCGAACCGAACCGGACTGCGAGCAGCCCTAATTATAACCTCTAAAACAGAATAAATAAAAAGAGGTCCTACCGGGAGTCGAACCCAGGTCGCTGGATTCAAAGTCCAGAGTGCTAACCACTACACCATAGAACCACTTGTTCTCTTTGCTGCTTTAAAATTTAATAATGTCAGTTACTACCATTACTTTTTTATTAATTGCACAATCCGACAACTAACTTAAAAAGGAAATTGGACTGGTAAAAACGTGAAGCGTAAAACTCAAAAACGCGAAAAAAAAGGTTTGGTTAAGAATATGTTAATTAACGGAGTTACACACTTGGAAAAAAAAAATGACTTGAAGAGCTTCATCCGATCTTATATTTAGACGTACACGTAAATTATTTGTACACGCGCGCTCGTATAATATTTATGAAAAACTCGATTACTCTTAAGGATGCTCAAGATGAATATCTTCTACAACATCACCTTCCTTTCTTTTTTTTAAAACGGATTTCTAAAAGCCATTATTGTCAGAATAGTTATATTAGCACCTTAGAATAAGAGTTCAAAGGATATATTTTTTCTCGACAAATAAGTGCACACCTGACGATGTAAGAGGAGGGGAAATGGGAAGATATGCATTGGGCAACTAATATGAACAGAATTCCTATCTCCAATCAAATAAAGAACACAACGATTCATGACTACATTAGTCTACATAGAAAGTGGTAAAATTTGTACCGTATAAAACAAAGCTAGTAGTAGTTCAGGAACGAGGGAAACACCGAAACAGTCAAATTACAATTTCAATATGCCCACCGAGACTCAGGTCGGCCTCCTAGACAAGGGGCAAAACACTAGCCAGTCATGTCAAGAAATCATTATCATTAATCAATAAAATTATTGAACATTTTATATATTTTGAACCTTTGGAAACATTAGCAACCGGGGATAATTTTGATCTTGGGTCAAGTCGAGTGCAACGTGTTGTGTTATTGTGACGCGGTTTCAGTTCAATTTGCCTTCCCCCAATTTGTTGAAGTGAAGATGCGTGTGTATATGATATTGAGCTAGCCACGTGATTAGGTCTTTTGTCACAATAAAATTGGGGGTACATTAACCTCGCGTTTTGATATTTTCGTAACACATTTATGAATAGAAAAGGACACTCATTTTCCAATGAGGGCCCCCTCAAATAAGCAAAAGTGCGGATGTTCATCCTTGACCGTTGGATCGTGATTTTAATGGTCCAGATCTGCTGATGGTCATAAACCATTTATGACCGGTTATAAACCGGTCATAAATGGTTTATGACCATCAGCAGATATGGACCATTGAAATCACGAACCAACTGCTATCTGCGATGTCTGCACTTTTCTTATTTGAGGGCGCCCTCATAATAAGTTGAGTGTAGAAAAGGATAATCAACATTGTCTAATCTCCGAATCGCATGTAAGGTAGTCTGTTTGAAGTCTGTCTTAATTTCCACAAGAAAGCTCATTACATGACTCTTTTGTACTACGTTTGGCGTTGCGCAGTCTTCTCCCAAACTTAGAGGAGGGTGTATGTAAGATCTAAATTGTCTGGCGTTTACAATATCTCGTAAAATCTACAGGGAAGCGAGAGTCGTACGTATAAATGCTAAAGATAGAAAGTATTTTGAATGATTGAAACCAATATTCATGTGCAACGCGTCACTTCCACAATTAACACGTAAAAGATTGGGAATGGATATGACCCGTTAAAGAAAAACATAATAAGATGAGAGAAAAGATTTGATGGGATAACGGATCAAAAGCGCAAATATTATACTCTACGATAATCAAAGAAAAAGCTTCTTAAGGATGATAGGAAACTATTCTTCTTATTAAAGGGAAAAAAGATAACAATGCCCCCATGACATGCTTACAAATTTGCTTCGTTAAGCGCTCCACTCAACAAGTTGCTTGGAAATCTTCCCAAGACAATGTCAAATAAACAAAATATCTTTCACAACATGATAACAATGGCCAGGATAGATGAATGAACCAAACCACTATAGCGCGCCGCAATACATTGTTTGAAATGTCTGTTTCAAACCCGGCTTGTTTACCGGACGAGCCAGTCTTCAATAGCCTCTAATTGATGATCATGAGTCAATCTCGGGAAGTACGATTTTTTCAAGCATCTTAAACTGAACGAACCAATTAAATATTACCTTGTTTAGGTATAATTTAAAGGCTTCATGACCACACCAAAAAAAAAAAGAGAGGAAAATTTATAGAAATGGTCCAATTGATAACGTCTGTTAGCTAAAATGGACAAAAAAAAAAATCAGATTGAGGGCAGATATTATCAATTGGACCAAGTTAGTACGAATTGCAATGTCCAAACTGCTATCAATCTAATTTTTTCCGTCCAATTTGGTACAAAAACCAAATTTGAAGGTCAAAAGAGTTATAATTGATACTTGAAGGATGAAAATGAGACTCGGATGAAACTAGGAGAACCATGTTTATAAATTTCCCCAAAAAAAAGGATCAAGCTAATTATTAGTTTGTGTGTGTAACGAACATATCTGAAACTCGAATAGCTTGGTTTGCTTTGCAGCTAACAAGGGCTATTCCACCACAAGTGGGTAGTGGGATTAGTCTCCTAAATTAGTCGATCGAGATGCGCGTAAGCTAATCTGAACTCTAGTTAAAAAAAAAAACAAACGCTTCCATATTAAGAAGGGCTGTTTATTTCAAATCTTTGTTGAATGTTGGTACACCGGCCAAGTATTAATTAGTGGAGACAACCAACTAACCAAGCCGAAAGCTCATTAAATTAACGGAAAAAGCGCGCTTACGGCTTACCATTGGAGAAGCCAGATACGCTAGGCTAAACTTTAGATTATTGTAATTATTAATCAAACAATATACTACTTTAGGTGATTTGAACTACTAATTCCCTCCTAGGATGAACTGTGGAGTACGAGGTGAAGAGTTAATTAGAATTAAACTTATTCGGTAAATGGATAAAGGCTTCCTGTAGTGATCGAGTGTTGTACGAATTATGTCTTGTTTTGATTACAATAATCTAAAGTTTAGCCTAGCGTATCTCGGTGTCTGGCTTCTCCAATGGCAAGCCGTAAGCGCGTTTTTTCCGTTAATTTAATGAGCTTTCGGCTTGGTTATCTCCGCTAGTTGGGTGTACCAACATTCAACCAAGATTTGAAATAAACAGCCCTTCTTATATGGAAGCGCATGTTTTTTTTTTGAACAACCAGGTGTCCATTGTTCTGGCCAGCTTACGGACGCCTCAATCGAGTAATTCTAGAGAACTAATCCCACCACCCACATGCGATAGAATAACCCTTGTTAACTACAAAGCAAACCAAGATATTCGAGTTCCAGACGTGTTAGTTATACACAAACTAATAATTAGCTTGATCCTTTTTTTTTTTTTTTTATATTAGATTCTGTTCATATTTGATTGGATAGGAATTATGTTCGCGCTCTTTGCCTCTCTCCGGGCTACCCAGGGAGTTGTCTATTTGGGATGCTAGGCTGGCGTCCCTTCATTGCGCTCGCACAAGTGCAATGAAGTTCACCCTTTTTAAAAGAAAGTGAACATTACTCTATCTCTTATTGGTTGAAATGGTGTTGATCTCACCATAAAGTGATATCATGCTTATCATGCAATACACTTTTTGGTAAGCATGACATCATTTTGTGGTGGGTCCTCATCATTTTAACCAATAGAAAATAGGATAATGTTCACCCTTTCAAAACTCAACTTTGCGCTGGTCGTGTGGGACTGCTTGTCATCACGGTTGTAGTGTGGGCCAAGTCCCCACAAGTTCCATGTTGGCCTCCTATGCGTCGCGGGATCCGCATTTCATTCATTTTCGTGCCACACGCCATCTCTCTTGCACGCCCAATGCCGGCCCAACCCGAAGAGGTCTGGGCCTTAGGCATCCCAAATATCCCAAATTTAAGGGGCTCTTCAATATTTTTACTACTTACGGCCCGTTTGGATGCAGAGAAAGAATTGGGGGTATTAGTTAATAAGCGGGGATAAAATAATATGGGGTATTAGTTAATAATGGACGACGCACATTAATGTGATGTTTATGGAGGGGGGATTAAATAGTAAGTTGTTTGGATGAGGTGTTATAGAAGGAGGATTAAATAGTACTTCATTTGGATGGAGGATTAATAGGGGGTATAAGGAAGAGTGAATGATGCAAAAAACTATTAAATGACTCTTTTACCCTTGTGCAGTGTTAAATTAGATTATTCATTAGATTAAATATATAATTACAAAATCAAATTTTAAATAATTTTCTTCACAATAATTAATATAATAATTTTATAAAATACTAATTATAACCATCAATTTTAGATGTTAATACTAATACTCCAAGTTATACCCCATCAATTTTTTATAATTAAGTAATAAGTATAAAAAAAATTAAAATTCATTGTTTTAAGGTGTCTTTTTTTTTTTTTTTTATAATTTCGTTTTTTAAAATGTGAATGAGTGGGGTTGTATATGAAATACATGGCACACATGCACCAAATAATTTTTCACTCTTTTAACCCTCCTCGCTATAACCCTTCTCACTGTGAGAGAGAGAGAGAGAGAGAGAAGATGAAGAAGAAGAAGAAACACGAACAGAGCTTCCGGATCGTCGACGATCGTCAACGCCTCCTCGCCGTCGTCACGGTACCCCTCCCTCCCTCTCCCTCTCTCTCTCTCTCTCTCTCTCTCTCTCTCTCTCTCTATTTTCCATTTTTTTCGATCTGGGTGTGCATGTGTGTGATAAAGAGCAGAAATGGGAGGTTGGGGGTGAGGGAAGGGGGATAAGGAGGTGTAGAATCGTCAAATTTCGAGGGGGATTGCTTGACCGACCAGGTGTTAATAAAATTAAACTAAAAACGCGTCCCAAGCGTAGGACTCTCGACCAGTGTAGCACAATAATTCCGGAAGTACCGGAGTCGAACCACAGAGACGGACGGACGGTGCTGACTCAAAAATGTTGAATTCTAGTTTTAATTGGCTCTTAGGTAGCCACCCCTTGTTTGACTGGTTTGATTAACTAATCACTGAAAAAATTGACCTCTAATGAATTAAAAAGGAGAGCGCAGCCGTGGGAACCCAGCGTCTGCAACTAGCCTAACCAATGTTTACTCGGGCCACAATGATTCGATTTACTGATTTTAGAATTGAAAAATATTCCCTAACGAATGCGCACCACCTGCCACCAATTTCCGTGCGCATTCGAAATCTGGCAATGCCTGGGTTCGTTCGTTAGAAAGATTTCGTTTCCTAAAATTGCTCAAAATTGAATTTATTCAGCCACGAGGTAAAACAATGATTGGACTAGCCACGTGACGCTTCCATCCCGCGGCCGCACCCTATGCGACTACTCACTCATGATTATAACGAACGCAATAACAAAAATAAGAGAAAACCTAAATCTAAACATATTTAAATAATCGAAATAGCGAGAAGAACGGATACCACAATTAAACTGAAGAAACTATTGATTAATGAAGCAAAAACACCAATCCGATGCTGGAAATCTGGAACAGAACTGATGAAAACTTGAATCTCGTACTAGAACTAGAAGAACTGCAGCCAAAAAGTTAAGAGCGATGCAAAATAAAACAAAACGTTGTTATGGAAAGCTGCTAAAAACCTAAATAAAAACGTGCGTAACCTAATTCTGAGTTAAAACGGGGTATTTATACTAACCCCTCTTAATTACAATTAAAAATCCTAAACCAAATCGAAATCGGACGCCGGACGACCAAAACGGCGCCGTTTTTAGGCCCTGCTAAACCACCGGTAGCGCTACACCATTTTTGGTGTAGCGCACGCGAGCTCCTTCGGATGTGTTGACCGAGTTGACTCGCCTCTAGCCGCCGTTGACCATTAATGCCTTAGGTAGCGCTACACCAAATCTTCTGTAGCGCTCACTAAAGCTCTGTTCACCTTCTCACGAATTTGTGTCCAACACTTAGTCTCCACAGCCCTTCTCGCTCTCAAGCTTCATCACGGCCTTTCCGGATACCTCTCATTAGCGCCAAAACAACTCAATTTCCTGCACATTAAGCACAAACACAAAATCCAACCACGTGCACGCATTAAATGGAAAATGAGAATTAATTGCACGTCTAACGCGCTAATTTCCCTACTTAGGCGCTTAAATTCATGAATTCCGCGCTCCTATCAGGGATTAGGGGGTATAACGTATGCCCTCCTCAAACCCTGGCTGAAAATAACACTAGCGTATTCCCTCTGCTCTGGTCTTACCCAACGAAGGGGATAACGAAGACCCCTCCCATTTTGCCTTCCCAAATGGGGGATTAGAAGTGGGCCTAGGTATAAAACGGGGGTCTTAACTTATCATGGCCTCTTCTATTGCATCCAAACGGGCCGTTAGGTTTGAGTAGGACTCTTTCTAAGTCTAATAGAATTAGAAAAAAAAAAAAAAAAACTCAATTGGAAGTAATAAGCCCAAGTGCCCAACCCACCATCCCATAACCCAACCTAAGTGCCCAACCCACTAAGGGCGTGTTTGATTGCAGATTTCGTTTTGGGGGGATTCATAATGAGGTGAGATTAGGATTGAGATTGAGAATGATGTCAGATTATTAATGAGGGGATGAATCATTTATTCATGTTTGTTTTGCACAAGATTAGGATTGGGATTGGAATTGAAAATGAGGTGGGATTGTAAATAACATGTTTGTTTTGGCTAGGATTAGGATTGAGATTGAGATTAAGGTGGATTTTTACACTGGTTTTGCTCAATCCCATGGGGATAGGATTCATAATAACAACACCCCCCCCCCCCCCCCCGGGGGTTGACTAATCCCATCAAATGGGGGGATTGGTAGTCTCATGGGATTTGTAATCCATGCGATAAAAATTCAACCAAACACACTTTTTAAATTGCACTCCACTTTCGTAATTCTATCCCAAGCTCCAATCCGGCTATCAAACACGCCCTAAATCTCCAAAATTATTTCCCTCAAACCAATGAATAACACCTCCCCAAATTGACTATGCCAGTTAGTATTGTCACGGAAGAAAGAAGCTTTTCAAAGTTGAAATTAATCAAAAATTAGCTTGGATCAGGCATGTCACAAGAAAGACTAAATGAGTTATCCATGTTATCAATTGAAAATGACTTGGTGAAAGAGGTAGATTTTACAAATTTAATTGATACTTTTGCTTTTAGAAATGCAATATGAGTAATATTTAAGTGACAATCATGCGTTTTTGAGATAATATGTATTTCTTTATTTGGAGACTTTGTATTTTGTGTTCATATGTATTGATTAGTAGAGCTTTATACTAGTTTGGCTGATAAGCACCCAATATTGTAGATATTTGGTGCGCTTAGTCCCGCTTTAGGATGTTTTACCTTATGCTTTTCTGTCATTTTTAGTGATTTTGCGTGTAAGGTCTTCCGTTGAGTTTTTCAGGGAATGTGCGAATAAAAGGGTTCATTTTGACGTTTTGATTCAACCCTTGAGGGTATCCGAGTAGGCAAGGCCATGAAGAATACAGCCGTCGGGGGTTTTGAGGTTGAAGAACTTTGGTGCCAGGGCGTGCCATGGGCCATCGGGTGTCAAGATGGGATCTAATGGCTTGATCTGCTAGGAGGCAGCACCGTATCGATACGGATCTTAGAGTATCGATACGGTTTCAAAACAGAGAGGAATCCAGCTTTCAGCGTATCGATACGCTTTTACCCGTATTGATACGGTTTCTAGAATATCGATACCGTTCCTCTATGGGAAAACTTAGAAATGCAGAGCAAGACGCACGGTATCGATACGGTAAAAGAGTATCGATACGGGAGGCTCACCGACCTGCTTTTTGACAGATTTTAACTTTTCATAAGTAGCAACTTTCACTTTTTGGATATTTTCTGGATCTTTTGAGGAGAGAGGATGTGCCATCTTGTATAAATAGCTACTCTCTCTCTCTCTCTCTCTCTCATCATCTAGCTAATTACTTACTTTAGTTCTTCCTCCATTAATGTTTCCTTAAGTTTTTCAAGTGTAGTTTCAATAGAACTCAAGTAAGTAGTTCTCGTTTATTGTTTTCTCGTTTATTAAAGTTGTTTCTACGGACTAGATCCTTTATAAAATCAAGTTTATTTTCGTTTCTATCGGTTAAAACTTATGTCTTGTTTTTATGCCTTGGTTTATGCTTTAAGGATGTGTGAGTAGTCGGTTGGCTAAGTCTCGGGATAATCTTTCCCGAGGACTTAGGTTGTTATTTGGTTCTCAAATTTTTGGGCTTAATAGCATGATTTACGGAATAGAGCTTAACTTGCATTTTTGGTCTAAGGAAGGGGTGTTAACTCTTTGGTAAGGCATTTGTCAAGCAGTCTTGGCAAGTGGCTCACCGAGGGCTCGTGGCCTCCTATGTGTTCGATAAATTCATCAAACAACTTGGTTCGTCTCCATTTAATCACATCTTTCTTTAAACATAGACGTTAATGCTAAATTGCCCGGGCGTGAGCACGCGATTGTGACTCTCGCCTGAGTTATATAGAGAACCGGTAAATCCCTTTGTTAAGGGTTAGAAGATCCCTAGACTTGCCTCTCTTTAGTTAATTAAGCGTTTTCCTAGTCTTTTGCCTTGGATTTTTCTACCGTTTCAAAGCAAAACTTAGTTGGCCGTCTTGAACGCCGCATTCTACCATTTTAATCTACAATCCGTATAAGCTATCTTGCGAATTCCCTGTGGTACGATCCCGGTCTTATCGATTTATTATGCTACCGACGATTTAGCCCTACGCTTGGGGTTTTTCTCAACCTCATTTGGAGGCGAGGTTTGGAGGCGAAGCATTGGCTTTCTCGTATTGTAATTATTGCTATAAAAATTGTTAATTATTAACTCTTTAAAGACACTTTTTTTTTTGTTCTTTTTTGATATTCGTGTCAGTTTTCAATCGCTTAAATCTTTCAATATGAATCCAGATACGCTAAGTATTAATTAGTGGAGATAACCAAGCCGAAAGCTCATTAAATTAACGGAAAAAACGCGCTTACGGCTTACCATTGGAGAAGCCAGATACGCTAGGCTAAACTTTAGATTATTGTAATTATTAATCAAACAATATACTACTTTAGGTGATTTGAACTACTAATTCCCTCCTAGGATGAACTGTGGAGTACGAGGTGGAGAGTTAATTAGAATTAAACTTATTCGGTAAATGGATAAAGGCTTCCTGTAGTGATCGAGTGTTGTACGAATTATGTCTTGTTTTGATTACAATAATCTAAAGTTTAGCCTAGCGTATCTGGGTATCTGGCTTCTCCAATGGCAAGCCGTAAGCGCGTTTTTTCCGTTAATTTAATGAGCTTTCGGCTTTGGTTATCTCCGCTAGTTGGGTGTACCAACATTCAACCAAGATTTGAAATAAATAGCCCTTCTTATATGGAAGCGCATGTTTTTTTTTTTTGAACAACCAGGTGTCCATTGTTCTGGCCAGCTTACGGACGCCTCAATCGACTAATCTTGGGGAACTAATCTCACCACCCACATGCGATAGAATAACCCTTGTTAGCTACAAAGCAAACCAAGATATTCGAGTTCAAAAGAAAATGAATATTCAATGTCCTCGCATGAGTGCAATTTTGTTCACCTTCTTTAAAAGAAAGTGAATATTACTCTATCCCTTATTTATTGAAATGGTGTGGACATCACAACAAAATGATATCATGCTTACCATGCATTACATTTTTTGGTAAGCATGACATCATTCTATGGTGAGGTCCGCATCATTTTAACCAATAGAAAATAGGATAATGTTCACCTTTTTAAGTAGAGGGTGAACAAAACTCAACCTCGCGCTGGTCGTGTGGGGCTGCTTGTCATCACGGTTGTAGTGTGGGGCCAAGTCCCCACGAGTTCCATGTTGGCCTCCTATGTGTCGCGGGATCCACATTTCATCCATTTTCGTGCCACGCGTCATCTTTCTTGCACGCCCAATGCTGGCCCAACCCCAAGAGGCCTGGGCCTTGTGCATCCCAAATATCCCAAATTTAAGGGGTTCTTCAATATTTTTACTACTTAAGTTTGAGTAGGACTCTTTCTAAGCCCAATCGAATTAATAAAAATTAAAAAAAAAAAACCTCAATTGGAGGTAATAAGCCAAGTGCCCAACCCACCATCCCATAACCTAACCCAAGTGCCCAACCCACTAATGCTATGTTTGTACTGGTGTTTAAAAAAATTTTGAAAAATAGTAGGAGTAATAAGTGAAGAGAGATAGAGAGAGAAATGTTAAAAGTAGGGAGAATCTAAGGAAACTTTTTTGAAAAATTCTTTTTGAATTGTAAAGAGAACAAGGCATAAATCTCCAAAATTATTTCCCTCAAACCAACGAATAACACCTCCCCAAGTTGACTATATCGGTTAGTATTGCCATGGAAGAAAGAAGCTTTTCAAAGTTAAAATTAATCAAAAATTAGCTTGGATCAATCATGTCACAAGAAAGACTAAATGGGTTATTCATGTTATCAATTGAAAATGACTTGGTGAAATAGGTAGATTATATAAATTTAATTGATACTTTTGCTTTTAAAAATCCAATACAAGTAACATTAAAGTGACACTCATGCGTTCTTGAGATAATATGTATTTGCTTATTTGGAGATTTTGTATTTTGTGTTCATATGTAATAATTAGTAGAACTTTATACTAGTTTGGCTTTCTCGTATTATGATCATTGCTGTAAAAATTGTTTTTTATTAACTCTTTATGGGCATTTTTTTTTATATACTTAAAATCCTTGTACCTGCCCTGCACGCCATGTGTCCCACGAGTCTGTTGCCACGTGTCAGTGTCTTATTGGGCTGTCAACCGGTCAAGGAGTCAAATTTTCCTTCATACGCTGACCCTTCCCAACACTAATAATATTATGCACATTCTGAGAAGAATTTTCAACCGATCGTGGAATCAAAACCAAATTGAATTATTAGAACTTATTACTCCATCTGGAGTACCTAATAGCATCAACATCATTGTTATCGCGTCACCTGTAAGTACAAAAATGTTGTATTTGGATGGATTTTTAAAAAAATTTGGTTTCGATTTATGAAATAACGAGTGGAGAAAGAAATTAAGGTAATACAAGGACATAATAGAATCAACAAACGATATTCACAACTTCAGCCGAATCAACCTTTCATCGACCACAACAAGTAACTTAAGCCTCATTCCTCGGTAACCTGCCAAGCACCACCAAGGTCAAAATAATCACATACGCCAACAAGCCTTGTGAAAAACAAATTTCTGAATTTCCCGAATCAATCATATCCCATGAATCGGTCAATCGTTTTCTGGACTCAGTGGACTTGCACATGTACCCGTCTGCTTCATGATTATCAACCGCACAAATATCTTGCAAATATAATGGCATTACCGGAGTCAATCATAAGATTAGCAACAATACAAAAGAGTAAAAACAGGGGATGATAAATAAAAATTACTCCCATGACTTAGAATGTATTGTGTATACTTCCGGTACCTCAAATTTGAAGATCAAAACCGTCAGATGTGTGGCTCCCATCTCATCGGACAATATCCCAAATTTTGACAATGATCGGACTTGAGTTTGATCCCTAATCCCTGTTGATCTCTAAGATCACGTCCTGACTTATATTTGGGCAAAATGCTACTGTTTTTCTATTTTTTTAAAGCTTAGGAAGTTAATACTAGGAATTTCTATTAAAAGAAATGGGGCGTTACAATCAATCTCCTTAATATAATTTCGTCCTCAAAATTTTCAAGATACAAGAACTACTAGTCCTTTCAGCTGAGACAAATGCAGGGTATTACAAAGATTGTCTCTAAAATCAGGCCAGTCGTTATTGGGTACTCTCGGAGTACCGAGTGACATTGTCGCGTAGTACTCCACCCAAATTAATGATAGCGGCCATACGTTTCTCTACTGCGTACTACTCATTGTCTCTCAATCACTCAACAAAAGTGAATGATAATTTCTCTACCGCGTATCAATAATTGGGATTATACCACACTGACAACTCCACGTGGTACTTCAGAAAGGCTGAATAATTACTCCTAAAACTTAGTGCATCCATGTGCGCCTAAATTGACCGAGCACCCAAATACCAATTGCTGGCAGAAACTACTACGTGCACCTGTACATTACCAATGGTTCTCGCCCTACGTTAAAAGAGACGATCTTTTGTGACAATTCATTTTTGTCCCAAGATTGCGTGCAAAGAAAGGAAACAATCATATCCCATGAAATCTTATCCAATATATTATTCGATGAAAATCTTTTTATCAGCAAAAAGAAAATTTTATAAATCTTTTAAAAATATTACAAAGATTTAACGGATCACGGGCACACACTGGTAAAATGCCACCCGAGAATCAAATTCAAAATAAGGCAAGGAGCCAACCAAAACACCACAGAGAAAACCAAAACCGAAACAACCGCCGTTGAACCAACACAAATATCATCGGTGGAATTGGTGATATTTGTGGTGCACAGCGTTAACTGCCTGCTAATTGGTTCACTGTTGGGGATCCACCCGAATTCACCCAATTTTCTGCTTCTCTTCTTTGTTGAAAGGCCGACAGGTTACTAAACAGAGAAATCCAATGAATGTGTATTATATTATGATATATATATGATACGCACAAATACAATGAATGTTTTTGTTAACCATTTTTATCGTATGAGAGAAATGCTACAATACACTATCATATTTGGAGTAATCGGACATTTGAGTTACTCCTATCATAATGGGTAATTTACACCAAACCTCCGTGAGGTTTCTGATAAATACATTGCACCCCTAATCTTCCAATTTATTACACCGGACTTCCTTGCAGGCAAATATCTTAGCTCAGTCAGATTAATTGGCTCCGATCCGTAACATCCGTTAGTCTTCTGTTAGATTTGTGATTTCCAAGTTACTAAAAATTCCTTGTGTAGCTCCCATTTTTTCCTTAATTTTCCCTCCGGGCCAGAATCCAAAGCTATATATACTAGGGAACTAAGGTTCCGTTCCAGAACCAAAAATAAGTTTTTATTTTTTAAGAAGGCAATTTAAAGTTCAAAAATTATGGGCTTATTGAAAGGAAAATGATATTGGCACTCCAAAAATTGATGCAGGCGCTCCAAAATTAGTGTAACTCCAAAACCACTCTCCTTTATTTTTTGGAGTGTCTGCATCAATTTTTGGAATGCCAATATCATTTCCCTATTGAAATCTACAAATATGCAATATGAATCTTGTTTGGAAGATCTCGATTAGATCTTTTATATGATGCAAAAAAAATTGAAAAATTATTTTGCATTTACTTATTTTTTAAAGAAGGTTTAAGAAGGTGAAATAAGCTACTTATTTTTTAAGAAGGTTTCTGGAACACGGTCTAAGACCATTGAGGACAAAATCGGCTGGAAAGTAAACCGAAGTAATTAAGAAACTTGGAATCCACGAATCTTCGGAAGACGAACGAAGTGTTATCCAACTGAGCTAAGTTATAATATTCCCATTCAAGTGATGTTAGGGTGCAATTAATTAAAGGTTGAGGGTGCAGTGTATTTGTAAGAAACCTCGGGGAGGTTGGCGTAAATTAGCCATTCATTATCAAAAAGGAGTATCTGTTTGGCCAAGTGCTTATACTATTGCATACTTTAAGATTGTAAATAGTACGAAATACCGAACACTTGAGTTATGCAGATCATATTTTGGGGTTCGAGCTGCTTCCAGACGGCACCTTCCTAACATGAGATTTCTCATCTTTTGTGTTAAAAAGTTAGTTGCATGGCACAATGGATTTTCAATGCGGACCGTCCAAAAATATTTTAGACGTGCGCGATTGACCTCCGTAAAGTCTTGTTTACATCCAGCAAATAAGATTTTCTGTTTTCCCAGTGTTCGCGTTCTTGCAGTAATCTTTCACTCCGTATAAATATGGAATGCCCTTAAGCTTTGAGAATTACAGCATTGCTAATTCAAAGATACAGTGAGCTAGCTAGACAGGGTACCCTTAAGTGTCCTACTTATTTCTCTCAATCTTCGACCCTTTGAGTGCGAAAGAGGTCTAGAGATGGCCATTTTATCGATGGATGACCCATGGGTTTTTATCAGTGGTGTTTTAGGTGAATTTACATCCATTTTAAAACTCATTTATTCATCTTTTGTCATGCCAGACGCATGCAAGTCGTCTCTCCTACCTGGCATGACATGAGCTAAGCGTCACTCCCTTTTTAATATTGATCGAGGAAAAATAATCATTTTCAATCTTCTTCTTTTCCTTGGAAGTTACTCATTGGAAATGGAATGAGAGAAACGGTGTGTGTTTGCAATTTTCTTCCGAGGGCAGATTACCCTTAGTACATTTAATAATGATCTACGATACAATGTTATCCATAGGCGAGAGGTTAGAGTTAGATGGGGCAAGTAAGGGTCGTCTTTTAACTCATTTAATTCAACCGTAGGTTCATTAACATAATCTCTTCATCAAGAAAAAGGAAACAAAAAAATTTCAAATCTAATATTTTGTTAAACTATTAATAATAATAACTTTAATATTTTTCAAATCTCAATTCAACTTTCTTCCAGGTTTTCTAATTTTCTTCTCAATTATTTATATTATTTTCCTAGGTTCCAAACAGAGTTTTATTTGGAAGTTAAGGAAAAGAAAGGAAAACTAAAAAATTTCCCTTCCTATTGTTTGGTTGGAAGAGAAAGAGAAAAGAAATAACAATTTTAAGTTTTGTGAATAGTAAATTTTTCCTCCAATTTTTTTCTTATTTTATTTTCTTTTCTCTGGGTTCCAAATAGAGCCTTAGTTTCAGTTAGAAGGTAAAACAAAATTTTGCAATGTTCGCAGCAAAAAAAAAAAAAAAAATGCTTCCAGAGATTCCTTTCTACAATATCTTTGTCAAATATAATATATATATATATATATATCATCAAAAAAATAATATTGTTTGCCCAAGTGTGAAGGCTTGAGGGGCTTACTCCTAGACCGGCCCTGGATAGCAATAGAGAAACGTTAATACTTTAGCAATTTAAGTTGGTAAGTATAAGAAACATGTTTAGTTTGATAAGCATTGGTGCATGTTATTTTGTATTTTTTTTAGTTAATTAAAGTTCACATTGTTGTCTCTCTTTATTGTATTTTTTTTTATTGTGAATATATGCTATCCCTAAGTAAAAATCCTGGCTCTGTCCATAGCGATAGATAAATAAAAAATGTGAGTAAAATGTGGGGATATATGAAAATTGGTCCTCCATATGTTACTATTCTTCCTCTTACTTTTCAATATCGATCTTCTTTTCTTTCTTCTCTTTCACCTCGATTCATCTTTGATGGAAGACTATATTTGCTATTACGCTAAGAACTTACTCATTTCTATTAAAAACCTTTTGCAGGTAACATTATCGCCTTCATGGTATTTCTTGCCCCGGTGTAAGTTCATCGTTTGATCTTCCTTGATAGTTGGTATATATTCAATTTGGTAGCTAGGCATACGGTCGACTAAATGAGAAATGCACTTTTATTTCTTTGCAGGCCAACATTTTATACGATTGTGAAGAAAAAATCTTCCCAAGGATATGAATCAATCCCATATTTGGTTGCACTCTTTAGTTGTATGCTTTGGATATACTACGCATTAGTCAAGACAAATTCTATGCCTATTATCACAATCAACTCGGTTGGTTGTGTTCTGGAGATAACCTACATCGCGATCTATATTGCATATGCACCAACGAGTGCCAAGGTATGCTAAAATTTAACTGTATATATACACACATATGTCGCCCTTGAAATTTTTTTTATTTCGATTCTCAACTTAATTTCGAATTGAAATACGGAGGGGGAATATTATTGTTGGTGCAGATGACGACTTTGAAGATACTTGGTTTCTTCAACCTTGGGGGATTTTCTTTAATTGCCGGTTTCTCCTATTTCTTCACCAAAGGACCCAACCGAGTCCAACTAATTGGATGGATAGGTCTTTGTTTTGGTGTGGGTGTGTTTGTGGCACCTTTGAGCGTTATGGTAAGAGTACTACTCAAGATATGCAACAAAATCTTAATTTCTATTGCCTTCTCCTCCGGCTGGCCGCAATTCTCTACCGTTTTCCTAAATCGATCTGATGTTGAACTCTGTTGTTTTGCAATGCAGAGAACGGTCATACGTACCAAAAGCGTGGAGTTCATGCCGTTCTCCCTGTCCTTTTTTCTCACGCTGAATGCTGTCGCGTGGTTCTTTTACGGATTTCTGAAAAACGACTTCTACATCTATGTGAGCTCCATATCTCTCTAAAACCATATCAAGCAAAATCAACTACTAAATAAATGATCTATATTATCAATGTTTCTAATCCTTTTTCCTTTTTTTTTTTGGAATTTTGTGTAGCTTCCGAACACTCTTGGATTTGCTTTTGGGATAGTGCAAATGATTCTTTATGTATTCTACAAGTACTGCGTCAAAGTCCCAGAAGAGGAAAAACAACATAACGTTGGCCCCAACATAGTTCTTGAGATGCCTTCGGCCGATTCGTCTAAAATTAAAGAGACAAACGAGAAATTTGTCATTCACCAGATGAACCAGAGTGACACACAGAGAGTTGCCTCTTTCAAGTTTGGTTAAAATCAAGGGATTGAGCAATACTGAAGCCCGTAAGTCAGTTCGTGAAGATTCACACTTGAGACGGACAGATGGGAGTGTTAAATTGTGTTTATCTTTCTTACATAACTTGTAACCGGCGGAATAAGTACTCGATATGTACTTCACTAGCTAGATCTAGCTTGTTATATATGCTTATGTGGCTTTACAAGCGTTTCCTCTTGTACGGGTGTATCGATAATCAATAAAAGCTCCTACTCTTTAGTCTTTTCTAGTTACTCTTTAGTCTTTTCTAGTTCGTATTTACACTTTCATGTCATTCATTAAGTTACAGAGAGAAACAAATTATGTGGTTACATTGGAGATGAGGGTATTGTTCAGCTCTTCTCAAGGAAGCCTTTCAAAATCCAAAATAGCGATGCCCCTTTTTTCTCAATCGGCTAAATATGCCCATCGTACCGATCCACCTTAACCAACGTACACCTTACAATCAACAATCTAGCCTCTCGTACATGAACCATCACCGCCCCTTCATACGTATAGTTGGTGAGCCCCTTCACCAATCTGATCATACGGTGAAAGCTCAAACCGTCAAATGTACATGGACCCGGCCCGTACCTTAGATTCCGCGGGAAACCGTTGGCCGGGTTGAACCTCGTGATGGGATGATTGAGAAATACTAGTAAAATCCGAAGAGAGATTTTTGCATGGCTGGCCAAAATAAGGTCCAAGTTTGACATTTTGGGCTGAGCCTGGTTCAAAATAATGATTCAAATTTCAAGATTCCATAAGAAAGTCTTATAAATTTGCAATCATTTACTGTACTAATCATTGCTACCATTGAAAAATGAGAGAATTAGCCAAAGACGACTGACTCTTAGCCTAGGTATGATTAGTGATCAGGGTCAACATTAGTGGTTGTGCTTTGATTCTTCCAAAATATGGTGCCTTCTCACCTATTTTCAAAGTTTGATTCTCAGAATATGTAATTAAGCTCGTGGCCTCATAAGCCAAAACTGACTTTACAAAAAAAAAAAAAGATCTTCGGAACCCAGCTCACAATAAATTTCTTCCCGAGAGTTTCGGCCGAGCGCAAAACTAACAAATGAGCATAAAAAATTAATACGAATTAAACCAAAAAACAGAAATTAACGGCCCCTTAGACTCAAAAGCAATTAATGATCTCCATGTGTGAACCAATGAATCTCATAAGTCATAAGTAACAAAAATTCTACATACACTCAATTTGCAAATTGAGTCGGGTTTGCATGCTATGGGATCCAGCCCATGCGCTTGATTCAACGACATTGACCGGTGATCACAAGAATTGCGCTTTGAGTAGTTTTACACGGCTTGTTTGGTTGCGCGTTTAACGATTACAAACTTCTTGAATTAAACCTCTAACTTTAATAAATTACGTTTCTTAATATTAAAATGTACGTAGGTACTATTCCAAAAATGTACATTGGGAAATTGCTACAAAACGCACTTCTATATAGGTCTGTACATGATACACCCCTTGAATAGTCTTGACTAGGTAGTATTTGCATAAAAAGTCAGAGCAATAAGTCATGCAATTCATAACTTTTTGGATAAAAATTCACAACATTAATTTATAAGTTACGAATTCTTTTATCTTAATCTGACGAATATTTAACTAAATGTTATAAGTTACGTGTCGGGATTGACTGTCTCGTACACCCTATAACATATTGTACGTATTTCTTATATTGGTTGATTTGTTGGGGGATTGGTAATCTCGTACACCACACTTATTTCTTATATTAGTTGATTTATCGGGATTGATAATCTCGTACACCCTTAAAAGTCTATAACAGACTTATTTGTTATATTACTTGATTTGTCGGCATTGGTTGTCTCGTACACCCTAAAAAAGAAATTTAAAAAGATCTGTGTTGTGAGACTGCGATTAGGTCTTCCAATCACCCACTGCCACGTCAGGCAACACCTTCGTAAATCAGTTAGAGAGAGAGAGAGAGAGAGAGGGGATAGGGAGGGAGGGAATGTCTTTCCAAAGAAGAACAACCACCCAGAATGCGTGCGTGAGCGTGTGCGCCATCACGACTGAGTCCATTTGCTCATATCACCTCTCTTCTTCATTGACTGTTGCCGTTCCCTTCAAATCGTGAATTCCAAGAAAAAGAAGAAGAAGAAATAAAGCTAGGTTTTTTTTGGCCGCCGGCGACTGTTTCACCTTTTTGCCGCCGGTTGAGGAAGCCTGTTGGTCAAACCCTTCCAAAGGACCCACCCTTTTCCCCGTTTTTCAATCCATCTGTCCTCCGCCTTATCGCGTTGAAAAAGTAATCTTAGAGAGAGAGAGAGAGAGAGAGAGAGAGAGAGAGAGAGAGAGATGTATGGAGTGCCGCCTCCACATCAGCGTGCGGATTCGGCCACCGGAACTGCCGATGCAACGGCGGCGTCGCTCCGCGCTTACGAGACCTGGAAAGGCAGCAACGTAAGTCGAGGTTTTTTCACTCTGCGGATGTAGATATTAACAAATGCGCGACATAATTCTCAGTATGGATGATTAGATACACGTGTGTTTGTTCATTTTTCACTGGGATTGGAGCTAGGGTTTTGTTTGAACAGAATTTTGAATTAGGGTTTGATTCTATGTATTTTATTAAGTAATCTACGTTAATTTTAGGCAGTGTTCTATAAGTCTTAGGCGCTAGTTGGGCGGGAGAGGGGTGTGTGGTGCCTAGAGGCCGATTAGTCGGGGCATAGGAAGATTTTTATCTAGGCGTTGGACCCCCACCTGGCACCTAGGCGCCGACTAGTCGGCCGCATGGACTGATTTTTAGTTTTTAGGTTTGTAAGACCTGGATTGCATCGATACTTTGGAAGTTTCTTTGATCGTTTTTGTTTTGTTTTTGTATTGCTGCATCTGATGGTTAAGTTTCGATGTGCAATTGACATCTTCTTAGTTGTGTGTTTACCATTTATGCTTGTTAGTTAGGGTTCTATTTGGGAAAAACCAGATTTTGTTTACTTTTGTAAACAATGGAAAGTCTGTGGGTTAAACAGGTCCCATGGAATCAGTGAATTCCTTTTTGCATCAATCAAATGGTAGTTGAGATGCAGATTGACTAATATGTTGTGTCAGCAATTGAGCTATTTTTACTTCATTTTACTTGCTTGCTAGGGTTTATGCTGCCTGCATTCTTTACTGATTATCGATCAATTTGTTTTGCAACTCTGTTGTTGTAGTTTAGACTGCTGTAGTGATCTTGCCGTAAAAGGATAGGGCTAGGTAAGTAAGGAAGAAATGTAGTCCGCATCTGTTGTATAGCTGGATAGTAAGATTGTGTTGACAGATTGTAATGTGATGGTGCCTAAGAATGGCAATGTTGTAAAGATTTGAACTTTTTAAATAATAGTTTCCAAGCTTGAGTTTGTTGCCTGTCAATCTCACTGTTTGTTTTTCCAATTTTTAGGTATTTCTTCTGCAGGGGAGATTCATATTTGGACCTGATGCGAGCTCACTTTTCTTCACGATATTCCTTATAGCTGCCCCAGTCGCCATTTTCTGTGTTTTTGTTGCCAGAAAACTGATGGACATTTCTCATCATTTGGGGATATTAATAATGGTGGTTGTAGTTGTATTGACGTTATGGGTGAGTATTTTTCTCAATCCCATGTGTTACTTCTATTGTTTTATCTATTTAGACTGTTTGCTGAACTTTTGGCTTAAAAATCCTTGACAGTGATCATGTTTGACACAACTTGTTTCAACCTCTAACGAACTGGAAAAAGCTAGCGCACTATTGGCAGCACTTATTTAATAGACCGACCACTTATTTCTTGTCATGCCACATTTTCTTTCCCTTTATTATTCTGGAATGTGGGTTATGGCATTGGTTGGGATGCAGATTATGTTCTAGTATTTGTACCAGTCATTTAAAGACTTCAATTTGGTTCTTCCGTTAACTTCAGAACTAGATGGTTATATCAGATATAAAATTAGGATTGATGGTGTTATAGTTGCCTGATCAGATAAACTTTGCTCAATAACCCTTCGTCTCAATTACGTGCGGTCAGCTACAAGGGTCCATTTCTCCAATTTATCCTTACAGAATGAAGTCATAAAAAGTAAAAACCAGAACTGAGACTTACTAGAATGCAGTAGAACTAATCAAACTTTTTTGTTAATCTGGTCTTGAACAACTAGCATTATCTAAAAAGATTGTGACATGTCATTCGTTATGCTGACCAAAAACTTCAACTCCCTTTCCCTGGAGGTAGTCTGGTTCTTAGCAGTAGAAAGATGGTGCCTAGTCAAAGTTTCATACCATTTATCTCAGTCATTCTTTGCATCTTTTGTGTTGGTATATAGAGACGTAGAGTTGATTTGTTCTACAAGAAGATTTTTATTCACAAGGACTCAATAGGAAACAACATTGAGAGAGCTTCTTTGCTAGGATATATGTGCTTTTCTATTTTATTATAAGTTAAATGTGTGATTTGTACATGCTGCCAAGTTCTTCCCAGTGGAAAATTTTCAGTGCACTGTTTCAAGAAAGGGATACGTAGTGCTCATGTATCGTAACATTTTCAAAAGGTGCATTAAACAAGTTTCTGCAATGTCGTTGTTAGGTTATTTGAGTGTTGACAATATATTCTGTAAGGACTGCAAATCGTAGTTGGTTGTCACATGTATTCTTGCAAGTTCTCTTTCTGTTTGTCCAGTCGCTAACATTAATGGGGGATTGCACTAATGTTACATCAGGATTTATCCTGAAATCATGTTTGGACACACAAAAATTTGGTAACAAGGATTGGTTGTTCTATATGATGTTGTCCTTTACCGAATAACAATATCAGCAGATAAAATTTACATGCAGGACTTAGTACTTCTTCTAATGACCTCTGGGAGAGACCCTGGTATAGTTCCTCGTAATGCTCACCCTCCAGAGCCGGAAAATTATGACGGAAATGCCGAAGTTGGGACACCACAGTTTCGTTTGCCTCGCGTAAAGGACGTACTTGTCAACGGCATAACAGTGAAGATCAAATACTGTGATACTTGCATGCTTTATCGACCTCCTCGTTGCTCACACTGTTCAATATGCAATAACTGTGTCGAACGGTTTGACCATCACTGCCCTTGGGTTGGACAATGCATTGGATTGGTAATGGTTACTGTTATTTATTTTCTTAGGCCCACCATTACTATGTTAGATATATATATATATATATATATATAAACTTTTTCTTTATATTTGCTTTTTCTGTTTTAACTAGCGCTCTCAGACAATCATTAATAGGACTAAATAGCGCAAAGTTATATTGTAAATAGCTGATGTTTAATTTTCGGATTCTAGTTGTTTAATCGGTCAATATGAACAAACATGGAGTTTTCCATTCTACATAGTTTGTACCTGGTAATGTAACAAAGACAAGAATCCAAATGAAATCTCAAGGCTGAGAAAGTTTGCATCGTAGAGAACCAACGCATGTAGAATCCAAAAGAGAACTCAATACAACAAAATTGTATTGTAAAGGAAAAGGAATAGAGAAGAAAAGCTCAAATGACCGTTTCTGGCCTTGTTCAGTTTTTCTTTTAGACCACATAATTGAAACAGTATTCAGGTCGATTTGGCTTTTCTATAGCCATTAGCTTGTTCTCTAATAAGCAAACTCCTTTATTTACTAACTTTTCTTTAGACATCTGAAAGTTCTTTCATACCTTTGCTGAGGATTTATAAAGTAGCTGATTTTACATACAGATTAATGTGGTGTTGAATTTGAATTTCCATTCATTCTGGCTGCAGAGAAATTACCGATTCTTCTTCATGTTCGTCTCCTCATCAACCCTTCTTTGCATATATGTGTTTGGGTTTTGCTGGTTTTACATCATCAGGATCATGGATAGTCAGAGAACATCAATCTGGAAAGCGATGATTAAGACTCCTGCTTCCATTGCACTCATAATTTACACCTTCATAGCAGTCTGGTTTGTTGGCGGCCTAACTGTATTTCATCTTTACCTCATCAGTACAAACCAGGTAGACACCACTCTTTCTAAATAATGACAACATCCTTTATCCTTTAGCATCACTTGGATGACCAATTTCTTATTGTATCACTACACACGGACATGAGTATTTCATATCCTGTCGAAATTTTTGCTTGAACCATTTCGTGGCATGCTTGTACTAGTGATAAGAATAATGATTTTGTTCACCTTCATCCAGTGAGGGTGAACAACACCCTCACTCTCATTGGTGGAGAGGGTCTTGGTCCCCTAGAATCATCGCACTTTTACATATGAAAAGGATTAATTTTTGGAGGGACCCGCTTGCTTTGCATCATTGAAAGTGGAGGTATTGTCAAAATGGACGCATTGATAAGTGTTTACTGAACTTCCTCTGTCTTGTCCTCAGATTCTTAGAGATCTCCTTTTATGTACTTTTGCAGTCCACTTACGAAAACTTTAGATACCGATACGAACGCAGAGACAACCCATATAACAGAGGGGTGATTGGGAATTTCAAAGAGATTTTCTGGACCAATATTCCTCCTTCTAAGAACAAATTCAGGGCAAAGGTGCCAAAGGAGCAGGAAATTCCGTCTCGTACAGTGAGTAGCAGCTTTTCTGGTCCGTACATGCAAAAAAACATGGTTGATATGGAAACGGGAAGAAAGCCTGGTTGGGATAACAGTGCTGTCAACGATAATGATCCCGAAGGACAATTCAGCAGTGATGAGGCCAAGGAGAGTGAATTTGACAATGCATCTCCTGCCCCTGATTTAAGCAGGAATCTTCTTGCTGAAAGTGCAGAGGTTCGAAATACGCCTCTTCCAAGGCGATCCAGTTGGGGAAGGAAAAGTGGGAGTTGGGATCTACCAAGCAAAGTTCTCACCATTTCATCTCAAGCTGGGGACTCGAATCGGATAAGTGGAGTAAATGGAGGGAATTTGACAGGGAGTAGTCAATAACAGATGAACTCTTTCATCTTTGTAAAATAAGCATACAAAGTGGAGTTAACCACGAGTTAAAAGAACCATAAGAGAAAATTGGTTTTTAAAAGTTGATGCTAGGCATTGTTACTCTCTGCTTTTATGTGTATATGACTCTGGAAATGCTATGATGTTTGTTTCTTCTATGGCTATTTTTTCTTCTGTTTCTTTTTTTGAAGCTTGTCCTGCTCTCAGTGTGAATATTTTATCCCAACTGAAGAATGAATTCGAGCCTGTGTTTCTCCTTTCCTTTTAGCACTTGAGCCTTTGGCCCTGTTGCTTCTGTGGGAAACTTGGATGTTTGATCAACGATCCAGGTTTCCTCCGCAGGCACATATTAAAATTGCCCTACCGCCCATCACCGTTGGTTGGCTTGTTTTCTCAGCACCACAATGGACTTACCAAACCTAAATGGATATGCTAATCTCAAACTTTCTGGTAAGAACACCAAAACAAGAGGCTCCTAATGCATAGAGAGATCGCTCAGTTTTCCTCTTCTCCCGTTACTGTTTCTTTTTGCATCACTAGAGAATCCACATTGCTTCGAGAAAGCAAAGGCCCTTGGACTTGTACTCAACAGGTTTCTTCATTATCCGGAAGTTTGGGCAGTACAAAGCTATGAAAACCCCAAGCTTAACGCTTTCACATTCATGGAAATGTTTCCCTCAGAAACAGGAAAGTGGAACTTTTGAGGCTGGAATTACTGTTCCCTCGCATGGCCTGCAGTGCAGTGTGATAACTCGCTGTGTTGGGTTGATGGGCTTGGCACGATCCTTGGCTTCAATGCTACCAAAGAGAAATTCATTTCTTGAGCTTCCTTCCACTGGAACCTCCTAGTCCTTCCAACAAAATACAAGCTCGTTGCGTTCAAATATGGAGTTCTGAAGTGTTGAGAAGATTGATTTAGTTTCAGAATAAAATTCAAATGGCGAATTGCTTGTGGAGATCCGTAGGAGCTTATGGTTTAATCGGTTGAAATGTACCACTAACGGTTAGATTGTATGTTCGAGCCCTACTAAGCCTACCACCCTGATACTAAAAACAGAGCGGGGTAGACATAGTTCTTAACCATCCGAACGTATTACTCCTATGCCGTACCCCTCTGATAGGGCAATCACTGCACTCTAAGCTCGAGTGCATGATAAGTTGGACTCACAGGTGTTGTTCGTGACGGACTCATACTACAACTTGAAGCAGAAGATGGGTGAAGCAGTCCATGATTTCTCAGAGGAACAAAAGATTGAGGTTGTTCCTAACTCTCTGGAATTCGAGGGTTTGTGCAACACAGAACCCAGCTTGAGGCTTATGACTCGAGAGATTAGAATTCTTTGTTTCCAATAAACGACTAGGCTTATATTTAATTTGTTGTTTTACACTCCCTTCATTTTCGTAATTCCAATTTATTAAAAAGACATCATCATTACATATTTCACATCAACTTTTACGTCCATTTTCCAAAATCATCTTCAAAACTTTTACTCATTAACTTTTCAAAATGAAAAACCCAAAATGGGATACTGAAATATTATTTGGGGACAGAGAGTACAATTTAATCAAAAAGCTAAACTTGGGTCTAACAAACCTATTTGTAGAAAGATTCTGCAAATGTGGGAAACTAAATCAAATACAAAACAGAAACATCATTCCGAGTAGCATGTAATGTAAAATAGTAAAAGTTGATCAAGAAGTATACTTATCTCTGAGTGCAAAAATATTTAATTAAAACAGGAGGCTTTGGTAGTACTGCAATACAAAAAACTTTCAACCGTTTGACATGAACTGAATAGAAGCCATTATCTTTAAATCCGGGCAGAAGATGGGAGACAATGTCTGCGGCCTTCAGTGCATGGAATTCATGGACTGAAAGCGTTTCATGATAATTAGACTCATATCAAGATAGCGCTGAGCACAGTTTGAGAGGCAAGAAGATTCGCTGGAGCTGAACTTGCTTCCAGGAGTACTTGTGACGCATTTGTCCCAGCACACGCTTGTAAGCTTTGCCACCATTTCGTTAACCATAGCCTTTTCTTTCTCTTTCTGCATCGGTTCAGAAATTAAAACACTAAAATAGTCAGAAGCAATCGATCTCTCAGTAAGCCGCAACATAGAACAAAAACAATCCATAGCATGAAGTTTGTTGGTCTGTAGCTTCTATATCTGCGGGGCCAGTCAGATTTTTTAGTGTATGAAAATTACGAAGCAACAGGTGGTGTATGTAAAATTTCTTCAAAGTTTACACACACCCCCATTGCTCCACTAAAAATCATTTTCATCCTAAAACGCTTTCCGAGGTTACCAATCTAAATAAAAAAGTGCCTAAGCTCAGTTGGAGCCATCATATTCATCCCCCATTCAGCTTTGAACAGACATTTGGAGATGACACCTTGGTGTTCTCCTTTGACAACTCTTCAATGTAACTTTGTCCACACTTTTCTAAATATTTAAGGAAGATGTGATGACCTACACAATCTAAAATCCATTCCACGTTTGAGGTTTGCTACAAATGTTCCTACAATGTAACTTTGTCCACTGAAATCTAAATATTTAAGGAAGATGTATTTAAGGAAGATGTGACGACCTACACAATCTAACAGTCATTCCACGTTTGAGGTTCGCTACAAATGTTCCTACATTCTTCTGTCAAGGACATTCCTGCCATTATATCAGAAAGCCTAACCAACACCTTTGAGAAAACCAGGTTTTGGTTTCTCTGCCAATATACCATCAACCAAATATTAGAGTCGTAGAAGATTTCCTTTTTGTGTTTTGATCAAACAAATCCACGCGTCATAGCAGATTTACACACCCTGTTATCGCTACTTTTGCAATTGGCCCTCCTTACAACCAAATCTCTTCAGTCTATATTGCCATACATCATTAACTCGAGATATGATGCTCTGGCCTCCAAGTTCACAAAAAGTTACTTAAGTTACCCATCTAGACTTCAAACTCATCTATCTCTGCATTGCTGCACCCTAATTCTTCAACAGATGTGATTCTGCCACACATGCAAAAAAAGGGCACCAAAAGGAATAACCAGTTTTGTAACCATCTCGAGTCCTTTGTATTCTACATCTATTTTCATAGGTATACTTATACATCAGTTGAACAAAGCTCCTGCACCTCTATTCCATTTGGAGCATAAAACAGCTGATGTTTCATAGAAAAAGACGATTTGAGAAAGTAACCCTCAATAATTTTAACGTGGTAAACTGGTAATTGACAAGTGATAACAAAACATAATTTAATTTCACATAAGCAAAAGAAGAGTAAAGCATAAACACCATACAGCAGTCGCCATAGCTGAAAAAGTGGAGGCATTACAACAATTACACCGATGTTTCCCCTTAAATAACCTTCCAATAATCATTAATGAAACTACCACATTGGGTCAATTTTCTTTTTGGACACTTCATTTCAACAAATTAAAGCATTCACATAACTGCGGATTTATCTATGTATAGTTATATGGGTTGCTGACAGCCGGTCCCAAGACCGGATAAAGGAGGAGAGTTGTGTGTTAGGTTGTTGACAGCTAGCATAAAACAAAACCCTGTTAGATCCTTACTACAAGAATCCGATTACGTATACAACTTATGCTAGGGCATTACCTTCTTTGAGGTCCCATTTCAGCCAAACTACAAGTTGTAGACTACAACCTTTTTTTGTACTTTTAGGCTTTTTCTTGTATATTTCCTAAAAAATTTGAGTGTCAGAATTTTAAACTTTTCCGATTTCTTGGTGTAAAACTAACCAACACACAAAAAAATTTTTTTTTTGAATAAGGACAACAAAAAAGTTGTAATCTACAACTGGTAGTTTAGCGGAAACGGGCCCTAGTCATGGAGTGCAATGCCCTTGAAATCTATGTAGCCGACCCCAATTGATTGGAACTTAAGGCTTTGTTTGATTTGGTTCGTTATCTCAGTGACTTTTATCATCCTGGCGTTTTATTACAATAACTCAAAACATTATCAGAACTCCAGAATCTCAATCCATGGATATAGCTGTGGGATTGGTAAACAAACACAGGTTAATTTGATGATGCTAATTTGTAGCGAGCTGCTTACAGAACCTTCACATATTCATGTAATGAACGTATAATTTTGAATCTTTGATGATGATTTTCAAATCGCCTTCTCACGCATGCAATCAGTATTCATCCATCATCAAGTATACACGTATATATGTACACACACATATATATATATGCAGAGAGAGAGAGAGAGAGAGAGAGAGACTAACGCTGATGTAGTGCTGGAGTTCGGCAGAGTTTAGAGAAGAAGGATCCATTGAAGGTAGTGAGCGAAGAAGATAGTTGAAACCCTACTAAAACCCTAGAAAGACGCCGCTCCCAGATCGAAGTAGAAGAAGAAGAAGAAAGCTGTGGTCGATGTCGGTATGAAGCCCATTATGTTTTAAAATGGTCCAGTCCAGGTAGAATGAGTAGTGGGCTTAAGGCCCAGTAATAAAATTGCTTTTTGGATTGGACCAAGACTAGGCCTTTTTAGATGGGCATGTAATGATGGGCCTTCATGGGCTTGGTGATCCGAAAGGTGATTTGGGCTTGAAGTAATCGTAAACTTGAGAGAATATTTTTGAGATGGGAACCAAACAAAGTATATTTTTTATTTTTTTTTTGAAAAATTGTATGTTTACCTATTGTAAAATCGAGACCTAAAAACCACTCTAAAAATTGTAGCTTCTTTTCTCTATGGGAGTTTCCATGTTATCCCGTCCTACGGATCTAATCATGGCGATTAATTTCTGGTTCTTGGAATTTATTTTGTTGAATTTTGCAATTAAACTCAAGGGTTATATTGCCATATCATTTTTTCTTTTCTTTTGTTTTCTTTTTTTGAATAATCGAGAATTCAAGCCAGATTAGGCGATCGAACCTATACTAATTTCAAAACCTGAAAGTTGTTGACAGTGAGGGTTGAACATGTGAGCTTCCATGTGTAAATCTTTTACTTTCTGTCATGCTCCTACTCGACCAATTATTACAGTCATCATCGAGTATGAAATTAAACATCCTTTCTATGTAATAATGAAGAGTCATCCAATTACTTTAGTAGTTATAACCAAGAATGAAAATCAAGAACACAGTTACACAGATCTCTTACAAATATACTGATCATAAAAGTGGAAGATCGAGTTGAAATCCATGAAATCATTTATTTGTTGCTCTTTTTTTGTGTGTGTGTGGGGAGCTGACTTTATGATTCCATAGAGCCAATAAAATACATTAAGCAACAAAAGCAACATCTTAACAGCGAAGGAAAGCACCCTACCGAATCCTTAATACTATATATATATTAGTCAAAATGACTTTGTTACCCACTCTTTGCCCTTTTAGAGGGGTTTTGTGCTTTCTCTTTGCAAACAAAGTTTTCCTTGCTTTTGATCCCTTTGAAACAAATAATTATTCAAATCACCCCAACAAAAGAGAAAGGTATCAATCTGCGAAAAAAAGTTCGTCTTCAAAAACCTAACCTTAGGTTTTGACGATGTCATTCACCCGTCACCTGTCTAGTTTTAATGCAAGCTTGGGTATTCTTTTGGCCTCAACTTAAACTTAAATTTAAAATGAGAATTTTGTCTTATTTGAATTTTTTTCGCATTTGTTAGTTTTGCGTCAAACTTTTGTCGGCTATTGATTTGTTTCGACGGGAGAAATCAGAAAAGTAAAAATTCTTTACTTTTACCCACGTATTTTGAGAAATAACTACTTTTTAGCGCAAAAAGACTTTTTACGCTAAAAAAATGGTTATTTTTCAAAATACTTGTGTAAAAGTGAAATTTTTTTACTTTTCTCATTCGTCTGAACAGTTGAGACGAATCAATAACCTGCAAAAGTTTGGCACAAAACTAACAAATGCGAAAAAAATTCTAAATAAAGACAAAATTCTCATTTTAAGTTTAACTTTAAGTTATGGCCAAAAGAATACCCAAGTTAATTACTAGTAGTACTTCCAAAAAGCTATTAGAAAATGGTCTGACAATGTTTATCAAGCTATCTATAACACCCTCCCTCCCCTGCAACCCCGTCTTGTACGTACGTGAAGATGCAAATTTTTATAGATAGAGCGAAACAAAGTTGGATGGAAAGAAGCAGAATGCAAATGAGGAACAAATTAATGCGAATAGAGAGACTTGAATCCAAGACCTCTCACAACCTGAGCTTTGATACCATGTTAATTAAGTTACCAGTAACCCCAAAAGCTATTAAGAAATTGGTCCAACAACATATACTATCAATCTATCGAACACTAATTACCCTGCAAGTTATAATTCAAATGTTATCAATTGAAAAATTATTAATAGGTAGAGTGGTCTCTAGATTATATAGATCAAACTTTTGTTTTCCTAACCCAGCTTAAAGGTGATAGACAAGAGGCAAATAAATGTCAACAAGGACTTGCATGCATGCAGGCTGTCCAAAACTAGGCACTAATTACACCGCGTTATATATAGTTGGAGGAGTCCTATATATACCTGTCTCGCGTGGTTTTCCTAAGCAATCCAATTGACTTCGGTTAATCGAGTTAAGATGCTACTCTATACGTACCTGTAACGTACCAATTGGTTCTAGGTCGCGTGCTTTTCTAAAATTCTAACACGATATCTGATCAGCAATGTATGAATGAATGAATGACTAACGGGTCAAGCTTCTATTTGAGTCTATTTCTCTTTGTTTTTCTAGTTCTCTATACTTCCATGCGTTACTAAGGTACATATGCATGCATGCAGTGACCAGCTCGACCATAGTTTGCTACTCGTATTCTCTGATGTGGAAACTTATATGTGGGTATGAAGCTTGCACGTGACTGTACTTCACCCGAAAATCTTCAGTCCTCATTACGGGCAACATGAGTTGTGCCCATCTTTGCGTATCGGGTGCTCAATGGGCTTGTGTAGTGCCCGCGTCGCAAAAGA
Organism: Rhododendron simsii; assembly: GCA_014282245.1. Classification (NCBI taxonomy): domain Eukaryota; kingdom Viridiplantae; phylum Streptophyta; class Magnoliopsida; order Ericales; family Ericaceae; genus Rhododendron; species Rhododendron simsii. Next base: position 28,568,905 of record CM024960.1, read on the forward strand.
AAATGTAGCTTCTTGGTTGATCCTGTCAGTAACCATATTATACTTGTCTCGAAAATCGATTAAGTCATGCATGTGTTAGCTAGTATAAACTAATTTAGATGTGTTAATTTGACTTGTCTCGCGTTGCTTTTTCTAAGTCTCCCAAACTTTATATATATATATATATATATATATATCTCTTGAAAGACTACTCCACCTGTTGCCGATATCTTTTGTATAATGAGAAACTTATTCACGGCTCAGCCTTTTCTCATGAAGAGTTTTATTAACATCCGGACCGTCTAGAATCCTTTGGGACAGTCGCTATTAATTAGAGTTGTAAACAACTATTCACGGTTCCGGCATGAAAAAGACTTTCTCCTTTTGTTTAACCCCTCCATAATTCTAACTACTCCAAAGCTTCTGAGTTGGAAATTAAGTACTAGACTGAATTGCTCAGTATTTGAATGTAATCTTCCAGGAAATCAAGAGCGTTTAATTAATTACTTGCAAAGAAAACCATATGTTTCTTCACTGCTAATTAACAGTTTCTTCCATATATAAAATCAGACCTTTAATTGCTTTAGAGCAAATGATCATTCAACATAGTCAGAAAGCCACCATCTAAAAGAAACCAACCACAATCCCAAAGTCGATCTTCTAAAGTTAAGGACGTAGCAAAAAGAAAGGAATTGCACTTACAGAAGAAAATAAATTAAAGGAACCCAAAAGGATTGGTCTAGTTGGTCAATGAATTTGCTCCCCACATAACTGATTATGGTTTGATTCTCGGGGTCAGACATGAGAAAGTAATTTCTCGTTAATATTGTAGTTTTGGCGTGGATGGTCTACCTAGATCGGACAGGGGAGGGGATTAATTAGTTGCGCGTAAACTGGTCTGGATATATACTCCCGAGTCCCAACAGCCGGGGAGGAAAAAGGAAAGAAAATAAAGGAGTAAATTACGTACGTACATTTGAGGGAAAGAGGAAGGCGCCGCTATAACCAAGTGAATTTCTAATGCGTGCTGCTGAGTCACTGGTGAGGCCCTTTTGTGTTTTCCCTCCTTCCTTCTTCTTTTTCCTTTATATTAACAAATCCTTGTGTTTAACTAACTCCCCTGACATTAATGAAAAGTAGGGGAATTAGTTGGTTGCAATTTTCATACCCTAAGAAGCAAGCACATCCCTTTCCAAAAAAAGAAAAAGCAAGCACATGGATTCAAATTCAGACTCAAATATAGACACAGACATCAATAGAGATATAGGACACGACAATTCGAGATAAACGAAGACATGGGCACAGGGACATGCATGTTAAAATTTGATAACTGTGTATTCTTGCTATTTGAGTTGTTATTAACACGAGTACTATATCCACAAACACCCAGAAGTAATTTTTAAAAAAATCAACACTAAACTTGGCACAAAAATAAACGCTAACAATATTGTTTCTACGTACATATCTAAGAGAGATGATTCATCAAAAAAGACACTGCATATGGCACACGCGACAAGTTTGTTGTAAATTTTCTCTTGAAATGTGTTTTTTATATCATGAAGTCAAGTCGCGTCACCGACGTGTCACTTGCTCATCTTTTACTATGATTAATTGGAAGTGGCACGTCTCCCATATGTATATACTAGTACTTGTCTGTACCTACGGTACTACCCTCCTCGGTTCGTGCCTACAGTATTACTCACCCCGATTGGAATTGAAATATGTACCCTTAGAATCTTGATAGTAGCTCAAAACGTTATTTCAATTTTTAGGTAGCCACAAATTGCCGAAAATTAACGTCTTTTTTTTAACGGCAATGATTTTTTTTTTTATTGATATGAAGAAAGTGAATACGCAAATATTGTAGTGAAGAAATTAGCAATTCACGAAATTATGCAGAATGCCATTCAAAAAGGGGGGGAAAAAAACCCTCACAAAGTCTCTACAGCTCTACAAAACACAGAAGAGATCATTTAACAAATACATGGTGGGTAACAAAAAAATACCTCTCCAGATTTTGGAGGAAGTGGATACAAATAGAAGAGAGCATTTTAACAAACACATGGAGGACAACAAAAAATACCTCTCCTGATTTGATTCCTCTCAAGGGGTTTGACTGTCGAGGAGGAGTGGACGGTGGACGGTCCCAGTGCTCGGCAGTCTGGGTGCGTGGTGGGGGGGGGGGAAAACCCCTTCCACGAAGATAGTCAACCTGTAGGAGAGGAAAGGTTTCGTAGAAAGGAAGCAAGAAGAATTGCTTTTCCCCCTTAGCTTCTTTGTTGGAGATTACTAATCGCCCCCGAAGATAGTCAACCTGTAGGAGAGGAAAGGTTTCGTAGAGAGGAAGCAAGAAGAATTGCTTTCCCCCCTTAGCTTCTTTGTTGGAGATTACTAATCGCCCCGTGTCAGGCCCCCCCGACACGGCTCCCCCTTCCCCCTTTTACTCCCACCTCTCTCTCTCTCTCTCTCTCTCTCTCTCTCTCCCTCTCCCCCCGCACTCTCTCTTTCTCTTTTTGTTGTAAAATTTTAAATACTAATAACTTTTTTTTTCGCGTATTTGTTTTTAATAAATTTCATATTTTTGAAATCTACTTAATGAAACATATCAAACGAGCCTAATATTGATGGTGTAATGAAAAATTATATTTTTATGGTAGTTTAATATTAACTAAGTAATGAGCATAGATATGCCAGGACGACAGTTTCATATTCAATATTAGACTTTTTTGATAGATTTCGTTTAGTAGATTTCAAAAATATAAAATTTATTTAAAAAAATAAGTGATTTCAACCTTTTTAGACAGTTTATATATTAAAAATTATGATTATAAAATTAAGTGTTTCAAATTTCAATCCGTTTGAACAGGTGGAAAAATTGTAGTTTCTTTATCATTTTATCCTAGATGACCATAATTAAATTTTGACTCTAGGGCTCTCATTGATTAGCCCTAAGAGATATTTGATTTTGCGAGACCAAAAATTCATTATGACCATTGAAGATAAAATGATAAAAAAAAAAAAAAAGATCTTTCCACCGATTCAACCGGATTGAAAATTGGAACACTAAAATAATTTTAAATAAATAAAAAAGGTTAAAAATACAGAGTATAAATATTATTAATTAAATAAAGAAAAAATAACAAAAAATAAGTTTGGGTAATTGGTTCAACATTCCAAATGCATCAGATGCATGCATGCTCGAGCGAATAAGAAGTTGAAAAAATCTGGATATAATGGAAGAATAAAACAATAAAACTTAAGAGATAAAGTAATTTGAAAATAACATGAATCTAGAAATAGAATAATCAAATTAGGACAGATCATCGAAAGTTTATCGGGAATATAAGAAATGCAAAGAACCAAAACTTGTGGTAGTTTAATATTGACTAAGTAATGAATATAGATCCGCCGGGACGATAGTTTCCTATTCATATTCAATATTAGATTTGTTTGATAGGTTTTGTTATATAGATTTCAAAAATATATAATTTATTTTAAAAAATACGTTATTTCAACCTTTTTAGACAATTTATATATTAAAAAATATAGTTAAAAAATTAAGTGTTCCAAATTTCAATCCGTTTGAACCGTTGGAAAGATTTTATTTTTCTGATCATTTTATCCTAAATGGTCATAATTAAATTTTGACTTTAGGGCTCTCGTTGATAAACCCTAAGAAATATTTGATTCAACAATTTTCTTAGGGTTAATCAACGAAAGACCTAGGGTCAAAATTTAATTATGACTATTTAGGACAAAATGATCAAAAATTAAAATATTTTCACCGGTTCAAACGGATTGAAATTTAGAACACTTATTTTTTAACCTCTTTAGACAGTTTAAACTACCCAAAAAAATATAGCTTTTCCATTTTGCATTATTTCACCATCAATATTAAGCTCGTTTAATAGGTTTTGTTGGGTAGATTTCAAAAATATAAAATTTATTAAAAAAAATTACGTGAAAAAAAAGTTATTACCATTTAAAATTTTATAACAAAAAATAAAATAAGAGAGAGAGAGAGACAGCAGGGAGAGAGAAGAGCATGTGGAGCCAGGGGTAAAACGGGAAATTAAAGGGGACCCGTGTCAGGGGGGCCTGACACGGGGGGTGCGATTAACAGCTCTCTTCTTTGTTTTCACGCGGAGAGAGAGAGAGAGAGAGAGAGAGAGAGAGAGAGAGCTGTGAAATTCGAATTCTGATTTTTTTCCCTCTTAGACAACAGATGGCATTTATATAATATGATGGGCAAATATGGATACTTTTATAAAATGTGAAAAATGCATCTTAACCTTTGAATCAAACAAATTTGAGTCGTTGTAACAATTTGTCCCCACACCACTCTATTTTATAATAGAGATACCTACACGCCATGCCCCAACATTTTAAGTTTATAATATTCATGTATTCTATTATGTTACTCCTCTTGTTCTAAAAAGATGATCATTTGGTCTGCAAAACAATAACTTCGAAAAACACATTTTCTCTAAAAATATTACTAATTTGAAGTTATGTTACGAAAGTACTGCTCCTCGAGTTCGGCTTTTGTAATATCGCAGGGTGTTTTGCTGAATAAAGTTATATTGTTTGAGACTCACTTTTCTCACGTCCATAGTCTATAATAATGGTTAAAAAGCCACATCAATGCATGCAACTGCAATTCTAAGAATTGGTTTTTCTAGTTGCTTGTGGTTACCGTTATGGTTTAGATTCATCATTCATATACGGTTGGGTCCGCCACCGCAATAGCAAGTGGCGAATTCGGGAATTTGATATAATGGAGGCAACAATTTTTTGTAACCGTAAAATAGGAGTTGTAATTAATTAAGCACAATCACACTAAAATAATCTTAGCATCCGTGATATAGTAACAATATTTAAAGTATGTATATATATAATATCTAGTTAATTGGCTAAACTTATGCACCTCGACTATATGTAATCAAACTAAAAAATTATCACGTGTTGATCATCTATTTTCCTATTAATAACTCAACGTGTACAAATTCCAGGGATCAAATTAAAGTGTACAAAATGGGCGTGACGAGTTCACATTGAGTCACACACAACGAATCGGAGATGTTCATTTTGTAATGGACCACCTAGGCTTTATCAACATTCACAAACTTTGTGAAAGCAACTTATTACTCCTAACCTTTAGCTTGACATTTTTTTAGTCCCTCTCTCACCCTGTCCACTTTCCTCCTACCTATAAATGAACCATCTCGAGCTCTAAACCACATGCCCATTTTCCCCCTTCTCGATCCCTCGTCCATACCCAACAACTCTTCACATTCTGCTCGCTCTGGTCATTAGTTCAAGTTAGTTTCCAGTACTACTACAAGTTTTAGCGTATGGACAAGCTCAATTTTGTCCAAAACGGAGCTCGAAAACTGCCACCGGGATTCCGATTCCAGCCCACCGACGAAGAAATCGTGTTCCAGTACCTGACCGGGAAAACGTTTTCCCACCCTTTGCCTGCTTCGGTCGTCCCCGAGATCAGTGTTTGCAACTATGACCCTTGGGATTTGCCAGGTGTGGTCCATTCGAAGAACCAACCCATATTTCCATTCTAACAATTCTTGGGTTTTATTCTCTCTCTCTCTCTTATTGCATCACTTAGTTGGCCACAACGATTAGTGGCGGCTTAACCATTAGCTAGGCCGGCCATTTCGCCTGTCGCGTTAGGCTTGCCGAAAAACATTCCACAATTCGCTTAATCCCGTTCCAGCAGCTCGTCCAACCCAATGAGAACAGGGATCATCTAACGTTCGGCCTTAGACTCTAAAAAAAATCTTGGCACCTAGCGCTAGTGACGACAATGCTAGAACGCCTGTGAAGAAATCTAATGTCCGGACTCGATCAATGAAATGTGTGCCTCATATTCACGATTCGATGTGGTCCACAACCACTTCATATTCGAATCTGGACCATACACGTAATACATAATAGATATATATATATGTATATATATATATATATATCTTCAGTGACCTCTATAATGCTAGTCGGGTTTATTAGGTGATCAGATACAACAACAACATAACGGAAACCATCTAGTTGAAGGGGGTTATTAGTCGGGTTCATTAGTCATTTCTTCCATAGGGACTTGTGTTTTCATCCCGGTTACATTTGAAGGGGTTTTTTTTTTTTGTCAATCTTTAGCGGGTACTTTCATTGATACGAAAACCATACACCGCGAAAGGGCAGCCACCCCCAAGGAGGAGGAAAGCATTAAAGCAACCAAAAAGGAGACCTAAACTCACAAAAGAACATAACCTCATTTGAAGGTTAACTATCATTTAATCTGTTCATTAAACTCGATGCTTGTTTGACATTTGTGCAGGCGACGGGGAAGAGGATAGATACTTCTTCACCAGAAAGGAAGCCAAGTACCAGAATGGAACCAGAGCCAACAGGGCAACCAGCTCTGGTTATTGGAAAGCAACTGGCTCAGATAAACGGATTACATGTCCAAAAAGATCAAAAGACACAATGGGGTTGAGGAAGACTCTGGTTTTCCATACAGGGAAGCCTCCCGGTGGATCCAGGACCGATTGGATCATGCATGAATATCGCCTCGTCAAATCCGGAAGTACAAGTTGTAATAATTCAACTAAGGTAGCCTTATACAGATATCTATCTAACAAACGATGCCATAGCGAAAAATGATCACCGAACAGATATCGTTAAAACAAGTTCATTCAAAATATATAATATTTGACTCGCAGCAAAACAAAAATCGCAAAAGGACCAAACAACGACGATTTTGAACAAAATTGCTTCTAGTACCCCATCATGGGATGGGCAGAGCCAAAGTCAGCTCAATCTATTCTTTTATGCACGTTCTCGTTCGTCGGGAGCACCACAAAGTAGGATAATAATTAATTTGCTCATACTCGCGTAAATAGTAATCCAAACCAATCCAGTTCTTGACTCTAAATAAAAACATAAAGCTCTCGATCGATTTTATGTTTTGAACGTTTTCGACTTTCTGATTGGTTTTTCACAGAACAATGATTTGGTGCAAATGGGAAACTGGTTCCTCTGTCGCATATTCTTGAAGAAAGGAAGCAAAGAGAAACAAGACGAAGAAGAGATTAGCCAGCCTAGAGCAAATGATTTCATGAACAGGAGAGAGTTGAACGATGATGGTGGAGACCCCAGCTCCTCCTCTTCTTCCTCTTGTGGCTCTAGTGTAATCAGTGAGGTTACTGCAAATGGGTTAGATCATGAAGAAACCAGTGGCCATGGTTTTCATTGTTTTTCTCCACATCTTTATCGATGAGATCCCCGTGAGAGAGCTCTCGTTTCTTTTCTCGGTCTCTAGTACTTTTGTACCTAGTACCTTCTTTGGTAGTTATGACGGAAATATATTTTGACACAGATGTCCGGACACAACCAGTCATGTGTGTGTCCACGATAGTCTGGTCTGTGTGGAGCCTGTGCGAATTGTGGGTCTACGTGCAATGAATGACTACAGATGCGTATGTATTTGAATCTGTGTCTGAATATCTGCGCACGATGAAGAGAAGAAATAGACCTTTAAAATGATCAAGAAGTAGTCATCATGCAAATCATTTGATCACTCAAATGCTAATTAGTTATCATGTGTCTTTTCCGTTTCTATTTGTAAAAATGACTTTTATCAATGAAAACAAATCTTCGTCCAACAACAACTATTTTGAGGAACTTAAGAGAATAATAATGGATGTGAAACTTGTGTTCATGATTTTCAACTGGTACCAATCTAATGGCCCCGTATAACTAAGGAGGAAGCAAGATTCCATCAAAAGAAAAAGAGTCACAAGAAATGTAACTAACATGTGTTGGCTGATCTGCTAACCCTTAGCTAGTTAATAATAGTTAATGAATCTTTCCTTATATACTGCATAATTTTTCCTCTAACTTTCAATGTGGAACATTACAATAAATGAGCTCATAAAGGTTATAAATTTAAGATCCTGTATATAGAGATAATAGAGAGACGGAGAACACTATTAATTTTTGAAGTTGACCCACAAAAGTGATTTTCAATACTGTTCTAATTAGGGGTGAGGAAAAAATCCGTCAAACTGCGAATCCTGTCCAAACCAATCCAAACCGGAGGGTTTGGTTTGGACTTTTAGCAGTATGGTTTAATTTAGTCATGGTTTAAAAAAATTAGAAACCGCGTTATATGGTTTGGTTTATGGATTCATGTTTACGGTTATGGTTTCAAACCAATCCGAACCGTATAATACATACACACACACACACACATATATATAAATTAATTTTGATTCACCCAATAAATATGGGAGCTTTTAGTCAACTACTTTATTAATTTATTGATTCCATTAAATTCACTGCAATTTAATTTTTCTTCACTGCGGATATGAACCTTGATGTAGAGTGATATCACAAGTCCGGAACTACAAGTTGTAATAATTCAACTAAGGTAGCCTTATATAGATATCTATCTAACAAACGATGCCATAACGAAAAATGATCACCGAACAAATATCGTTAAAACAAGTTCATTCAAAATATATAATATTCGATTCGCAGCAAAACAAAAATCGCAAAAGGACCAAACAACGACGATTTCGAACAAAATTGCTCCTAGTACCCCATCATGGGATGGGCAGAGCCAAAGTCAGCTCAATCTATTCTTTTATGCACGTTCTCATTCGTCGGGAGCACCAGAAAGTGGGATAATAATTTGCTCATACTTGAGTAAATAGTAATCCAAAGCAATATATCCAGGTCTTCACTCTAAACAAAAACATAAAGCTCTCGATCGATTTTATGTTTTGAACTTTTTCAACTTTCTGATTTGGTTTTCACAGAACAATGATTTGGTGCAAGTGGGAAACTGGTTCCTCTGTCGCGTATTCTTGAAGAAAGGAAGCACAGAGAAACAAGACGAAGAAGAGATTAGCCAGCCTAGAGCAAATGATTTCATGAACAGGAGAGAATTGAACGATGATGGTGGAGACCCCAGCTCCTCCTCTTCTTCCTCTTGTGGCTCTAGTGTAATCAGTGAGGTTACTGCAAATGGGTTAGATCATGAAGAAACCAGTGGCCATGGTTTTCATTGTTTTTCTCCACATCTTTATCGATGAGATCCCCGTGAGAGAGCTCTCGTTTCTTTTCTCGGTCTCTAGTACTTTTGTACCTAGTACCTTCTTTGGTAGTTATGAAGGAAATATATTTTGACACAGATGTCCGGACACAACCAGTCGTGTGTGTCCACAATAGTCTGGTTTGTGTGGAGCCTATGCGAATTGTGAGTCTACGTGCAACGAACGACTACAGATGCGTCTGTATTTGAATCTGTGTCTAAATATCTGCGCGCGATGAAGTGAAAAAATAGACCTTTAAAATGATCAAGAAGTAGTCATCATGCAAATCATTTGATCACTCCAATGCTAATTAGTTATCATGTGTCTTTTCCGTTTCTATTTGTAAAAATGGCTTTTATCAATGAAAACAAATCTTCGTCCGACACAACTATTTTGAGGAATTTAAGAGAATAATAATGGATGTGAAAAATTTTGTTCATGATTTTCAACTAGTACCAATCTATTGGCCCCGGATAAATAAGGGGGAAACAAGATTCCATCAAAAGAAAAAGAGTCACAATAAATGTAACTAACATGTGTTAGCTGACCTGCTAACTCTTAGCCTAACTAAGTGGCTCAAAAGGTAAAGCCCAGGTTAATAGTAGTCGGTGGGTCTTTCCTTATATACCACATAATTTTTCCTCTAACTTTCGATGTGGAATATTACAATAAATGAGCTCATAAAGGTTATAAATTTAAGGATCCTCTATATAGAGATAATAGAGAGAGAGAGAGAACACTATTAATTTTTTATGTTGACCCACAAAAGTGATTTTCGATATTGTTCTAATAAAAAATCAAATATTCCAACTACTTTTACTACAATATGAATTAACCATTAGGGTAGAGAAGTAAAATCATTCGAACTCAACCACCCACTCCCACACCCAAAAAAAGCTAACTACTCCTACTCCACTTCCCACATATTTACGTTTGCACACACGGAATGTTGTGTGTCCAAACCCCAATGATGTACAAACGAAAAAAAAAAAACAAGGCAGAATATATCTATAGAGATATAGAATGATGTGGGTGAGTTCTTGTCCAATCGCCTTAAATAAATAAAAAATTATCAATAATGTTTATATGGGCGAAAACATATATGACGTCACAGTGCAATATTATGTTTAGTTTTCATCATGTGGTTTGTTCAATAGGTAAGTACTTGATTTTCCTCAGCTCAATGCTTGGATTCAAGTCTCTATAACCGTTACGTGAATCTAAACATACTATTTAGCTCTTGGAATATGCGATGGAACCTTAGCTTCAGCGACGACGCAAGTACCGTGAATTGCCTTACAAATGTGTGTGGTGCTGATGACAATTCTACTAGCTAGCATATTCATTTGTTAAAAAGAAGCTGGATTATGTATTGTATAGCACTAATGCCTAAATAACATTTTGAAATTTCACTCGGAGTTTTTAAATATTCATCCTTTACATATTTATATTGACTTTAACATGATGAACAAACGTAAGAGCCAAAGAGGCTAAGCTCATTGCTTCTAAAGAATCTTTTGCTTTAGAAAAAGCAGCAGATTTGGCAAAGAAACTGATGGAAAGGTAGGGCAAAACAAACAAGCAAAGGATATCCATAAATGTAACTTTGTGTAAAGAAGTCCTCTTTGGAGGCACCACCATAATACTAGTATATATGTGGAGTCAAATAAAATCTGCAGATGGGTACCCTTAATTAGAAGTTGTTTAAAACAAACGTGAAATTCCTTCAGAAAATTGATGGCTGCAAAGTATTTTCCTTTGATCTTTTCAAAAAAAAAAATGTATTTCCTTCGATCGGGCGACAAGGGGGACTTAAAGAAGTCTCTACAACTGCATCTCAACCATTCTTGGCAATTAAGGTCCAGATTTAAAAAAAGAAAGACTCTTAAGGGTAAGATTCTTTTAACCAATTTGCACGGTTACAAATATTTTTGAATGACCAAACTGTTGTCTGCAATCCAAACTCAGACTGCATAAAAGTCAGATTCTTAGTAGTAACACTAAGTTCACACTCCATGAAGAAGTAAGACAAGCTTCCCTCTCTCAAGCACACAACAATTGCTTAGCAAAAGGGGTTCAGGACTGCTCTGAATTTTGATCATCTACCCACAAAATACAGGGGCTCTATTTGGTGAAAATGCAGGTTTAAGTTACAGGAATCAACTTTTTCAAATTTAAAAACAACTGGAGAAGACTCGAACAATTAGGAAAGGAACAGTGCCGTTTAACGAACAATTGGGAAACTCATGGGGCCAGTATGCTCGGCTGATAAGTGCGTTAAACAAGTCTTTTGAATGGTACTCCGAGATTACCTAATATTTGTTTGATAGGAATGCGAAGAACCACCACCCTAATTGAACCAAAATCCACAATGTTGTAACAGATACCAAGTTGGTTGGAGTTTGAAGTTTAAAAAGTCTACAACTTTATTATCAATGATTTAGTAGAAGTGGAATTACATTTTTATATTCAATTCCAGGGGTGATTATATTTTGTATTTTCTTCTTGATTTTAGAAAACTTAATGAATAAAAGCTAGATGTTGCTATATTATCATTAAGTTTAATTACTGGTTTATTAAGTTTAATTACTGGATGTTATGAAGCTTGATTATTTGAAGGACATAAAGTGGATTTTGTGATTATAGTTGGGTTTTGCCAATTGTGATCCGTAGTTTGTAGTGTGGTCGAATTGACTGTGAATTTAAATGGCTGACGATAAGTGCCTTCAGGTACAAGCCCGAACGCTACAGCTATTAGTTTGTTAGTTTTTTTATGTGCCGATTCAAATAAACCAGTGGATATACTTGGCCTTCAAAATTGGATATTAGTTGAATACCGATTTCGAGTCATGCCTTCAGGCACGGGCAATTCCTAGTTTATAATACAATTCACGACGGTGTGGTGGCCCACACATTTTTCCTGGATAAATCTTGACCATTTATTTTAGGACTCATTCTTCTGCATAAATCTCCACCATCTATTACACCTTGGCATTTTTGTAAATACTTTGCATTTTTTGGAATAAATGGCAGTAATTATTATTTCAGTTTTGGTAATAATTATTTTTTCAGTTTTGGAAAATATATAATTTGCTGAGATTCTCTCCTCTTTCCTAAAATCACTCTTAACAATCCAAGAGCTAGGATTTCTCTTAGGATTTCTTCCAAGAGCTACGCCATCAATTACGCATGTCGCCCAAAAAAAATCAAGAATAAGTAGAAGCGGTAAATCAGTTTTTTTTTTTTTTTCCAAAGATAGCTTCCAGATCAGTTTTTGGTAATGAATTTACGGAGAATGAATTACTCCTTAAGCGTTTTGGTGAACGAATTATACTCCCTCAGCGTTTTGGTTAACGAATTACTCTCTCTATCTCTCTCACACTCTCCCTAATCATTTTTTGAACAAGTCTTCTTTCTTGTTTTCCTTACATAAATCTTAACCATTGGATTTAACACACATTTCTCTGCATAAATCTCCAACCTTCATTTAACCCTTGGTATTTTGGTAAATACTTTGTATTTTCTGGAATAAAACAAAACAATAAATGAAAAGTTTATGGGGAAACCAATCTGGTCCTAATTTGAAGTTGTCTGACATTTTTAGTAGATGCCGTGGATTGGTTTCATCCTAAGGCCAAGAATAAAAGGGCAAAATCACGGGCTATTTCCGAAAAATTAGGCATATGATTTCCAAAGTCTGAAACTTAAAAAGGTCCCGGGGAGTGATTTTGGCACCCCTCAACTTGATAACCGCGGTTATTAATTTGAAGAGCGTCAAAATCAATGTCTATAATCTTAGTTATTTCCAAAGTCACGGGCTGACTTTGGGTTTCCCAAAATGAGGTGTACATTCTTCTTTTGTTTCCTCCCCCAGTGCCCCCCCCCCCCCCCCCCCCCCCCCCCCCCCCAACCTCACTTACAATGCTACCACACCATTGAAAATCACCGAACTCTACTTCCGAGTTAGAGACTACAAGAATTAAGGTGAGTGGCTCCATTATTTTCCACGTGTAGTATCACAATATTTTCCACGTGTAGTATCAGTTGAGTGGAGCCTTCGCTACTTTGCTTTTGGTTTTGCCAGTTGCGATCAATAGTTGGTAGTGTGATCAAAACCCTACGAACAATTGGGATTATGAATAGTTGGTATGTGATCATGATACCCTATGAATTTAAAAGAGATATGTAGGCGGTGATAAACCCAACGTGTGGGTAAGTCTATGGTTGTCCTTTCTAATAGATTTATATTTTATGTTCTATGTTGATTTTTTTTTGGTTGCCCCTTCCGTATTTTTTTAGTACATAGTTTTTTTAGTATGCGTTAGATTCCACACTTTATTAGTACGTAGTCTTTTTTTTTGTTAGCACAATAATTACAAACCAGTTTGTCTAATCTAACACATATTCATTATTACAATATTTGGACTGCTATTTGTTTTGCATATCTTTTTTAATTTTTAATTTTTGGGTTTTTGAATTTCTTATGCTTATTCTAATAACTCTATTACGAAAAGGAGAATCGATGGCTCAAGAAACACGAAGTAAGGACAAGAACTACAACCAAGGGGAAGGAAAATACATGCAACTTGCGTTAAGGGAAATGAAATTACACCAGTATCATGATTAAGTCAACAAACCATGCCGATTTTGTGTGTATAAATCTCAAGAACCTTAGCTAAAACATATAATGGTCAGATACATTTGTAAGGTACCCATGAATAATACTCTTCTTAGTTGCTGTAGAATTTTCAATGTCCAAATGATGGTGTGGTGGTATGGATTTGGCGCAATATCTCATTTGATTAAAAACTCATATGATGGTTGGTTCTAATTTATTATCGGGACAATTAAGTAGAGAAATTGTGAAGCATTTTTTTTTTACCGATCTCCCCTTCAATTTTATGATTGCTGCATTTCATCATTTTTTGATTGCTTTGGTTGGTTTCAATATCTTTATGGTTTCATGTGTAGCTACTGGTGGTGTTCCAGTAGCCAATTAATGTATTTTTTTTTTAAGGTTTTCACTACATGTGCAACAATTTGGAGAACAAATTAGAGCCGTGTTCACTCCATCTCACTATTACACAACTTTGTTTTTTTAGTTATTTTCTTGGAAAGGTTATGTTAGATTAAGGTAACTTTGTATATGTTAATCAAATTGTCTTTTCCTATTTTCTCTTCTGTTTGTTTGAGTGCTATTAATATGTTTTTGATAGTTGGTAATTGTTCCTTATCTGAATTTTTTGCACCTAATGTGGTAACGAAAAAAAATTTGTTGTGGTAACAAAAACACGTTGATACTGTTTTCATATCTAGGGTCTTGCGAAGTGTCTCCGTCGTGTCACATGTCTTACACGGAAATGTCAATCTTTAGAAATGTCGGTGTTACATGAAACTAAGCGACCCCTTGGTGTTAAATGAATAAGTTGATACTTTGTACACAAAGACAGTGTTGATTTGCATGTTCTGATTGTTCGATCCATGCCTGAAGGCATGGGCATGCACTAGAAGAACTCTGTTTGAACTTAATTTAAGCAAAAATCTTGCCGTATAAATCAGTTTCGTAGGCAGGGGTGGTCAATAATTTCATTATTCATTTTAGTTGTATTCAAAATGCGTTGCGCCGTGCCTTCAGGCACGGGTAAACCCTAGTATTACAATAAATGAGCTCATAAAGGTTATAAATTTAAGGATCCTCTATATAGAGATAATAGAGAGAGAGAGAGAGAGAGAGAGAGAGAGAGAGAGAGAACACTATTAATTTTTAAAGTTGACCCACGAAAGTGATTTTCTACATTGTTCTAATAAAAAATCAAATATTCCAACTGCTTTTACTACAATATGAATTAACCATTAGCGTAGAGAAGTAAAATCATTCGAACTCAACCACCCACTCCCACACCCAAAAAAGCTAACTTCTCCTACTCCACTTCCCACATATTTACGCTTGCACACATGGAATGTTGTGTGTCCAAACCCTAATGATGTATAAAAGACAAAAAAAAAAAACAAGGCAGAATATATCTATAGAGATATAGAATGATGTGGGTGAGTTCTTGTCCAATCGCCTTAAATAAATAAAAAATTATCAATAATGTTTATATGGGCGAAAACATATATGACGTCACAGTGCAATATTATGTTTAGTTTTCATCATGTGGTTTGTTCAATAGGTAAGTACTTGATTTTCCTCGCTCAATGCTTGGATTCAAGTCTCTATAACCGTTAGGTGAATCTAAACATACTATTTAGCTCTTGGAATATGCAATGGAACCTTAGCTTCAGCAACGACGCAAGTACGGTGAATTGCCTTACAAATGTGTGTGGTGCTGATGACAATTCTACTAGCTAGCATATTCATTTGTTAAAAAGAAGCTGGATTATGTATTGTATACCACTAATGCCTAAATAACATCTTGAAATTCCACTCGGAGTTTTTAAATATTCATCCTTTACATATTTATATTGACTTTAACATGATGAACAAACGTAAGAGCCAAAGAGGCTAAGCTCATTGCTTCTAAAGAATCTTTTGCTTTAGAAAAAGCAGCAGATTTGGCAAAGAAACTGATGGAAAGGTAGGGCAAAACAAACAAGCAAAGGATATCCATAAATGTAACTTTGTGTAAAGAAGTCCTCTTTGGAGGCACCACCATAATACTAGTATATATGTGGAGTCAAATAAAATCTGCAGATGGGTACCCTTAATTAGAAGTTGTTTAAAACAAACGTGAAATTCCTTCAGAAAATTGATGGCTGTAAAGTATTTTCCTTTGATCTTTTCAAAAAAAAAATGTATTTCCTTTGATCGGGCGACAAGTGGGACTTAAAGAAGTCTCTACAACTGCATCTCAACCATTCTTGACAATTAAGGTCCAGATTTAAAAAAAGAAAGACTCTTAAGGGTAAGATTCTTTTAACCGATTTGCACGGTTACAAATATTTTTGAATGACCAAACTGTTGTCTGCAATCCAAACTCAGACTGCATAAAAGTCAGATTCTTAGTAGTAACACTAAGTTAACACTCCACGAAGAAGTAAGACAAGCTTCCCTCTCTCAAGCACACAACAATTGCTTAGCAAAAGGGGTTCAGGACTGCTCTGAATTTTGATCATCTACCCACAAAATACAGGGGCTCTGTTTGGTGAAAATGCAGGTTTAAGTTACAGGAATCAACTTTTTCAAATTTAAAAACAACTGGAGAAGACTTGAACAATTAGGAAAGGAACAGTGCCGTTTTACGAACAATTGGGAAACTCATGGTGCCATTATGCTCGGTTGATGAGTGCGTTAAACAAGTCTTTTGAATGGTACTCCGAGATTACCTAATATTTGTTTGATAGGAATGCGAAGAACCACCACCCTAATTGAACCAAAATCCACAATGTTTTAACTTCCATTGTAGTAACCCGTTAAACTACGTTTATTCTACTATGTTGATAGACGATTAAACTTACCACATATATACACTATTTCCGGTGCTATGAATAATCAACCTTAGAATGTGTGCACTTTTTATACTAAACACAAGAATTTTACTGATTGATTTTTTCTATTCCTACCTCCAAATTCAAATCCTCGCTCCGCCCTGGTAACACTCGGGATCAGTTTCACCTGCAGGTGATCAAAACAAACTTCTTGCAATACCTGAAATTCAAATAGAAGCCAAAATCTACCTGGGAATCCAATCTTTTTGGCCCTAAATATAGCTTTTGCCAGCTTGTTAAAAACCAGGGACTACCACACAAACAGTCAAAAAGTTCTACACGTCCGAAACCAACGGCAACCCCCTCAATTTAACACTATACTTGCTCCAAACCATCTCTGTTCTTTAAACCTCCAACATTTCCCTTCCCAACCCTTTTTTTTTTTTTTTTAACATTCCCAAACCATCTCTGTCCCTTGGCCGATGCGATTTCAGCCGTCCGATGGGGTGTGGTGGCTCGAGGCTAAATGCCGAACGCGAAGCCATCCCGGCCAAAGTCCGGCCCTTGCTCCGCCGGAGGATAGAGGAAATCAGAAGGCGGAGACGTTCCAACGGAGGAAAAGACATGACTCCTCCTGGGACAGAGTTGTTGCTTAGTCGTGAAGGCAAGGCGAGAGATGATGAAGATGAGATTGAAAATAGCATGGCGAGTTGCGTGACGTCGGAGGACTCGAAGGGGTCCACGGCCAAAAGAGCAGAAGCAGGGGATCCACAGAGAGAGGGAAGCGCGAAAGAGAACAAGGAGGGGGAAAAAGACGAAAAGGCGGCAAAGGGGAATGCGGAGGCGGGAAGCCAAAATGATGCCAAGGAGGAGGATGAAAGTCATGGTAATAAAGAAGATGATGAAGGTTTGCATGGTGACGAGAGCAGCATAATGTTTCCTGGTTCGCCGAGTTTCAGAATCTATTTTAAGGATAATTTGGATGAGGATGATGACGATGATGACAACGTCAATGATGGTGGTTAGTAGTATATTTATTCAGGAATATGCAGAACTGCAGATTTTCACCTAGGAAATGGTTTCGATTTTTTATTTTTTTGACATAACCCAGTATTGTAATTAGGTTTTCAGATTTCTTTCCATTGAACATCAATCGGGTAATGCAGGCAAGAAAGACATTGGCGAAAGCGAAAAGACTATTAGGGATCACGGCACGCCACCGGAGAAGGTACATGCATGACCATCCTTCATTGTATACAGCTAGAAACATTTGGTGTCTGTATCTTTTGAACAACATACACGAATGTCATCAGAGAGAGAGAGAGAGAGAGAGAGAGAGAGAGAGAGAGTGGTGTCTGTATCTTTTGAACAACATACACGAATGTCATCAGAGAGAGAGAGAAAGAGTATAACCTAATTAAGATTGGAGACTCATCCACCAATTAAATAGACTGCCGTCCATTGCAGACATGCAGATAGTAGAATTACAACACTAGACTGCATTTTTTTAGTTTATGAAAGAAAATCATCACTATTACAATAACACGGTGCAATTGAAAAGAGGCTTTCATTGACACTTTCACGGACTGGGTTTCATGTATCCCGTCATTTTTTAATTGAAAAACTGTACGAGTCAAAAGCAAAGCTAATTATCGTGTCTTTTCCCCTTCTGTGATATTCTAGGATTTGCAGGATTCCGATCCTAAGAAACTGAAGAAAGGGAGGAAAAGGAGCAGTTTCAGAAAGGTCATGCCAAAGGGAGGGCAAAATGCTATGAAGAACCTGTTCAATGTCAGGTCATGCTACACTCCGTCTTGCTCTTCCCACGACCGTGCTCATCTTCTTACAGAAAAGACACCGGCTTGATCGATTGCAGTGAGAAAAAAGAAGATAGCTTACACTAGTTCGTGCATTTCCTAGTCTTTCTGTATCAGCCAACACTGTGTCTATATATCAGCCAGGGACAAAGATGTAACTAATGAGGGAAAACGATGTAATCAATTTATATTCTACAATGTTTAGGGGTGTAAATGCTAAAGAAAATATACGTCTTCAATCAATTTTGGCATCATGGACGAATCTGCCATTGTTAAGTGAGTTATTTATCTGCCAATGAGTTGTTTATAGTTTGATAAGAAACAAGTGTAATTCATTCTCTTGCTTGTCCAATTATTACAATGCTGACAAGATAATTGTGTTATGTAGGTTAAGCCGATATATCATACAACCAAGTGAAGGTATTGCAAAGGAAGGAGAAGGCACGAAATGCAAGCCTACAATCACGTTAATAAACTACCGAAAAGCCCTTAATCAAGATTTTTCACTTACACAGCACAATATGATCACAAAGTTCAGATAAAACAGCCCCAGAAAGAAGGGTTATCAAAACCCTTCAAAGCCTTAACAGTACATAACAATATAACATAACAAATCCAAAGCAACCATTTCAAACACGTACTTCAGGAACATATCAGTACCAGAACACAGGAATTGAAGCGCTTCACAAACCCTTATAGTAGTTAACATACCTAATCAGAAAGGAAGGCCGAAGAGAGGAAAGTCTCATCCTCCGAAAACAGCTGTAGATTCTTGGTCTTCATCAAGAACTCAATTGCCTCCTCGTTGAATTCCACAAGGAACCCCAATTTGATCAGTTCTGCCAGCTGTGGCATATGATCTTCTTTCTCCCATAACAATCCTTCAGATATCGCTTCAGAGAGACACATAGCATATTCGATCACACTTCTGTGCCCATCGGACCGGTCCATCTTCTGAGTAAAAAACTTCTTACTCTCCCTCTCCCATCGGATCATCCGTCTTGCTTCTCCTTTCAAGATTTCCCCTGAAGACAGCGGTAAACTGTAACCAATCGTAATCGGATTCGCGGTCTCAAGAACAGTTACATCAAGAAGGGATCGGAGAGCTTCATGCCTTTTCTCTGCTTCCATTTCAAGAGAGAGATCAGCTAGAAAGCCTAAAATTAGCCTAACCAGCCCCTTTCCAATCAAATTTTCCCTTGGAACCACTTCCCTAAGCCCACCACCGTCCATTATAGACACTTCCTCTTTCAGCACAGACTCAGAGATATTTGGGACCCCAATCTTACTGTAAACCTCGAGTAGCTTACCCCTCGGCAGTGATGGCACGCTTGACTGTGGATACCAAACAAATAGTGGCCTTGAAAATAGTGGCCTTGAAGAAGATTGCTCGAAAAGATCCTTCAACTGAAGGTCATCAGCAATAAAGACATCATGCCTTTCGGACAGCATAACTCCATCTGGACCTGAATATACAGGAAGTTTCAACAAATGCTTATCCAGTTCTTTTTGAGTTTCCATACTCCAGTGCTCTACAACATACTGCCAAAATGCACAACACTGTTCATTTAAAAGTGGGCGTCCAGAACTTTCCCATGCCTTCCACAGTTTGCAATAGTCATCAACTGAAGGAATACATCTTACCCCAAAAGCAATGGAAAAAAAGTTGAGCAATTTCATGTCGTAGTGTTTCTCCAGCACATTCAACTGCATGCCAAAGAGATCATTCTCGTCAGAGAGGACACATTCTTCTGGGATTACCCACTCCCCGTCGTCACTTCCATTTGGGATCCAAATTTTCCTTCTTCCTCCATAATCAGACACCCAGTTGAACGCATACAAGTATTCATAGATCCGAATAATAGAAGAGAAATTTGAATGGAAAAGTAGGTGGGTGGCAAGGAGTGAGCACCCATTTCCAACCTCAACAGTGACTCCTATTGAGTTTAGCTCTTTGCTGTAGGACTTAATCTTGGAGCCATAATATTCTTCATCAATAAATGGTCCATCCTCCTGATGTAAGAAAGAATTCCATTTAGAATCGAACAGCATGCAGTCATCAGGGGACCTATAACCTGCACAGGTTTTCAGCCACTTTTGAGATATTTTCTTCAGGAAAGAATCAGGTAAAGGCTTCGTCTGTAAAGAATCAGGTAAAGGCTTCGTCTGTTGATGCAAGTTGTGGAAGTTGCGGACATATTCGAGCAATGAGTAAACATTTGCAGGAGTTATGTTGTCAGGATCACAAGGTAAACGAAGTCCATCAGGCACAAACCTGCAACCATCCTTAAAAGCAAGAACAACTCCCATACTTTTCAGCTCCTTTTTATATTCGTGGATACCCTTGCCGTAGTAATTCTCACTGTCATCAATGAAAGGAAGACGAGAAATCGGGAGGATAGATTTCCAATCAGGGCCAAACAGAATGCAATCTCTTGGCACTCTGTAATCTCCAAGCCGGGTTCGCAACCATTTGACATCGCGGATACATCCCTTCAGATCTTCAGGGAATTTAAAAGGTGTTTCCTGGAGCTCTCTGTAACAAGCCAGAAATGAAAGAACGGAATCTTTTTTGACGGAAGAAAGTGCTGCCTGCTGCTTGAAAACGCGAGCAAATGCTTTGGTTGCCTCCTCGAAATCCACTACTACCCCAAGTTGCCGCAACTCAGTTTTGTACAACAAGAAGTTAGAGCCATAGGAGCTTTGGTCAATAAGGGGGAAGCTGTGGAAAACCTGCAGAAGACAACCCCATTCAGGATTAAACAGATACGATTCAACTGGCGACTTGCAGCCCATGTTCGTCTTCAAAAACTTCTTATCTTTGAATGCCCTAACAAAATTGTCAGGTGATCTCAGATGATGTAAGCATTCCAGTACAAAAAGGCAAGACTCTGATGTCAGACCACCAATGCGAGCTGGAGGTTTGAGAGTGTCAAAAACAAGTTGGTAATTTTGACTGAAGTTGATTACCACACCCAGCATTTGGAGTTCTGTTTTGAAAGAAAGGATTTCCTCACCGTAGTACTGTTCATCAATAAATGGGATGTCACTGATCTGAGACGCCGCTCTCCATTCCTGACTAAACAAAACAGATTCGACTGGCGTCCTGTCACCGACTGAAGTTCTTATCCATTTTTCTTCTCTGATACTCTGAATAAAATCCTGAGGAGAAAGATAGTTCTCCCGCAGAAACTTAATAAACTTGAGTATCGAGAGCACATTCCCCTTCGATAGAGTCAAAGAAGATGCTAAGTTCATAAGATGCTTCCCTATAAATCGGCATGCCTCTCCACATTCAAACATCACTCCTATTGATCGTAGCTCTTCCTTATAGTCGTATATTCTACTACCATAGAAATTCTGGTCAATCCTGGGTATATCAACAAGTACAGATTCATTCTGCAAAAGATGTCCCCACGATGAGTCTGTCAAGAATGACTCAGATGGAGACCTGTAACCAGGGCTACCACTCAGAGAGACCCTCATCCATTGTCCCTTCTTTATGCATGTCAGGAAATTCTCTGGCATGTGAACCCTCTTCCATTTCAAGCTCCGAATCCAATCCAAAAGCAAGAATGCGTTTTGCTTTGTAAGCGGATCAGACATAGTTGGAATTACTGCATTGGGAGGGGATATATCAGGGACATCACAAGCTGAAAGATGAGTTTTGAGGAAGTTAATTAGTTGTTTCTCAGGAGTATGTACACTTGCGAATTTTCTTGAACGCAAATAGTCTTCTCCTAGCTCAACGAAACCTTGCCCTCTCCATGGGTTTGAACCAATCAGACTAGCCCATTTGCTTCCGCTCGCAGGGACAAGAACCCCACCCCTTTTTTTGGACACTCGTCCATAATTATCCACTAGTGGCATACCAGCACACAAATAAGAAACCTCTCCCTGAGACATATAGTTCAATGAAAGCGAGTGATGTAAGAAATGAACATAGGTCACAACAGGATTCTTATCGTCCAGTGACCCGTAGATGAGAATTCCGTACTCGTACACATTAACAGCCTCTATCCTCGCCTCATTTAAGAGCCATTCCTGTACTGTCTGCCTCTTGGAACACGAATGGAGAGCTTCTTGTGTCTCTTTAGGTAAAAAAAGGTGTGTTGCACACTTAAATTCCCTGTTCCAGTCAATAAGCCATGATATATGACGAGGCTCACGGGATATGAGAACCTTCCCCCCAGTTGATTGTGAGACGTCACTTACGCTTTTCAAAGACACGTCCCCATGAGGACTCACGTATTTCAGAAGTGGTAGGTTCTTAATGCTGGTCTTGTGAAAATTGGACCTCCATTTCTCTGCTAGAAACAGTAGAAGCTCCAAATACACCCCTTCCGATACTCCCATTACCAGATTAGAACCCCGGATGCACTTTGTGTACCACTCATCCTCAACTGGTTCTACGCCCAAGAAATTCAGTATGGGATTGTACTTCGCCCTATCAAATGAAGAACTTAGCACATATCTCCCATGGGATGAGATATTATGCAAATTCACGTTTTGCTTCCTTGCGTTAATCAAGATGTTCCAGAAAGCAGGCATTAGCCTACCCACTTCACTGGGTTTCTGAAAGAACTTCTGCTCCATGTATGACTCACAGGGAACAATATTCTCGTCCATTATCTTTCCTTTAATTGTCTCCCTGACAGCATTTAGCTCAGGATAGGGAGATTCGTTGATGGGTAAGAACCTAAACATAGGAGGCAAAGAAGATATGGGAGCATCTTCTAATGTTTTCACCAGTGAAATAAAGGCATTGACGAAAGCTGACGGCACGCATCCAAGAATCCCTTGGTTCCATTTGTTGTCCACGAGGATTGCTTCTCTCGAAGATGCTAAAAGAAAATCGGCCTGAATTATGAATGGAAAATTTGTCGCCATTTCTGTAGGAAGAAACGCATAAACCCCAGGCGACTTCATCCCTCTGCTGAGCCGCTCTCCATTAGGCAAAGCCAATGTGAGCACCCACTCTTCCACTTCCATTCGTTTTTCCACTTTATTCTCTGACTTGACAGGAAACCTCTGCTTCCACATGAAGTAGCTGCATTCCCCTTCAGAGTTGTCACCATTTTCATCAGATGAGAGATGGAGCATGAAGGACTCCGCATCAATGTTCTTCCTTGTAACAAAATCAGTCTCAGATGAAATGGATATGGCACTCACAGTGTTGAGCGTAGGATCCTCGTTATCTTCCCTGATTGAAAGCCTCTTTATCTTAGAAAGAAACAACAGAATTTCAGGATGAATGCTTGAGAGTTGCTGCTTCACAGGATTAACCTTGTCGGGCTTCAGGGGCAACACAATTGTTGTGGTTGGAAGCGAAGTGTCAGTGCCGTATATTTGCTTTATGGTGGAAAGAGTTGGGTTATCATCCACCCATTCGGGGACAATGTATCCAACATGGCACTGTGAGCAAGGTTCTTCATTAAAGCGGATCTGATAGCCATTACTGAATATGTATGGCTGAGCTGTGATGAGAAACACACTCTTGAATCCAATTCCTGAAACGCCATAACATTAGTTGTTTTAGAAACAATATTGAATATATGAATAAATTTTCGTAAATAAGCAAGCAGCTAAAGGAGCTAGAATGTTGTTCATATGCATCCAGCCATCCATAAGATAAAGGCCTGTATGAAAACTATTTGCTTTAAGATTCTTTCTATCGGATGCATTTACAACAGAAGGCAATTGTCAAACTTGTTCCTATCTTTATGGTCCTATGACAAAAGAATGATTGAATTGAGAAATAAACAGAAATATCCAGGTTCAGATGTAACACAAGACTGATTCCAGAAAAACCTTAGCTTCAAAATCCACAGGCACCCTAAATTTCAATCAAATAAACGATTTTTCCAGGTGTAAATAAACACAAGTTTGAAGTTTCTAGTACATATAATAAGAGGGTAGTTATGAAAGATGCACAATAAGAATATATGAGAAGTGCAGGATATCTCAAAAACTAAATGACAAAAACTACCGAGGGAGACAAGCATTGAACTACCCTGAAATTCTCGTCCTAAGAGAGTACAATTTTCATCACAATAGAAAACAACCATATGTTCACCACCATTCTTTGTTGTAGTTCAAACAACTTGCGAATAAAAAAACTACATCTCATTTAATTTACAACGCCAAACTTCCACATTAAGGAATGGCCATGGTGCAACTTTATTGAAGACTGAAATGCCCAGCCACCTTGAGTTTGTAACAAGGTCAAACTTCCACATTATTGACAACAACGCCAAACTTCCATATTAACGAATGGCCATGGTTAAGAATTTACCTTGAGTTTGTAACATGTGGAAGCAGAAAAAACGCCAATCATTTTTATTTGCTTGGCTATACAAATGAAGAGAAAGGAAAATGAACTCCATGACAACCTTACTTTGATACTACTGCAAGGCATGATCGAAACATGGGCTTTTGACATTTTCACTATTCCTCGAACCAATTTTCTCTTCACGTATCATTCTAATTTTCCACATCTTTTCTTTTCGCTTTATTCCCCTCCTAAATCAGGTACAACATAGGGAAGGAAGAGAAAGTCATAGCTTCCTTTTTTCTCTTCATGCCCACAAGTTCCAAACAAATTCTTTACACTTCCAAAGCAAATCTAATTGACATGGATTGGAACATATTAGGTAGTTACCTTTCTCGCCAATATAACCACATTTGCGAAAGCCTTTCTTGGTGGAGCGTCCAACACTGCAAATGGATTCGATATTTTTGGGAGAAAAACCCTTCTCGTTGTTGAATACCAGCAAAGTGGCCAAAGCTCCGGTGCCCGTAATATCCCGAGAAGTTATCACAAACTCCAGTGATGGTTGTACCCCTTCCAAGTAGTCATTGTCCTCTGCATTCTGTAAACATAACAAATGAAAAGAAAAAGTAGCATTACTATACCTTGAAAAAACAATAAATCGATTTTCCGATTAACCATATATATATGTGTGTGTGTGCGTGCAAATTCAGAACCATAACATAGGGTATCAATGTCTCATGCGAAAAATAAGAACAAGAATAGACATAGGAGATGGTCAAATTTGATTTCTTTTCTCTCAAGAGTTCTCTATTATATCCAAATTCCAAAAGCAGACCACCCAAGAACTACCCATTAAAATTACATATCTCTGCTCGGTTTGGACTTTGGATGAATGTGAATTTTAAATGAACTTGTTTAATGTTCAATCAATTTCCATAGAGATACAAAAGATTCGCTTGAATTGTGAAACTACAGTGAGAGATGGAATAGATAAAGAAGACATGCATGTAGAGCATCTATTAGAGCTTGTCCCACGCTGGTTATAATCACCTCTAAAATTAGTCTATGAGCCTAGACGGCCTTTCCACTCATTGCCAATTGATTTTGAGCTGGATGCTGTAACAGCATCAACATGGCCTTACTCCATTTTTGTCTCAAACACAATTTGATTAAAAATCCTCGAAACACACTCCACGCATTTACTCACACCTTATACCAAATTGAGTTTCACTCTTAATTTGACCCACAATCATGGAGACTCATATTTTGAAAAACTATTTTCTCCCTCTCAAGACTCAAATTCATAACTATTCTTCGACTAATTACATAAACTTATACTTAAATTTGGGTCTACCAATTGGATTGTTCAAGAAAAAAAGATTGTTCAAGCTTTTGGTCAAAATTTGAGTAAAAGCATGGATAAAGAATGTTGGGTTTTGAGAAGCTTGATTCGATTTGGTTAGCATTTTGCCAGGGTCCAAGTGACAGCGCCCAAGGTGCGGGCTCCGAGCTTGGGTGCAACACCCCCAAGACCTAGACAGGGTTTTACGATTTATGGTAATTTATGATGAAGTTAAAAATACTTGTTATACAGGCAATGTAACTAGTAATTCATTTTTTAGTCATGACATAATAGAAGTTGGTGTGAGTGTAGTTGCCCGGAATAAGCGGGCTCGGGCCGACCCCGAGGCATTTACTATTGCATGCGGGCTGGTCCCTAGTGCCCAACAGTGCATAGCTCCGAGCAATGTTCAGAAAGAGCTCAAGCAACCGGTGAGATGCTGCTCGATACATCACGAAGTGACGACGCGTTTTGCCTCGGCTATGACCTTCATCCTCGGTAGTCAGGGACTTTGATGATGAGCATCAGCATGATGTAAGCCCTGACAATTACAGAACGAAGATCATCATTAGGGCTGACCTGGCCATGTGCTCCGTAATTGCCTTATCTCATACGTCACCCGAGGAGGTACCCGAGCGTATCCTGCATGCGCTTACTTGGGGACCAAGCCAAGCCAGGTCTATAAAAGCAAAGGGATGTCATTCTACCCTAACCCTAGACCTATGCACTTCTCCCTAGATCTAACTTGATCGTCGAAGGGTCACTAGGCTTCCACAACTCTAGTGACTTGTTACAGGTCCGGCACACAAAGAAAGAACCTGAACCAACCCACAGTCAAGATCCTGATAAACCGAACCCCTACAATTGGTGACTCTGTTGGGGGAACTCACTGCCATCTTAGCGTTTCATTTCTTCTCCTCCTTAAAACTCCGTTCAAATTCCTAAACCAAAATGGTGGTGGTACAGGACCTTCTCTCAACGACGCAACGGCCAGACTCGAGCCCCTCGAAGCCCTCACTCTGGGCTCCGAAGGAGCCAAAGGCAAGCAGCACATCTCCATCACTGCCAATCCCATCAGAGTCGGCTCTTCGACTCCGAAAGCGGAGCCATCCAGCGAAATCCACACCTACATCCGTCGGAAATAAAGCGTCTCCTTTAGATGTCCCCTTCTCGCTCTCGTTCCGGCAGAAGCCGCGACGGACCGCCTCGACCCACTAGAAGAGGTGGCCCGCATCGGAAAGAATGGGCGGCGTGGGGAGCATTCTCAGTCTCTTGAGCCGGATCCTAAAAAGCACCCAGAGAAGTGATCTGCCTTCGAGAGGCTCAAACGTGTTTCCGCCTCCTCCACCCATTCTGTTAGAGGGAGCAAGGGGCATACGGAGCCCACTCCTAGCTTCACAAAAATAGCAAGAGAGGACAACAGCCTCATGGAGATCCAAACCAAGGGATACCACGAACGCCTCAAAAACAGACGTGAAAGAAGCCCAATCACTGAGCGCCTCAAGCACCACTCTCAAGATAGCTATAGGTCCGAAAGACGAAAGGACCGTTGCGAACATCCCCCCCACCCCCCCAAAAAAATAAAAAATAAAAATCAAGGAGCGTTCCGCCGAAACCCAAAGACTATCCTAAGTCGGACCATCTCACACCAAAGAAGCGCACTGCGACCGAGAGTCCAGATGACCCCGACCGTTCTATCCCATCTCATCGCAATGCACGTTTTGAGAGACTCACGACCTACACTAGAGATCAATTCAGTCACCCCCCCAAAAGGATTCACCCAACCCAAGTTTGCTAAGTATGACGGCAATTCCGAAGCCTACACTCACTTGGTGCAGTACAAGCTCGTCATGTCTCTGTTCCTCAAGAACGGCCCCTCGGACGACGCCTTCCTTTGCAAAGTATTTCCTGCGAGCCTCAAGAACCTAGGCCTTACATGGTTCAAGTACTTCAACCAACTGCCTCCCAGATCCATTTCCTCATTCGATTCCCTTTGTGACGCCTTCATGGCTCGGTTCATGACGAACAACAAGCACGCAAAGGAAATCGACTCTCTTCTCTCACTGCGCAAAAGAAGCGACGAAACGCTTCTCCAATACGCTGGCCTCTACTAGGAGCTCTTTAGCGAGATTGAGGGTGCAACGAGGTCATCTCGGCCCCCGGCTTTAAGCTCAGCCTTACTGCACTGGACGAGCAAGTATACGGACCCCGTTTCATTTAAGGGTTTAAGATTTTTTATTCTAATCATTATCATACTTTCCTCTAATCATTACTCTTATTTTTCTCTCTATCTCTCTTCAATCATTACATTTTTTCAATCATTACCCTATTTCTCTTTACACTCATTACCTAAAAATCCAAATCCAAAATCCCAAAACGAATGGGGCCACAATGATCTCGCCCGGAACAAGCCGAGGTCCATGCAAGAGCTCATGACACGCATCAAAGGGTGGTGCCAGCTAATTGAATCCAATGTAGAGCAGGGAATCGGGAAGCCCGCAGCACTGAGACCCCCTTCGTTTTGGGATTTGGATTTGGATATGTAGGTAATGAGTGTCGAGAGAAATAGAGTAATGATTGGAAATATGGGTAATGATTGGAGAGAAATAGAGAGAAAAAATATGAGTAATTATTGGAGAGAAATATGATAATAATTAGAATCCAAAATCCAAAACCTTTAAACGAACGGGGTTTGAAGGTCCCAGTAGCCTCGACAGTCATCACGAGCGCCACACACGTCCCGACCTCCAAAAATAGGTCAACAATATAAAGCAAGCACCGAAGCGGGGACCGAAGCCGAGCGATTTCATTGCCGAAAAAATCATCTTCACCGTCCCAATCTACAGGGTCATTGACCAAGTTCAGCCTTTCTTCTCCTCCCCGAATCAGAAGCTTGGCACCGAGAACGGGAAGATCAATGCAGCTATCATAACGAGCGAGGCCACTTCACCGCCTCTTGCAAACCCTTCAAGGCTTACTTGCAGCAGCTTGTCGCTGGCGGTCACCTCGAAAATCTCATTGACCATGAAAAAACTAGGGCTTGGTCGCAGCGGGTCAAAAGCCAGACCAAAGAAGAGGTTCAAACGATCTATGTCATTCATGGTCCCATGGATGCCGAGGCCGCAAGGATCATCCACGCCTATCTTAATGAAGTTTCGTCATCCAAACAAGTCATGCTGGTAGGTCCCAAGCCAAAGCACGCTCGTACAAACAATGGCTCGAAGTAGACTATCTCGTTCACTGAGAAAGATCTTGACCGAGTCTAGCTCTTGCACAATGACGCCCTCGTGGTAACACTGCACATCGGAGCCTTCAACGTCCGGCGTGTCCTCGTCGATCTGGGCAACTTGGCGAAAGTAATGTACTATTCCCTGTTCAAGGATTTGAAGCTCCTGGAGTCCAACCTCCGTCCTACCGAAGTCCCTCTAGTTGGTTTCAACGGAGTCCCGGTATGGAACCTCAGACAGATCACCCTCCCCGTCCGTGCCGGGTTGGTGACAGACCAAATGGAGTTCGTCATAGTGGATGTTCCGAGCCCTTACAAGGCAATCGTCGAACGCACCTGGCTTCACAAAATGAAGGCTATCGCCTCCATCTATCACCAGTCGTTCAATTCATCGGTGCGTTCGGTCATCAGGAAAACCTCTGCGGGAACCAAATTGCAGCTAAGAAGTGCTATGTCAATGCAGTCTGAAGCAACAAAAAGACAGCTCCGGTAAACCTCATCGAGGTGCCCGACGCCCCAGTGCTTGAAGACTTTGAAAGAAGGGCCGACGAAAAAGCAATTGAAGATTTGATTACCATTCCCATCAATGAGGATGGCTCCCGATTCTTCATTGTCAGCTCATCCCTCAGCAATACCGAGCGGGAGCAGTTGGTGGATTTCTTCAAAAGTAACTTCGAGGGGTTTGCCTGGACGCCATATGAAATGCTCAGGGTCAACCCTTTGTTCATCTGCCACGAATTCAACATTGATAGAAGCAGACGTCCGGTCGTGCAAAAGGCAAGGCAATCCTCCCCGATACATTCCGAAGCCGTTATCGAAGAAGTCAGATGCCTCCTAAATGCTCAGGCCATCCGAAAAGTTCAGTACTCAAAGTGGTTAGCCAATATTGTGGTTGTGAAGAAAGAGAACGGCAAATGGTGTGTGTGCATCGACTATTCCAATCTCAACAATGCCTGCCCGAAGGACTTCTTCCCCCTTCCGTGGATCGATCAGTTAGTCGACACCACCGCCGGTCATGCCAGACTCAGTTACTCCGCACGGTATCGATCAGATAGCAATGAGCGAAGACGATGTTGAAAGTATAGCCTTCATTACTCCGCACAGTATTTTCGAATATCTCGTCATGCCCTTCGGCCTCAAAAATGTCGAGGCTACATTTCAGCGTATGATAACAAAAATGTTCGAACGCTTGTTGGGGGACACCATGATGGCTTACATTGATGATATGGTTGTAAAAAGCATGTGTTTGCGGCTTCCTCGGGACCGAACATAAAGTTGCCCAACACAACGACGTATGTGTTTGCCCAAGAATTGAAGTCGGGCAAGCTCTCTATCAACAAGTCCTTATGCTCAGGCCGACTGACAAGGTAATACCGACCATAGCCAGGGTTCTTCCCGAGCATGTATGCACCAAACAACTCTTCAATCCCAAAGGCCAGGTTTTCCTCCTCCGCAACTCAATGATGCTTATAATGATGCAATAGGAGTTGGTGGAGAGCTGAGAAGAAGTGAGGGACAGTTCCTGAAGCACGTGTCGAACGAAATAATGGAGGGGAAACCTAACCCCGCCCGCGATAATGGCCATCAGAGGGAAGGTCAGCTCCCCCTTTCGGTATTGGATATTGTCCGCACGCAACACCCCAACTTGGACGTCAAGAGGGATGGAATAGGTCACCACGAACTCCTCGTAAGACCCCGCCTCTCCATCGAAGAAGCGGAGGAATGAACAGGGATACTTCGCCTTTCCCCATCGAACCTCCTCCGGAGCCTCAGCATCGGCATCTTGACCCGAGGAACTTGTGGGATCGGCAATAGGGGACGGCACCAGTGAGCCCGACATCTGTTGACAAGAAAGATCAAGGGGCTCAAAATAATCCACGAGGACTGGAGTGGCCCAATGTACTTGGGCTGGGCTACGAAGGAAGTTGTCTATAAAGTCTTCTTCACTCGGGGTAATGAATGCCGAAGAACTGCAGGAGCCGTCTGATGAGATCTCAATGACCATTCGCCCGAACCTAACAGGATGCACATGCAAGAGTTGTTAGCTACGTGGATGCACGGTATCAAAAAGGTTCAATCGTTCGGGCATAATCAAGTCATCACTCCTTGGACACCTAAACAAGGTTGAGAGCCCGGATAAGGGGAATTCCTCCTCGGGAAGAATCTCAGGCTCGGAAAGAATACGGAGCTCAGGAAGAACAATGACCAGTGTTTGTTCATCTTCCTTCCCGTTTTCCAGGCAGCCCAGGCCTCTCTAAGACGATGATTTGATCAGAAAACGTTGAAGAATGCGTTGAAAATGCTAGAAAACTTGAGAAAGGTCTTGATTGATCAACATACCTGAAGATGGGGAGAGAACTCGCTGCCAAACCCTACAAGATCGATCTAAAGTTCTGAAAACTTGAAGATTGATGAGAGAGGTTCTATAGGGGATGGTCTGGAGCCCCATCTGTTGACAAGAAAGTCAGTGCTCAAATCTCCACCGACTCGCCCCTTCTTGCTGCTATACTGGCGGTTCAAAGGCTGAAGGGTGCACGGCAAACGAAGCGACTCCTTAGAGGCCGTCAGATGTACGACACATGGCGACGATCAGCGGCTCGCAGGCAACCAGCAGCGTCAGGAGTAGCGCCTCAGTTGGCCAAGCCACTAGGCTTGCGACGCGTGGCAATGATTTAACAGAATGTACCAATCAACTGACACGGCACGTGTCGAGCCACCTACCACCGTACGTTCAACAAAGCGATGACTGACGCGTGGCTCCTAGGGCTAGGCTTCTGGCGGTTACCAAAGGAGTTACGTTCATCTCTTCCGTGTTGGCCCGGACTTCTATGTTTAAGAAACGTTGAAAAAGCAGAAAATTGAGGAGCTACTTGTCAATACCCTGAAAGGGGGCTCGGCCAACCCACAGCATCTACTTTGAAGTTCTGAAATTGATTGATAGGAGTTCAAGCATGTGTCTGGTAAAAAAGTTAGGCCCCCCCCCATATGGCGGACTCAAAGGCTGAGGGCCGGCAAACAACCTCCTTCATCGGGCCCGGACCTATGGCAACATCGGGCCGCGGCAACAACCAGTCTATTGGCCAGCCCTGCCTGACCGTGGCAAGTTTAACATATGTCCAATAACTACCCGACGTGTCACCTGACCGTACCCCACAGTCTTACAAGGAACAGCAAAGTCTGGGTGCTTCGGGGACCAAAGTACAAAAGGTATTCGTGTTTGATTTAACCCTCCAAATTTAGTTTTAATGAACAAATTGGTCATCTGAAGGTCAAAGCTCAAACCCTGTGACTTTAAAGATCCTGGACAAGCATGTGCAAAAATTGGCGCCACCTACTCCCCCTTGTCAATCCTTCCCTCCCCTGCCACGACACATTGGCTCCACTACCCTTAATTTCAGCCCGTAGTCCACTGCCACCTCCACCAACACCAGCATTTACTTTTTTTCCTTTTCGAGCTTGGTCCTTGAGATCAATCACTTAAATAACCATCGTTCACTTAAATTTATTTAGACAAACATTTCTCGAAATGGCTAATAATCACGAGTGAAAACACGAAATATCTTGGCTGTGATTACTCTCAACACCCGACTGAGAGAGTTTTCAGCCGTAATGAAGCACCCGACATTTAAAATATGTCACTTAGGGTCCCTTGGCCCATAGTAAGCTCACTTGTAAAGCTTGATCTCGTAGTCGCCCTAGTACTCAGCGAAGTGAAACAAGCGTATCCTCACGCCTTACCTCGGACCAAGAACCGAATCATACTATAACCCGCATTAAAGAGAGTCATCAGAGGGTTTGGCATGTACCTACCCTAGTACTCCCCAATCCCCAAGCAATTATCGTTAGCACTACCTCCAGCGTTACTTGGGCCAATAAGCGGCTAAAGCAAAAGCAACAAAAGGTATCTTATACCCACCTAGACTAAACCCCCATAAACCAACGACAGTTGAGGATATAGGTCAACTACCCAATTTATTCAGCAACAACAGCCGAAGCTACTTCATAGGGACTGTTACCCAGCTCAAACCGTAAGACCAGCAATAGTTTCGATCTTTCAATAATTTAACAAGCTCGTAATTATTCATTATTGAGTTGATAAACACCAATGATCCAACAGTTTTAAATTGTCAAAATAACGAATCGAATTTCGAGTTAAAGCTTTGGAGATAACGAATCTACCCAAACTTAATTAGTAAACATTCAATGAAAGGGTTACTTGAATTCATAAAAAATGTAAAACTTCGAGTTTAGTTGATCTAATTAAACTATTAGATTAAAAAAATGTTCAAACTTGTTTGTTAACAAAAACAAGTAATCTCAAGTAATGATTTTTATACCATAGTATCTCAAAATATAAGACACAGTACTAAAATGACGCTAAATTAACATATACCAACAAATTATCCCGAATATGGGGAGGTATAGTGGGAGATAACACCACCCTGAAGTGATATAATTATATATGAAAATAGCAAATAGCTTCATTTTTAATATAGAAAAATGAAAATAAAAAAACAATATACAAAAGAAACGGTTGAGATTATAAAAATAATATCTCAAATTTTTGGCAAAAAAAATTTCAATCTCACGTTCATTAGGGCTTGTTCCGCTCAGAGCTTTATAGGATTTGGGGGCTTTTAAAGTTGCCTTTATTAAAAAAAATTATTTCTTTTAGTTTTGGTGAGTTAATTTTTTACCATTTCATATTGAAATTCAAAACAATCCAAATCAAAGGTCCATTTCAACTAATCGTTCGATTCAACAAATCTTAAAAATGCAAAAATGTGATTAAGTGTTAATATGTTTGGATCAATGTGAATACATGTTAAACCGATTTATTCAAACTTTTTTTTTGAAAATCATTAAAATTTTTAGACTTTTAACAATTCCAATAACTATATGATCCAACACATCACCCATACACGCTTATAAATAAATTTTATACTCACGACTATTTAATTACTATTCCATATGGAATAAATATACAATTTTTGCAAACCCTACTACTAAAACAATTTAGACTAAATAAATATTACACACACAAACAATGCATTCAACTCCATTCGAGAATATCATGATTATAACTTCACAACTAAAGCTCTTAGATATTTCTAATCGTGGGTTATCAAGGTAGGTATCATAACATTAACAAACAAGCTTTTTATTAAGTTTTTAACGAACCAACATTCAGGAAAACTAAGGTAACCGAAGCCGGCATTTTGGCTTGATCGAGTCGAGCTTGTATAGCTGGAACTCCAACAAACATGCTAGGTTTTGTTTTATTAAAATTTATTATAATATTACAGGCTAATACAACCAAAAATATTTTGATTGTGAAGGTATATATCTTTTATTTTCCTATCGAGCAGGGGTGTACTAGTGTGTGTGCTCTCGCCTTCCTTGGTTGACTGAAAAGTGAAAACGGAAAGAACAAATTATGAAATAACAAGAAAAATCCTAAACTTAAGTTTATATACCTCGGCTCTCAAGCCGAGCTTATCCTAGCTCGAGCTCGGCTCGTTTATAAAATGAGCTGAAAAAATTGGCTCAAGCTCGTTCGTTTAACTTTCGAGCCGAGCTTGAACGAGCCACTAACGAGCCGAGCCGCAAGCCGCTCGTGAGTGGTTCGGTTCGTTTGCAGCCCTATCTACAGGTTAGGAAACATATTCCGACCCCTCGCCTCTCATAAAGGTAATGTATTTTTCGATTTATGTCCAGAAACCTGACTGAATCCACCAGAAAACCCACTCATTCGAAAACAAGCTAAATCGTACGATTCTAACGATTCACCAATTCAAAGCACGATTCTGCGATTCTCACTTCGATTCTTACCTATTCACGATTCATATAATAGATTCGAATCGTTTCATACCTGAATCGAACCGAATCGTACGATTTCAATAACTATATCCAATATAAATCCCTAAAAACCAGATTTTTTGTCTTTATCTTGGATATTTAAAAAAAAAATTGGATAAAAGTAAAATAAAAATACCTATCTGATTTCTCTCGTCCAGAAAATCAATAATTCATAAAAATTTGGCACAAAACTAAAACTCTTAACAGAAAAAAGCCTAAATACAACAAGATAGTTGAACCAAGTCTTTTATTCTTATTAATCCAACGAAAAAAAGTCTCTTATTCTTGTCTAACAAAAATCAAAGCCACAGAGACAGAGTCTGATTTTACGTTTAACCGGACTTTTCGTACTTTAAGAACGAGGTACAACTAATAACAGTGGACTCCCATCGAACAGAACCACTACGGTTAAAACATCACACAGATAATACGTATACGTACCTATACACACAAATATATACAGTAACTAAAAAATATACCGTAAATATGCGCACATTAGGTTTAGATTATTATATTATAAACCTGGATGAGTTCCATGAGAAAGTGGACGTCCTTGGAGTAGAGTTCAGCGGAGAGGTAGTTAACGGCATGATGGAGGTCTTCGTTTTTGGGATCCGGTTCACCCCCGATATTGAACTTTTTCGTCCTGATTTCCTCAACGTGTTCTCTCGGCGTAGCCATTGGCAAAGAAAATCTCCCACCAGTATCTCTTCTACGGAGCCTGTATCACAGCGAGAGTCGTGAATATAATCAATGAGAGAGAGAGAGTGTGAGAGATATAGAGAAGGGAGAGCTTCGTAGGGAAGCAAAAGAGAGAGTGGAAGAAAGGGATGAGAGAGAGAGAGAGAGAGAGAGAGAGAGAAGGAGACTAGAAGGCGACGAATTTGTTCGGAGAGAGGAGTGAGAGATATAGAGAAGGGAAAACTTCGTTGGGAAGCTAAAGAGAAAGTGGAAGAAAGGGATGAGAGAGAGAGAGAGTAGAGTGGAGTGAGAAGGAGACTGGAAGGCGACGAACTTGTACGGATACGGCGACTTTTTGTGGGACCTATTCCTTTTTTTTCCTTTGTTAAAGGCGTCCCTTGAGATTCCTTGACTTCAGGTCTGGCCCGAGTAGTGTACGGCGTTTGCTTTTCCCGCCAAGAAAAAAAAAACAAAGAAAAAAAGATTGTAACTGCTTACTCCCGCCACGTGGCGGGGGTTGCGCGCGTCATAGGATAGGTGACGTCATCTGATTACTTCGTTGATTGGTCAGCAGAGCAATCACTTTGTGGGCTGGGAAATGGCAATCGGACCCGCCCCGAATCCCGCCCCACCTCGTACGGAGCGGGTTTTTTTAATCACCTTTTTGGGTATTGGGTCGGGATAAAATTAATAAAATCTAGCCGGGTTCAGGTAGGGTTCGGGGTGATAGTATCCCGCCCCGATATGCCTGCCCCGAAATGTATTTATTTATAAAATTATACTTTTATCTTAATCTAATTATCATTAATACTTCAAATTTTATATTTTTACCCTAATATTATTATCATCATTATACTAAAAAAACCCTTATATTCTTATCTTTATATTTTCACCATTATACTAAATTAACACTTTATTTATATTTATTTTGCTTTTAGATTAGCAATTTTTAAAATTTTTTTACTGAGCGAGACGGGTAAACACGTTCCCCAATCGAGACAGGAACGGGAATACCCAAAAAAATATCCGGCGGAATCGGGTTGGGACCGAGACCAGGTAATAATTTTTGGATCGAGGTCGGGTACGCAAAAATATGGCCCCGCCCATTGTCATTCCTAAGGCTGTAGCCCAACACTGGATGGGATTTTTTATTTTACATTTTTTTTTGGGCCCCGAATCTTCAGGCGATCTTAGCTATGTTCGTTTGAGTGTTTGCCTTTGTTTTTATTTTGTTTTCTAATCATTATCCTACTTCTTTTTTCAATCATTACCCTATTTCTCCAATTATTATTTTCTCATCTCTCTCTATATCTCTCCAATCATTACCCCTATTTTCAATCATTACCCTATTTCTCTCTCCACCTATTACCAAAACTAAACTAAATTAAACTCTCAACCAAACAAAGCCCTTGTAGTTTTGTTTTTTTATGAGTCATGCAATCTAATAGTTATGATATGCATGTTTCCTTATTTTCATTGAGATGAGAACGATAGAGATTCTCACCATGTATATCCTTTCTTTAAGAGGGAGTATGTAGATACATTAAGAATCCAAATCTTACCATTCTTATTTATCTATAGACTATACGTATCCTATTAGAGAAATTTTTCAGTTCCGAGCACCATTTTGGCCGTCCAAACATATTTTAGACAGCCAAGATCTGCATGGATAATTTTTTTTAAGTGTAAAATTACCAAAATACCCTCTCAAGCCCAAACAAATCTGGACCATTCAAAACACGTTTGGACGACCGAGATGCGTGCTCGGCACCACATGGCTAGTGCCCACTCCGCACTAAAAAAATTCTCATCCTATTATTCCTTTACATATGCAAAAGGCAATACCACGTTGAAAAATACGCAATTTGCTACATCAAGTATTGGTTCAACCTCATAACCTAATTATACTATTTCTAAGCTCATTTTTCATTCAACTACTATAGAGAATAAATTATATACACCGGTAGTGTAACACATTTGTTTTCTTTAAATCAATTACATTGCATCACGACGTAAAAACAGTGGTCCCAATTAATAGAATATTGCGACGGTGCGCAATTTAATTGATTTGAAGGAAACAAATGAGTTACACCAGCGGTGTAAAATAATTTAATCTCTTTGCTACATACATAATTTACAAAGTCTCCATACACTTTCTTATATCCCAATTGACTAGCCCGTTCCAGAACGGGAAATAAGTCCTTATTTTTTAGGAAAAATGACGGGTAATGACGTGTTTTGATAATTAATATCTGCCAATGACATTTTCAGTATTAACAAATATTTTTAGCTTGTCCTTGGCGGGTATTAATTATCAAAACACGTCATAGGCCGTCATTTTTTCGATTTTTTAAGAAGACAGTTTTAAGCTAAAAAATAATGGGTTTACTTAAACATAAAAATATGCAATATGGATCTGTGGGCACGCGCCCCAAGAATTTTATGGTGAAAATTTTGAATGCAGCCCCTTTTGAAAAAGCGCGGCAAAACGCTTCGATTCAGAGTTGCCACTTGGGTTTTAGCGGTAAAATACCCAAGGAACCAAACTTGAAACGTTTGCTACGTGTTTGATTTGAAAAAGGCTTGTAGACTGGACCGTCGTCACCTTCGATATCTGAGATTCAGGAGCCAGGTTACAAGAAGGGAAGAGTTTTATGGCACCCCTCTCGCCCAATCCGGGAATCGGTCTCTACTCAGGCATTTTATAAAATATTTGCATTTTTCTCTCATTAATTATTTTTTAGCCAATTAGGGTGGGGAACAATTAAAAGGGATTAAAACTGTAACACGTTATATTATGTGACAAAGTGTTTGATGGATGATTGATTGAAACAATTGTAATAGATTCAGAATAAGCACCTGTAAGTGTTTTAAACAGACTAGAGCACATTGATCTAAAATGAGGCACGCAGGAGGAAACCTGCATGCACTGGCAAGGCATCTGTATGCAGATATGACCTGCGTACTCCACTCCAAGACTGGCGTGCGCCGGTAAATCTAAACCCACAACTTCTATTCTCAACCCTCTAGACTCTGGAAAGGACCAGTGCACACTTAAGACAAACCACGCAATTTGTAGAGAAACATATATACAATTACAGACAGATGAAATGGCTTTTAAGCCATGAAAATAAACAAAACACCCCATAAATAGTGTGGGAAAATAAATAGAGGTCAGGGCCTAGCTGTCATTCAAAGGCCAGCCACTGGGCTTGATCTCACTGCCGTACGCCAGTCAAAGGAGGACGTACGCGAGTGACATCTTCTGTCAATTGTTTGACTTTGCACCTTCTGGGTCCTGGAACATGACCAGAAAGATCCCAGAGGCATTCCAAAACAAACAAAAGCAGGTATTGGACAATACAGCTAAATAGTTCTAAATACAGAAAAAGGTAAACTGGTTATTAGCATGCTATAAGGTGATGACTAAACAAGAAATAAAGCATAAAACAAAGATCCAGACCCTAGTTCACAACTGGAGTACGCCAGTTCCAAACAGATCAAGTTTAAAAACTGTACGTACTGCCACGAACCAGTGTACGTGGGATTAGGACAGGCGCACGCCGATTCTAGTCAGAAACGATTTTTTTGAAATCTTGCTAGCTTTAGGGCCAGGACTGGTATTGATTACCAGCCTTGACCCTGCCAACCCCCCTCAAGGATCATAACAGGAAAATAGTACAAAAGTGTATACCTTTGGTTTTGAGGTTTGAGAGATGTTTGAGCTTTGAACTTGAGGGTTGGATGATGGAGGGTGATGGACGTTTGACTGTAAGAGGTGTATGGAGGGGTCTCGTGTTTACTCTTTCAATGGATGAAAGAAAAGTAAGCAAGAAACCCAAGAAAAAAGAAAGAAATAGACTTGGAGCTTGAAACTTGGAGCACCAACCCCTTGAAAGACTAATAGAGGGGGGTATATATAAGGAAAAGGGAGAGAAAGGGGTTTAAGGCCAGTCAAAATGACTGGTGCCTTAGCCCTTAAGACTCCCTTCTCATTAGCTGAGAGGACAAAGGTGATGGGATGAGTGTAAGAAATGTTCCCCGGCGGAGATGCTTTTTGGATGGATTAAAAGGTTTCCAAGTGCTGTAGACCCCTACCCATGGTTTTTCATGCTGAAACACATAAGTTTGACCGGAGGTTTGACTGGCGTACTCCAGCATTAACTGGCATACGCCAGTTCAAGCTTGGTCAACGGTCAAAGTTGACCGATGACTGACACGTGGCAGAGGACAAGCGCATGTCAGTTGAGTACCAGCGTATACAAGTTGGGTTTTGTTGAGGCCTTTTGATTCTGGTTTAGAAAGTTTGAAAAGGATTTGGAATGCTCAAAGCTCAAACATACCAACAATCTTGTGATGTTCTTGACCTTAATCATCATTGGGGAACCAAATACCGTAAGTAAACTAATCTGGAAAGTCCAAAATAGGGTGTCTAAAGTATCTTGTTTGAAAGATCTCGATGAGATCTTTTATGATCGATATCTTTTCTACGGTGCAAAAAAATCAAAAAAATATTTTTTATTTGCATTATTTTTGAGTTTGAAAAATAAAATAAGTTTTTTTTTTTTTTTTCAAGGAGGTGTTCAGAAAAAATCGTTTGAAGAGTCTGTCGCCAAGAACACCCCCTCATTTTGTAGAAACCCTTTGTAGCACTCAGAGTGATCGGGCATTCTTAGGAGTGTTTGTGAGGAGTGACTATTTAGTGATATAGAGCACGTTTACACCGTCTTTCATACACTTCTATCACCATGCTTTTTTATTTCATGATTTTAATACTTAGTCGTGGATCTCGTGTGGATGTATAGTATAGAGGTTTTTGAAGCACCGCGTAGCTGTGCTCCAAAAGTACTTGAGTTCTTTATGTTTAAAGTGAGTGCTACACTTAAGTGTGTCACATAATTGTTGTTGCACTTTTTTTCCCCTCGAGAAAAACATAAAAAAGATTCAGGTGGTATTCCACTTTTGTTAAAAAGTATTTTTTAAAAAAGGAAGGTAATTTCAAACTCAAAAATCATATATGTAAGTAAATAATTTTCCTACCAATATGGATCTTATTTGATAGATCTCATTAAGATCTTTTAAACGGTGCAAAAAAATTTTGAAAAAATATTTTTTATTTTCATTGTATTTAAATTTGAAATTATCTTCTTTTGAAAAGAAAGAACTTTACAAAAAGTGGAACACCACCTCAGCTAGTCAAATAGCAGATACATTAACTCTTGGTTTCACAGGGTGATTCAAGATTCAAATTTATAGAGAGACATCAAACCTTTCTTTCATTAACAATCCCCTAATTTGCTCTTTAATACACATTGTTTTGTGATGTTGACAAAAAGATAGAATGTGTGACTCTTATCTTACACCATTTATCTAATAAAATATAAGGGTGTGGGGACCACACAAACACAAGTAGAAAGAGAAGAAAAGCTGAGATTCATTTGATTTAAGGGCTGATGTGTGTTCTTCAACTCTCTTAATAAAATACCAACACTCATATAAATATATTACAAAAATGTCATCAGTTTTGTTTACACACTGCTCAGCTTCTGAAGTTGGCATAAAAAAACAAAAACATATTACAAAATGCCCGTGCCTACGGCACTATCAGAGTGCATAGTGCCGTAGGCACATACACTAGTTTTTCTTAAATTCAGAGCCAATTCTATCGCTCATAACCTTAAATCATAACCCATTACCACAACTACTTTGCACAAGCTTTTCACGTCTATAGAGCGTAGCACCATTTTTTATTTGGGCAAATTTCACTTACCTCCCCTGAGTATTCTGACAATTACAGACACCTCCCCTCAGGTTTTAGAAATTGCATTTACCTCCCCTCTGGTTTAGTTGTCAGCTGCACAGACCCCCAACCGTTAGTCAGCTGTTACTAAAGATGACGGAAATTGGTGAGGTCAGCCAAAAGTGGACATTTATTTTCCATTTTGCCCTCATCTCTTGTCTTTAGTTTTTTATTCTCTTTTACATTTTGAAAAGTGCAATAAACATATAGCGAAACACCACATGTTGATGATATATGCACACACCAACAATAGAGAATACATGTTCAACATTTCGGGCTACCCAAAAGTGACGTCTTTTATGTTGTCTTTTCTAAACTTTTTTAAGTTTTGGGAGAAAAACTATTACTTTTTTTGGTTTCTCTACATAAGAGGAATCTAAGAAGTAGAAAAATATGGACCAATTTGAAAATTATTATAATCTAAAACAAAATAAATTAAATAAACAAGATAGACCAATTTATATTGATTATTTCG
Organism: Rhododendron simsii; assembly: GCA_014282245.1. NCBI lineage: Eukaryota > Viridiplantae > Streptophyta > Magnoliopsida > Ericales > Ericaceae > Rhododendron > Rhododendron simsii. The sequence continues at coordinate 28,610,893 of CM024960.1, forward strand.
GGGTTTTTTTAAAGTTTGAAAAATATGGTCCATGGTATTTTAATTTTTTTATTCTACTCATTGAGACAAACTAAAAAATTAAAAATTATTGAATTAAAGTTTAAAAAGGTTCACTAACTATGAGAAAAAAGCCAAAAAAAAAGTAAAATTTTTAAAATTTAAAGGTCCATAGATTTGTAATAAGTGAATGGGTGGTTCTAAGATATGGTGGTGGTTTTGGAATAATAATCAACTACTTATATATATTTTTGGTTTCAGGCTACACATGTATAAACTCATGTATAAATTTTAGGCATTTATGTGAAATTAAGTTTAGTTTGGCATGAATGAAAATTAATTTCTTTGCATTTTTAGGGGAAAAAAAACTTGCTGGTATTCTCAACTTGTATAACTATAAATAAGTCTTTGAAAATAACCAAACATAACTCTTTTAAAACCCACCTTAAAAGATTGTATGTTACTTTTTTGAGCCAAGGAAAAAATAAAAAGAATATTTGGCATCTCAAATTAATTTTTGCTATAAAGACAAAAGAAACTACTCAAAAAGTTTTTTTTTTTTTAAACTATGTTTACATTTTTTTGGATTTATTTAGTTGTTATAGTACTTGTTAGGGAACTTTTATTACCTTTGATTCAATTTTATACTTTTCCATATATAGAATGATTAAGGAATTTGGTAAAGAACTAAATAAGAATAAATGAAAATAAAAAGTTTTAAAATTTTATTTTTTGAGACTCCATATAGAGAAGAGGTGACTGGTCAAATGTTAATTAAGGTGGTTAGTTTTTTGTTTTTTAAGTTATTTATTTATTCAAATAGATAACATTGTAGTAAGAAAATTTGTGAAGGGGTAAAAAAGTAAAAGTGCAACTTCTGTTAGCAAAAGTTACCCGACAACTCTGACAGGGGAGGTCAGCGCAATTTCAGAAACCTGAGGGGAGGTATCTGTAATTGTAGAAACCTCAGGGGAGGTAAGTGAAATTTGCCCTTTTTATTTTTATCTTTGTAAGAATCAAACTACATGCTTGAACTTATAAAGCTTTCACATTTTGCTCTCCTTTCTGCTTAAGCTAACCCTTTATGTTGTTTTCGCCCATCATAATTTCTCTAAATTTAAGGGGTGTTTGGGAGGCAACTTTTTGACTTTTCATTTTCCACTTTTTGCCTTTTTGACTTTTGGGATTATGATCAGAATGTATTTTGTATTTGGTAGAGTGTTTGGATGATATGTGCAGAATACATTTTGCAGTATGAGTAGTGTTTGGAAGATATGGAATGAAAATGAATTATTGATTAGTTTTTTACTATGTTGCCCCCGGTTATTATAATGGTGTATAATATATATAAATAATGTTTTAATTAATTTTTTTAAAATGTACTTTCGAAATTGGGCCGGTGCATGAACTGAAATTGGACTGGTGTATAAAGTACATTTTTTTTAAATGTACCTCCTAAATTGGACAGATAACGTTGATATTTTCAAGGGCAAAGTGGAGATTATTCCAAAAGGAAGAGGGTAGGGTGGTCTTTTTGGCATGCCAGAATTCCAAAATAGGAAAATGACAATTCAAAACGCTCCTATTCCCTCATTCTCGGTTTTATTTTAGAAACATCAAAAGCCAAAACCCATTTTCCTCAAAATCTATTTTCCCTCTTCTTGCCAAACACCCAAAACCCAAAAATTAGAATTGAAAAATGTAAAAATGGCCCATCCAAACACCCCCTTAGACTTCAATTTGTTATAAAAGAAAATGCTAAAAACAAATCGATGAGCTGTCATAAGACAAGAAAATGTTAAAAAAACATAGTTTTTTATTTATCAAAGTGCATCAAAAGTAGCAGTATTTTTTTTTTCGGATTTCGATATTCGTGCTCCACTTTTTACTGATAGCGCTCTATTTATTTTAGTAACTTCAAGTTAAAAGTGGAGCACGAAAATCAATTTCTTTTTTTTCCTTTTTTCTTTTTTTCTCTTTTGCCTTATTGCTAACTCAATAAGCTGTCAATACTACAATAGTTATTCTAATACAAAGCTTTCAATAATGAGAAATTAATTTTTTATTACTACTAATTTCACATATACGGATTTTTTTTAATTTAATCCTTTTTCCTCTTTGTATCTTATATACTCGTAAGCGAATCGAAGTGTCTGTTAGCAGTTTAAAGCTCGACTCAATAAAGACTTTGTGGTAGAATTTAAGCCCGTTTGATGAAATGAGCTAAGATCTAGTCATCCCAAACTCGACTGGGATAGACTCTTGAAAATAACAGACATATACAAAAGCAATCTTTTAGTAATACGGATAGTGATTCAAAGTGCTTCTAAATGTTTTGTTTCAAAGCTCAAGTTTGAGTCGAGCTTAACTTGTTTAATATATTTATTTGACTCGGGTTTGCACCGAGCTCGCGTTTCATATCATAAATACTACTAACTCGAGCTCGATTGTGACTCGAACAGAACTTTAGCTACGGAGTTTCACAAATATTTACCGGCTCATGCATATTACAATTTTTTTTTGTTAATAAAATTAAACTGGAGCTGGCTCCCAACTTGAACCGAACTTCAGCTATTGGAGCTTCATAGCTAACAAAAGTTAAACCGAGCCGAACTCGCACACCTCTAAAAAAATGTAAAACAAAAGGCCAAACGACTAAAGCAAAAGCCGTTTAAAAAGGAGGTAAATTACCAAAACCGTACTGTGGTTTCCAAAAAATATAATTGTCTCCTCACGTTTGGAAAAGTACAAAGTACCTCTCCCTTGGTACAAATTGCTCTCTTATCGTGATGTGATGTAGAGGTTGACCCGCTAGACAATTCAACAAATTTTGACTGAAAATATTGAAATTCTAATTACAGACTTCGAGCTTGTTTCAGAACACCTTTTTAAAAAATAAGTACTTAATTCACATTTTCAAACTCAAAAATAACGTAAATGAAAAATAATTTTTTGATTTTTTTTGCACCGTATAAAAGATCTCATCGAAATATTTCAAATAAGATCCATATTACATATTTTTAGATTTCATTAAACCCATTAATTTTGAACTTGAAATTGCTTTCTTAAAAAATAAATATTTAAAACTCGTTCTTCCGGGCCTTACAATAGAGTAATAGACTAGCAATGGCGCCACTACGTTCAACAATATGAGGTCGCCTGACCCATGGTGGGAAAAAATCTTCTGCTATTGGAGTATAATTTTGGAGTAGATAGGAAATGACCCCATCAAAATATAGCTTGACACCATTGTAGGATGCAAAACACTTGATAATTATCCCATTATGAAAACCAACCACCAATTTTTTGCCTCTTCTCTCTCTTTCTCTTGGACGGGAGGAATGTTGTACTACATCTTTGTAGTACACTCATGCACTAGAGAGTCCCTAAATTCGTTCTTATAGTATTGTATTGATTTAAGCAACATTCATTGACTATAAATTTGAGCCATGGGTTAGAATGAGTTTTTACTTGAATTTGAGTTTGAGTTTTGAAATGGCAAGAGTAGGAGAGGCTCTTATATGAATCTTTTAGCATTGGTTTGTTTTATTAAGGTAAAAAACATTGATAGAATTTTGAATAGAAAGTCCCAATGCAAAATTCATCTTAATTTATTAGTTCTATTCAAGAAATTATGCTAAGAAAAGTCATATCAATTTGAACGACTTTTCTCAACTCTCGAACTAAAAGGAAACTTCTCAATTTTCAATTTGTAAATGACCTAATACTTAAAAAATATTGGAGTCGCCACTGTAGACTAGACTGTCTTTTGTTAGCATGTGAAAAGGACAGCGTGGTCGATTGTAAATAAGATTGGATGAGGTCAAATAGACAAACTCTGTCGAATTTTCTAGCGGCTACATCTCGACAAGAGAGTAGTTCGTTATGAGACATCAGTTATTTTATAATTTTCCAAACTTGAGGGGACGACCTGTAATTTGAGAAACCTCGGGGTGGTTTCGGTAATTTCCTATATAAAAAAAAACGACAAAAGCAAAACACAAAGGTCGCGTGTCATCTTTGTACCCATCAGAATATTTTATTATATACTAAACAAAAATAAACAGAAATAAATTTCCGCCCTCCGAACTTGAACGCGCGCCGCCGAGCTCACAACAACCACCACTGCCACCCAACCGCAAACAACAAAGCGCTCTCTCTCTCTCTCTCTCTCTCTCTCTCCCCTCCCCCACCCCCACCGATCGACCCAAAGGTAACTATATTTTGTCAATTTATCTGCGTTGATACACGTATCATAGTCGGCAAGATTTGGCTTTACTGACTCGAATCTCCTGTTGCTCGTTAGGTTTTGTGAGAAGAAGAGAAGATGTTGGCGATCGCAGGGAAAGGAGTCGCCCGTGGAGGCATGAACGCTTCGGTTCGTGCTGCCTTACTTTTTCATTCATCGATTCTTTCTTTTTTTTGTTTTTTTAAAATTACGTTAGCTGTTGTTGATTTGTGATGATTTTCTACTGCAGAGGATTCGAAGTCAGTCCCTACTCTTGGCGTCGAAGAGTTACTCGTCTACCGCAAAACAGGTAACTGGTCGCTCTATAGTCTATATGAGTATAGGTCTCTTTACTCAAGCAGAATACCCATGTTTGTTTGTTGTATACAATTAGTTTTGACACAAAAAGAAAGATGTTATGTTACATTTCTCCGAGGGTTCCAACCGGCAATAGGTAGAGTATAACAGGTGGCTCAGAGCCTTTGATGAGCGAGGTGGGAGAAATTTTCGCACTCCCCCTCTTGTGCAGTCCAGATGCACGTAGAGGTACGAATTGAGGGGATAAAGTCTTGTTGTATCTACCTTAAGAAAATGAATTCACAAATATCAGCCGGGCTTTTCAGCATGTGTTTATTCTCTTCATATCGTGCGAAGTTGGGTACTGAGAAAATCCTGGTGAATCGACTTGCAAAAGAACCTATATTTCTGATCTCTTATTCCCTATTCTTCAAATGAAGGATGAAAAGGGCTATTTAAAAAATGAAAAAAAGAAAAGTAAAGACAAAAGGAATTCAAGCATGAAGCAGTGCGGCTCGGATCAAGTAAGGAAAATGACAATTGGGTGAGGTGGTAAATGGTGATAGAGAAGTTATTTAGTCTCCTTGAGCTAGTGTGTAGATTGCCATTACATGTAAAGGGCTTCTATTGTATATGGTATCATTTCTGTGTTATTTTACCCCGTTACGTTAACATGCTTTGTTGTCCGACTTCCCTTAATCATTGACGTGTTTGTTATTCATTCTTTTGTTCTTCAATTGGATGATATCCTGGCATTTGTTGACAGTGAAGGAGGTGGTCATTTTTTATTTTAAGGTTTTAAAGGTTTAATTTAAAAGGTTGGACTCAGAACAGGCCTAGTGTTCTCCTGAACGGGTTAGCAGGCCAAGTCTGCATGAGTATCACAAACTAGAATTGAAATGGCAACTTTAATGAAGAATGAAGATAAATCAACCGCACAACTAACGATAGTAAGAAAGAACACAAGGTTGACACAAAAGCCCTTTAAGAAAAAAGTCTTGAGTTAGATAGAAAACAATGGTTGTGTTCGGTATCCATTTTAGTTTAGTTTTTAAATCATTGCCCTACTTCTTTCTCCAATCATTATCATATTTTTCCAATTATTACTTTCTCATCTCTCTCTATTTCTCTCCAATCATTACTCCTCTCTTCAATCATTACCCTATTTCTCACTCCACCCACTTCCAAAACTAAACTAAACTAAACTAAACTACCAACCAAACAAAGCCATGGTACCTTGAGATCAAAACAGCCCACTAAATCAAGAGATAGCTACCAACTCAACTGTAGACACACTTCACTTATGATATCTTGTTTCCATGATCAGTCGATCACTTGTTCAATCTCTACTCACCGATGGCTCCAACACCCTGGGATTTCTCGTGCACAATCGGCATTGGCAGGAACTCACTTATAGTGAAAATGTGATTGTGCAGGGTTTTGAAATAGATCTGGGATGTTGTCTAAGCATTGAATATGGATAGAAAATGATAGTGCTTTGAAGTTTTTAAGGACAGCATCACAACAAGCAGTCTTGAAAGGACAAGAGATAGGGCACAATACAAGTCTTTCAGTGCATTGAGTATGTATAGGTTGCCCTATATGTAGGTTTGTTTGGAAAAGTATTTTGGGCAAGTTCTGTAATTGGAGCAAATGGGCTTTGAGCAGTGGCTAGAATGGAAATCAAATATGCCGTCTCTGCTTGAGCAGTCGGGCCGCCTTTTAGTTGATGGCCCTTACCCCTCGAGCACCCTTCAAGCTAGACTACCAATAGGCAACAAAAAGCTACCAGTCTGAAACTAGTCAAACCATGGTCGTTGGGATACATTACAAAGTGTCACAGTCTAATAAACAATCTATATCAATTGTTTCTTCCCACCCATCTGGCCGGCGTTTCAATGCTTCAGATGAGCTCCTTTATGAACACGAGGTGAGAATGCTGGACAGTTCACCTAGAGAAACATGCCCTGAATTTTTGTCTTTGGTGCCAGCATCATCTTGTATGTTATCTAATGTTTTTTTTCCTGATCTTATTGGGACTGCTTATTGCTTGCAGATGACAGTGCGAGATGCTTTGAATTCTGCACTTGACGAAGAGATGTCCGCGGATCCTAAAGTATTTATAATGGGTGAAGAGGTATTTGAGAAGCTTGATGAGAAATATTTTACAATTGAAGCTGATATGTTATCTATGTAGGCGATTTGCAAAGTTGATTAGTTGTATTACTTGTATGCAGGTTGGTGAATATCAGGGTGCGTACAAGGTTAGAAATGACAGACAACACAAAAAATCAATCTCATCAATCTTTAAAGTTCTGCTAGCATCTATGTGCTTCTTCTATCTAACTTACTTTTCAAATTTGAATTAGATTACCAAGGGTCTTTTGGACAAGTATGGTCCTGATAGGGTAGTTGATACTCCAATTACAGAGGTACTCTATTGTCCTTATTGTTCTTTCTAATTTAATGTTTCTTTCAGAAACGATGCTGTGGGTATGCATTTATTTATTTACTTAGTGTGTTGTAATTTTTACAACGTCCAACTTTTGAACCAATATTGCAGGCTGGCTTCACCGGGATAGGAGTTGGTGCTGCTTACCATGGTTTGAGGCCTGTTGTAGAATTTATGACATTTAACTTCTCCATGCAGGTCAGTGTTCATCTGTACAATCTTTTATTGGAATCATCGTAAAGGCAAATGGATACCCATTATGAGTTAGATCACAAAACTTTATCAGTTTTGCTGCATCACATAGTTATATTTGTGTTGTACCAATGTGTCAGTATTTGACTATTAGTTGCTTGCTATAACGAGCATGGTAGCATCCAATTCTTCTATTGAGTCCAATGGAAACTATGCTAGTAACTCGTACTTCACCAAGTATTCATTGTTCAAAAAATTATGTATACAGGCTGAATCAAAGGGTTTATGGTATTGTTGTTTCTAATGCAATGGCTTGCATTAGTCTGCATGGTTATACTTGTTTGTTGTTTTGTAGTTGCATGTAATTTCACTGTTGATGTAGATTTTTTAGCCAAAACTGATGGTTTAGTATGTTGACATATCCCTTACCGAACCTAGGCCTACACAAATGCTTTTATGATGCTTAGAAACACAATTGCTTTGCAGTTTTCAAGGTCCTGCTTAATTGCGGGGCTGGATAACAGATTCTTTTTGGGGCAGGTCAATCTGTTTGGTTGACTCGATGTTCGCCTAAGCTAATTAAGTAACTTAGTATTAGCTTTTGTCATCGTTAATCATAATGGGTCACTTTTTATTATGTCTATTTTCTTTTCTATTTCATGTAGGAATGTTCAAGTGTCACTCTTAGCTTTGTTTGGTGTCTGTCTGGACTCAGTTTTGGTGTTTGTTGCAGGCAATTGACCACATTATCAATTCTGCTGCAAAATCAAACTACATGTCTGCTGGTCAGATATCTGTACCGATTGTGTTTAGAGGACCAAATGGTGCTGCTGCTGGAGTTGGTGCTCAACATTCCCAAGTATGTTTCGGCTTTGCTGTGCAGGCACAGCAATTTGTCATCGTGACTGTATTTTAGCTTTAGAGTATTGTCTGTACTACTTCACACTAGTTGTTTCTTGTGTCATTGCTGTGGGGCCTAAAGGGAAAAGAATATACAAGCAAAGGCCTTTAACTTTGTCTGCCTGCTAGAGAAAGAAAGACAATTATTATCACAAGCAGTAATCATTGACTTTTTAGTGTGTGTGTGTGTGTGTGTATTACTTCAAGTGAAGCAATGTTTAGTGCCATACATTGGATCTCTTTTGCTCTTTTTCGGAGTAGGAGCTGACAGGCCAATTTTAGAAGAATCTTCGACCCAGACCATAGGTGCTTACCAAGTTTGATTCCCCAACCTCTCTATGGGAGTGTTGGGGTGTTCTGGGCCGCAAGCTATTGGCAAACACATTCGTCCTCAATAGCTTCTGTGATGTTGGGAAGCATTAGGAAATTTTGAATAAATCTATCCCTGACTGATTTTTCCAGTGTGAAAATGTTCGTTTATTTCTTTGATTTGTCATTAGATTATGGATCAAATTCACCAGTTTAAAGCTACATACTTTGTTTTTGCTCAGTGTTATGCTGCGTGGTATAGTTCATGTCCAGGATTGAAGGTGTTGGCTCCGTACTCATCAGAAGATGCTCGGGGCCTACTAAAAGCTGCTATAAGAGACCCAGACCCAGTTGTTTTCCTTGAAAATGAGTTGCTGTAAGTACTCTAGGAGCATTATGATTTTGCTAGCTTAGTTTGCTTTGAGGGCTAATGGTGCTTATTTGACATGTTCTCCAGATATGGTGAGTCCTTCCCTGTTTCAGCAGAAGTTCTTGATTCTAGCTTCAGCCTTCCAATAGGGAAAGCTAAGGTACTTTCTTCTGACATCATTATTGTTCTCTCTTTTTGTTATTGATTTTTGTCTCCGTAACTTCAAAATTATTGACAGATAGAACTTGAAGGAAAAGATGTTACTATCACTGCTTTCTCGAAGATGGTTGGTTTTGCTCTTAAGGTTTGTCGTTACTTCTTCCAGTTGTGTAAGGTCCTATTTGTGATAAGCTATGTTTAAGCGTTGATGCATCTGGTTTTCATAGTGTCTCCAATGAGTGAAACAAATTGCGGAAGATATACTCACTGCTGTCTGCCTATCATTTCCGTGTGTGTGTGTGTGAGAGAGAGAGAGAGAGAGAGAGAGTGTGTGTTATGTCAGGGATCAAGAAATGCTCCTTTTGACAGTGACATGAGAAAATGTGTTGGTAGCCTACACCTGTTTATCTCTGCCTTTTTTTACTGTATAGAGTAGATACAGCATCCACGGAGAAAGTGAAGGGAATGAATCATACTCTACTATTTTTCTACCTTAATCCATTGGTCACAGACCTGGAGACTGCCTTGCATTTTTTTTTTTTTTTGTTGGTACATCTTTCCTTGCGTTTCACATGCATTAGAACTGCACATTTCATAGTGCACTTCTGGTAGGTCTTCCTTTCTTTTCCATTCTAAAGACTATTGAATGAAATTAGGTGATTTCTACCCATATATCATTTTAGTATTCTTTTAAATAGTTTGATCTGGTTGTTCGTTTCTCCAGTTTTTCAAGTGCACTATCTTTTTCTTTCCTTGGCTCTGTCTCTTCTGGAAAGGAGTAGTTATTCAATAGTCCAGGAGTACTGCCACGTGGTACTCTGGACCACTTAAAACCGCACATTCTTGGGGGTCCATACACTTAGTGGTAAACCCCACAGGAATGTGTGGTTGTAAAGTGGTCGGGAGTACCATGTGGCGGTACTCCTAGACTATTGTATAAGGCTTACTTACCTTTTTGGTCCCCAAAGTATTAGCGAGTGGCCTATTTCATCCCCATTGTAAACATTTGACCAATTTTGTATCCAACGTTTAAAATTTGCGTCGATTTGGTCCCTATCCATTATGCCATTTCTTGATTCCGTCAAAAGAGGGGACATAATTAGTATTTCACCTATCGTCATCTTCTTCACACCCCAGCCGGCGGTCCTCCCCACTCCTCATCCTCTCTTCTTCCCAAAGGACACCATCTCCATCTCCATCTCCATCTCCACTCTCCTCTCCACTTCTCCACCACCTAACCCACACACCAATTCCTCATCAAAATCCCAATCCGGCCTCCTCTCCTCCGCAGAACCCCCAAAACCCACCACCACAAGTCAGCCTATTGATGGCCCCGCATCCGCTCCAAATCCACGTCCCAAACACCCACCTCGACCCCCCAATGGTTCGGCTCGAAAGTGAACCCAGTTGGTACGAAGAAGAAACAGGGAAGAGGGAGAGAGAGAGGGCCTTGCTTAATCGATGAACGCCGGTCGAAAAACCCATGTCCAGCTGTTTGATTTATGGGACATCTGATGACAATGGAAGAAAAATGGTTGTGAAACCACATGAAGTAACTTCGTCGAAGAAAAAGGTATGCGAATGGTAGTCTGTTTATCGATCTCTTTAAATCCTTGAAGTGGTCTAGACTTGAGAATGTGTTTTCTGTTCACACTCAGTGCACAAACTGGAAAGGACAAGGTTCAATGGACGATGGCAAGTACAAAATTAGATTGCAGTTGAAAGACTGGCCAACGAACTCAATGTGCTCCTTTTTTGTTTTTTGGTTTGAACCCTTTCCAAAGTGTTCTTTTTTTGTTGCAGAATGTTTGGTGTGTGGGTTTGGTGGTGGGGAAGTGGGGAGGATGGCTGGCTGAATTCACTTAGGGTTAGGGTGTGGGGTGTGAAGAAGATGATGATAGGTGAAATACCAATAATGCCCCCTCTTTTGACGGAATCAAGAAACAGCATTATGGATAGGGACCAAATCAACACAAATTTTAAACGTTGGGTACTAAATTGGTCAAATGTTTAAATTGGAACGAAATTGGCCATTCGCTAATACTTTGGGGATAAAATGGTAAATAAGCCTATTGTATAATTTCAATCTGGAAAGTTGTTTTGTTTTGATAGCTTTTTTAATTTCACTCTGGAAAGTTGTTTCGTTTTGATAGCTTTTTTAATTTTCTGATATGAAACTCTCTCAAATTGTAACATGTTCAGGCAGCTGAAATTCTTGCAAAGGAAGGAATTAGTGCTGAGGTACATATACTACAAACATTCTTTGTTCCATGGATGGAAAGGCGGAGTTTGAGTATTCGACTTTCGTTATATGAAAATCTAACTGCTCTTTATTATGCAGGTTATAAATCTGCGCTCGATTCGTCCACTTGATAGATCCACAATTAATGCTTCTGTCAGGAAAACCAACAGGCTTGTAACGGTTGAAGAAGGATTTCCTCAACATGGTGTCGGAGCTGAGATTTGGTTATCTTCTTTTTACTTGCACACAATTTCTCATCTCTCTCGAATGTTTTTCTCTTTTCCTTTGTGCATGTGAATTTGACTCTGTATGTTTGTTGTTTTTCTGACAGTGCATCTGTTGTTGAGGATAGTTTTGAGTATCTTGATGCACCTGTTGAGAGGATTTCAGGGTCAGACGTTCCCACGCCTTACGCTGCAAATCTTGAGAGGATGGCTTTCCCACAGGTTTGTGGTTAAAACCTCTTTGCTTTTGCTTTCGAGTAGTATGTGTGTATGTTTTCAGTAGTTGTTGATCAATTGAGACGGAAAATGAAAGTACCCATGAATTCCATTCTCTGACAACCTTTCTTTATTAGTAAATGCATGGTCAGTTAGTGCTTTGCGGAAGCGACCTCAAGAAAGAATTATATCTTACATCCCTGAATGAGTCTCAATGATGTGCCAAATTTCCAAGGAAATAAGATGGAACACCAACATAATATCGTGGTTGAACTTTGAATGAAAGATCCTTTAACTCCTGAATTGCTGACCGTTCTTTTCCTAAAATTCCAATTGCATAATTTTCAATACAGATACTCCCTCGCCCATACCCCCAATGATTGGGGACTATATGGATTTTGTTCTGTTGTTGTTGTTGTATCCTCCGTCGAAGCAGTCTACTTATATTTCCTGAACACTGTCCCCTTCTTCTATGGAATGTCTATTGAACAGATTGAAGACATTGTACGTGCAGCAAAGAGAGCCTGTTACAGATCAGTTCCAATGGCTGCAACTGCTTAATCTCGCTGAATGATCTTGTTCTTTCTTTTTTTGTTTGGAGATGATTCTTGTCTGTTTTCAAGTTATGCTTTTTCCAGTTTTGGTTAGAAAAACTTGGCTTAATCCTTGAAAATGGGTGGATTAGCACATTTATTTTCGCTGAGAAAGTTCTAAATAAATGCTTGTGCGTGGGTAAATAAGTTTTGTGACATTTACTTTACATATCAGTTTGTGGAAAATGACTTCTTCGTGGATTACCTTGTGTGAAGGTTGAAAGTTGCAAGAGACCGTTACGCCACGAATGTCCTCAATTACTGCTTGGATTTCATTTGTTCAGTTTTAGTACTGATGCAGTTCGTTCACAACTACACTGTGATTTCATTTGCTTGGTGGTTTCTTTTGAGAGAAATGCCATTTACTAATAGTAGGCGTCCGGCCTCGTCTCATTCTTTACAGCACTTTTATACTTTCTAGTGTTTCTAGTGGTCTGCGTGGACAATTTTGCATCCCAACTTGGTGCCCCATTCCTTTATGGTTGGTTGCTGCATTAGAGTATCGTATTTTTTTTAGTATAACTCAGGGTTGTCCAAATTGCTTGGTTTCTTATATTAAGCGATGCATTTGATACCGCTTATAATAGGGCTATTATGCAAATGTTTCAAAGTACGAAAATGTGTCAGAGAGGAATTGTAACATCTTACTCCTTCGTCCCAAAAAGTTAATTAGTTTACTGCACAAATTCGTTCAATTTTTGGATAAAAAATAACGTAATTCCATACATAATTTTTCAAATTTGTTCAAGCGTTGAAGGCAATGGTAATATCCTACTCCTGCTCCCCAAAAGTTAGTCCATTGCATAAAGAAGTGCAATTTTTTGATATAAGTTAACGTAATTCCACAAACACAAATTTTCAAATTTCTTCCCTCCAAAAAGAATTTATTCAGGCCAAAAAACTTTAAAAATTATTGACGCATGTACTTTATTTTTTGATCCATTGCACATTATTTCGTAATAGATTAATTTTTTGGGACAGATAGAGTATATGCTTCCAAGTTTTTGAGTGACATTGTTTATATTAATAGGTAAATTTTTGTTTACATATATACTTGGGGTCGTAAAGATTTCTGCAACACTCTTCTTAAAATTTCTGGAGACGCAATTGACCATGTGGTACTCCAACACCATTATTTACCGCACATTTTGGGTATCACTTGCCCAAGACTATCAAATATGTTTTTGTGAAAGTACACGAAATTCCCTCAACTATCATTTTTTTCATGGAGACCCCTAATATTTAAAATTGTGCATATAGACCCCCTCAATTATAACCGTTAACCAATTAACATCTTTTTGTCAAAAAGATCATTAAGATGAAAGGGTCAACGTGGACAATTTTATAGATGAGGGGGTTAGTGTGGGTATTTTTTAGGAGTAGAATCATCGTTTCCCTCATTTCGGTAACAGAGTTAGTCAATTTTTCATTTCATATAGTTGGGGGGTCTATATGGGTGATTTTAAATGTCAAGGGGTCTTTGTGAAAAAAAGATATTTGAGGGGGTTTCCATGTACTTTCACCAATGTTTTTCAAACGAATTGGCTGGTTTGGGGTTGCTTAGCTATGTTCATCCTGTAATAAGAGCAAGTTTATCAGTCATTACGTAAAAAAAAAGGTGAATAGTACACATTTTTTATTTTTACTTACTTATATTTCTTTCAACACTATACCAATATTCTCTATTTTATCTATCCCTGAATATAATATTATTAGTTTATTATGTGGTCAAGTATAAGGAATAAGAATAACCAATTAGAGAAGAGAGAAATGCAAAAGGACCACAAAAAGAATAAAAGAATCAAAAGCTAGTAAATAGTTCTTCGATATTTATGCCTAAGCATTATAGTTCAATTTATTTTACCTGAGCATATACCTACGATGTTGCAGGGGTGTTTTTGTTTGTTTGACTCTCTAAAATGGCTAAAAATACACTTTGCTTACTCTAATGTACGTGCTCTAAGAGCAAGTTTATCAGAAGAGGTAAAAGAGCTTCTTAACTATTTTACCCAAGCAAAATTTCCAAATGAGCATTGCAGTAGATTAGGTACAGGCCTAAGGGCCCGTTTCAGAAAGTGAATAAGAACTTATTTTTTATTCAATAATAACGCTTGTTCCACAAAAAAAAGGAGAAGGTACTTATTTTTTTAGAATTTATATAGGTACCAATGGGCGTCGGGGAGGGAAATCGTATTGACGGCTGCGCCGGGCCTTCTCTAGCCACCGGACGGCCAATCCGAGCAGTCCAAAAATTCTATAAAAAAAAAATCGAGGGGGCCAACACGGGAATCAAGGGCATCCGAGGTGTGTAGGATGCTTGATCGAGCACCCTTTTTTCATGTATATGATTTCACTGGAAAAAGGGGTGCTTGGATCAAACACCCTTCACACCTCGGATGCCGTTGATTCCCACGAGGGGCCCTCTGGGTTTTTTTTTTTTTTAGAATTTTTGGACGGCTCGGATTGGCTGTCCGGTGGCCGGAGAGGGCCCGGCGCGGCCATCGGTACGATTTTCCTCCTCGGCGCCCATTACACATAGCACAACTCCTTATTTTTTAAGAAGACAATTTCAAGCTCAAAAATCACGTGCTTACGCAAATAATTTTCTTATCAATATGGATCTTGTTTGATAGATCTCATTGAGATCTTTAATACGGTGCAAAAAAAAATTGAATTTTTTTTTTCATTTACATTATTTTTGAGTTTGAAAATGTGAAATAAATTTTTTATTTGAGTTTTGTGGAATGACCCTTTTTTTTTTTTTGAGAAATTCCAAAATAAGTACTTAATTTTTAAGAAGGTTTCTGGAACGGGGCCTAAGTAAAATCCATCCATGAACAATGAATAGCTAAATTGAAAATGCTACAATACACACCCCTTATTTGGGTGTGTATCATATGCATCCTCCTAAAATGTTATGAATTATAGAGAAAATGTCACGAATCGTATTACTAAAAAGTTACGAATCGTATAAAGATTATGAGATATCCCAAAATGTTATGAATGATAATGAAAATATTATGAATTGTATTGCTGAAAAGTTATGAATTCTAGAATAAAATTTAAAAACAAACTAAAATATTATGAATCAACCATAAAATAAGTGCATAAGGTACACCATTTTAAGGGGTGTGTATTGTAGACTTTCCCTAGGTAAATATAACTAAGCACTATTTACCATGTGTGTATTATTTTATTAATTGTTATCTCTCCCTCCCCATAAAAGAAAAAGAAAATAAAATTAATAATATTTTAATAGAGAATAGGTTAAATAAATAGTATTAGTGTAATGTTGAAAAAAATATAATTAGGTAAAATGTAAAAAGTGCACGATTTACCGGTATTTTTACTTAACAACCGATAACTTGCTCTAAGAAAGGGCCATGCATGCATAAACGTGTGGGGATGGCCAACTACGAGGGACGACGACTATGAAGCCATCACTGATGTACGCTCTCTCTCTCTCTCTCTCTCTGATTTTCTCTCTTAATCTGCATAATAGTTTTTGTGTGCGTGCAAGTGCGCGCGTTCTGGTGTTCGGGTTTGTGTGTTTATCTCTCGTATTGATCAATTGGTTTGTCTTTTGTTCATAGTTTCCGGCCGGCTAGGCTGTTCCCGGTGTTGAATCGTTTGTCTTTTGTTGATAACTTCCGGCTAGGGCTGTTCTCTGGGTTCAATCAGTTAGGTTTTATTTTAACTTTTGCGTAAATCTCTGAATCTATTGAAATTTCCTGAAGGCCTTTGAAACTCTATTTCTACTGCTGTTTTGTCTCTTCTTTTTTTCTTTTTTTCCTGTTTCTGGGTAAATAAAGTTTCATAGCCACATAAATTGAAAGTAAGGAGAAAACACCTCCTTTGTACTCTCTTCGTCCCATTTTGTTTGTCCTTTTTTTGATGTTGGTGTTTATTTTCGATCGCTTACATCTTCGGTTTTCATATGAATTTCCAAAAATATGCAATATGAATTGTGTTTGATATATAGTTATTGATTAGATCGATAGTACAAAGTTTTTAAAATTGTGACAAACATTGCAGATTGGTATATGGAATACAAGTGTTTAAAGAACAACACGAATAACGAAAATGGACAAATAAGATGCGACAGGGGAGTATAACCAACCAGACACCAACAGGACACAAACCAAGCTATACTCTTTGCTAGAGCAAAACAAACAACCAAAACAAGGAGAACCAACAGCTCCAACTGAACTATACATCTACCAGCCAAAACAAAACCAAGAAACTCAAAGACCAAACACTCTGTTAGAGATGTTCTAATCCGCACACAGAAGCCTCTCATTTTCTGTCCTCTTGACTAGGTCACATGCCTCGGGTCCGACACTAGGTGGACATTTCCAAGTATGTGTCTGAGTTCATATCACATTTAACGTGTTGGACATGCTTCGGATACGCTGAGAGCCTTCTAGGACACTTTGGCATGCCGGGACACGTTAGGAGGTCAGAAAGGAATTATACGAAGTCGAGGCATGGTCAAAATTGTCACAGATGATTACGACTCTTGTTTTTTTACATGTGAGAAAATATATACTTGTAGCCACATTTTATATCCTTCATTTGATTAAAATAGAATCATTCATTTTTTCACAGGTATTTATAGTATACAGAGTATATACCTATGAAAAATGTGATCCTTTTGTTTTTCCATTCAATATGTTCGTGTCTTATTTTTGTAAAAATGATGCCTGTGTCTTGTCTTGTTCGTGTCCCATGTATGTTGTCCCAGCTTGGGGCCGCACGAGTCGAAAAGCATTTGCCATGTTTGCTCCTCTATAAAGTTGCATGATTGTTGTCTTTATTATTATTCATGCTATATCATTAGTCGAAAAGCATTTGCCAATTTAAATACTAGAGTTCGCATCAGCAAGGATTGAGAGGAGGAGGGGGAGCAAAGGGTCCGACTAGGGTATTATTTGATCTAGCTCTTAGACTCCTTTCCAAGCCCCCATACAGGATCAATATGCCCTTCTATTCTGCATATTATGGGATGTGCATCCATTATCTTATGGCTGAAAATTTTGCTGTTTCGTCCACCCCGTAAGTAGTAAGATTGCGGCTTAAGGATAAAGTGAACACAATCTGCACCAAGTATTTACCCCCTAATGTGATCAATGGCCCTGCTTATCTCTTCCCCCAAGCCTAGGAGGCATATAATCCTTTCTTTCTCTGGGAAAAATAACCCCAAACAGCTGCTGAATATTGATATTCAAAGCATAAGTGATTTTGAGATTCCAGTCCCCCACAGCACAGCACCCACTGTGTCTCATGCACACCTTGTAACAAACCTCTGCGGAACAGCCATCCATTAGATGGCTGTCCCCTTTTTTTGTTTTTTGTTTTTGTTTCGCTTAATGAGGCAAGACAAGGGGAGGGAAGGGAATGGAAGCTGAAACTGCATTTTCTTGCTGAAACTCCCAAGGACTTGCGATCACTCTCTCATTGGTTACTGCAATTAGTGAACAACTGAAACTGTATTTTCTTGCTCATTAAAAGAAATTGATAATGAAGAAGATGAGAGCCTATTGAAGCAATTTTTGTACAGCACTTATTGTTTTGTTGTCAAATAAAAAACAAAAAACAAAAACAAAAACAGAGGCTTTGGATGGTGAATGAAGACCTTGAAAGGGCTTCTATGGCGGAGAACGAGGTTGCAATGCTTAAGGATCAGCGTGCTGTTAAAACCGATATGATTGCAAGTAACAAACAAGAGCTGGCATGCTTGGCGCAAGGAACAGATTGTAATGCATGAGACGCAGACCGTAGAGCATAAGGAACAGACTGCAAAGCTTGAGGAACAGATTGCAGAGGATAAGCGACAGATGGGGAACTTAATGCAAGGTGTGACGTTCAGATTGCTAAGCTTAAGGAACTGCCCGGGCTTCTCAACAGAGAGAAAGCAAAAGTTATGGGGGAATCTATGCGTATGATATTGTCATTCTTAATTTTTTTCTGAAGCTTGTGTAGGTCTCTTCTTTCTTTTCTTTTCTAAGGTTTGTGCGCTGTCCATATATGTGTTACACACGTAAACAATTTTAGCTGCATTTTGTAAATAGTTTGTTGTCTTTCAGATTTATTCGGGTGATTTTGTTTTTTGATAAGCGATTTTTGGTTGAATTGCAGGAACTCAGACCAGGGAAAGCAAGAAGGATTGAATCCAAAACTAGCTTGGAACACTGAATCCAAAACTTTTGTTGCAAATTGAATATGCTAGCCCCATAGGGCAATGACTTGGGTCTTTCAAGTGGGGACTGTGTTTGCTTTTCGTTCTCTTTTTCCTTTTTTTTGAAGTAGACATGTTTTAATCCCGTACAAGTAGGCGGGTTGATCTCTTTGCGAACTGCATGGCAGGATTTCTTTCTTTCTAGAACTAGACCATTATAGTATGCTGTGCTTGTTGACATCAAATGATTCCCCAATTGGTATTTCAACATAGTAATTGTTTTCCTTTTAAACTTCCTATCGTACATGCTTGTTAACGCGAGTTTGGAGTAATACATTCAACTGAACTTTGAGTTGGAGTGATGCCTAAGATCTGTCTCCTTCGTATAATCACCCGACACGATCTTATTTCTCCATAGGGAGATGGAAAAGATGTTGGGCGTGTTTCTGTTTCGTCAATCGCAATTTGCATTCCCTGTTATTTTTCACTAGTAGCTGAGACTTGTCATTCCATGAGAATCCTTGTAATTAGCTCAGTCATCCAGTTTTATCTTCTGCAACTTGATTATTAGTTGAACAATTCTTGGCATTGGCTCGATTAAAGCCACAATAATACTTCGAAAGTATAAGTCTAATATGCTTGGAACTAGTGGGTATAGAGTGTTCTACCTTTGATTCGGAGTTTGGAAGAGTTCTGAGAAAGTTAATGAAAATGGAAGCTGGGAGAGGATGAAGTGGATGCCTTTGGTTTTTTTTTTTTGTTCAAACGGAAAGTGAATGTGAGTTGACGAGCGATTATAGCGGCTCCATACTCCTTGATAAAATATTTAACCCGACGTTGAGGGTAGAGGTGTGTATGCAAGAAACCCACTTTGTTTCTATCTTTAGATCAATTTACGCGTATTTCAATTCCTGCTTCACAAATGTATTCACAAGTTAAAAATTTGAATGCAACTCTCTTGTCCACATACTCTAGTCCTCATTTGTCCATTCAAAGTTTAGGTACAAAAAGTAATTAAGGGACCTACCGGATGTCATATAAACTGTTGCCATTCTTCCCTGAGCTAAATTCGTGCCTAATCTACTCTGGCTATCTGCCTAAAGACATTATCATTTCCCTAAGGAAATACCTCTGAGTTTTAAATATTGTCATTTCAATTCGAAGCGGTTTGGCTAAGTGGGTACGAGAAAGCTAATTACCGTATGTCCTCTATGAATGAAAGTCGCGTGTTTGAATTTTATGGAGGCCAAACATCCAAACCTTTGAATCACTGAAGGGTTTGTCTAGTCATTAACTTTAGGGCTCGAGATTTTTGGAAGTGCGCGACATCCGGTTATAAAAAAGATATATCAAAGTCATGCCTCTTCCTAATTGGAGTAGATTCTAGTGACAAATTATTCCTTAATAGTTAATGTTCACATCAGTTAAATAATTTTCCTCGGCGTTAGTGGGCCTAATTATAATAGAAGAGGGTTTCAACGGGTGGCTTTGAATGCACAGAAAACGATCCCGCAAAGAATTGAAAGCTTAATTTGCAAGGCAAATATCACATAAAGAAAGGGAATTGATATTCGCGCTTTAAGATTTACTGCAGGCGCTTTACTTTTTTGTTTTTATACTGTGATGTTGCTGGGTAAAAACAAGATATACACTGATGTTACTAGCAACATCACAGTATAAAAACAAAATGGTGAAGCGCCTACAGTAAATATTAGAATGCAAAAATCAGTATATTATAACAGCGGAGCCATGAATAAGTTTTTCTCATATCAGACCCGACGCAAGTTTTTCTCATATAAGACCCGACGTAAGAGTAGTACTAGCATCCATCCATACACGCCACAATCAAATTGCGCCTTAAAAGGGGCAAAGGGAGAGAGAGTGCCCCTCTTTGCACGCGTCATGTAAAGCATAGGCAATCAAGATTCAAGAAGAGAGAGAGAGAGAGAGAGAGAGAGAGAGAGAGTCCACACGTCTCTGCCAACGTTTGTAAGATAACGTGGAGCATTTTAACAACAAAACTTGCACCACATCACTCAGTTTCATATTTTACGAATGTGATAACGCCAACTACAATAAAGTACTCCACATGAGAATTCTATATCCTAGTATATTATTATGAAGATAAAGGTTATCAATCCTGTCCTGTGAAATCACTTCAACACTTACTTGTGGTAATTTTCATTCAGTTAGGAAATTTCAGAGACTCAAGAATAGGTTTAACTTACCTAGAAAAAAGAAAAGAAAAGAAAAGAAATTTTACGAATGAAACAAGAAAAGCCACTTTTATCCCTCAAAATAGTTAACCACGGTTTTGTTTGGAATAACTTGATCTTATAATCTCATTGGTAATTAGCAAGATAAAAGTAATTTCCCATTTTACGTTAATCTTCTCTCTTCCTTTCCTCTTTAGCCTCTCTCAAAAGTCGGGGAGTTAATTGAACTTGGGTTGTGATAAAAAACGAAAAATTGAACTTGGACTGAATTAGGGCATGTGTGCACTTAAAGTTCATCAAATCCGTATTACCAATAGGAAAATTCGTAACCAGCTCTTGATTTGGAAGAAAGCTCCCATCAATTTTGGTAAATTTCTTACTATACTTTTAGTAGCTTAAAGTTTAAGCCTTAAACTTACAAATGTATAGTCAACCTCTAAAACATTTAATTCCAAAATCCATTTATTTATTTCACACTTAAATAGTTTAGAAATAAATCAGATATTTCTACCTATTTAAGCTACGTCCACAAACACTTATAAATATTTCATGTCTGTTTCGCTATTGAGTCTTATTATTTTATTTCAAATTTGAATAGCATGCAACCGTATCCAGATTTGAATTCAAAGTAAACAACATGAGACGTGAAAACTAATTAAACGACCCTTCGTCATTTTTATAAGCTACACATATTTTTTTTGTTTTTGGAATTTTCATTTGGTAATTACCAAAGGCTAGCCATTGTCAGTAAAACACTTTTTGAGTGATTGAAGAGATGGTAGAAAACTATGGACCGCAACTTGTGATTTCGAAGCCTGTGGTTTCACGAGTCCAAGCACACCACAACCAAGAAAATTATAGCTTGCCCAAAAAAACGACCCATCTAGATGATGCAATATATACAATCCCCATAAACTATTGAAGGGCCTGCAAAGTTACAACCTCCATTTTAGAGAGAGAAACTTAACAAGAAGAACAGATGAAATTTGAGAAATAGCTTAAGAACCGCAGAAGTCAGAGGAAAAATCGATAACGAAGAAGAAAACTAAAGAAACAAATTGGGTTATTTTTTTAGCCTCATAAAATTCTATCGACTGTCTGGTATCTTTGGATCTGTGTGCTCTGGTGGGTATCTGATTATTGTTCTTCTATTAGTCTTTAAATTTTTTTCTTCGCTTTGATCGCATCGATATGGGCCCTTTTGTATCTGGGTTTGGATTTTATTGCCGTGATTGATATTTTTGTGAATATATGAGCTTGAAAGATTGTACTTTTGATTTGCTTAGTGTTTTTGTTCTTCATCAATTATGTACGAATGAAGAGATGTGATGAAAGGTGTATTTAGATGTGATGTATTGCTTTCTGGGTTCAAACATGAGAGGACTGTTGTTATGTTAAACCACGGTTTCGGGTTTATTTGAGTTTTCTATTTTCTTGCTTAATCTGGTCTCCGATGATGGAAAGTTGTGGATTTTCTCAGTTTTTGTGCATTTTATATGCTGCCGGGAAATTCTGATGCAGAAGCTTTGTTCAATACTTATTTGATGCGATTTATAGGTGAAAAGTGAGCTAGTTATGACTATGTTGCGAGTGATTTTCTTATTTGTTTACCTTTCCGTTTCGGGCTTTAGTTTGATTTAATCTGCTTCATGAATTATTGACTGAGTGAACGTTAAGCTTTTCTTGGAAAGTCTTCAATCAGAATGGTGTCCAAATGAGAATCTGGTGATCACATGGCAAAAAAATTATGCCTTTACTCTGATGTTTTGCATTCATCAGTTATGCGTTTTGAGGCATTACATTGCTTCAATTTTATAGCTTACTGTGGCGTGTACGATTTACAGTTGATATAAATAGACAACTGACAATGTGCTGGTTGTAGTTGGTGTTTGGAAAAATCTAATGGTGGAACTGTAAATCACGCTGTAGAGCTCTTAGTTAATGTTGTTCTTGTTGCATATCGATCAGCACCTTGTTCAAAAAGTTCCATCTTCTCGAAAGAAATAAAGAGAATCCCTACCTCTATAGTTAGCAATGTCAGTTTATGGATAATTTTTAGACATGGGCAAAATGCATGCTAATTGACAATGTAAGTGCTTTAATTTTTGTGAATATGATGCGTAAACTCTTCGAGTAGCAGGGAAACTGAGTTCTTATCTCTCTTTTTATTCTCTTCTCTTGTACGGACAAAAGATCTTACTTTCTGTATCACACATCTCTGTTTTGTGCCTTGTTTTTTTTTTTTTTAAAATAGACTGTAAAGCATTGGATTCATATTGCTTGCTGTTATGGAGGCTATACTCACTCAGATATCATTAACCACGTAAACTACTAGATGTCTTGATATCAGAAATATGGTGAAAATTTGTGGGATAGAGATGGAAAAGTACATTTGGTGATGTGTATGTGCTTTTATTTTGGTGAATATGAAGCTGAAAATTTGGGTCACAAGGCAATTGATTGGCTAAACTCTCTTCATATTCACTTCTAATAACCAATAAAAGAAGTAGTCATGTGACTTTACTGGTATATATCTCAGGTCTGGGGCTTGGTTGTAGAATAAACCATGAAGCAGCTTGTTCATGTTTCTTGCGGTTGTGGAGGCAACACTCATTCTTCTATCGGTGCTTGTTTGATATCTGGTTTATGTTTGTACAAGGCAGCTCGTGGTGGATTGAGGATCCATTTAGATGATCGATAGCTGCAACCTCTGAAGTAGAATTATGAGAGTCAGTTGGGTCTGTCATTGCAATGGTAGCAGGGTTTAGAGCGTGAAGGTTCTGTCTTCTTATATGGCATTGGAGTGAACAACTCAAATTCAGTAGTTCCGTTGAAAAACTAGTGTCAGATTTAGTATTTATTTTTTGTCCTTTATAGCGAAGAAGTTACAAAAGAAGAATAATTGTTATGGGTTTGCCTCAAGCTTCCTCGAGCAATGTGGCAGAAGAAATGGTTCTATCACTGAGCACATTTGTGCAAACTCCGGCCCGACTTGTTAGTTTTAGCAGCTGTGATTTAGGTGGAGTCCATGTAGGTCACCCAGGCAATCGAATCCCATTGGATTTCCCATGCTCTTCTTCAAGAGAGCTCTTGAAGGATCCAGATGCTCTCAACTTACATAAAGATGCTGCAATCAACATGCCTACGTTGAAAATTGGTTCCACAGAAAGGAATGGCTTTTTTAGTCGCAAAGGTGGTAGGAATGTGCATAGCCCGGTTTCAAGGATTGTGGGGTTTGAACCACGGGCATCGGATTCCCTCGAGGGAAACCAACTAGATGGAAGTCTTTCTTCTAGTTTGGTTAGCAGCAAGTGTAATGAAACTGAGATCACTAGCTCACTAGCAAGAAAGCGGTTATTGTCTCCTTTGAATGGCATGCTTATACCAGATCAATTTAATGGCGAATCTCTTGATATTGGCAGCACCATTAATACCAGTGGTTCCCATTATTCTGTTCTGCAAGAGCCTAAGAAAGCTAATATGGGCAATTCGGCCTATCTTAGTCCTTCAATATGGTCCACTGATAG
This sequence comes from Rhododendron simsii, assembly GCA_014282245.1. NCBI lineage: Eukaryota > Viridiplantae > Streptophyta > Magnoliopsida > Ericales > Ericaceae > Rhododendron > Rhododendron simsii. The sequence goes on from CM024960.1 coordinate 28,634,993, forward strand.
TTTCTTCACAGATGGCCCTTTGCTTGAGAAGGATTCTAAGGCCTTCAGTATATCTCCTCCTTCACCTGGATTAACTTGGAATCATGAAACAACTAAAGCTAAGTACCAAAAGGGCGAAATAGCCATACCACTGAAAAAGTCGGCCTCCTCTCCGCTTTCGTTGTCTCCTCTTGGTCCAAAGTTCTTTGGACGAATGAAAACTTCGGGAGGGTTTGGGGCTGCAACAAAGGAGTTAGATGACAACTACTTAACCTTAAAGGATATGAAACAATCTCTTGATGGTACTATCTCTGGCATTTTCCTCTCGCAGAAAGAAGAGGATTGTAGAATGCCAAGCAGATCATTTCAAGATGTTCATCTTCTGCGGAAAAACTTTGACCGATTCACCCGTGACAGTACCTATGAAATTGATGGGCACTGGGGTCAGGATTCAACTGGTACTCCTCATGGAGCAAAGTTTGTCAGATCTTTGAGTGGGGCACCTGTTAGAAGGTCCTTGGTTGGTTCATTTGAGGAGTCCTTGTTATCTGGTCGTTTATCATCGGTCGTAGCCTGTCAGGTTAGTGCACGTGTTTATAAATCCTACATATATGGATAAGTATGTAGTCTGTCCCTTCAAGTTTTCGTTTAGCTCAGCATGTGTTATGCTTTGTGATTCCTTTACAATTAATGATGTGCAGAAAATTGATGGCTTCCTTGCGGTTCTTAATGTTACTGGAGGAAATTTCTCGCCACATCCTCAAAAGCTTCCATTTGCAGTTACCAGCATGGATGGAGATAATTACCGATTATATTATTCGTCTATAGATCTTGCAGGAAATTTGCCGTCAAATCGGCATAGAGGACCTAAAATGAAGAGGAGTCTTAGCATTGATTACTCTCGAGCAGAAAAGAGCCGCCTGCGGATACCTATTAAAGGGTGCATACAGCTGGTACTTCCACACCCTCCCCCAAAATCAGAATTGAGTCTTTTTTTGTAATGTCTACAACGGTTCTTGAGTTACACGAGGCTGATTCTGCAGAATTAGAATGATATAGTACCTTTGATAGAGGGCAAATTAGAACCATTGGTGACTTGTGCGACACGAGGCTGATGTTTTATCTCATGAATTTGGGTAATCTTCTTCTGCAGTTGGAGTTTATGATTAGCAAAATATTGAGAACCAGTCAGAATCCAAAACGTAGGGATTGATTGAATCATTATCTTTCCATCAAACCCTGAGCCTGTATCCTTGAAAAATTCTGGATGGATTTGAACGTAATTGGAGAGTGGGGCCCAGTATGGAAAGTTGAAACCCATATCTTTGCTTAGTCCACAGTTTCACTTGGAACTTTACATCATATTTGTTTCTCTAAAGCTACTTTAGCTTTGCCACAAGAATTTCAAGAAAAAGTGGAGTGTATTTCATGGTATATATGTCTTAAGGTGCAAGGTTCAAGTAAATGCACCCCACCTTTGTTTCTAGGAGTAATGTGTACTGGTTGATATATTATTTTCAAGTATGTGCATTGATGATATACTATATGGGGATTAGAATTCATACTCTATTTTGTCTCCCATTCTGATTAGTGGCCGTAGAATCACCAGTCAAATAAGGAAATTGCTCCCATCAGGCTAAAGGTTCCTATGGTGATTGCAAAACAAAATAATTGTGACACAGGAATTGACGCTTGAAATAGTCGCTGATGTTGTCAAAAGAGCTAAACGAGGAGTGAAAGCGCTAAGTTACTTTTTCAAATGGAAATGATTACGTTCTGTCTTAGACAAACTCTTGTACAAAAGCGTACCCCTTGAGAGCATATCAACTAATGTTTTTCATTGTACTGTGCTGATAATTATCTTCCATGTGTTTACTATTGTTTTCAGATTTTGATTTTGTGTTTGGCAAGTTACTTTGTGGGCGTATTGCTTAGCAGATGGCCTTTTACAATAAAGAGGCTGATTTTTTTATTTATTTTTCACTAGGTTAGACTAACAGATTGACTTGCTTTGGGCAGGTCCTCAGTAATCCAGAGAAGACACCTATTCATACTTTCTTCTGTAAATATGATCTGAGCGACATGCCAGCTGGTACCAAGGTGAGTGGCCATGGAATCCTGCAAAATTTTTAAAATTTTTGCCAACTTGTAACATAAGAGTTGTGTTAGAATGTAAGCTGAAGATAATGGTAGTGTTTGGTTGGGAGTTTAGTTTAGTTTAGTTTTGGTAGTGGTGGAGAGAGAAATAGAGTAATGATTGAAAATAGGGGTAATGATTGGAGAGAGATAGGGAGAGATGAGAAAGAAATAATTGAAAAAATAGGGTAATGATTGGAGAAAGAAGTAGGGTAATGATTGGTTTCCAAAACTAAAACGAAAATGAAAAGGCAACCGAACAAAGCCATATGTCTGCATTTAATATGGCTGAGTGCACGCCTAGTCAACTATAGTTACCTCATAGTCATGCAATGAGATACGAATGACAAGTGTTTTTGGGTCCTGTTGCGGTAATTTTGGTACGTGGTGGACATGTCTCCTCACATTTAGAACAAAGGAAGAGAGAGATTATAATGGTACTATTTGCAATGTAAGCACGTAAATTGAGTGAATGTTTGACTGAAGCGTAGTGGGGTAAGTGCTGCAATTGGCTGAGGTCATCATCAGCTTTATTGTGCTATGCTATTTCAGCAATGAGAGGAACAAATAACCAGTAATGAAATAAACTTCACGTATTCTTTGAATTGGGAAATGAATTTTTTGTGTCTTGAGATGAGGGCTTATCATAGACCAAATTTAGTATGGTTCAGGTTGCTTAGCTGTGTAGCGAGACAGATGATCTCTGTGTTATGTAGTGTGGACTGTGGAGCCTGATGTTTCTGTACACCGAGCCACGCATGTCGCAGATGCATCCACCGGCAAAATTTCTCAAGCACTTATTTAGTAGTTCCATGGCCCCTGTGTGTTTTTGTTATTTCATAGCGCAACTCCAATTTAATTCTCATTTGTCCTTCATCGTAGTGAAACAACCTCAACCATCTTAGACGTAGCCCTAGTTGGGTGAACCATTCATTCTCTTGATCTGCTTCGGGTTCTGCATATTTCTAGAACTTTGGACTTCTAAACAGGGTCATAAAGTTACTTGGGATCGAATTTTCTTCTCAGCACGTGTAAAAGAGGCTTTCTTTTGCTCTCTTTCCCTTTTCTTTCTTTTTCTTTTTTCTTTTTTTCTTTTTTATTTTGCTTCGGAGCACCATTCAGCCTTCCTTGTTGTCTGGCTTTACGCATCAATCTCTGAACACCTGTCCAAAGTTGATCGAGGTCCATATCCATAGGATGGGACTCTGATTTATCCTTATAATGGATGGACGCAACTGAAGATCTAGAGTTTCCAGCTCACTCTTATTCACTTTTTTGTAAGCTGACTGTTTACTCTGTATTCAATTTGGACAGACATTTCTGCGCCAGAAGATTACTCTAGCTTCTTCTGCTCCAGCTTGTGTACTGGATAATGGAAATAAAGATCCTGAGATGAAAAATGATGTCAACAACAGCAAGGAGTCTCATACTTCAAATGGTTTTGCACGTGCAACGGAAATGGAAATGATGGAAACCGAAAGTGTTAGCTGTGCTGGATATGTCAATCAATCTGAAGCTGAAGGAGGAATAGGTTTGTTGCGCTCAAATTTGAGTGGATTTACCAGTAGTGCATGTAGAAAGACTGCTGCAGACAACAGTGCATTTGTTAGAGACAGGTCTGAAACGAAATTCGTACATAGTGCTACAAAGATAAACGGGAATACTATGGGTTCTGGGGTTCTGCGTTATGCACTTCATCTCCGTTTTTTATGCCCTTTCTCTAAGAAGTCTTCAAGGACAGTGCAAAGGTGCAAATCTGCTCCTCTGTCTGCACCGTCAATAAGTGATTTGGATGCTGAAGGCGAACGGCGTTTCTATCTGTACAATGATATGAGGGTGGTGTTCCCTCAACGTCACTCAGATGCTGATGAGGGCAAGGTAAGTTGCAATACTACATTATGGGAGTTTACTGCTCAACTACTTGCTAGTTTCGTGGTGCAATTTAGCTTGGAATTTCTAGCCATGTGACTGGCCACCTAACAGTGGTGCTACTCAGAACTTCACTTAGCGTTAATTTGGGGTCGGTTATTTGCTGATTTAGTCAACCATTGAGTCATTTGATTGAGCACACAAGGGCGTATCACTCACACATGGCATGGGCTTTAATCTAAATCTTGTGGTTGAGTTTTGTAATTTTTTACTCACTGGTTCAGCCTAATCTCTCGTAAAAAAATGCTGATTTATCTCATCATTTTTTGATGGATTTTTCTAAATGTATATTATACTCGTGTTGGACACTCGATACTGAGACAAGAAAATGAGAATTAGTTGGACACTTGGGACATTGACTAAGCAAACATATTTTGATGTTGTCGAAACATCAAATCGCAGTTTGAAAGATAGGCTGCTGGAGGCGACTGCCAATTTCTTTTGATTTGCATAATCTATCTTTCTAGGTGTCAGATAAACCCGTGATTTTGCCTCTAGGCTTGAGTTTCGGGCCATTCTTTTTGCTTGCGAATAATGTAACTAAGCTCCTGTCTAATGTGTAATGCTCTTTGTTTTGGCAGTTAAATGTGGAGTACCATTACCCTTCTGATCCTAAATACTTCGACATCGGCCAGTAGGACGTCCGCTTCATCTCATTCTCTGGCTCTCGTGTGCATATTTGTACAGGTTTTTCGCCTTTCGCATTTTATTATCAGATCGGGGAAAACAACCCATTTTCACCTGTAAAGATTACATTTTCAATAAGGAAATCATTGATTTAGTTGTTGTTCATTGAAGCCCTACCAGGTTGGCTTTAGTCTGTTTCCTTTTCGGCTTCAACAGCTACATTACACAACCCATTTTTGGGTTTCAATTATAATTTATAAAGTGAACCATGAAATTCGTTACGCGAGCCGCATTATGGGCACGCAATTTACGTGGATGAAATGGGAGAAAGAAAAAATACAAATAAATAGACTCGAAGAAAAAAATATTGTTTTAATACTTGTTGGACTGGAATCTGAACGTCCCTCTTCAGCCGTCACACTGATTTAGACTAAATTAATTCGCTTTAGACAAGTAGGTACTAATATTTATAGTTCCTTTTTTTTATAATTCGACCATATTAATTCGTAACTTGGAGAACTACCATTTGTAATTTGGCGAACCAACTTAGGACATTCGTAATCACAACTTGGGCCATAAAAATTAACACTAATTTAGAATTTGAACAACTAGAATTCATAAATGGGAAGTGATTTTTTTTATACGTCCTTTCTGGGAAGTTTTTTTATTTTTTCCCTTAAAGAATTTTCTAGGGAGTGTTTATTGAAGCATTTCTCTTCGTTTAATCACTCATGGCTTAATTAGTGTTTTTGTCTTTATTCAATATTTTTTTCCACATTTGGTAGTTTTGCGTCAAAATTTTTGGATTATTGATCTGTCTCAACTAGAGAAAAAGGTTAAGTACGAAATTATTATCGAAACTCAAATTTCTTCGAATAAAGACAAAGTTTGGCTTATTGTTGTCTTTATTAAAAAGAAAATTAGGTTTCGATAGTAATATTGAACTTTTTCGATTCATCTTGTCAAGACAGACCAATGATCCACAAAAATTTGACGTAAAACGAACAAAGGCGACAAAAGAAATTGAATAAAAACAAAAGTGTCTTTTGTCAGGTTATATTTTTCTGAGTTCTTCAAATCAAAAGTAGGATACATACACATTACACGGGATAGAACAAGTTCATCCGTCTATTCCTATAAATCCCCGAATCGGACTCATGGTATTACACTCTAAACTAATTTCAGGAGAAATGGTCTCTGGAAGAAAAATTCCCTAATTAGATCCAACGAAATACACAAATAGACTCGGGCTCCTGTTCGGTTTGGGTTTGGATTTTGTGAGAGATGTTGAAAGTAATGAGTAGAGACGAGAGAGATAGATAAAAAAAATTTATTGGAGACCGTGCCCAGAAGTTTTGAGACCGGTGAACGAACAAGGAGGCCGAGAGTGAACCCAACACTTAATTATCAACTCCAGAGGTTTTGAGACCGCTAAACAAACAAGGAGGGCTAGAGTGAACCCAACACCGTAGGTTAATTATCAATTGGGTGTTTCCACTAACAAAAAATACTAAAATTTAATGCATTTTACTATCTCATTTCCACTAATAAAAAAGTTTCAATATTTTACCATTTCGTTTTTCACTAACAAAAAAATTGTCAACAAAAACTTTTTTTTTGCTATAGTAACTCTACTCACAAACTCATAAACAACTTGACATTTCTCAATAACTTATACACTACCGAAAATACCTAACTTTTCAACCACAAATAAAAATCTACAAATTTTTCGAGAAAATTTCAAAATGGCACATGAACTTTGCATCAAATGTCACAGAGACACTTGAACTTAAATTTATTTCAATTAAACACATGTACTAACAAAATCCCCGAATTTAGACACCTGAACTTAAGTTTATTTCAATTAAACACCTGTACTAACAAAATCTCCAAATTTAGACCTCCGCCGTTATACTCCGTCCCAAAAATTACTGACATGGTATCTCCAACCTGTTTAAATTGCCCCATTGCACATATTTCCAACAAGAGACGATGCACCCAAGCGAAGTCTGTGCATCGTCTCTTGTTGGAAACATGTGCAATAGGGCAACTTAAACGGGTTGGAGATACCATGTTAGCAATTTTTGGGACGGAGTATCATGGCAGGGGTTTAAATTTGAGAATTTTGTTAGTACAGGTGTTTAATTGAAATAAACTTAAGTTCATGTGTCTAAATTTGGAAATTTTGTTAGTACAGGTGCTTAATTGAAATAAACTTAAGTTCAGATGTCTCTGTAACATTTGGTGTAAAGTTCAGGTATCATTTTGAAATTTTCCCAAATTTTTCACTACTGAAAACACTCAGACTATGTTTGTTCAAGTTCCACCGGAACATCAGCAACTTTGATGGTGGTAATCACATATTGATAGTGTCTCTTACAAGTTTTAAAGACTGGCCTGAAACATTGAAAAAATATGGAGAGTATCATCGAGGATTTAAATATCAACCGCTACGTAGCTATTTTTCGATCATCTCATACTGCTGTATACCCCGTTATACTAAAGCTATCGAAAATTAACACCCGTATCAGCTGAGTTCGTATCACTTTGTATCTGATTTTTTTGCCCGCTTCATGGCCGTGCTCTAGAGCCCAACATAATTTTGAAAAATTCAAAACCGCTACACTCGATTCCCGCTACCACTACACAAAAACTGCTACCTCTACCCTACGCAATACGCTACTGCTATTCAAAACTTTGATATGATCACATCACACTGATTCCCACAGGCTTCAGCAAAAAGGAGTACATATATCATCTGCCAAAAAAATGTGTGAGAACAACATGTATAGGGCTATTACCTTGTTGATACAGTACAAAATGGCAGGTAACTTATGACTTACACCTAGTAACCTACAAGTAAGGTAAGAGGTGGGAACCCATTAGAATCCCATATGAATAAGACTTCTCACTGGATCTTCTGAGAAACTTTCAACTGTTTTTTCAACCATGATCTAGTAGCCGAGGCTTCGGACTTGGGAGTTGGGAGTTTTCTCTGTCTTAAGTTTTAAGATTCGAAATCTCTTAGATTCTATCAATTTCTTTTGAGGTCAGTTCGTAGAGAGCTTTGCTCTAATTTTAATCGAGATGCGCGTAAACTGACCCGAACACTTGAGTTATAAAAGAAAAATCCGAACCGTTTGATCATTCACCAAACTCCACACTACAAGTCCAAAACGGTATTTACTCAGCATGATTCCTTGTGATAGAGTACTAAATGTAAACACTGAAATAGGCTCAACAGAAAGAGTAGGTACCAGATGTAAATGAGAAGGACCACAAAAAGCTGAGTGAAATCCGAAAGAGCAGTGATACAACCACACAAAAACTGGGTCGTGCCAGCCTCCTGTAATTTTGTTTGTTTTGTCTGGCAGTACGGGGTGTTTGGATCAGCTTACGCGTGCTTCGACTGATTGCCTCATCGGTTTTGTCAAAGGCAGGTCATCCACACTGGAACTAAAGGATTCACAAGAAGTTATTTTCTTGCGACCTGACCCCAAGAATCGTACTTTGATCAATTGTGTGGGAGAACCAACCAACCCGACTAACCCTTAGTGCTTCAAACCGCCTCCTATAATTGTATGTCCACTTTGCCACGTCTTATGAATCTCTTTTCATGCTTATATGGTTACAAAAGGTTGGGATCCTCTCTGGTAATTGTTTAAAATTAGAAATTATTAGGGTTTTTTTTTTTCAAACGGAAATATATTAGATGGTGTTTTAGCCTATGAAGATCATTTGTTAATCTTAAACGAAAGACTCATCTTTCAAATGATCATTAATTATTTAGTGGTTTTGGGACATAGTCAAATAGTACCCCAATTTTTTTCACAATCATGCACGGTTGTGGATTTTACACACTTTGTTTGATCCAAGTGAATGCCTAACCGAGGAGGGAAGTTAAGATACTACATGATGGTACCCAGCAGCGCTATTTATGAAAGCAACACTTTACTATTTGGAGTCCTAATTCCGCTTGGTTTGTGCTTCAATTCACTAGTCGGAGGCTCGGGGCTGTGTCTCGAAACCCAAACTAGAGTATTAAAGTAATTGATGATGTAAAATTTAGGTTATAAATACTTGCAACACGCATCTGATGTAACTGTACTCCTTTCTGGATGTAATCGGTTAGTACATAATTGGGGAAATATTCGTGCCATGCTTCCTCGGTTTCTTGCTTGATTGTTCTTCGCGTTTCGTTTTTGTGAGTTTGACCGATTTGTCAACAAACCCGACCAAACTCATTTATACCGTTGAGTTGAGATGATTGAGCTCGAGTTTCCTGAAGCATGCACTTGACATGGCGATCGAGCTCAATTCCAGTTCTCTAAAGACCAATAAAGCCTAGCTCCAACTCATTTTCTGCATTCAAATCAAGCTCAAGCAAATCAGACTTGAGGGCTTGCGCACAGAAACAACTATAACAATGAAATCAAGTAAAAACGGTAAATTCCAAGAACGATGGGCTCGATTGCAAATCGATGGAACGAAGCTCGAGCAATCTATTACTCAGTTCAGGTCAACTTAGCTCATCTGTGCACTTATTTGAAGCTAGCATAAATGTAACTGCATTGTTCAACTCCAAGTCTGTCTCCAAATTATATAAGTTCTCCACGTTCACAAATTATTGGCCACAGCACGTGAGGGGAAGTTCTGAGCACGTTCACTAACTTGGGGGTTCTGAAGGTAACGATTGGGCATAGCTCTATGTGGTTCCAAGGTTTGAAATGTTTGGCCTCCATGTGAATGTAACATCAAGGCCCGGCCCAACCCTAAGGCCCAAGAGGCCTGGACCTTGGACATCCAAAAAAGTCCAATTTTTAAGGGCACTCCAATATTTTTACTATTTGAATTTGAGTAGGACTCTTTTTAAACCCAATAGAATGAAAAAAATGCCCAATTAGAGGTAATGAGTTAGTTCAACCCACCATCTCATAAGCCCAAGTGCCCAACCCATTAAATTCCCAAAATCATTTCCCCCAAATTAGCGAATAACACCTCTCAAAAATCGTTTCCCCACAAACCCACCCCAAATACTTAACGATCTCGTATTTTGTGTTCATATGTAATGATTAGTAGAACTTTATATTGGTTTGGCTTTCTCGTATTGTGATTGTTGCTATAAAAATTGTTAAGTATTAATTCTTTAAGGGCACACTTTTTTTTTATTAGGCTTGGGCACTAAAAATCCTTGGGTTGTCCCTGTGAAGCATATGACCTTATTGTTTTCTCACAACTATTTGGCCAAACCTCTTGGGGTTTCCTCTATATCATTGAACTATAAGATTAGTGATAATAGTCAAATTGTTTCTGCTAAATAGTATTTTAGTTGATGTATGTGAGGAGAATGACATATCTAGAAATCCGTGAAAACATGGATTTTAGTTTAAGCGGAAATAAACTCCGAATAGTAAAAAAAAAAAGTCCTAAAATGTAAGAAACTTGAGCAAGTATTCTGGTATACCTTCACGTAGTGCACTACGTACTATCTTTCAAAATCAAACACTCTTACGAGATTCATACACTTAGTTGTAAACACTCTTACAGAAAGTCATATGCCACTTTCCGCATCAAAAAATCAAGTATATTCATGTGTAAGTTCCCGAATTTTTCCGCACGAAATTAGATATCTCGTGTAGTACTTTAATTAGGTGCGGAAAAATTAAAAAAATTGTACGCAGAAGTACTTTACTTTGTAATTCGGAAAAATGGCACGAGTTTTCAAAGTAAGACCATTATTTAAAAGCAGGTAAAATAATTTTAAAAAGTATTAAACATCACGTGACAGCATCGCGCGATTGGGAGACTAGGGACCATGCATGATATGCGAAAGCTATGGACAATGATAGTAATTTTGAACGAACTTCCAAGGAGTCATGAACCGTGAAGCATGAAAGCTAGTCCTACTTCAGGGCTAGCTTATGATTGATTTCCTTTTTTCTCTTTCTTTTTTTTGCAAAGGGAAGAAAAGCACCCACTCCAGAAGTACCTCCAGAAAATATTCTCTCAATTTTCTGGTGAGTGATTATTTAGTGTTCCTGGAGCACCCAAGATGTTAAGGAATTGAAAACTTTGGGATATGGAGCGGCTTGTCGGACTAAGTTCGAGGAGTCGCGTGTATTCCAGTCCTTCCGGAACCCTTCTTCACCACACATAGGTGCTCCAAAGCATTTAGGGTGTGTTCTACTAATTAAAATAAATATTTATTTATTTTAAATTAAAGATAGTATATTGTGAAAGAATAATTTGTCTTGTAAAGCGAGAAATAAGTACTTTAAAAAATAAGAACCTTAATAAAAGTGTTACAGAACTAGGCTTTAAGTACTCAAAACTCATGCGCATGGACTCCAATAAATTTTCTCTATTTATCTCTCTCCACTTATTATACTTTAAAACCTTCTTAAAAATCCAAACCGAACAAGCCCTTAGCAACTCTTAACAGAAATTTGGTGAAAATTAATTGTGACATTGAAGGTCCCTGAAAATTTATTGTGACATTGAAGGTCCCTGTCCCCAAGTCTGAATTTAATATACTCTACTAATTAGATTTGTTCTTTTCAAAAAAAAAAAACCCTAATTAGATTTGTTTGTTGACACATCTATTCGGCTGCCGAATTCTCTCAGCTATTTTCAAAAATAAATTACTAAAATCATTTTCCAAGTGAAAGTTATCTTTTCGCTTGCCACAATACTAATATTTTGTCAAATTTTTACGAACGCCGAAATGGTTTGCACCTTGCGCATTGCAGCGTAATTTACAGGAAATTTTTGTGAAAACGGATTCCATGACTTTGGTGCAGCTCATTAACAAGAAAGATATGGGTAACCATGAGTTGAGTAACATTTTATCTGATTGCAGGGAAGGTTTACCATGTGTATCGGGAAGCTAACAGAAGCGTGGATGCAACTGCCAAACCTAATATTAGTAGTAGTGATAATAGCTAGTATATATTAATGTTATTCAAGTCAGTTCCGGATTCTGGTTTATCTAAGGCCCCGTTACAGTTTGATAGAAAAAGTACTTTTTGAAAAGGAAAATCATTTCAAATTAAACGCAAATAATTTTTTTTACCAATATGGATTTTGTTTGATAGATTTCATTGAGATCTTTTAAACGATGCAAAAAAATTGAAAAATTATTTTTCATTTTCGTTATATTTGAGCTTGAAATTATCTTTTTAAAAAAAAAAAAGCACTAAGCCAGTATAATCAAAAAACAAAAAAGGAACCAAAATTGTACTATTAATAAAGAAGGTAAGAGATAAACACTTTAATGTGGCAAACTGGCAATAAATAGTAGTTTTGTCGTTTTATTTGCTGAATTTAACCTAAAAACGTACGGTAAAGCCATTATTTAGCTCTCCATTCTGGTAAACTTATTGTTCTTCTTCGTTTTGTATTTTGTTTGTTTTTTTCTGAATTTTTGTTATATTTGTATCATATTTTTTGGATTAACCATCCGTCTCAACGAGAGGGGTATAAAAAGTACTCCCTCTGTCCGGATTTAATAGTCCCTAATTCAATCCTAACTGAATAAAAAATGAATTATATCTTTAAATTAGTAATGAATTTATATCCAATATGGATCTTGTTTGATAAATTTTAATTAGTTATATAAGATAATATTTTCAAAATTACATAAATTACAAGATATAATCGATTGAAAAGTGTCAAGAACTCCCAAAAAGGACTATTAAATCCGGACGGAGGGAGTACAAAATTATGACGGAAAGCAAAAAAAAGTTCACTAAAGAAGATAAAAGTATCAAACAAATATCTTACTTGTCATCAATCTATGTTTTTTATACTTTCCCGATTCGTCTTGACAAGACTGACGAACGATTAACTTTAAAAATTACGACGAAAAACTAAACAAAAAGTTACAAAAAATAAAAAAATATCGAAATAAATTTCAGACTTATAAATTTTACAAGAATGCTGCCGACCATTAGGTATCATCTTTTTATTAGACTATAAGATATCATTCCATATTAAGATAGCACATAACTGGCATCTATGTACCAAACGAAAGCGGAGACTGTGCTGTGCACCATATGGACCATCTATTTCGATAATTAATGGTCTGGATTAAAATAAAACTTTTTCGGGAACCCCGGAAAAGTTTTTTAAAATCTGGACCATTTATAACACTTTTGGAAGATTGAGATCGCACAGCACCGTGCTGTGCACTAGGCACGCAGATATGCCCGGATGTCGGATGACAATGATGCTTTTCCCCTAATCCATAAATTAACTTCTTTGTCACCTCATTCGAGTTGATATAAATTTTATTTTGCTATACAGAAATCATCAGTTTTGTATTAAAACCGTTTGAAATTTGAATGATTTTGAGATTCAAATACTTCATATTGAATAAAGGTGGAAGAGATCCACTGGTTATGACGTGACAAAATTAAAAAATGACCTTGTAAAGGATATATACAAAAAATTTAAAATTTGTCTTTTAATGGTCCTAATAAATTATACACAAATAATCTTCATAAACAAACTAAAGAAATATTTTGAAGTGCCATAATATGAGAGTGGCCTGGGGTGAAAAAATTAGAACCTTCACTGGCGTAGTCATCAGATTATTTTCCTATTTTCCTGTGGTTCCAAAAATAATTCAAAAAGAGACAATTTTTGGGGTCTTATTATTATTATTTTTTTGTTTCTTCTAAGCTTTTTTTCAACTTCGGTCTATATTTTTATAAATCTACTTGTATGTTTAATTTCAGATATTTTGACCGGAAGCTAAAAAAGAGTCCACTAACCATAAAGAATGCTCTTAAAACTTACCCCCACATGCACTTGGGTGTTGGCTCCCTTCACTGGGAAATATTTTTTGAATCTTTGGGATTTATCCAATTATTAGCTTCAAGATTTAAAAATGAATTACGACTGTTTAGAATAATATGATCAGAATAACAAGATCTTTGCACTGATTCAAACGGAGTGAAAATTTGAGCACTTAATTTTTTTGACCGTTTATATATTAAAAAATATGGTTAAAAAATTAAATATTCCAATTTTTAATCCGTCAGAACAGGTGTAAAGATCTTATTATTCTAAAGAGGCATATTCAAATTTTGTCTTTAGAGCTCTCAAAATCACGTTTCTACTCTATAGAAATGCAAATAGAAAGTCTGGATTTTTTTTTTCCACCAAAACGATGCTGTTTCATTACTGGGTAGGGGCTGCTGCCTCCTGGGTGCAATAGAGCCCCCGGGTCCCATACATTGAGGGTGGGTTTGTCCTGGAAAAATTGTGCACAGATAAGTTATTTCCGCTAAATGAACTTTTAAATAATATACTGAGAATAATGATTTATCTAGAGATCTGTGTTTTTTAAACTTCAGCTTGTTTATTCCCTTTAGACAATAAGGGAACCCAGCCTTAAAAGCTAGTAGTAGTTTTCAGTGCTAAGATGAAAATTTTTCAGTGCTGAGCGGATACCACGTGGTGTCTGCTCGCTCATCCGATCCGTCCATTACGTGTTTGAACGACTAAGATTTGGAGTGAGAAAAAGGAGAGATAACATGTTGGGGTGAGAGATGAGGGAGATTTTTAATCCGAGCCATCTAAAAGTGTATGGACGGCTCGGATGCGCCGATTGAGTACCACGTAGGATATACCCGCTCGGCACTGAAAAATCACTCCCTCACCCCACCTTATTTAAAACCATTCCTAACTTTCTCCCTCTATAAATGCTCACCCATCAACCCATAACTTCACACTTCTCTCTCTCTCTCTCTCTCTCTCTCTCTAAAAGTTCCTACATCTGTCTTGCATGCAATTTTCTCCCCCTATCTCCCCTGTTTTCAGCTCTGTTTTTCTTCAATTTTCTCTTCAACTTCAAGAGCTGTCCTCACAATGGCTGGTGTTGAAGCCAAAATCATGCAAAACCCACCTCCCAAAACATCACCCAAATCTCCATTGGGAGCCCAAATTTGCCTGAGACTTTTGGGAGCCGCGGCTTCATTATCTGCTGCTTTGGTTACGGTCACCAGTAAGCAAACTGTCTGTTTGTATGGCGCCGTGATTGACGCCCAATATACCTACTCCTCTGCTTTCACGTAAGATATCAAATTGTTAACTCTATCTATACATGCATGCATACATACATACATACATACATTTTGGACCGATTTTCGATAAGGACGTGCATGTCTTTTATAACATTCGACATCAGGCAACCGATTGAGGAACCAAGTTTCCACGCTGAAATTTTCAAGTACTTTGTTTTCCATTTAAACTATGAGGGCATCTTCAGCTCCCTCTCTGTATCTCTATTTTTCTTATATATTTTGAAGAAGAAATCATCTTCAATCCATCATCCACCTCTATTTTTCCTCCATTGGAGAGAAGCGGATTTGGTACTCCAACTAAAGATTGTAAAACATGCAATTATGGAGGATCTCATTTGTTTACTCCGTACACGCGAGAGCAAGAATTGGTAGAATGAACTTAGTGCGAGAATTAAGAGCGTGTGGGAGCACAGGGCAGTAACTACTTCCGGCTCTACCACTGTGACATCTCATTCGGTGGTCACCATATGCATGCATGTGTCACTGTCGGTGAGTCTGTTCACCATTAGCTTGAGATTTCATACTCCATACGCCAAAAAAGTAGTAGTTGGACGCTTTTACTATCGCAGTCCTGTAGAAAAATTCTATATGTCTTTTAATTAGTGTTTATTTAAGAGCAATATGAATCCTTTTTTTTTATCCTAAATAATATGAATCTTATTTAATAGATTTTAATTAGTTCTATTAAACAAATATTTGAAATTCGCATAAAATATTATGAAGTGCAAGATATAGGCAATTTAAAAATGTCTGACAATTCCGAAAGTGTCTAACATTAGGGGACGGAGGGGTACATATCTTTTCTTTTTTGGTTGACGGCAGGAGTGTTCGGGTTCGCTTACGCGCACCTTGACTAATCTCATTTCTGGTTGGTTAAAGGCTGGTAGACATCCATGCCGGGCTAGGGGATTCAAAAAAAATTGCTCTGACCTCGAGAATCGAAACTTGATCAATTATGTAAAGAACAAACTTATCGACCAACATATCTAATCTAATTTGCAGGTTCTTTGCTATTGCAAATCTAGTTGCATGTGCCTTCTCTGTGGTTTCTTTGTTTGCTGCTGGAATCCTTGCTCGAAAATGCAAAGGCCCAAACAAGTACTTCTTCATGTTCCTCCATGATTTGGTAATTGACATTCTTGTTTTTTTTTTTTTAATAATTTTAATTTAGCTTTTGTAGGGTTTGTCAACCATTTTATGCACATCATTTTGAGATTCTAGAGATTCCAATAGAAGCTAAAAACAATCTAAAACATGATTTTAGAGAAGTTAGGCTTGAGATGCTTTCTGACGAGATTTTAGATCATAACCGATTTAAAATTTGATTTTCGTATTTTTTGCAATATATACGACTAGCTTTTGTTGCAGCTTAATCATAATATCATAACTATAGCAACTAGATCATTTGGTTCTATTATATTATTCAAAATTATTTATTTAAAGCAGATTGCAATTACAATTAATTCAAAATTCGTTTTGACAGCCGTCGCAAACACCCTGTAAATCTCCCACACGACACACATACATATATAGAAACTAGCGTCGTTCCCGTTCGATGCAAAAGACAAACAATAAATTTTGTGCGAGTATGATTTTTGGTAGCGGAGTCACACAAATATTTTGTTCCGTTCATCGAATACGTGGGTGAGTTTTTTTTTTTATTTTTTATAAAATCCATTTTGTCAGCAAAGTCTTATACATATTGCGGGCTCAATACAATTTATTCCCTAAAATCTCTCCATAGAGTCATAGATATCCCCATGAGAATAAATTCTTTACACCGTCGGTGTAAACATTTGTTTCCTCCAAATCGATTGTATTGCGACACGTGTCAAAACAGTGGTCCCAATTAATAAAACATGGCGACGTGGCGCAATACAATTGATTTGGAGGAAACAAATGTTTACACCGGCGGTGTAAAGAATTTATTCTCTATCCCGATTCCCCACGTTCTCTTTTTTTTTTTTTTTTGGTTAATATTCCCCACGTTCTCTTATTCTCTCTCTCTCCCTCTTTCCTCTCTCCTCTCTCCCAATTTTAAAACTTTAAAAAAATTGAAAATTCTAGAAATTTAGGGATGGAGGTTTGGAGGCTCAAAAGACCTACACACATTTCTATACTATATTGATAGATTAGACATAGGCGGACCTTGGACATAAATACATTGCATACGTATTTAGGATTTTGGAATTGTATTTGACAGGCTGTGACGACATTGCTCATGGCTGCGTGTGCGGCCGCAACAGCAATAGGGTTAGTGGCCAAATTTGGAAACAGCCATATTGGATGGATGGCAATTTGTAACGATTTCGGTAGGTTCTGTGACAGGATCATCGTTGCCCTGACTCTTTCCTACTTGGCCTTCCTCGTGCATCTGCTTCTCACTGTCATCTCGGCAAACGGATCAAGAGGAATCCACGTTTGATGAAGCGCGCTTTTCGACCGGCCGGCAGATGAAGGATTGAGGCGGTACATTAATATAGACAAAAATGTTATGTACGGACCCAAACGAGCACGTGCGGATCCGAATACAGATGTGTTTGAAATTATCAGATCGATGGGTGCGGACTTCACATTTACCATATGAGTCCTATGTGCATGACTGTTGTGGCAGAATCGTGCCATAATAACTGTGTACATCTGTTGTGTAGGTTGCGTTGCTCTAATGTATATCGTCGGCTACAAATTTTACATTACATGCCGGTAGAAATAAATAAAATGTATCTCAAAAATTACGTGGAGTAATTTTTAACCTTGTCTTTATATTCATTGAATAAAGTATCTCAAGTGATTCTCTATGAGGTTATACGTTTCATTTTCACGGAGGCCAATATTCTAACCTTGGGACCATTAGGGGTTATGCCCGGTCGTTAGAATTAGTCGAGCTGCGCATAAGCTGACCTAAACATCCGATTTAGAAAAAAATAGAAAATAAAGTATCTCAAACATTACCTGGAGTAATTTTAACGGCTTTTTACCTTTCAAGTCCCCAAAGTATTAGCGAGCTGCCAATTTCATTTTCAATGTATACATTTAACCAATTTTGTCCCCAATGTTTAAAATGTGTGTCGAAATGGTCCCTAGCCCTAACGCAGTTTAATCTTTCTGTCCATACGTGGGGCTTTCTAGCTAATTGGTATTTCATCTATCTTCATCATCTTCAAATCCCCAAACCTTCATCTTATTACTTTGGGGACGTAAAAAAGCCATAGTCCTGTTTGCTTTGTTCGTTTGAGAGTTTGGAGTATTTTAGTTTTGGTAGTGGGTGGAGAGAGAAATAGAGTAATGATTGGAGAGATAGGTAATGAGTAGAGAGAGATAGAGAGAAAAATGAAAGTAATAATTGAATAAATATGGTAATAATTGGAGAAAGATATATGGTAATGATTAGAAAACTAAGTTAAGTATCAAAACGAACATAGCCGTTATCTTCTTCTTGGTGTCTTACCAACCAGTAGTAGCAAAAATGGCAAGGAAGGGTTGCAAAGATCTTCCAGACAAGTGCTGAGAACTCATATTCAACAAATTACATCAACTTCTCACCACTCTCTTGCCGAATCCCCATCCCTCCTTTCTGCAAGTGATTCCTCTCCATCACCAACACCCTCAGACCCCACCTCACCAATCACCATCGTCGATCCAAGGGTATTTCCCATCTCCATACTCTTCAATCGCTTTCCTAACCCCAATTCGATCCATGTCAGCCGCTTTCCGAACGATGTAAAACCCGACCGAGTTAACATCGAGATCCCAATCCCGAATTTAATAAACCTCGAACCCCTCGTCGATTTACAACGCATGACCATCGACATCGCAAGCCTCCAATTAAAACCTTAAATCCCTCAGTTTCTCGAGACCCCGAACTTCATTTGGAGAGATATCTCCTATCCCGTTGATGGTATCGTGGGGCAGCAGGTTTTGACAGGTAGTGGGATCGGGGTGTTGTCATCGAACTGCGCCTATTTGACAGAAATTCTTGTTCGCGACTCCTCCTTGTTTATTTCGTATGGAATTGCATTTGTGATGCGCAATAGCTCCAATTTGAGTTCATTGTTAGTTGATCGAATTGAATTTGGTCTATTTGATGATTCAAGTTGTTGTGCAAGAAAGTTACTCCTATCAACTCTTGATATCTGTGATTCGGTCGTTCCGGATGGGATGAATTTCTCCAATTGCTTGTTAAAGCTGGTATTCCTTTAGGTCCGTTTGATAACAGTAATAGATGGATGAGATTCGTAAGGTGATTGGATTAGAATTGAGATTGGTGATAAAAACGGATTAATAATGAGTATGTTTATTTGGGATGAGATTAGATGATGAAATTTGATTGATGGAAAAAATTTGTAATGAGAAGCGATCAGTAATAAGAAGGTGTTGAGATTAGACTACGAATACTAAGTGCCAAGGGTAATTGCTAATATTCCTAACCAGATTGGACATCCTAATGGACTAATAGTCCGGATCCTTTTTTGTTACAAAACAGAGTATTAATACTCTCATGAGATTAATACTCCAATTCCAAGTTTCAAACCTGTTATCAAAGATCAGTCTTGCTCGGTCTCCAAGCCCGAGCTTCACCTTCTCCGGAATTTCATCACTTCTTGAACAAATACCGGTCCCCGTAGGAAGGTTTGGGGTCTGAAGAAGATGAGGATATGTGAAATATCAAAAAGGCCCCCCGTATGGACGGAAAGACTAAACGGGTTGGGGCTAGGTACCATTTCGAAACACATTTTAAATATTGGGGATGAAATTGGTTAAATGTTTACATTGGTGACGAAATTGGCAATTCGCTAATACTTTGGGAACCAAAAAGATAAAAAAAAGCCTTGTATTTTTATTCAAAAAGTAGTGTGCCAATCAAGGACAGATCTACACGGGGGCACGTATCTTCGCTCGAATGTGTGCTCCGCTTGAAATTAAAATATTTTTTAAAAATATTTATGTATAAATTAGCATAATTATAAAAGTGTGCTAATATATAAACATACACACTTATATATATCCTGAAAATACACATATAGAATTAGTTTTATACCTGAATTTCGTCATATGGTTAATTATACTTGTTCCTTTACGAGTTTGTTTGTCTATTTAGAGCTTTTCTTTCTTGATTCTCTTTATTTTTAACCGTTTGGGAGAAATATTTTAAAATAAAGGCATTAACAAAACTATCTCGATCATTCTAAAATTTCTTAATGTTCATTTAAAACATACTTTAAAAATTTTGTCTGAGATTTTGTGATCATTTTTACCTAATTTAACTTAAAGTACAAGTTAAACTTTTATAATTAGTAATGTATGTTTTAATTTTGTACGATCTGACTATGCCTGACTAAAAAAAATGAAATTTCGCTATTATAATTAACAGGTGTCCCCACTAGAGTATATTCCTGGATCCGTCCTTGTGTCAATCATAGAATTGTGGACCGAATGGGCTTTTATTTTTTAGCCATTGGGGCAGAGATAATTTTCACATGCATTCATTAAATGAGGGTTTCAATTATAAGATTGAAGATGAGATTAGGCGTAACGGTACACTATTAAACGCACAGCAATCAATTAATTTGGTGACAAGGGTACGTGGTGGAGAGCTATTCTATAGTAGTAGCATGCACGTAGCAGCTGGCAGGGGACAAAGTCCACCAAAACATGTGTTGTGTTGTGTGTGAGAGAGAGAAGCCATAGAAAATCTACAAATTATTTGTTTTTTTAATATCTTGGGTATTCAGGCCAGCTGATGGGCACCTTCAACTAACCTCGGAGATCAATCACATCGTTCACTTGTGGAGGTTTCAATTGAAGTTAGAACAAAACTCTGTAAGGACTACCCCTATGGGTTAACCTTGTGGTTCAGGCCTGATGCCTAAGCAGTTGCTGCATCCTAAAGTTTTAGGTGCTATCGATTTATGTAGGACCAATTTATATGAGGGATTTAGCTTTGTTTTATTCGAGGGATTTAGCTTCGTTGAAAATGGTCCTCCAACCATCAATTGAATTGCGCATAAACTAGTTCGAACATGTACGCTAAGTTAGCGGAAAAAGTGCCATGTAGTTCAAGCAAGCTTTGGTATGTATGCATTCCTTATTGATTTTATGAGATGGAATTCTTGGCCGTAACCATGAAAAGTTTGGTAGAGATGCTGCATGACACTATTTTTTTTTTCTTTTCAAAAACGATAACAGATGATATTATAGATCCAATAAACAATACATCAAGAGGAAATTCTATCCCTAAATAAGGGATCAAGAAACCAAAAGGGACTCAATTCAAAGGCTATACCCAACTCTAACTAAACTTATCGCTCCAAACAGTCGAATCACTGCAAAAAACAACCAAAAACACTCACACAGGAGTGGTCGATAGAAGCCCCACAAACGAGGAAAAATCCCACACATGAGACACCAAAGTAGAGAACAAAGAAAGAGGAAAATCAGTAACGGAACCGGACGGAGTCCACCGTACTGGAGCAAACTTCATCCAGCAACCTAGTTCTCCCACTCTGGATGGGGAGGATGCCTCTGGCGACCACGATTTGCAAGGCATGCACTACCTTCAAAAGCTGTCGAACTACATGGCGGAAGAGGTGGAGGAGGGGTGGCGGATGGTGATTTGGGGAGAAAGAGGATGAGGGTGAAGGAGAAATGAGAGAAAACCTCCGAGATTTAAGATCGGGAGATGGAAAAACCCCACGAGGGGGGAAATGCCTCCCCTCCCGTCACGGCGCCACCCATTGGAGCCTAAAATCTTAGGGGGAGGGGAAAGAGGAGATGCAGGGCGGCAGCTCCTTTAGGATGGGGGGGGGGGGGGATGTGATGTTTGTCACTCATGTTGGATGACACTATTTAATTGTATGAAAAAATTCAAATAAAACACCTCTCTTCCATCTTCCAATCTTACTATTTTCAAAAGCCACCACGTAGTTAGCTAAAACATCTACCCTTTTGCTAAAATTGAAAAATCAATTACTCCACCTTACTTGAAATGAAAATCAGCGAATTGTACGGAATCAATAGATAAATTTGACATTTTCCTTTTCCATCCAAATGTCCCTCTAGCTACCCTTGATCGCGATGCAGCCAAATTGTATTTAGATCAAAGTCAAATTGTATTTTGTGGTCTAAACTTAGAACTCGTGGGCTCGCACGCACACCGGCACACGGAAGAATTTAGAGATTTTTTGATTTCTCAAACAGCCTGGAGAGCCCAAAGTCGAGTTTTGAACATGTACTGCCATCTGCGTATAATTTACAAAATCAAGCTTGTATTAATGTTTTTTAGCTACAATTATTAAGGCTCCGTTTGTTTCGATATAAAATATTTTCCATGTAAAATATTTTTTCAGAAAACAAACTTCAAACTTTTATTTTTCAGTATTTGGTTGGCACTTGAAAATATTTTCAGAAGTCAACAAAATCGTTTAGGGGGGGGGGGGGTGTTTGTGGGTTGGCTCAAACGGTGGAGAAATTTGAAAATATTGAAATTGAATGTGGGTCAGGACTGACGATCGAGAAAACTGAGCAGTGAAAATTGCAGTAGAAGGCAAAGGGTTTATTTCGGAAAAAAAACTTACGGAAGATTTAAGAGTAAGTCATTTTCATTAAATTGGTGGAAACTGTTTTACATGTTAAATGTTGTCCTAATTTTTTATACAACCAAATACCGAAAAATAGGTAAAATATTTTACGCCCAAACAAACGAAGCCTAATTCTGTCCAACTAGCACTTCGCCTCTGTAAGAAAGCATCACGATGCTACTTATTCAATGGTCAGTTACATGGTGCTCAGAGACACTCTAACAGCGCAAATTTCATGAGGCCTATGGCTAAGTATATGAATCATGCATAAGTATGTAGTATTGGATTAATGATATATATCTGGAGCACCACGTAAATGCGCTGAGAAGCTACTGAATAATTACTCACCTACATTACGTACCACTACATAAATTCATGGATGAGCATAATCTTCTATTTAATGTATTAAAAGCTGTACCAGATAGGCCAGTTCGACTGATTGAAGCATTGACTCGTCTATGCTCCAGTCCAGTCAACCATATATCCAAAATCATTTCATGCATATAACAGCTCTATTTTGTAAAAATCAAGAAAAAAAATGTCCACTGGTTAAACCATCGAGACGGTCAAATCAGTAATAATTCTATAACTACAAACACTTACACAAATATTTATACAAACTTACTCACATTCATATTGGAATCCATACACTAAACCTTCAGTGTATTTGAAACCCACCAAAAAGTGAGTTTGTATGTAAGGTGTTTGTGGTTATATAATTATTGGTCAAAGTAGTACTAATTAAGCATTGGTGATTTATACCACAACTGCAAAACACTGGCAATTAGAAATGCGATGACATATTAAAATCATCAACACAAACTATTAAATATAGCACTCCCTCCGTCCCACAATGTTTGGCACTTTTGGGAATTGCCACTTTTAAGAGAAAAATTTTGATGTACAATTGATGAGCTAACTTTTCAATTTTACCCTTATGTAATTTCAACACTATTTGAAAATTTTCAAATTTTGGCCGGATACCAAAAAGTAATTGTGGCTCCCAAATTGAAAAGTGTACTTTTGTTTCTTTGAATTTTGAATAGATTGTTGTTTAGAGTGCAAAAGAAAAGGGTAAATGGAAATTTCACCTAATTTGCTATTGACTTTTCAAACTAGCCAAATATTATGGGACGAGGATAAACACAAAAATACCAAATATTGAGGGACAGAGGAAGTAGATGGTTAGAGTTTAAAAAAAAAAAAAAAAGGCATGTGAGATCGACGAGAGGCTTGTCATTCGTTGTCCTAAATTAGCTATCTACAACCTATTTGGTTTAAGGGATTTGGTGAGAAATAGAGGAAGAGGGAACCCCTCACTTGGATAGTGAGGAATGGTGAGAAATGATACACGCATAAAGCTCGAAAGTCCAATCCGATTCTCACCAAAAGTGATGAGATTTGGTGAGAAACACCAGCCATTTCTTTTTAGTTCTCATCTACAAACAAAACAGACCCCTACCTCAGCGAATTCCTGCAGCTTTGGCTTGAGATCATTAATCACAGAAGGGGTATCAGAAACCAAAACCATACCAGAGTCGATGTAACATAGGTGTTTTAACATTCACAATTGATATGCATCAATTCCAGAAACTCTTTTTTTTTTTTTGCTTTTTCAATTCAAGCTCCATCGTTAAACTCTGCTTCTCCATTAGCAAATTAACACCAGTCAAATAGAAAATCTAGAAGTACCTGTTCATTAGCATGCGCATGTGCAAGGCAAGATGAGGATCAGGAGTTCAGGACCACCATTAAGCGCCCAGTTGAAAGCTTCTTCAACACTTTTTGAAGGAGATATGATTACTCGCATCAACTCTCTGAATGTATTAGGTCTAGAATGAAGAAGTTGAGTCTTTCCAAATAAAGTAGAACCGGCACTGCTCATTTGAGTGTGTATATTCTTCAAGAAGAACTGAGCGGCTACAGCATCAGTTGTACCTTGAAATTAACCTGATGGAGGAACCCACATGACAAACACAAAAAATAAGTAAAACATTTTACGCCAAAACAAACGGAGCCTTAGTTTGGCATCTCTTGAAAAAGCAAAAGATAAGCTACACGAGAAGGAAAAAAATCTGGAGAATCCGAAATTATATCCGCCTACGCTTTAAATATCAGCCCCATATCATAAAAAAAAAAAAACAGCCCCACATTCCAGGCCTCCAAACCGATCTCGAATGGGATCTCGAGAGATTAGTTCGCTTGCCAATAATTCTGTTGAGATCTTGATTTTTGGCTTTTTTGGCTAAATAATCTAAGCTGCTTATTTTCGTCTTTATTAAAGAAATTTAGATTTCGATTGTAATTTTTTAGAATTCTCTCGTCATGACGAACAAATAATCCATAAAAAATTGACGAAAAACTAACAAATGTGATTTTTTTTTGAATAAGAACAAAAAAAAATCTTAATGGATTATTTAGCCAAAAAAACCATTCGACTCTCTTTAGGCTCCGTTCACTTGTCAAGAAATTGGTGCTAGAGACAAGTAATCTTTTTTTTTTTAGTAAGACCAATGATCTTGTCATTCTTAATCGGTGAAAGTACATAGAAATCCCATCAACTATCACGTTTTCCCACAGAGACTCCCGTACATTTAAAGCTGACTTTATGAAATAAAAAAATTAGATAACTCTGTTAACGAAATATGGGAAATGATGATTCTACCCCTCAAATCACTTACACCAACCCCTTCATCTATAAAAATTGTCCAAGTTGACCCCTTTCTTAATGGTCTTTTTGACAGAAGAGTGCTGATTGGTTAGCAGTTATAGCTGAGGGGGTCTTTATGGGTGGTTTTAAATGTCAAGGGGTTTCAGTAAGGAAAAAAAAATGATAGTTGAGTCGGGGGTCTACGTGGACTTTCACCTTCTTTATTTTATTTTATTTTATTTTGGTTGGATAAGAAAGAAGAAAAGGAAATGAAAAGACCATGGAAAGTCGTTATAGGATAAGGCAGTAGCGCAATCAAGGAAATGTCTTTCAAGGCTCGATTGGATGCCGTATGAGTTTTGAAACCTAGTAAATTATTCAGATAATTACTTTACCAGAAAAACACAATAGAAGTCTGAAAATTAAGGAAAAGTTCAAGAAAGTTAATGAGAAAGTGCAGTCAAGAAAAATGTCTTCAGGTAAGATATGCTCATTGATCCGAGCCTCCCACAAATTCTTGCTTCCATGTGCTCATAGCCTTAATGGCAAGTCCCATAAGAATGTTTGGTATTTTTAGAAGCCGGTACACCACACTCAACTAAGGGACCCTCAACTCCGTTTCAGAAACCTAATTAAGTACTTATTTTTTAAGAAGGTAATTTGATGCTTAAAAATTATTTGTTTATGTAAATAATTTTTCTAACAATATGGATCTTTTAAACAGTGAAAAAAATTAAAATTTTATTTTTGATTTACATTATTTTTGAGTTTGAAAATATGAAATAAACTGCTTATATTTTATGAAGGTTTCTGGAACGGAGTTATTTCGTCGATAACAAATAAATGCTCCATCCTAATTGAGATTTCAGGTTCGAAACCTCTCAAGTGCTATTAATTCTTTTGGGGTCAAGCCGTACAAAATTTTGCTTTGACTTTAATTAGGACTCCCGAAAGTGGGTGGTGGAATTGGTTCCCCGAGATTAGTCGAGGCATGTGTAAATTGGCCGGACACCGTAGTTTAAAATAAAAACATTGGGACATAAACATCAAATTATAATTTCTTGGAGTATTCCATGACAGATCTAAGGTTTCAAGTTTGTGGGTGCGAATCCTTGTGTTGTTCTTACACTAAGGCCTTGCTCCGCCAAGCTTTTTTGAGGGTTTTATTTTATTTTTTAGAGTTTTGCCCTTATTAAAAAATTTTGTATTTGTTGATTTTGGAGCTTTACATTGGATATTTTCAAAAATATTTGGATAAAGGTAAAAAAATTCACTCTCCCGATTTCTCTCGTCGAGACAAATCAATAATCCACAAAAAATTGACACAAGAATAACACGTGCGAATATTTTTTGAATAAAGATAAAACTCTCAGAAAGTTCGAAAAGCTTAGCGAAACAATGCCCAAGTAAAAAGAAGCAATGCCCAAGTATAACCCCAAGGAACCGGTTTGGCCAAGTGGTTGTGAGGAAGTAATAAGCGCTTCTCCATAAAATCACAAGTTGTGTTCCCACGGAGGCCAAACATTCCAAACCTTAGGGTCACTGGGGGTTATACTCGGTCGTTATCTTTAGGGCCTTGGAATTAGTTAAGGCCAAGTGTGCACAAATTGACCCGGACATCCGGTTATTAAAAAAATATGACCAAGTGCTCCATGGGGACATGATGGATGCCATGGGTCTTGTTTTGGTTGCTTACTTTTTAACTGAAGAAGCTTGGAATATAAGTACTAAAATACACTACTCAAGTTGCAGACATCGACCAAGTGTCTCTTTCAAAACAGGAACGTCAACTAGAACAAAGTCGAAAGCTAGCTGATTCATGGACAGCCACAGGGATTGAGAATATAATTCTGGAACAATGTGCTCATAGGAAGATGCGAGTCAATCCTGATCTCTTCTAAGGTTCTACGGAATTTCTAAGCTTATTTCAAAATCCTAAAATCCCTTTTCTGATTATTCTTCATCCTTGTGAAAGTCAAACCCTCTTCTGCGAATATCTAGTTTAATGGGGTGTTTCCGATAGTGAAAATTTTGTAGATTTTTATTTGTGATTGAGAAGTTTTTAGTTGTTTCCGTTAGTGAATAAGTTGTTGAGAAATGTTAAGTTGTTTCCGGTAGTAAATAAGTTGTTGATGGATTTGTGAGTAGATCGAGTTACTATAGCAAAAAAGGTTTTTGTTGACAACTTTTTTGTTAGTGGAAACGAAATGGTAAAATGCGTTAAATTTTTAGTATTTTTTGTTAGTGGAAACACCCCTAAGAAAGGGACGATGTGGTTTCATTTTACAGGTCTGATGCTCCATTGAGCATTTGAGCTTTAGGTGGGGCTCTACTAGCGAACAGTTAGTTTATGATCTGCTAAAATTAGTCGCAAAGCGCGTAAGCTAGCTCTGTTTATAAAAAAAAAAGTGAGAAAAAAGGAACCACTTATTTGCTACTGAGAGAATTCACACAGATTTAAAACTCAGATGATATGCCTAAGTGCCTTACAACTTATTTGCTAAAAGTTGAAAAATCAAGGGTGCGTTACACTAACTAAAACAAATATCTATTTTTTACACTTATTATTTGAATTAAATGTGATATATTATGAGAGATAATCTGTCTCGTAAAACGAAAAATAAATACGCAAAAACAAGAACCTTAATGGGATGTGGCCTACCTGGCTACAAATATTCTCAAGCGCAACTTCTTCAAAATCAAGTTGACCCCAAAACCATCTCAAACGTAACTTCTTCAAAATCAGATTTTAGGCTGTTTTTCAACTTCTAAAAATGACTAAAATCTCAAATCTGTTAGTAAGAATCCACATTGAAGTCAAATCCCTCATTCTCATTAAGGTTTTAAAGAAAACTGAAAACTCTTGTGTTTCTCCAAAGACAAACATAACCGAAAAGGGGAGTGTTTTTGAAATTCCTCAAATTGATAATCGCACTTCCAAAGGGAAGTGCGAAAATCAATCTCTATATGGAATTGATTTTGAGACTCCCTTGGAGTGTGTCGTTATAAATTTGGAGAGTGCCAAAATCAATTCCCAACTGAAAATCTAAATCTATCTATCAATATCCTATAGGAATGTAGTTGAAGCCAAAAAGCTCCCAACCCTCAATCCTAAATTCCAAGAATTTAGAGTTTTTTTTTTTTTTAAAAAGAAGAGAAAACGTGGGAGTGGGGAGAGGGGAAGAGAGAGAAAGGGGGAGGGGACGTGGGAGAGGAAGAGAGAAGCTTAGGAAATTTTATTCTATGCCCCAACAGAGATATCATCACGTGGTACTCCAAATTCATTTTACACCACACATATGTCTTTTAGTGTACAGAATGAGATTTTTGCTAGCGTGCATCGAATATGAGACAAAAAAAAAATAGATTATAAAAAACTAATATTAATTTTTTATACCATGCATTGAACGTGTACAATATTTGATTTTTTTTTGTTACAAATTAATTTGATTTATTTTTTTTGAAGTAATTTAATTTGATTTAATATTTCTTGCAATTTGAGTCGTGCATTGTTGAGCATGGATGGCGCACGCACTCCGGGTTCTTTTTCTATCAACTGGCGTCGTTTCCGTTTGATGCATGGGACAAAATATTTGTGTGGCTTCGCTAGAAAATATCAAGCTCATACAAAATTTGTTGTTTGTCCCGTGCATCGAACGGGAACGATAATAACGCCCTATAGGAATGTATAGATTCTGGAAGTCTGATAAGGTGTAGCCGAAAAAAGAAAAAGAAAAAAGGAAGTCTGATAAGGTGTGTGGGGGGAAGCTAAGTAAAATGGGAATTGGAATCTAATCTCTTCCTACTTATTGCCTATATATACATGCAAATGTAGCCCGAGAATTGTAGTGCAATGCAGAGAAAGCTAGCAATGAGTGTTGAGGGAAGATAGGTCTTGTATGAAGATTAAGAGTCTCGTTCGGTAGCCAAGGATGGCTTGCCTAAATCCATTCAAAGGGCTTTAAGAGAAGAGTTATTTGAGTTATATATGCATACTTTTATGTATATATTCAATGTGTAGAGGACTTGAATGGGTTTCAGGCGTCATCTCTTGGCTAACCTGACGGGCTCTCATCTTTCATGCTAGACCTTCTCTTCCATAGTTCCATGCTTGAAGAAGGTTAACATATCTCATTGATAGATACATTTATGTGGTAGGTAATGTTC
Source organism: Rhododendron simsii (assembly GCA_014282245.1). Taxonomy (NCBI): domain Eukaryota; kingdom Viridiplantae; phylum Streptophyta; class Magnoliopsida; order Ericales; family Ericaceae; genus Rhododendron; species Rhododendron simsii. The sequence continues at coordinate 28,664,146 of CM024960.1, forward strand.
TGTTTATAACTTGATCTCTAGCCCAATAAACCAAAATAGCAGATAATATTGATGTGTTACATATAGGTCTCGTTTGATAACTGTAATAGATTTGGTGGGATTTGTAAAGAGGTGAGATTAGAATTGGGAACGGTAAGGAGGTTCTTAGTCCATCCTTTATGTTTTTTTTTTTTGGTCACTTGATAGATGTCTAGCCTACCCCTAAGAGGATAGGGATGGGGTATTGTTGATTTTCGGCTCGATTTTGAACTTCTCAGCATCCATAGTCCGGACCAAGGTTTTATTTGGTGAGAGAACTTGTATTTTAGGTTGATGAGAGTCTCTTTGTGAGGGCTTTATTTGTTCGTCACCATTGTAACTCTTTAGAGCATCGTTCTCTTCACATAGTGGAATTGTATCTCATTCGCTTGACCATGGAGTAGGTTTACAGCCATAAGTCGAACCACGTATATCTTGGTCTTTCTTATTCGTTTTCTTTGTTTGGTTTGGTTTGGTTTATCCGTTGATTTTTGTATATATTTGGTTTAGTTATTTTCCCAATATCATAGCCATCAATGATCGTCGGTTGCGGTTGGGTTCTTCAGGGGCCCGCCACACAACAAATTGGTATCAGAGCCATAGGTTCTGATCTAGGCATTCATTTCGTTCCGCTGCTTAGTTTTGGTTGATTATTGATGATTTTTGGATATTTGGGAGAAGTTTGATTCGGTGGAGAAACTTGGCGATGAAGATTCTTGATTTTTTCATTTTTGGGTTCATCATTAGTTTGTCGTTCAGATGAGCGGATTGGAATTTTGGGGTTTGACTATGAAGATGTTCTTATGGGTACTGGCTAGGCTTGTGAGACATTAGAGATAGGAGAACCCTTCTGGAGTTGGATGATGCAACCATATGTGTTCGATGATTATCGGACTTGGTAGAATTTAGAAGGTAACTTTGTTTTGGTAATTTTGGTTTATTTGATGTGAATTTATCTCTTTGGTTATTAGTTTTGAAAATTTGCACAGGCTTGTGAATTTGTTGGAGATAAATCACTTGGATGTGTTTTTCGGGACTGCTGATAGTTTGGTAATTTGTTTGAGCGCCTTGAGCATTTTGTGGCATCTTTTCTAAGACGATTCGGTTGGTTGCTTTTGGCGTCTTGGGTTTGCCATTTGGATTTTTTGGTTTTAGTTGTCTTCTAGTATCCCTTGAAGATGTTTTGGAATTAAAATTTTTTTGACTGGAACTTGTCCGCCACTTTGGAATTTGGTTGTGCGCTAGTTTTTTTTGGATTTGTTTGTATTTTGAAGTTTGCTTGATATTTCAAAATTTGGCTCTTTTAGGGTAAACTGAAGTTATGTTCCAGTACTTCAAAATTCGATTAGAGCTTGTTTGATAGTAGTCAATCTAGTTTGGTTTGTGGAGAGCTTGATTAGGGTTTTTTGAGCAGGTACCACTAAGTGACATACGGATGGAATAAGCCCATAGGGCATGAACAACTATACCAAACACTCCCGCTCCTAATGAGAATCGAACCCCCACTTTTCATATGAAAGAAGTGAGGATGTATCGTTGGGCTACAAGCCTGTTGGCCTCTTATGTTTGTTTTACATAGGATTAATTGGATGATTGAATTATTAATGCCATGTTTGTTTAGGACCAGATTGGATTGGATTAGAATGCCAATTTTCGTTTTTATCCTCAACCATGGAAATAAGTAAAAAAGAAATATAACCATTCTCAATTTTTTTCACCCAAGTGTTCAATTTGAAGACTCGATCAAAAGAACTTTTTTAATTCAAAAAGTAAAGCGTACATAATATCCGTGTATGGCTGTGCACATTCCAAAAAACACATCTATTCTATCTTAGACTAGTTGGGAAAATTTCAAAACAGCACCTGAACTTTGGACTCAATGTCCCATAAACACCTGAACTTTACTATATTTCAATTAGGCACCTATACTTTGCAAAACCCCCAAATTGAAGCACCTACCGTTAAATTTTGTCTACAATGTCAAAAAATGTGGGACGTGGAAGGCTCTTCCGTTAAGTACCCCATTTGGAACACAAAACCAGCCCCAAAAGTTGTAGACAATCAAAGCCCTTCCCCAAATCACAACTCTCTCTTCTCCCTCAAACCACTGCATCTCTGGCACTACCACCATTACTGACACCACTAATTTCTCCAACCACTCTCTCATGACTCATATTAACATAATTCATTCCCCACTCAAACAAAATTCCCACAAACAACAAATAAAACTCCCCATAAATCTTATTCAACCTTCAAACCCATTTTTCATCATCTCCATCTCCGTTCATACCATTCCATGACCTCAATGAAAAAGCAAAAATCACCATACCTCCTCTCCGAGTCCTCGACCGCCTCAACTCAAACCCACTCGACAGTAAGTCATTCTCCCTCGTCTGCAAATCCTTCTACTCCGTCGAGTCCCACCACCGCACCACACTCAAGCCCCTCGATCCGCTCCGACCACCTTAAAAAGACCCTGACCCGGTTCCCTTTGTGACCCACCTCGATTTCTCCTTCTGCCCCCCGCATCACCGACGCCTCCCTCTCCGCCGCCGCCGCCTCCGTCTGCAGCGGAATGCTGAGGTTCGTCGACCTCTCGAGATCCAAGTTCTTTATCCACGTGGGTCTGTCGGGTCCCGCAACGAATTGGCCGAACTTGGGACCTGTCCAACGCAACGGAGATGAGGGATCAGGCTGCGGCTGCGATTGTGGAGGCCACAAATCTGAAGAGGTTGCTGCTGGTGAGGTGCAAGGGGATTACGGATACGAGGATTGGGTGTAGGAAGTTGAGGTCGATTAACTTGGAGTGGTGTTGATGATGGTGGCGGAGATACAGTGGTTTGAATGAGAAGAGAGTTTTAATTTGGGGAGGTGCTTTGATTGTCTACAATTTTGGGGCTGGTGTTGTGTGCCAGCAGAGCACTTAACGGAAGAAAAATGCCACATCACCACAAATTAAACGGTACATGACGGTAGGTGTCCCAATTTGGGGGTTTTAATAGCATAGGTGTTTACTTGAAATAAAGTAAAGTTCAGGTGTTTATGAAACATTGAGTCCAAAGTTCAGGTGTTATTTTGAAAATTTCCCAGACTAGTTTTTGTGTCTGTTCGATGTACGGAAAACGAGCACAAACACTAATTGATAAAAAAGCAATGTAATATATTTTTAGATCTGTGTTTGATGCACGATAACATTGGTTTCATTCTATACACTGAAAGATACGTGTTAAAAAATAAATTTGAGATACGTGTTAAAAAATAAATTTGAGATACCACGCGACGATACCCAATAACATAGAATAATTTTCTCTCCCTCCCCCACACTCTCCCACGTTTCCCCACTCCCCCTCTCTCTTCCCCACTTCCCTCTCTCTCTCTCTCTCTCTTCTCTCTCTCTCTTCGTAAACCGGGACAAAAAAGGTTGCTTCTTAGTTCTTACCTATATTTTAGGTTTCCTCTCTCCATTTAATTTGTTTCAACTCCAACTAAAAGAACAGTAATTCGGCTGTTGGTTTAAGTCCAAAATTTGACATACACACAATGTGTTGTTACGTGAGCACAATATGCGTGCAAGTCGAATTATAAAAAAATATGCACAATAATTTCTCGCTTATTGGTAGATCATCAAAGTTTAAAAGGGCATGCAAATAAGCTAGAAAGCTAAATAAGTGATTATTTGTAGTTATTAACAAACATCTTTCATGAGCTTTTTTAAGCAAATAAGGCCACTGTAATTTAGCTTTCAATTATAACCCTTTTTTAATAAACAGATTGAATAAACTTTCAGTTGAAATAAGACAAAAAGAAGAAAAATGTCAAGGCCAGCAAAGAGAATTGTTCCTATTATCAAAAGTCCTGGTTTCTAATCTAAATTAGAGGCAATTGTGTCATATTGCTAATAGTCATGGGTAATGTAGTCTTTCTAACCTTAGTCTCATGGGATGGTATTGCACAGACACGTGAGTTATCAATTAAAAAAAGATATTGTTCCCGAACTTGCCTGTTTATTTTGGCACAGTACATGTGCTAAGATATTGGATAATACATTGGACCCGTAGCCCTTTAAAATGGTCTTCGCTCCTTGTCACGTAACCCTCCAAAATAGTCTTCGCTCTTATTCTCAATTCTCGCTCTCATACTCTTAATTCTTACACTCACAAATTCTAATTGTTTGCAAAATTTTTAAAAGAAATTTTCACGCTTGCTTTTCCGCCCCGATTAGGATAACACCAACCAGCCAAAAATCTGAAACTCACTTTTGTCCTACGCAATTATGCAAACAAGGCAGGCATCGCCGCTCCCATTCCATTGGCCCAATAAGTTTACGGCCCCATGGCCCACTCCATTATTACAAACGAAAATCCTATGGTAACCGACGAGACTGTGAACCAATGGTGTTCACGTATCCGCGCACAAGAGTAGGGTGCTGTACGCCAATACGTGAACCATTGAACGCACAACGTTTACTCTTTTCAAAAGACAAAAGTAGGGCACTGTACGCCAATACGTGAACCACTGAACGCACAACGTTTATTCTTTTCAAAAGAAAAGAGTAGGCGCTGCGCACCGATACGTGAACCATTGGTTCACAGCACCTACTCTTAAGTCTCGAATAAATAATCAAAACTGCCGTTCAAAAAAATAATAATAATCGAAACTCTTCTTTAATTTTAAAAACTTGTTTTTGAGTGGTCCAGCAAAAGTTTGGCTCAATCGAATAATTACAAATACTTAATTTAATATATCAATTTTTCATTCAGAATATAAGATCGTGGATTCGGTCAAGGATATCTTCTCTTCAAAAGACCAAGGGCAGGGGATTCGTTTGAGATCTTCGACGTTCATCCATCCATAGGCAATCTCTCCTTCCATTTTGATACACAGTTGGTCGTATTTTGAATGAAAAGTTGATAAGTTGGATCAAGTACTTTCTTCTATCCGATCCAATCGATCTGATTTCCTATGTGGTCAATCTAAAAAATATTTTAAAATTAATGAACGACTTGGATCTATTTTGCAAAGAGAGCAACGTATTTCCAAAGCAGCTGCAAATAACCTATTTACAGAGCCGTGCAATCTTAGCCGTCCGTTTCGACAATGAATAGTCCAGATTTTAAAAAAAACTATTCACGCGAATAATTTTTTTAAAATCTAGACCATCCAAAATACTTTTTGACGACTAAAATTGAGTTTTTTAAATATTTTGTTTACAACTGATCTGTAAACAAGATTTTCTCTCTTGCCAGACCGAAAGTAAACTCAGCGTGTCGATCTGTGTACCATTGGTGTACAATGCACATGTCAGTAGGTTCCCATAGAAATTCCTTACAAACAAAAAAGCAAAACCAAGGAAATTTCCGGCACCCGAAGAACATTCTTCGGATCCCAAAAAAAGAAAATTCAAACACTGATAAATAAAAACGCTAATAAAAAACCGAGATCAGAGGATTGGTGGCCGGTGGGTCAAACCCAATCCTCTCTCTCTCTCTCTCTCTCTCCTCCCCGCCCCCCTCGCTCTCTCATCACAGGTCTCGGATCCAATTTTCGCTTCAGATCTGCTCGTCCTTCGAGTTCAATTCGATCGCAAAACTTGCTACAAAAATGATTACGATTCCGTATTTGACCGCGTTGACCACCTACTTCAGCTACGGCCTCCTCTTCGCCTTCGGCCAGCTGCGCGACTTCTTCCGCAAAATCATCGATTGGTGGAAGGCCAGCAACCTTCAGGTCCCCCGTCATTTCCCTCTACGTACAGTCATTGTGTTCGTGTTTTCGGTTTAACTTGGAAGGATGTGTTTTTGTTTTTCCTTAGGGTTACGCGCCGATCTGCTTGGGGCTCGAGGATTTCTACACGAGGCGGCTGTACCTCCGTATTCAGGTAAATTTAACCACTCCCTCTGTCTTGCTTGTGCACCGCGAAAAGTCTCTGCAGTTTTCTGTTCAGAAAGTAAAGTACGTACGCGCGTAATTGTTTGATTTCCTGATCCGAAAATTGCACCTCTTTCCGGATTATGCAAAAATCTTGTTTCCAAAAAAGTTAGACTGCTTCGTCATTCGTGTTTTTCGTCTTTAGTGATTTTTTAACATTTTTGATTTTGCTTTTATATTTTAGATGTTATATAGCGTACCTCTGTTAAGAAAATTCGTTAAAATGTTAAAAATAAAATTCGACTAAAGACGAAAAAATACGGACCCTAATCACCCTATAAAGCATTCTTATCTCAAAAATTTATTTCAAAACTGACAACCAAACAAAGGCAATATTTTTTTAAATGTCTCAGCTGAATTCATCTGTGGTTGTTTACGATTTGATCGAGTTCTGCTTGGCTTTATGGATTGTGATTAGTATGAAATCTGAGTTGCCTATGTTAGCTTTAAGTAATGTGTTTTGTGATTGGACAAATGGAATTAGATTTTGAAATGGGCAATTAATATGTTCATGAGAATTGCTTGTTACCAAGCGTACTTGTAAAAAACTTTTTATTGATGTATGTACCTTTAAATGTTGGGACAAAGCTTTGATCGCAACCTCACCTACATATTTGTACCAGCTAAATTTGACTTCAGTGATACAATTTTTCGTAATGTACTGTAAGTAAAAAATTTGAAGCCCTTGAGATTACCCCCAGGGCTTAGGCCCGGTAATTACCTGGTACATGTGGGACGGGGGGCTGCATGTACCCGAGGGATTAGTCGAGGAAAAATGTTCGAAGAAAGGGAGAGAAAAGTCCCACTTCAAGGGATTGGCTCAAATTGAGGAGAACGGGGCCTTTGTACTTCACAATAGAAGACTTTGATTAATATTCAACTCCCCTTGAATTGATGTACATATGTTATATTTACACACAACCAAGGACAATATTCCACTAACTCACTACCCTATAAAGTAGGACCACTAACCTATCCCACTAACCATATCTCCTACCACTACTTCTAACATTTAATGAAAATGAACAAAAATAATTTTAATAAAATTGATACGTATCATTCAACTTAGCTGTGGGCTTCAGATTTTGTACCACGTTAAGCAAATACAGAATTTTTTTGGAGCTTTAGCTCCCATTTGCTCAATGCGTTGTGTAAAAGCTTTATTTTGGGTTTCACAATATGCTGTTAATCCCTATACAGGATTGTTTTGGAAGACCAATATCAAGTGCTCCTGATGCTTGGATCGATGTGGTTGAGCGTGTCTCAAACGACAACAATAAGACCTTGAAGTGAGTGTTAGGATATTTGGTAGATTTTCACAGTTTCAGCATCACATCTGGTTGAACTTTTTTCATGTGCTCGTTTTCCTTCTACTACTGAATCTTGTCCTGTTTCCATTTTCTGTGCAAATGGCTTTGGTCTTCTAATAATAAATGGCATCACAGATTGCATGGGCCACTAGTGAATGTTAAAGCAAGGTTTTTAAACTAATGGCTGGATTTCAATCTCGTTTGGTTGAATCAATGCAGGAGAACCACAAAGATAAGTAAGTGCCTAAATTTGGGATCATACAACTACCTTGGGTTTGCTGCAGCAGATGAATACTGTACCCCACGTGCGATTGAAACATTGAAGAGGTTTTCACCAAGCACATGTAGTGCTCGTGTTGACGGAGGTATGCATACAATCTTGCATGATACTCAATATATGAATTTGGTCTCCTCTTATGCAATTATGCAACCAGGCACCACAATACTACATACAGAACTGGAGGAGAATGTGGCAAAATTTGTTGGGAAGCCAGCAGCTATAGTCTTTGGCATGGGCTACGTGACAAACTCTGCCGTCCTTCCCGTCTTGATGGGTAAGGTATGGACAGTCGCTTCCACAGGGCCATTTGTCATTGGCAATCACTTATAACTTGTATCATTGGTTTTGATTTCATATTAATATGTGTAACTGATTATAGTCATGTACAGGGAGGATTGATAATCAGTGACTCTTTGAACCACAACTCTATTGTGAATGGTGCACGTGGATCAGGAGCTACCATTCGAGTTTTCCAACACAACAGTAAGTTTGTGTAGGGTGATGTGTTCTTGAGAGATTACATCTATGCAAGCCACATTAGATTTCTGATGTTTATTATGATATTGGTATTATTTTTACCTTGTAGCTCCTTCCCACCTGGAGAAAGTTTTGAGAGAACAAATTGCTGAGGGACAGCCTAGGACACATAGACCATGGAAGAAGATTTTTGTTATTGTGGAGGGGATATACAGCATGGAAGGTGAACTCTGCAAACTTCCGGAGATCGTTGCTATATGCAAGAAATACAAGGTGGAATATCGACTCATTCGTACTTTTACTTGATTGGAGCTTAATATGACCCGTATGGTCATAAAACCGGTTTTGGGTGTAATGTGCGACTCTAATAACTTTGTTATCAATATATTTCTTCTCCTTTTTTGTTATGATTTCTATTTTTATTTTACTTTCTTGTAGTTTTTGCTAGCTGACGATATATATGCATAACCTATTTCGTTTTTCTTTCTCCCATCCTATGTGCTGATTTTCAGTAGAAAATATTTATTTGTCTGCATCTTTATTTTATGATATTCCTATGGTTCTTACTTTTGCTTGTTCTCCCATTCATCCCGCCAAATGACTTTTGAGAGTTTTATAAGTAAATTCGTAGTCAACAGAATTAAGAACATGTGATATGATGTATATTTCCCATTCATAATCATGAGCATGAACTTGTTACAGGCATATGTTTATTTGGACGAGGCTCATAGCATTGGAGCTGTTGGGAAATCAGGAAGGGGAGTCTGTGAGCTTTTAGGAGTGGATACCGCTGATGTGGATATAATGATGGGAACTTTCACCAAGTCATTTGGGTCTTGTGGTGGCTATATAGCTGGATCCAAGGTTTGATTCATATGACACCCTTTCTGAGGTCTACTTACAGATTTTTTTTTTGTGAATGCAGCGTACTTATTTCTAACAGCATCTGGAAACACTTGTTATTGCCTCTTCTTTTTTTCTTTTTTTGTGCTCAACACACTTGTTATTGCCTGTTTACCAATTTTCTTTTTGGGACCTACAATTTTCTTTTGTGGGATTTAGAGGTAGTAATATGACTGCTAATTGTGAGTTGGGGCCTTGCCGCCTTGGGGGGGGAAGAGTGGCTTTTGGAGGTTGTCACACCCATAGTTGGAAAGCTGCTTACTTAAACTGAATTTAGAGATCTTATTGCATGTGATTCTAACTATTATAGACAGGAAGATCCTTAATAATCTGTTTGTAGACATTTTAAATGGTACATTGTATGAGTGCGAATGAGAAGCTATTGCGAGAAGTAGAACTAAACTCATATTGAGGATCAAGGAAGAAAAATACCTATTATTTTGAGCAGGAAGGCTTAAAGTTTTTGAAGCAGCAGTTTTCTTTTTTTAAATTGATACACCTTCCCAACTCCTGTACATTTTTGTTTAACAGCCGTTTTCTGTGTTTCTTCAGACTTATTGTGCTACAAATATTTGTCTTTCAACTCTAGTTTTTGATGTTTCAGGAACTTATTCAATTTTTGAAGCATAATTGTCCTGCTCATCTTTATGCCACATCAATATCACCTCCAGCTGCACAACAAATTATTTCTTCAATTAAGGTTATTCTTGGGGAGGATGGGTCTAGCAGAGGTGCAAACACTTATGTCCCCGTCCACTGCATAACTTTTACAATGCATCCAGTACAGCGTATAAATTGACTGGGCAACTTTTTGTGTGTGTGTGTGTGTGTGTGTGTGTCAATAGGGGCTCAAAAACTTGCACGGATCCGGGAGAACAGCAACTTTTTTAGGTCAGAACTGCAGAAGATGGGTTTTGAGGTTCTAGGTGATAACGATTCTCCTGTAATGCCTATCATGCTCTACAATCCAGCAAAAATTCCTGCTTTTTCACGGGAGTGTCTGAGACAGAATGTGAGTTAATGTTGAAACAGTCCTTGTGTACCATTTCTGCTTAATTTTATGAGGGTTTAACAGCCCCTTTGGATGAAGAGGTTTGGGGATAAAAGAAACGAAATGAGAATCCAATTTTGTTTCTCACCATTCCTCAACTAAAATTAGAGAGATTTGGTGTGAGCCCATCGTCCATTCCTTTCTCACCATTCAAAGGGGCTTTGAAAGTGCTTCTGGTACAGCAGAATTCATGTTTCTTCTGTTGCCAAGGCAAGAGTGGCTTTTACAGAAGCAAATGCACACCTTTAAATGCTTTAGATGATTGTGCGTTGCTCTTGCAAAAGCCATTTTCTTGTTGACACAGCTGGCCAGGTTTCGAATTATTCTGGTTGGCACTTAACTTTTTATGCCTTAGACATAATTTTTCCCTCAATGTATTATGATTCTCATCGGAGAATGTGGATGCAGCTTGCTGTCGTGACGGTTGCATTTCCAGCTACCCCTCTACTTCTGGCTAGGGCACGTATTTGCATTTCTGCTTCTCACACCAGGGAAGACCTGCTCAAAGGCTTGGAGGTGATTATCTGTCCATGGATTATCATCTGATTAGTCCCTATTTTCTGACTATTTTCTTTTGCATTAAATCCAACACTTGTCCCGAGCCCCCATAACTGTCCCTCTCTCAGTTAAACCTTAGGTAAGTAGGAAACAATGAGATTGAGAGTGTAATCTGAACCTATCTTGGAAGTGTGCATTAGGAACAACATTAACACTCTATTTGTTGTGGTGAAAATGATTTGCAGAAAATAACTTTTGTATTTGCTACGTAAAACAGAAGTTGATTTTATCACTTTATTTGTTAAAATAGAGTGTTGTGAAAATGTATTTTGTCGTTACCCGAAAAATGAGTTGATTTTACAGAAATTGTTTTTCATGTCAGCACTAGTACCACACCCCCACCACTACCACTACCACTCCCCCACCCCCACCACTACCACTCCCCTACAGCTAACACCCATGGCCGACACCTGACACCCACCACAGTGCCGCCAGCCTGCCACACACCAGCATCACTATTAGCACCAGCATTTTCAAGGTTGTAACCAAACACAAGAAACTGTTTCCATTCAGAAAATGTTTTCTGGGGGCAGCATGATCCTACCGAAACAAATTAAGCACTTGCACGTATTTATTCTTCTAGAGCTTTGAATGTTCTTTGCATGGTAGGGCTTTTTTTTTATCACAAAATCTAGCATTACTTTGAGACACATTTATTTGTTGGCTCCAGTTTTATCTATAATCATACTACCTACTCACCTTACTTTTAGACGATACTGCCCCTGAAGGTGCAAGGAGGGTGTTTTTTTGTAAGTTCAGGACCGAACAATTGGTTTTTCTGCACGTAGCTTATTCTTTGCGCGGAATGTTCCTCTTACTAGGTTATAAGCAGAGTTGGGGACCTTGTGGGCATAAAATATTTCCCAGCTGAACCAAAGAAAGAGCAACTGGAGGAAGGGAGAGTCAAGTTGGAGTAAAGAGGATACGAGATGATGATTGATGAAGTTTTCTCAAGTCTCTGGAAAGAGCTTTGTGAGTTCATTTTGCCTTAGTAATTGTATTTCCTGGGCCTGGTACTCTATAGATGTGACCAGTTGGATTTTGTCGACTCGATGTACAGATGCAGCTGTAATTTCCCTTCCGTGTGATTGCACTTGTCAAATATTTATTTCCTTTCAGGGTGTTTTTTTGTATCGTTTTTGCAAGTTTACAATCAATGTCATTTATAACGGTTGAATCAATAGGCTTTCTACATCTTCTTCGTGGAATTATTTTCGTTGGTGGTTAATTTTTTTTTTTGCTCTTTGTCAAAGCATTGACTGTTCGGATTTGTTTTGACAATAAAAATAAAAAACCAAAAAAATGCACGGAATATTTTTAAAAAATCAGATTAAGAACATAAATAAGCATTAACAAAAGAGGACGAGCTGTGATGATGAAAGTTGAAGCAAATCCAGTTTTATTGCAAGAACCAAATATCCGATTTAAACCAATTCCTATGTAACAGTTGCAGTACAACCTCCTGAGTAATGGTTTTTTTCCCTATTGGCGAAAGGAATTCATTCATTTATTTCTAAAATACGATCAGCGCTGCTTCTGTTGAAACTTGAAAGGAGCCAGGCTGTGATTGATTCCTCTTTTCTCCAATAAGCTCAAATTCGAGTCGGGTTGTAGAACATGGGGGGTGGGGTGGTATATTGCATCAAATTGAAATGAAAAAACCTGTTTCTCCAACAATCTCAAATTCGAGTCGCGTTATAGGACATGGGTTTGGGGTGGTACTATGCATCAAATCGGAATGAAAAAAACTTAATAGACCGGGAAACAGAATCTCCAATGTGATCATGTTTGACAATCGATGCTTTGTAGAAGTTGAAATCCGAATAAACTGGCCGCCACTGTTGTCTTTCGCAGAGCACTTCCATTGCATTCATGTCATAATCCCAGTTTGAAGGATCATCTAACTTGGTAATGTTAGACCATGTCCAGGATTGTGCTCCAAAGGCTACGGGGAGGATCAACTAACTTGGTAAAAGTTTAGGCAAAGTGGGGCCAAAATTTTATGTCTTATTAGTTCGTCTCAACGAGAGGAATAAAAAAAGTAAAAAATTATGATTTTTACACAAGTATTTTTGAAAATATCCAAGAAAAATCGAAAAAATCAGCTTTTGGAGCTATTACAAAAATGCTACTCCATCAATAATGGAGATCCTTTGAGGTTCATGAGAATATAGGTATGCCCCGTACATGCATATTTAAACCGGAAATCCGAGGCAAAGTTAGGTAAGAACTTTAATATCTCGAGTGTCATTACAATAATTTCTTTTTCCTTTGTGAACACCTATTTAAATTGCCTTGGATATGTTTGATAAAAAGTTCTAACCAAACATGTGTACACTTCCATTCACATTTATGTTTTTATTTTTCAGAATTTACCCCAATTTGAAGCCACTTTCTCCCTATTCTCGCAGGCTTGAGTTCAGACTAGGCTTTAGCGTGATGAATTGAGAAGAGTTGATCTGCTGGAGAGTACGTTTTTAGACCTTCCAACACCGTTATTCTGAGCTTTGTGGATCGTCCTACGAGACAATCTTCTTGGGGCCATCCTTTAATTTTTTGGGGATTTATTCCATACCAACCCGTTTACCGATGACGGGAGTTGGTTTGCTGCACGTGATCGAGACCATTATTCCCGTGGCCTGGAGAGTACAATCAGGATTCAACAAGCCGGCGGGAGGTGGGATGAATATATGCTTGTAGTTGAAGAGAAATGGCCACAAAAGTCGAACTAGCAGAGTGGCATTCCTATCGTACAATTCTGCAACCTTGTCAAGTGCTTTTACAGATCCTCTATAAGAATTAGAAGGCGAAACGTGCTTCCTGAATTGCCAACAACGGCACAGCAGCTGAACTGTCTTGGAGAATCGGGTGGTGTTCCAGAGAGAACTAGAGAAAGTACTTGTCCAAGCAAGCAAAGAGTCTTATTTTCACTTTGCGGTTCCTACAAAATGGAAAACATGCATGCCACATGATCAAACAGCAATCGTCGATCCAATCTTTCCGTGTCCGGGGGGGACTCTCTAGCTAGGACATGGATAGATCCATGTATCTGATAAACTGAAATTCTTTCACCTTCTACAGATCAAAATTATAAACATTACTCTTATCAAGCAAGATCCGTAAGAAAGTTCTTTTAAGAGCTTGATCGCGATCTTATTATATTTAAGCGAAGAGAAAGAATAAAAATACTCGGCTTATAGATTAAGTCATCTGTGCATCAAAGATACAGTCACACAGCGCTAACAAGCTTCACATATTACTGTAGTTTTCACCTATATGTTTGCTAATTCAATATCACACCCTCAATGCATATATTTGGACGACGATATGAGCATCCGACACTAGAAATTGATTGTTAAGAGACAAAACTGGCAGGCTCACCTGTTCCCACACGTAGCCACAGCTTCGCAAAGATTAAAATTAAGTGACATGCGCTCAAGCCTCCAAATTCTCCTGCTTTGGGATCTCTCAGCTGTTCTAGATGTTGGATTCACTCAACGAAGTCAAAAAAGTAAAAGAGCCCATGTTATCGTATAGATCGACAATGAATATTCTCTCTAAAAGTCATGTGGTCATCTGCAAACATCAGCAGAGAATGGAAGTCTTGAATGCAGAAAAAACCTACCCATTTGGAGTCTGTGTCACCGGGAAATCATAGTGTTGCATCGCGAAAGTTTATGTTACATGGAATCGGGTGCGAGTATCGGGTGCAGGTGCAAATTTAAGAGTCGGACCTTACTAAACTTAAAGCTTAGGATACGTGGTGTGTCCCCAACTTGGGTACGGGTACAGGGACGGGGACACGTCCTGAACTCTTGTTTGTATCATATATTGCATAATTTTCTTAGATTATGTATCGTAAACTATACTTACAAATGTATTTAAACTAGAAAGTGTTAAGAAAATTATGTTTTTGATATTTCCCTATTTCTTGTCTATGTGAAATACTCGAATTATCGCTTTTCTAGCTAATATGATATTCTTTTTCTGTAAGTATCTTAACAAATAGAGGATCCGAGTGTTCAAAAGGATACAGGTGTTAGACACATCGACACGGGTTCTTAAGCCAAAATGAAGAATCCACGTAAAATAGGCGAAAGTCTCCACCACTCAGAGCTTGTAAACCTAATCAAATTGGCCCTAGATTCTTGATGTACATGTCATCTTCTCAATGCCGCATGTATCTGCAAGAGAGAGAACCAATCAGACACAGTACCGCATCCGATGGCTAAGTTAGCAATGGAGCAATGTACTTTGGACGAGCAGAGCTAAGCCAAGCAGGGAGAACTGGTGGGGAAAGACAATGAATTGATTCAAGGAAAGTTGGATTCAGATCTTTTTCTCTTGCCCAGTTAGCTGTTGGTAGTTATAGAAAAAAGATGGAGAGGAAAACGTTATGGGTTACCTGAGAGCTAACCTTGTTATGTTGAGGGAATTAGGAAATTCTGTAGTTCAGCCCGAGCAACAGGGAATTTGGAAATCCTGTCCTTCCGCAAGCTTCCTCGCTGATTGGTTAACAAGACATGACATAATCATCCCGACGTGCACGCCCATTCAATGAGTGGTGGCCGGCCACCAGCATATTGCTCGCGACGTGGATGATTTGGGTAAGTTTCTTTCCTGGCCGCTAGACCTCCAACGCGCTGATCTAGTCGGATGCGTTTGGCTCTCTAATTAAGTACTCCTTCCGTACCGGATTCGATGACAATTTTTGATATTTGTGCCAATTCAAATTCCTTTTATCTTTTAATTTGAATTTTAAAAAATATGCAATATGGATCTTATTTGATAGTTATCGATTAGTTCTATTATACAAAATTTTTAAACTCATGAAAAAAATTATAAATTGAAATATATAAGCGATGAAAAATGGCACAAATTTCAAAAATTGTTACTCCCTCCGTCCGGATTTAATAGTCATTTTTTAGAGTTCGTGTCATTTTTCAATCGATTATATCTTTCAATTTATAATGTTTTACGTGATTTCGAAAACATCGAATTATAAAATTAATCGAAATCTATCAAACAAGATCCATATTCGATATAAAATTTATTACGGATTTAAAGATATAACCCTTTTTTTAGCCGGTTAGAATAGATTTAGAGACAATTAAATCTGGACGGATGGAGTATTTATTTTAGGATGAAGAGAGTAGCTGTTTGCTTGGAAATAACTATGCCAATTAGCAAACTTTCTCCTGCGCACATGCTGAGCAACTCTGGTACATTTGTGTTTTGCTCGCCTGAGTAATTTCTTGCTCGAGGGTGGAGATGCTGAGACGATGCGTCGCCAGAACTTCATCTAGTTATTATTGATGTCACGAGTAATTCGCTCATTAATTGCTTTTGTCTTTACTCCTTTATTAAATTTGGAGCTTTGTTAAGTAATGCCGATATTATATATGACAACAAAACAAATACACAGATGATTTGCAAATGGACTTTCAAAAGCATGCGTATATATATAATTACGTACACAAACACACAGATATAAATGGATACTTACATGGGTCAGAATTCAAATACACCGGTGAGCTAGGTATATCATATATGAGAACAACAATGCTACCACCATATGAGTCCAGTGTGTGTGGGACCCACTCATTTTGTGAGTGGGTATATATATATGTATGTGTTTGTGTGTCCAATGTGTGTGGGACTCATATATATTGTGAGTGTGTGTAAATGTTTACGTGTTTGCGGATATGAGAATGGCTACAACAATGTAATTATTCAATACTCACTACACCCGGTGATGAGTCTGCTCACTACAGGAGTAATTATTCAATACTCATGGAGTATATAAACAGTATACTCCCTTCTCTTACATAACATATGGGTCCTACATGTGTCCTTCGTGTGAATCTCATATTATGTGAGAGCAAAGAGTATACTGTTCATATACTCCAGAAGTATTGAATAATTTTCGTCACTACGGGGCCTGCTTCCCTCTCTCCCTCTCTCTCTATCTCTCTCTCTTCCCTCTCTCTCCCTCTCTCCCTCTCGAAATTGTTCAGTTAAAGAGTTCCAACAAATCCATTTTTCTTGATGTTCTCGGCTTCTCGTTGTACAGTAATTAATGAGGCTTAATTATTCAAACACCCCCTTAACTATCACTCAGTATCACTTTAACCTCTCATCTTGAAAATGAATCGAGTTGACCCCTTAAAATTATTCGGGGAGGTTCCAGGGAAACCTAAAAATAATCTAAAAAAACACCTCAAAGTTTTCGATCAAATTTTGATGATCTGAGCTGCTCAATGTAATCGGAACATGATTTCAATGATACTCGCTATAAATAAAAAAAAATGATCAAAAAGGACTTCATCCGAACAGTTTTTTATTGAACGGTTCAATAAAAAACTGCTCAAATCAAGCTCTTTTAGGTCCTTTTTGTGTGTGCAGATTTCTCGCTGATACCCTTAAAATCAAGTTATGAACACATTAAGTGTCTCGGATTATTAAAATTTGATCGAAAACTATAGGATTGAGATTTAATGTGTTTTTATAGATTTTTTTTAGGTGTTCCCATAACCGCTCCGAAAGCAAGTTGTATTGTTTTGAGAAAAACTTTTATTTTTCAGCAGTCCATATTAATTTCTCTTTTTGTTATTTAATTATTTTGTATAAAGTAACTAAATAAAGTGACTAGTTCATAAAGTAGCTAGGATATTTATATTCAAGATATTATTCTTTCGAATTGTTTGATTATAGGTAAAAATTTGCTATCATCTATGAGGTTTTGTGCAATCTTTTTTTATTATACAGTTAGTCTATAGTATAAAGAAACAACTTCCTATGTTTATGTATCTATATCTCCATTTCATTTGCTTAAATATAAAAACATTCAAATTCAAAATTATAAATTACTACAGTATATTATTTCTTTATTCTTTTTTTTTTTTTAACTTTTAACTTCTCTTCATTTACAAATCCAATTGCGCCCCGCCCCATTTGTTTCATCACCTCGCTCTGCTTCATTGCCATCTCAAAAAAAATTATACGCGTGATTCAAATCGTTTGAAAATAAGATCTTTAAAGTAACAATCTTGAAATATTTTTTTGGCTTTAGCGTTTTAATTAATTTTTGCATCCAAAAAATCTTAGAACGCAACTTTTAAACATAATTGTGTCCGAAAACATTAAGGTTGTGTTTGGTTGGGAGTTTAGTTTAGTTTTGGTAATGGGTAGAGAGAGAAATAGAGTAATGATTGAAAATAGGGGTAATGATTGGAGAGAGATAGAGAGAGATGAGAAAGTAATAATTGAAAAAATAGGGTAATGATTGGGAAAAGAAGTAGGATAATTGGTTTTCAAAACTAAAACTAAATAGAAATGACAACCGAACAAAGCCTAGATATTTGTGGGTATGTGCATCTAACATTGTGTTTGGTCAGTGGTGTTGTTTTTTTAGGGGTGTTTGTAGCATTGTTCTATTGGTGTGAAAAAGTGAAAACCCCGATCATCACCATTCCTCATCGTCATTCTGTCTGTCTGTCTGTAAAAACAAGTCTATCACGTAGGAGGAGTACAAATCAAATCACCCTTTTTCCCTTCATCAGTGTATATACCCGAATAGCAATCATCCCTAATCCGAAGGAAGCTCCACCAACAACTAACACAACAATGGCGTCGAGGTATTGGGTGGCCTCTTTCCCCGTCCAAAACTCCGCCTCTTCCCTCTGGAGCCGCTTGCAAGAATCCATCTCCAAACACTCCTTCGACACCTCTCTCTACAGGGTACGCTCTCTCTCTCTCTCTCTCTGGGTATATAATTCATTCCGAAAAGTTTCTAACTTTTGACGTGATTCGCAGTTCAATATCCCGAATCTCCGCGTCGGAACCTTGGATTCCCTTCTGGCCCTCAGCGACGACCTCTACAAGGTGAGAATTTTTCGGAATTCGACGGAAATTCGATGTTTTTGTATTCAATTCGATTCGATTGTGCTGAGATTTGAGTAATCCGATGTGATGGGCAGTCGAATGCGTTTGTAGAAGGGGTATCTCACAAGATACGGCGCCAGATCGAGGAGTTGGAGAGGGTTTCGGGCGTGGTCAGTAGTTCGTTGACGGTCGATGGGGTCCCGGTCGATTCGTACTTGACTAGGTAATGCCGTTAGCGCGATTGCAATCTGGGAATTTGGATTATAGATGCGGAGAATTGCGTTTAAGTTGCTTGTGTGTTTTTTATTTGGGTTTTGTTGTAGGTTTGTTTGGGATGAGGCGAAGTACCCGACTATGTCGCCGCTCAAGGAGATTGTAGATGCAATTCATGTTCAAGTTTCCAGGATTGAAGATGATCTCAAGGTATTTTGGTTTCGGTCTGTGGATTTATAATCTTAAGTTACGAATCCTGTTTCCTCCTATTTATAGTTGTTTTCTTTAGTATGATCGAGCTGTTATGGGAAGCATTTTTATCATTCTTAACTATTAGTTTGAAAGTGGAATTGGGACTTCTTTTTTCTGTTTACAAGCGTTTGAAAGATACAAGTATCTGAATTACATCAAAAGGGGTGTAAGACTACAATCATACTAAGCTAAATTGATAGGCCATTAAGGGGACAATTTGAACAATTACCTAGACAAATAACCCCCATTCAGGGGAAGAAATAATCAATCTTTACTTTTGGCATGGATTGACCCCCTGACCTCACCTATAGAAGCGTACAAGGGTAGCCAACTGAGCTAACCGGAGTTGATAGGTATTGGGACTTCTAATTCAGTAACATACAATACTGCATATTTAGCTATGAAATAATGAAATAAGCGTGGAATAATAAGTTTTATGATTTGGAACTGACATATTCATTAAATAGGATTTATGTACTGAGAAGCTCCCAACTCTATTCGGAGAAGCATGGTAACAAATGTTCATAACCTGTTGAACTTTCAGGATTTAAATCAATTCAACTTTAATTAAAGCAGAAAAACACTGGTAGAAGTAGTACCCGTAAGGCCAACAAAGCTAAACAAGAAAAGGGGAAATGAAATGGTATTGTAGCAACAATTTGACTAGATATAGACTTTTTATAACCACGGATTTCTGTCAAAGCTCTATAGCTGATCCAATGAATTGCATTCCCAGGAACTAAAATTTTTATATCAACAGATTGCAAAGAATGTGTGTCAAAAAAGCCAGTAGTTTTCATGAGTGGTGTGTTTAATTACGGCCTTTGGGACAACCAGACAAGTGCATGGATATGGTTTCTTGTCAGTCTGGATATGAAGTTTCTCACAGTAGTTAAGAGGAAGGTGAAATTTGAAAGAGTTTTGGTGCTTGAATTGTTGGTGGCAGACTCATTACAATTGAGAATAGACATGTCTACGTTAGGTACAATTGGAAAAGTATGTGTTTTTGTGTCATTCACTATATCCAACTAGTTGCCATTTGATCTGGTGGGCTTATGTTGTGCTCTGAAATGATATTTGAAGCGATTGTTATGGGTAAAGTGAAAGCTCTCTTCAAAGCAGTCAAAGCAAGGGTCAATGGAGCATACCTTCATGTTGTGGTCATGTATTGTCCTTCAGGTCTTAAGTTTGTCTCTATAGAAAGCAAATATTGTGGAACAAATTTCTCCATTCCTAGTTGGTGATTGAGTTTGTAGTGAAGGCTGTTAAGTTACCAATTGTCCTAAACGCTTAAGCTGTTAGAAAATGGATCCAACAATGTATATCAAGCTATCTAATGTCTTCCCTCAGGTCCAACCCCATCTTGCACTCTTGCACGTGGAGATCCAAGTATTCATTTATATTACAAAAGAATGCAAATGGGGGAACAAATGCAAATAGAGAGACCTGTTGTAACCTAGCTCTGATACCATATTAAGATACCAATTATTCCAAAAGTTTAAGCTGTTAGGAAATGGGCCAAATTTTGTATATCAAGCTATCTAACATGTTACACAGTAGAATTCAATTCCAAAAGCTAACTATTGAAGTGAGGATGATCTCACCCTAGGCGATGTGGGACTTCACTTCACACCTTCCTCACATGCTGGGTGCAGGCCCGGGGCACATACCCTACCCATCTTTGGTACCTAGTTTTGATACCATCCTAAAGCATCCAGCTCAAAATCAATTGGCAATGAGTGGAGAGGCTAGCCAAGCTCACATACTAGTTTTGGAGGTTATAATTAACCAATGTGGGACAAGTTCTAACAATCCCCACACATGCTACCCCTGACTCGCGCATGGATAGGTAAACAAAGGATCCATAACATTGGGATCTTAGCGAAACAAGGTGCATGCACAAGCAATGTGGTAATCAATCAAAAGAGTCTTTTCCAAAAACCTCCGATACCCTAGCTCTAATATCATGTCACATGGTCTTGTGTAGAACTCAACCCCATAAGTTACCTATTGAAATGAGGGTGCCCCTATGCATATATACTTCATATTACTTTGATACCCAGTCGATGTGGGACTTCGCTTCACAAAGGCATATTGCTAGGATTTTATTAGATATTTCATTGAATTGTTTCCTTGGAGGCATATGGAACGCTAAAGGTTCCTCAAAGTGTGAGACAACTTAAAAGAAGAAAGTATTGCCAAATAAATGTTGCATGTGTACAGAGGTGAGGGAAACGAGACATTGCCTCTACATCTTTGCCTTGGCTATGTTTGTTGTGGTATGGGTAGTTCAATGGTTAAGTAAGACTTTGTCAGGAAGGGTACAATGCATTGTCATTTGTTTGATGTGGTAGTTGAATGTAACAGCGCTTACTAATTAGTGTTTGAGGCCCTGGGTTCATCTGGAACAAAATAGGGTCTCCTCAACCTTTCCCCGATAAGATGGGAAAAACTGGAGGCTGGAATATATAGGCCTCAATGAGTTCCTGAAATTCTTGTCTGCTGGAAACATTGAGTCTGGGTTTTTCATTTGGTTTTAGAATATTTTCTACTGGTGGATTGTCGAGCAGGGTAGATCCCTCCAGCTTTCCTTTCTTATGTTTTTTTTTTTAAAAATTGTTCATTTCTCTGTTTCATGTATGGGTAAACCACTTGGTCACTGTTTTTCAGGCTGCTTAAGAAAATATTGACAGTTAGGCTGACGTTTGGCTTGGTGTGCCAAATGTTTTTTTTATTATTATCTTAAAGAGCCTTCTTGGTTAAAAGTCAAAAAATGTGTCGAAAATTCTCTGTTCTTTTTCTTTCTGAATTGCACGCTTGCCTGAAGTTTAGCCCGTTTGAACTTGGCCCAGTACTTGTTGCATTATATTCCACCATGAAATCAGGCAAATAAAGTGAAGCCAAAAACAACTCAGGTCGCCTTGTTGTTTGGGCTAAAAATTTATAAAATCTTGGTTGAGTAACTTGAGTTGCATTTGTTCTGGCATTTTGGGCAAAAAGAAATATTATGTTTTAGAGAGAGTTTTTAATTTGTTAAACACTTAAACTCAACATTTGTTTAATAAAGTGATTTTGGTTGCTTGCACTTAACATAATGTTTTTGCATGTATATTTTGAAGCATCTAACCTTACACTAGTGATGTTAATTGGTAATGCATTATATACAAGAAGTTGAAAATGTTGGAATAAAAAGATTTATGAAAACCAGCAACAATGTAAATCGCAGAAGTACTCCCCAAAATGGTGCTGTAAATTTAAAGTAATTGATGATAATACAACTCAGAAGCATCTCTTTTAATTCCCTATATCACGAAATAGAGCTAATTAAATCAAACACAAAAATGCACTCCCCATAAACAGGGAAAATGCAGAAAGGGTTTCACATTAGGCTCGTCCCTGTTGCAGAAAGTGCATTGAGCGTCTCTGGTTACTTGATAGCACTAATTGGCCCCTGCTAAGGCTGATTGGATGAACCTAAACAATTAGTTACAGTAGAGGACCTACCATCTCTCTCTAGTTGGGTATAGACAGGATTGAACAGAAAGCTCTTTTTGTTTTTCTACTCCATTCTGTCTATGTTATTTTTGTTCCTAACGGACTCATCAGTACTTTAGATGATGAAGATGATTGTTTGTGAGCCAATATTGTCGCAATGGGTTATTTTCATAGGGGGATGGAGCTTCATTATCTGATGTATTTAAATCATGTGAGCCTCTCTTATGAGTGGATTAGGGGGTTTTTTTTTTTCTGAAATGAGAGTAGCTGTGGAATCTCAAGATTGGCTAAACAACCGTGTGCTCACCCAGGCACCAAAGTTCATTTCTTCCGGCATCCGCCTAGGCAATGACCACATCTAGGTTTCAGTGAATTAGAAGCCTCCGTTTCAACTTGGATGTATTTATTCATTCACATTTTTTATAGTCTCTTGATCATGCTATTGTTTTTTGTCTTACCATCATAGGTTCGCGTTGCTGAGTATAACAATGTACGCAGTCAACTTAATGCCATAAACAGAAAGCAGGGTGGGAGGTATGTCACAAGTTTCAGTTCGCCTACCCTGTTAAAATCATGTTGATGGTTGGTTGTCATGATTAATGCATTCAACTTAATGCTCTGTTAAAAACCTCCATGGTTACATGTTTCCAGAGGTCAAGGACCTTTTTTTGGTTGTCATATCCAATGTAGTGTGATGCCTTCTTTATCTAGATTTTACAGTTCTGTCTGTACTTTTTTCTGCTTATTCCAGCTTGGCTGTCCGTGATCTGTCCAACTTAGTTAAGCCACAGGATATCGTCACATCAGAGCATTTGGAAACCCTTCTTGCCATTGTTCCTAAATATTCAGAGAGGGATTGGTTGTCTAGCTATGAGACACTCACCACCTATGTGGTAAAAGTTCCCCTTATCTGTTTAAGATGTCAAGTTATTCTGTTATCATGATCGTCAATTTATTATTTGAAAATAGCATGACTACATGGAAGATGAAGTTTTTAAGTTCGCTTATGATTAGAGAGTTGTGGCTGCACTTATTGAGAAGTGCCATCTTTCTTCATCAAGAATTTTATATATTTTAAGAAGCGGAATTTATTTAGTCTTTCCCTTCATTAAATTCCACTTTTTGACAGAACTATTTGTTTTAGGTCCCCAGATCTTCCAAGAAGCTATACGAGGACAATGAGTATGCTCTTCATACTGTAACACTTTTCCGACGTGATGCCGACAACTTCAGAAATAAGGCGCGCGAAAGAGGTTTCCAAGTGAGTTTGTTGCTCAAGCGACGGCCTTGTGTTTTTAAGCATTTTTTATCACAGTCTTAGCTTATGTTTTATGGTGGATGTCTTGCTCCTACTCTGGTGAGATAGCAAGGGCATTAACAATCCCGGAATGGTAGTGATATCTGTGAAGGTGCCTTCTTATGTTCTGCCGTTTGATTCTTCTTGTGATTCAGATTCGTGAATTTGAATATAACCACGAAACACAAGACAATAGGAAGCAGGAGCTAGAAAAGTTGACGCAAGATCAGGAGACGCTCAGAAGCTCTCTTCTCCAATGGTGCTATGCCAGCTATGGGGAGGTACTACATATAAGTTCACAATGTTCTGCCATTATTGGTGGTTTCTGCAATGTATAGTGGAACTTGAACAAACCGATAATGATGTTAGTCATGGTATTTGGGAATGTTTGGGAGAGATGAGGGACTTTAAGAAAAACATCTCATGCAGTAGTGTACCTTTCCTTGCTCATGGGGTTCCAAATCATGTTGTGCGATTTGGCAAATAATGAACCACAGGCCCCAGTCCAATGTTGTTCAAGCACTTAGGTGACTGATTGTATTTTACTTTATTGTCTGTTACTGTTCTGTCACCTCATGGAATATTTTACGATTGATGTACGATGCATGTTTCAATAAATTTGTTTTGACTACATGGTATTATGCAGGTTTTCAGCTCATGGATGCACTTCTGTGCTGTACGTTTATTTGCAGAAAGTATTTTGAGATATGGATTGCCACCATCTTTCCTGGTAATTAAATTGCGTAGCTCTCTACCCGTCACCCAATAATTATATATTAAGTTTCTCCTCCTATCATTTATTTTTGGCCTAATAATTTGCAATCTTGTTGATTTCAGTCAGTTGTATTATCACCTTCTGTGAAAAGTGAGAAGAAAGTACGATCTATCCTTGAGGAACTATGTGACAGCAGAAACAGGTACTTAGATGACCATCCATAGTTTTACTTTATTCTATTGCATCAACCGCATTTTTAACCAAATCCATACTAGTACCTGGTCTCCTTCAATTAATTGTTTCCAAAGGCCTGTTTGTTTGAATAGACTAATAGTAAACTTGATATATAATTCCGATGGATATCTGAGTAAGAGGTTATGCAGTGTTACAAGTTTGATCTCATTGAATGGAGACATGCATACAAACACTGCCCTATTTTGAAGGACCTTCGTAAATGGACTCGAAAAGGGTAGTACAAACTTTGTGCTCCGCATTGCTGTGTCTTTTGTGTTGATATCTCTTGTTCAATATACGAAATTGCAGCACATTCTGGAAATATGAAGAGGAAGGAGGGATGGCTGGTCTCGGAGGTGATGCAGATGCACATCCTTATGTCTGTTTCACAATAAATCTTGTCTGAGGGAAGTAATTCCAGCTTCAGTGCCCAAAAACTGAGTTTGGATCCTCTCAGCCTGCAATAATAAGAACGAATGCTGAACCTGTATAATAGGATACTAGTAACTGCCTGTGGGATTTCAGTTTTCGAAGAGTACCATTGTTTTCTTTTTCACTGGTTTTAATCAGTGTTAACATTTTGAATTGAATTTGCAAGAGTTTGTTTGGAGGTTTGAACAATCCTTGCTTTGCTATTGTATTTATTATTGGATTGACAATTGGAGTTGGGCGTAGTGATTCCTTTACTTACCAAAACTTTCTATGGTTAGATTAAAAACTGCTACGGCTTGTGGAACCTCAATTGTATTTCCGTTGTGTTAAGTTCCTCTTTGGTTGTGTTTGAATCGCGGGTCTGTGTAAGGGTTGTCAAAGAGAAAGGAAAATGAGATGGACCGAAGATATTGATTCATTTTTTTAACCTCACAATGTACATTAATACTGCCAACTTCACGGTGGATAGCCAGCCAATACGTACCACTATTTTTAGCAGGTTCTATGGTCAGTCCGCGACCCTTGGATGCCGAGGGTGGCCTTGGGGTGATTCGTCTTCTCTGTTCCTCAATTATTTTCTCTTTTCATAATCTCTCACAAATCCATGATTCACAAACTCTGATCTTTTGTTTTCTGGGATAGCCTAGCTCGGAAATAGGGACACACTAGTTGTCAAATTCCAACTCTTTCTACTGAGGAGACCAGAACCAAGATTTTCCTGTCCTAAGCCGGGGGGGGTGGGCCTGTTCTGGGTTGGGGCTAGACCTCCCCATACTTGATTTGAAATAAGGAGTAATTATTAATTCAATGTCCTGGGGCACCTCCACGCATTTGCATCTTGTAATTATTAGGGAAAAGAAAGTGTAAACGAAATAGCTTGAATTTTTCAAAGAAAGCCCCTTTCACATTTTCCCTAATCCAATCCTTCAAAGACATTGAAGTTTAAAAACATGCGCAAGTGCCCTCAGGTCAATGACGGACGCAAAATTTTAGGTTTTGGTTGTGGATTTAACCTAAAACACACACAATCTTCAAACAAGAACACAAAGAAGCGGCATAGATTTTTACGTGGTTTTTCCAATAGTGTAATTAGGTTAGTATTAGTTTTCACTATGTAACAAAAAAGAGAGAGTACATGTTACATCAGCTATTGCAAATTACATACATATTAGGTTTCTGGGGTGTTGTCCCCTATACTCCTGTGATTTGACCGGAAAGGTCGATCCTCAACATAGTCAACAAAGTGGTAAAGCTTAGACTAAATCAGGCTTCACAAACCCAATAGACGTATATACCAGCAATAAAAGAATTTGTAACTTGGGAGGCGAAATCGCATAATTCATGGAATATTTTGATCGAATCTTACCATAATAAGGTGGTGTTTTCTTTGTCCTTACAACTTGAGGTGACCGGGCTGCTCCTGAGTCCTGCCCCTCCACCCTAGGTTCATCCCCTCCAGGTCAAATTTCAGGTTGTGTGCTCCAAGAAACCTTGGGCCTACAAATGGTGAAATGGGATTTTGTGGGAATGCATAGTTGTATCTATCCCCGCAAAACAACCCCATAAGCACAGGTCGGTTAACTGTTGCATTACTTGCATGGCCTGACTTGTTGATCAATGAGGAAAACTAATCCCTGTTTGTGTTTTTTTGGAGGTATCGAAAATTCCACCATTGCCAAACTCCGTTTTAGGCTGTTAGCACATCACATGGCCAAAAGGATCGAAGTGAAAGTTACTCCTCTGCACAAGCTGGCAATTGGCCGCAGAGAGCAACACCACGCACACAACTTCAAAACATAACTTCTCGGGACCGTTTAATGCACATGAGTTCACCTGCATCGAAAACGGTTTTGTTAGGACCATAGGCCACGGTCTCTCTGTGTGTAGGCAAATTTCACAAGAAAACACACTTGGGGGGTTTTCAGGTTCCAGACGCGGTTGTGTTTTAAAGTCGAGCGTCCGGAAACATTATTATGTGTTGATTGGTGACAATGTGCCAAGTGTCACTGGCCCAAGGGTTTGAATTATTTGGATTTGTGTGTGTAATTAATACAGGTTTTGATAATTTGTTGGACAAGTACTACAGTATAATTAATTATCATGAGGAGAGAGAAATGAGTTCTCTTGAATGTAACTTGGAGGCATAACATGACTTCCCATAACTCCATGTCGGAGGGGAGACTATCAAATCATTTCTTTGGCTCTCTCTGGTAGCAGCAAAATCTACTAGAATTTTTAGTCATTGGTTTGTCTTTCTTTCAATTTTTAGCTTTTTGGAATGAAGTCGGTGTTAAGGATATTGTATTTCGGATATTAAGAACTCAAAAAGAAAATTAATTTCCACACTCTCCTTTTGTTTATGTGCATTCTTTTTCTTCTTTTTTTTTTTGTCTTTATTCATGTAAAATTACAAAAGGATACTTCATATATTTTTCATTCACATGAAAAAGATAATCATGTAATTTCACATTGAGAGAGAGAGAGAGAGAGAGAGAGAGAGAGAGAGAGAGAGAGAGCATTTGGATAAAAGGGGAGTGAAAATCATGTCCCGAAAAAAAAGTTTTGATAATGGGCTAATGGAGTATGGGGTGCGTTGCATTTTGATAAGCTTCACCGAGATCTCATTACTTTGATCTAAACTATTCAATTTGTAGAATTTGCTGAGTAAATCGTCTAAAAAATTAAGTTAATCGGATTTGGTTAGCCTCTTGGTTAGAAGATATTGTTATAAAAAAAAAAATAGATGATTAGTATAAACTATATGCCAAATCTATCATTATCACATCACGTGATTTTGAATAAACAATGAACTTCATTTTCGGTACAAATGTAGCATTCAACGAACTCTACAACTAAACAATTCGGTGGAACTACCAAAGTGCACTTCACCCGTAGTGCATTAACACACTATGGGTATCCTTGTCGGTTCGAACAAAAGCGTTAAGAGTACATGAACATTTTAATATAAATTTGAACATAGATGCGTCCAAGACTGTTTGATGCGGGATTGTCCCCATGAGCAGACCTATGTACTGGCAAGGGGGGTCTACTAACCCCACTTGGTTGGTAAATCCACCATAGAACTGTTACAGGCATGTAAATTTTCAGACATTTTCAGTAATTTTGCCCAATAGGCTTTGGTTGTTGCCCCAAGGATTATAGAATTGCCCCATATGTTTTGTACCCTTTGATTCTTGCCCCATAAGTAAAATACTTGCCCAGATTTTTTTTTGTATGGCATTACAGTATAATTTTTGGAAGTGTATTGTAAATGAACTACACCCTCTCTAGATCTAATAATCATTTTTGGGAGTTCATATCATTTTTTAATCAATTATATCTTGTAATTTATAATATATGTAACTTTGAAAATATTATCTTATAGAACTAATTGAGATATATTAAACAAAACCCATATTAGATATAAAATTCATTACTAATTTAAAGATATAACTCATTTTTATCCTGTTAGAATTGAACGAGTGACTATTAAATCTAGACGGAGGGAGTATATAATATCAATAGATGTCTTCTTAAAGAGATTAAATTTTTTACACAGCCGGTGTAAACATTTGTTTCCTCCAAATCAATTACATTGTGCCACGTAACCATGTTCAAATAATTGGGACCACTGTTTTGACGACGTAGCGCAATATAATTGATTTGGAAGAAACAAATGTTTACACCGACAATATAAAGAATTTAATCTCCTTGTTCTTTTTTGTAGGTTGCGGGTAACTGACCCCAATGCTAATAATTCTTGGGTCTGTCCCTGACTATGTCCCATTAATGCGCTGCATGGGATAACTTCAAATACACCTTTGCCGATCAAAAAAACTCTTCAAATACATCTAGTCTATATCCAAATAAATCTATGTAAATATCCATGGTGAAAGTATTATTGAACACGGCTATTTTAGATAGAGCAAGTGGGCTTGCTAGAGCAGAGGCTCTTCCGAAAGTAGCATCTAGATTCAGACCTTTTCTCTCACTTGTAAAAAAAATCAATCCATTCTGAAGGTCCCACACACGCAGAAATTGTATATACAATGAATCATGACGTGTGGGGCTCATTTTTGTATTTCACAAGGATAATTCAAATCGTTCGTTAATTTTAAAATAATTTTTTGAGTGGCCATTTCAAAAAATCATCTCAATTGAATTATGTGTAGAAGTGTGATTCAATTCCCATCCGTACCTATAGGATTACGCTTTCCAAAATAACCCCTAGAAAAGAAAGAAAAAAAAAAGAAAAAAGAGTTTATTGCATTTGGCCTGGATAGTAAATGCATTTGGCCACTGTCCAGCGGTATGGCATAGCCGATGGGAGAGCCTATAACTCTATAAGTGGTCCTCTGATATTCTCAACGGTTCTAGTTCTCCACAATTTATGTCAGTGCCTCAAAAAACACATGCTACCAAAAATAAAAAAGATTCCTCAAATTCTCAGCATTTTTGTTGCGATCCTAATCCCACGTCGACGAAGTATGGGCCTTGCGTTGTGTGTATAAGTTTTTGGGCACCCTCTCTTTACAAACTGGTTTTCAAGGGTGAGTTCTACCTATGAGTTTGTATCATTTGATATCGGAGTTAGCCACCACGTTTCAATTCGACCAGCGGAGCGGGTGATTTATAAGCTGGATTAAAATATTTAAAAAAGTTTCGGATGGAGCAGCCAAAAAGGAGAAAATGCTACCATCGGCTAAGTGTCGATAGAGTGGGCTGTCGAGGATGTCACTTGCGGACCGTGGTATTATGTTACGATTTCAATGTCACATCGTCTAAGTATGGACTTGGTCTTGTGAATATAAACTCTTGAATACCCTTAATCTCCTTATTATCTGGTTTTCAAGGGTAAATTCTACCGATGGGTATCAATTTTTTCCCTCTTTCAAAATGGAAGGTAGCTAGTGTAACCAAAACATGTAACTTTCCTTTCTTGAAAGAAGACATGAGAGCAAAGTCCACAGACCATATTTGGACAGCCCATGCCTTAGCTGCAACACCTTAGGACCCCAGCTTATAAAACCCATTTCTCTCTCTCTCTCTCTCTCTCTCTCTCTCTCTCTCTTCCATGGACAAAAAGGGGACAAGCAAATCAATGGTGCCATGCAGGGTTGCTCCTCCTCCTCCTCTCTGTGGGCCATGGCCCATTGGCTAAAGCCCGCCACCGTCCCCAGCACCAGTTGTGCTTATGGGTATTTGATTTCTCAAACTTCAGATAAATTTTTGGTAATTTGTATATGTCCTTATCCTTCACTTATTCAAATGAAGAAAACGAAACGATGAATTAGACGGGGAAAAAAATTTAATTCACTACTACTAAATTCAACCAATTGGAAAAAGAGCAATGCTGTGGTGACTACGCGGTCCCTATGTTTTCATCGCGGTTTTTAAAATCCGTGGGCAATCGAGATGATATTAAGAATCTCATGTTTCAAATAATGATTTCTACCCATGATGCGAAACCCCTTAAAAACTCGGAGTGAAAAATGGTAAGCTTGATTTAGTGTCTATTTCTATATTGGATCTCTCGGTTTGATATCAAACTGCGCATGCAGAAATATACACTCTGAGTTGGAGATTTTATTCTCACCGTCAAAAAAACAAAATTAAACTCTTGGACTCACTATAGATTTGTCCGATCATTATTTTCAAGTCCCGAAATTAGTTAAGGTACAAGTAAACTAGTCCTGACACCTAATAAAACAAATGTAAACAAAACCGTGATCATATCTCAGATTATTGTCTCAATCTCAAACCAACTACAAATGAAATGCATAAACCCGATGAGTTTGACCAAGTGGGTATAAGATAGCTAATTAATAAGTATTTGTCTTCCATGAAGCCGTATGTTCGAATCCCATGGAAGCCAAACATTCCAAACTTTGGGGCCACTGGAGAGTTTGTCTGGTCGTTAACTTCAAGGCTGCACAATTGGTCGAGGTGCACGTAAGAAGGCCCGAACATCCAGAGGCAACTCTACCCTATAGGGTATGGTGTCCCGCGACCCCATGGGAGTTTTTTTCTTTATTAGTATTGTATTAAAATTTCTTCTCAATTCATAAATGATCCCAAAAATTTTTGCCACTGACACCACATTAGATTATTTCTCGCTCTTAAAACTCATTGCTCACAAATTTTGCACAAAACGCAGTCCAATTAAACACAACGCGTAAAATACAGCCCAGCCTTCACAATTTATGAGCACTAACGGCATACACAAGTAATTAGATGTATAAATACATATACAAGTTCAAGAAAATACTCTATTCTAAAGAAATTGAAAATTCAATTATTAAGATTGTACATCAAACATTAAGTACTCGAGTCCTTGTCAATTTCTTATCGAGCCTTCATTGAGCATATCAATCATTTATTGAGTTATTATTGAGCCAAGCTGAGTCAAGCTTTAAGTTGCTCAAGCTCAGCTAATTTACCAATCGAACTTGATGTTATGGCTCGAGCTTGTTCCTAAACTTTACGAACTGAACTTGGGAATCGCTTAATTCGCTTCAACCCAATGATTGACCCCACACTTAGATATTCCTGGAGTCGTCACTGAGAACATCTGGTTATCAAGATGCAAGATAAAAGCCACTGCGAACATCTGGTTATCGAGATAAAGTAACGCATAGCTTAAGTTGTTTTCAAGAACAGTGGGCTTGAGACTTTTATACATAGTGAAAAGCAGGCAGAAACACATGATCCCAGAGTGTTTTCTGTCGTCTTTACGATGTTTCCTGGGGGGATAGAGAAGGGGGTTTTGGTCCAGACACATGCATATGCATATATGGGAGATATATTTTAATTTGGCTTTATTGTCATGTCCAATTTGTATTAAAAGAAATTTTGTTTGATATGAAGAGCCATTAAAGCTTTGGATCTGGTCACCACAAGAAACCTTAAGCCATGATAAAAGCCACCCCAACAAACAAAGATTCCAATGGACTACACACCCAGGGTTGCCCTGGTTTGGGCGGATACCCAGATTTTGAGAGTATTTCTCAAGGTTTGGGGTTTAATTTCTCACCGGGTGAATACCCTGAAGTAAGTATGGGGTCGTGACTAGTGTGGACACGCTAGTTCCCTCGGAATTTTGGGTTGTACAGTCGGATCCATTCAGTGACCTGGCTGTAGTGATGTTCCTCTGTTACCAAAAAAAAAAAGATTCCAATGGACTTCATATCTACTCATTACAAGCAGAGATAGTTAAGTCAACAAGATGCAAAAATACAACAACAGCAGAACTCATGTACGTAAAATACACGCCACCGTAAATGATTTAAACCGCAAATAACAGAATTAACTGTCACAATTATAAGATCAAGAATCATAGTACGTAGTATTAACAGATGACAATCATATTAGATACAAAAACATTCGACAATATTCTACTTGTAAACCACCACAAGCTAGCTAGCTATAGGAATTTGTGCTTTATGGACTTGATTTTTTGGGGTGGACTCAAATTGCACAGGGAACAAAAGGATCTACAAAAGATCTGGTCTTTGTTTGTCTTCCACCATTGAATTTGCTTGGGAAAATTACCGGACAGTGGAGGACGGAAGCAATATTTACCACTTTCATGGTCTACAGTTCTGAAACTACCAATACATGGTATCATCTGTTTTAATTACCAAAACATGGTAACCATAACACTGATGAAACAGTAGGGACAATTTTGCCCTTTATATAAAATGGCGTCGTAACATCAAAACCATTGCCCTTCTTTCAGCAAAAAAAGAGCACGTCAAAATATGAAACAGACTTTATGTTATATTCAAAATGACCATCACGTTAATTGAAAAAGACCAAGTCATATAGAGTTCGATAAATCTGATCAACTCAACCTTTCCTAAGCCAAAAAGGAGCAAGTCAATTCATGAAAAAGACTTTTTATTATATTGAAATAGACCATTACTTTTGTTGATAAAGACCAAGTGATATCTTGTTCAGTAAATATCATCTCCCATTCAAACTGAACTAACCTTCTTTGAGCAAAAAAAAAAGGGCAAGTCAAAAAATGAAACAGACTTTATGTTATATTGAAAAAGACAATTACACTTATTGAAATAGACCAAGTCAAATAGAGTTCGACGAATGTCAGCTCCGAATCAATTTGAACGAATCTTCTTTGGGCAAAAAAAGAGCACGTCACAAAATAAAAAAGACTTTATGAAATATTTCAAAAGACCATTACATTTATTCAAATAGACCAAGTCAAATAGAGTTCGACGATCTCTGATGTCAAAGAGGGTCAAATAGACATTTCAAGTGGGCACACCATGTATTTGTCAATATTTTTCCTCCTGTCATGCAAGTGGTAAATTGAAGACTCCAGACCATGATTTTGGAAATAAACCCGGTCAACGCCTCTGACCCGTAATTTTCCCAATTTGCTTCATCCCCCTTTATTCATGTCCAACAACTTGCTAGCTAGCTAGGTTCCATTAATGGACTACTGGACTGGGCTTAGAATCAGAGATTTGAGGAGATCTTCATTGCTATTGATGCTAAGGAATATAAGCTTTTATTGGCATTCCATGCCCCTCTAGGTGTCTTCCCTCTGCTTTTTGCTACTGTAGAATTTCCTCGCGTGCTGCAAATTAGACCATGTAAAAAAAAAAAAAAAAATCAGTACGTAGACAAGATATGCAAATTATAAATATTCGTACTCTTTCAACATTCTAATCTTCCAATTTTTTAAAGCCGTTCGGGTGATGCTGTAAGAACAAAACTTCTCCAATTGTCCACCAATTGGGTGCCTCTCATTCGTATAAAAACAGCCCATTAGTCCGTGTCATAATTACTACAAGTACCACTGTCACATCATTTTGAATGAGATTTCGATATGAATTTCGTGTGTGAATCACCTTTTTCCTTTTGGAGTGAAGCACGTCATTACAACATATGGTACTTGTTACCCCAAAAATTTACAGAGATCAAAGCTCGTGAAAGTAACGAAATAACTATAAAAATTTCCTTTTCGAATTTTCATCGATGTAGGTAATGTGTATTTCTTCTTGTTTATGGTTGAAACTTGAAAGTATTAACATGATGAGACAGAGGTTAGAAGGGGTGGACCTTACCTGCTGCTTGTAGGGCAGGCAGCTGCAGCTTGGTATTTTATTGATGGAAGGAACACAAGTTGTTGCTGAAGCCAGATTGGTTAATAACTCTTTGTCTTTGGTCCTCCACATCCCACAAGACCTGTTCATTATTATCCTGAAAGTGATGTCAAACTTAGAAACTTGGGTTTGCTTTCTTCCACTAGAATACTTCTAATTTTTTTTATAATGTAAAAAGTTTTATAATTTGAGGAATATTTTTGAGGTGGGTATTTTAAATATAGCCAGCATGGCAGCATTGTATTGGATGCACACCTGGGACAGAATATTTGGCCTCTGCACTTGTTGAAATAGAAGGGATGAAGATGTAGGTGTGTCCACAAGAGAATAGTTGTTCGGGCCGGTCAAGGCGGCAGCCGCGCTGGTGGTTGTATCAGAAAAGGCAATGG
This sequence comes from Rhododendron simsii, assembly GCA_014282245.1. NCBI lineage: Eukaryota > Viridiplantae > Streptophyta > Magnoliopsida > Ericales > Ericaceae > Rhododendron > Rhododendron simsii. The sequence goes on from CM024960.1 coordinate 28,698,713, forward strand.
CCTGGTGGTGGTTGGATTTTGGCATTAATGGTGATACCAATCCATTCAGTCTGATCTGAAACATTCATGTCAGGAACAAAGATCCAACATTAGATTCAATGCAGTAGTGAGTATAATTTATAACAAAATCACAAGTAAACAGAGAACAAACATATTCATATAATTATATATTTATATTGGAATATTGTATAGCTTTGTTTTTATACCTCAGGTGTAACCATGAATGCATCTAAGTCCATTCCAAAGTCATAGAACATGGGATTCACAGAAGCAAGCTTCATGGATAGGAACTGGAAAAAAAAATTGGACAAAAATACAAGTCTCAGTTTATTTTTATATTTTTTTGACAGGAAAAAAAAATTGAAGAGATATTTTTGAGCAGGAGAAAATATTTTTTACCTCAACTTGATTTTGTAGAGACTGGACATAGTTAATAATTTCATCCAACATGAGGGCCTTCCCAGTAACCTACTTTTCAACAAGGCCACATGAAATTGTCAGCATTTATAGGACCAATATTTTGTGATAGAAAGACAAAGTCAAGTCAATTGTGCTATTAAACTTCACCTTGTCACATCCAGGAACTAGAGCCTGCAGCAGCTTCATCCTCTCACTTATTTTCTCCCTTCTCACCTGAAACCCATTTGCAACAAAAGAAATGATGTATTGGCATGAGTTGCTTAAGCAATTAAACGTTTAAAAATTACAGATTTATCGCGTTCTTATTTTAGTATGGTATGAAACTAAGTTCCAAATGACGGTCATTTCGGTAAAAGAAACGGAAACACAAATGTAGTATATATGCGCATACGCTAACTTCTTGTGGTACGATAGGAGTATGTTCTTATATGCCAAAAATTGGAATGTACTTCTCTCAAACAATAACCAACGAACTAGTCTTTTTCCAATTATTCATGCAAAATTGCAATATCCAAATTTCTCCTGCTAAAACTCCACTGTCTCCATATAATTAGCTAATTACGCTTCTTTCTTTGAAAAAGGAAAACACTTCAAGAATCTGATCATCAAAGTCTTCATTTTCAAGCTAAGGTGTGGTCCCTGTTCTCTACCATTACAGGTCTGAAATAACCGCAAAAAGGCACTTCACACATGTAAAAATTCTGTTTTATTCCCTTCGAAACAAAATAAATATGGGTAGTCATTAGCTCCAGGGTTTGGCCATGTGGACATGAGAAAACTAACAAGTGTTTGATCCAGTGAAATTTCATGCATATTCGAATCTCACAGAAGCCAAATATTTCAAACTTGAGGCCACTAAAGCCCAGAGGGTTTGCCCGGTCATTACTCCAAGGTCCGAATTAGCCGGTGTGCACGTAAGCTGACCCGATTATCCGGTTAAAGAAAAAGAAGAAGAAGAGAGTCGTTGTTTTCTTTGAATGTACTAACAAAGTTTGGTCCTTTTGTGTGGGAGGGTATAACATACAAGTAACTTCCAAGTCTTAAAAGTAAAGCTTCAAGCTGTAAACAGTACCCTCTCTGCTAAGCTGTGGCTGTCTGTTGCTTGCCCCCTTCTGGCCCTTACATGAATGAACCCAGTAGGGGCTTCTTCATTAAGCTTCTTCTTATTACCAGCTTTATTAGTCTTCTTTTCTTCATCACCTTCCATCCCACCATTGCATCTCTTTTGCTTCTTCCCCTTCACTTCTCTTGCATCCTGTTAATCAAATTATCAAACACCATCCACACACACAAACACACACAAAAAAAAAAAGGCAAATTTAATCAGCAACTCAAGATCAGTAACAACCAATCTGGAAAATCAAACAACAACAGGATTCATGATTGAGAAATGGGTTATAGTTTATGACCTTGGATTGAGCAGACCCATCTCTGTTCTTCCTCTTCTTGTCCATGGCCATGGGAATCAACTTCTGGGTGACTTGCTCACCACTTTCAGCCTTACCATCCACCACTGATGAAGAATCATCATCATTAATGCCAGCATCAACTTTTGTGCTGTTTTCAAGGCACCTAGTACTAAAGTGATGAACAGGGATTTGGTGAACAGGTTCAGGTGGGTAAAAAAATTGAGAGAACAAGGGGGTGTTTGGTTCTTCCAAAAGGCCAGACATGATCTTAATGGGAGTGAAAAATGAGGAGTCAAGGAGGAAAGGCTGGTGCTGGTGTGAAAAAGCTGACATTTTTTTATATTTTTGAGAGCTTTGAAATTGAAAATGGAAAGTGATGGAAGAGAGGAGAGCAGGGGCGTACTGCTGTTGGTTCCAGAGAGGTAGTAGTCAAGTAGGGGGAAAAGTGGGTCTGATACAATCTTATGAGGTCAGGTTATATATATACATGAGAATAGAGAGGACACCTCCAAAATTTTGCCAAAAAATTTTTTTAACTCAAAACCATGCAGTTTCCTTTACATTTGACTGGTCTCATCAAACCCCTTCTCTCCCTCTCTCTCTCCTCTCTCTATATCTATATCTAAATGTACGTTTGTATGTATAAGAAAACACGTTACACATGTATGTAGAGGTTTGGGACAGTACTTAGGTTGCAGCTAACCAAAAAGTTATGAACTATTTATTGTAATCTAAAAATGTTAACTTGTAAGTTGTAGATGGTATATGCAAGGTTGGCTTTAAGATTTTCGGAGCCTAAGACGAATTTATAAGGAAAAAAAATATTCATATTTGGTAGGAAAAATAAAACCCTTAAGACTTGAACTATGTACCTCTTGAATAAAGAACCTAAACTTTTCCACTAGGCTAGCTAGTTTAGTTGTGAGTATATAAGTGCTAGAATAAATATATATTACGTATCTGGCTATACCTATTTGGGGCCTTAGTTTTGATCCAAAATTCAGGAGCTTTAGTCCGCCGCCTTGTTCGTCTCGGCTCAGAGCCGGCCCTAGGTATATGAGTGGGTCAAAATAGAGGGGAAAATGGAAAGAAAGAAGTTGTGGGTGAGTATATATGAACAAGTTAACAAAAGAACCTAAAACACATGTAGTGCAAAATTGTTGGTGGAAACGGGGCCTTATTCAAAAATTGCAGGAGTATTAATCACATGGTGTTGTCCATGCGGTGTTCACCACAGATCACGTATTGATAAATTTGACGGATGGAAATGAGGATATGCCTTTTAGACTTCATTCCACTAACAATTTTTTTTAATTTTTTGATTGTCCTTATTTGAATTTTTTCGTATCTGTTAGTTTTGTGCCTCACTTTTTTTGTTTTTCGATTCGTCTCGTCAAAATGAATCCGAAAACTAAAAGATTTTACTTTTACCAAAATATTTTGGGAATTAACCACATTTTAGCAACAACAAAAAAAATCGACTTTTTTTTTTATACTTAAAAGTGGTTATTTTTCGAAATATTTGGGTAAAAGTAAATTTTTTTACTTTTCCAAAATTAATAAATCACAAAAGTTTGGCGCAAAACTAACAAATATGAAAAAAAAAATTAAATAAGAACAAAATCAGAACTTTTTCCAAAAGTTCTAAAAGTCTTGGTGGAACAAGGTCTTGGTCTTTTATTAGGTGAATGAGTGATAAGTGATAACTCACGTTGTGTGTTTGAGTTTTTCATTCGCCGATAATTTGAAATTTTTTTGCATCTGTTAGTTTTGTACCTCACTTTTTTGTTTTTCAATTCACGCGTCTCGTCAAGATGAATCCAAAAACTAAAAGATTTTACTTTTACCCAAATATTTTGGGAAAATAACCACATTTTAGCAACAACAAAAAAATCGACTTTTTTTTTTTTTATACTTAAAAGTGGTTATTTTTCAAAATATTTGGGTAAAAGTAAAAATTTTTACTTTTCCGAAATTAATAAGTCACAAAAGTTTGGCGCAAAACTAACAAATATGAAAAAAAATATATATGGACAAAATCAAAACTTTTTCCAAAAGTTCTAAAAGTCTTGAACAAGGTCTTAGTCTTTTATTAGGTGAATGAGTGATAAGTGACTCACGTTGTGTGTTTGCGTTTTTCCTGCGCCGATAACATCACGTGACAACGGCATGTGTTACTTCATAAAAATTAAAAGTAAAAGGGTAAACTTAAAAATTCAACAATTCTTGAACTTCAAGTAAATTCAAACAATTCTTGAACCTCAAGTTATATTCTTCTTCAACGCATAAATTCTCTCATTACACAACAAACTGTTGTTTTATTTAAAATGTCAGCATCGTGATTTCAATATTTAATTTTCACTTTATCGAGACATAGCACAACACTCCGTCATTTGTTGAGCTATGTCTTGTGTCACGTCACATTTAGAATTCTTTTGAATGCCTCCATTTGTATTCCTGATTAATTTGGTTTCTCATAATTAAACTACTACAACAAATGACTTTTGATCGCAATGGAAGAACTTTACAAAAAATTTAAAAAAACAATATTCTTACAAGCTAAAACATAATTCGTCCTTAATAAATATAGATGAAAATCATTGGAGATGGTTGCAAAAATTTCCTCTGTTTGCATGGCCAGAATACTGACCAACCAAATACTGACAGCAAATCAATAATTTCATTACACATTTCTCCTCAAATAGTCATACTACTCCCTCCGTCCCAATTTATTTGTGCAAATTTTGGCATACGTGCCCTTCAAAAAATTGTCTATATCTCATAATTCATAATATTTTATATAATTTTGAAAATATTGTATTATAAACCTAATCGATATCTATCAAACAAGATTCATATTGCATATATAAAACATTATATACTGAAACATATAGACAATTTTGTAGGAAGTTCCAAATAGTAAAAAAAGAAAAACAAATCGAGACGGAGAGAGTACGTGCTAAGCAATAAATGGTTAACTACTGTTTTCGTCAGCAACTAGAGGTCATTGTAGTCCGTAGACTTGCAATCCAGGAAAATTTATTCATTTTGTGCGGTGGCGGTGCCCTGCCTGTGGAGTTAGTTCACTGATATGTGGCAGAGAAGAGTTTGGGCCTCGGGGCACTGAATAATTACCCAGGCAGCCAGTGTGAAAGGGATGGATGCCGAAATGGAGAAATTATCGGTTGCTCCTAGAGCATGGCCAATCGGCACTCCAAAACCCCCTAGCCACAATAAAATCACATTGGTTTTGCAATTGAGTGTACGAACCCTACATAAGTGTATGATAGTTAATGGACATTAGAGCGACACTTGGGCATACTCTAAGAGCACTGAATAATCACTTGTTAAAATGATAGATTTCGGTTCAATTTCTAGCTAAAACATAAGATCTATATGCATCGAATGACTCAAGTATAAATGTCTGAGTAGAATCTGAATGAGGCTTATAATATTGTACGACTTGAGACACATCTGTTCGAGATCTGTGTCAAGTGCATTGCTGTAATACTTCTTCTATTCTTATCTTTACTAGGAAGGATATGCACATAGATTTCACATCTCTACCTGCAAGAACCGATCCGGTTTGGATCCATTTCGAATAAAAAAAAAATGACTCGAGCCGCTCATTTTGGTTAAAATCAGCTCAATCAAATATCAGTAAGGGCGTTTATGAACTATTAACGGCAACCAAGTTGCTAGGTAACTGCGAAAAAGCTGCTGAGTAACAGGCTAATAGCATACTAATGGTAGTAAAGCGAGTACTTAAGTGACGAGAGTGTACAAAACGAACGAACGTAACAACCCCAAAACCCTAAACTCTAAACCATATCCAACCTTACCCCAAAGGAATTCAGGTCTGAATTTTAAAGCAAAGTTGTATCTGCTGTAAAACGCTTTTACCGATATCCGATTAAACTATTTTTTTTTAACGAGAGCACTAAACAAAATGCGCAGCTCGAATCATTTTTTGGGGGACTCAAAACAGATCCAAACCGGATCTTTATTTTGCAGGTGCAGAGATTTTCACCTCTGGGTGGATAGCAACGCTGGTATCATTATCTCTTATCTTATTCGGATATGATGACATAACAAACAGTAAGCTTGGTGCCTGTTCTTTTCTTGATGGTCCCATTTGGTGCTGGACTTAAAAGATGAAATAGAAGAAGTGTAATTAAACATGGGCCTGGCCCACTGCAGATTGTTTCTGTCTCTCCGAAGCTGCTTTCTGGGGGGTGGGCTGTTCTCAACAGAAAGCTCCGTTTGGCAGGCCCAGCCTCGGAATATCGACAAGTGTACCCAAATGCTACAGAGATATGTAATTTATATATACTGTAGTGTTATAGAAGATGCGAGGGATATTGAATCCTGCGGGAATTGATTTTTGGCACTCCCCTTTTTCTCGAACGGCACTCTTTTCTTTTCACAAAACGAATCACCTGATAGAGACACACAAAGGAGAATGCCGTTAGAAAAAAGGTGAGCGGAGGCAAAATCACTCCCCAAATGTATTTGCAACGTTTTTGATACATGTGGATCGCATGAGCAGCATGCGGGATCCACACATTGACACATAACAAATGGCTCTAAATGTACTTGCGTTTCGTCTATTTCCTCGTATTTATGAGGTGGTGATGATGATGTTGCAACACGATTTATTGGTAAGTAATGCTGTAGAACACGCGTCTGAGTGTCGCGAACATATCTGCGTCCAAATCATGTAGTTTATTGGTTGTTCTTAGTTATACTCAAATCATGATGTGTTTGGTCACGAAATGGCTCAAGGACTGAACGCAGGCGTGTCAGGACCTGTCGCGTCCAACGTAAAAGACTGGATGCCCCTTTCTGACTTCTTGATCGTGAGCGAGAATGCTGCGATCCTAAGGGCTAAATCACAGTGATGGTTCATGGTTTTGCCTCAACGAGCGAGAACTTAGCAATTTCCTAACCATGTAGAAAAAGAAGTAACAACATAAAAAAACGAACTTTATTAACCGTGTAATAAAGTTGAGTATACAACGGGAAAATAAAGAACCCAAATTACTTGAAGAAATAATTGAGTTGGCACAAGAAAAGTAAAATAGGTTCTTCACTGGAAAGACTTTGGTTTAAACGCTGGGCTAGATTGGTGTGGGAATCTTTTTTTTTGTCTTGCAAAACCAGTATTTATAGGCCAAACATCTCCACGGTTTTACATGCAAGAGAATTTGTTGTCTTCTTCTCGCGGCGCCAAGTGTCTCATGAACTCCCGTGCATAACCGGCCTTTTGCTCCATGATCCGAGATGGTGGGTTTTGTAAGCAGTTATTTACCCACTTAACTGTAAGTAATGGGTATAACATACCAAGTGCTCTTCGTAACTGCCCAATTCCTATACTTTGGCCAATGAATTAATATAGCCACGTTCCCCTTTTATAGGAAATTAGTTTTATTCCATGCGAAATCGGAAGCACATTTTTGACCGACTTTCATGTGTTCCACACGAAATGTGGGCCTGACTTCCTTTGATAACAATCCAAGTGGGGAAATTATCCGATGCGCCTCTCTTCACTTGAATTTTAATCGATTGGGTCTTGCTCTAAGTTACAAAATTAATGCATATTTAATTAAATAATCCTCCAGCTCTAGCCCAAGATTTGGTGCTAAAAACGGGTGTAAACACGATGGACTTGTATTTGAGATCCCATAATCTTGGCCCAAATCCTGACCCTAGGATTGAAAGTTCAAAGCATAACCAAGTTTGTCTTTGCTTGTCTTTTTTTTTTTTTTTTTTAAATCATTAATGTCTTTGCTTGTCGATTCTAAGACTTTGCAGAGGGTTTGTATTTAATCATTTTATTTATTGGACTTATGATAGAACGATGAAGTCTATTTTTATTTATCGGCATAGAAATGAGAAACCTTTTTATTATCATTCGCAAAGCAATCAAAGTTGTTCAAGCGAAACATGAATTCGCGTAAATTAGAAAAAGGAATCAATAGTAGTCTATATCAAGGTTGTGAAACCCGTATCAGTACCGGGCAGTATCGCAGGTAAATACTACTTTAGCAGAAATCCTGTAAGGTAACCATCTTATTTCGTTACGGCAAATTTACAAGCTAATCTTGGACTATTCCGGCGAACTGGAATATTTTCCTGAGGTACCGGCTGGTAACTCGATCTTGTTGCAGAGACGGAAAAAATCGAGAAAAAAAACTAATGCTGTGTTTGGTTTGTGTTTGAAAAGTTTTTTGAAAAATAGTAGGGGTAATAAGTGGAGAGAGATAGAGAGGGAAATGTTGAAAGTAGAGAGAATTTTTTGAAAAATTCTTTTCAAAAAGCAAAGAGAACAAGGCACACCCTCCAGTCTCTCTGTGCAGATGAAGAGAGTAGAAAATGAGTTGTCCGTGAAGTGAGGGGCTATGGTGTCACTACTAAGGTTCTGTTTGTTTAGATGTAAAATGTTTAACAATGGAAATTTTTTTTCATGTAATAAAATATTTTTTCAGAAAATAAATTTCAAACTTTTATTTTTTGGTATTTAGTTGGCACTTGAAAAATGTTTTTAGAAATCGAAAAAGTAGTGTAGAGAGAGGAGGGTTTAAACGGTAGAGAGATCTGAAAATATTAAGCTTGTCACTAAGGTTACATGAATCTCATTTCTGAGTCAATAGGCAGATTAAGATTAAGGAAGTTAATGCAAAATACAAACTAACCGCGCAAGCTACACAGGACACCCTGCATTATTACCAAAAAAAAATTACTAACCAACCACCGGTTGACACCACCAGCCACCCGTTAAAACACACAACCACGTACTAATTAACTACGTACAAGGACTATTGTTGTTGAGAATATAAGTAACACAATAGTTTTTCCTCTCAATAACACTCAATGCTACTATAATTTAATTACTATTCACATGCTTGGTTAGAGATTTCTTGTAAGAACACTAGTCCTGCTCAGTTAATAATGAGAATATTTTCATATTTTTTTGATTGATTCCATGTATTTTTATCAATATACACATAAAGGAGGAGCAGTATGAGATGGATAAAAAATAAAATACCTTCTAGTAATGCCGCTACTACTGCATTTTTTGAATAGCAAAAAATAAATTTATCAATCTCAAAAAAGTTTAAAGGGACCCGGGAGCATGACGCAGAAAACACGAGGGATCGACAAGGATGACAAGAAGCCAACCAAGTATAGTACTGCATATATGGTCAAGGCCGTCAAGGCCATCAAACTTAATGAAGTGGCCCTGCTCTAAAGCTCTCACCCATTTTCCATCCCATTTCCATTTTAGGGGCCCCCTTGACACAGAGGGTATGTAAAGCATATTTATGAACTCCATTTTCACCAACTTTTTCATTTGGCCGAACCTTCAAATTTCAACCTCTTCACATGGCATTTGACTCCAAAAGGACACGAAATTATTTTTCATGGTACCTAACTCAACTGGATCCAATTCAACTAAGCTCACAATCTTTACCATGTGATTTGTACTATTTGAATGTGCAAAATTTTCCATTAATTTAGTGTCTCTCTTTCTATAGAAATTTGTGATCATCTTTTTCTCTCTAAAAACTTACCAAGAAAAAAAAAAAAAAAAAACGCTGCACTATTGGCTGGCATGTATGGTTTTTTCTTCTCCCTGGCCTGTTTTTCTTGGCATCAATCTCGTGACAATTGAAGGTCTCAGATTTCAACCAGCTATATCATGGCTGCCGAACAAATTTATCCGGCATGAATTAATGAGAAATGATTGTACTTTGGAGAATATTATTGCGGTTCGTATGTGCGGCCAATTCAAGTAATGATTTTCCTTAGTACTAGATCGACTACAGGCAGGAGGGGGCGGGGGTGGGTTTAATGGATCCATGGCCCCGATGGAAAGAAACGTGTTCATGTTCATGCATCTGTTACATGAGAGTCTTTTTCTTAGAGGGCTGCTTGAACAATCTATACACGGACCGGAATAATTTCAGTCGTATATTGCGCAATCAATGGTTGAGATTCGTTTTCAATTATGATCGGTCATAATTAACTCTTCCCCGGAAAAAATTTCATTAACATCTTGACCATATTTTGCGATGGGTTTCTCTTGTTGTAAAGCATGCACCTATTTTATGTAATTTGTGATGGATAAAATATTCCCTCCGTAAAGTTAACAAAAAAATAATAATATATCCCCTCTGTCGCAAAGGGCTTTCTTGTTTGTTTTGGATTTTGAAGGAAGTTTAAATGTAGAGAAATAGATAGAGAAAATTTATTGGAGACCGTGCGCAGACGTTTTAAAGCCCCCAAACGAATAAGCTCAAAATGTTCAATCTTTTTCAGATAGCGAGCCATTTTTTAATTGTCTGAATCTTCCAATGTAAATGTTAAGATATACTCCTACGTAATATATAGATCTTGTTTGATAGATTTTAATTAATTCTATTAAACAATATTTTTAAAATCATATAAAATTTTATAAATCGAAAGAAATAAACAATTTAAAATGACATGCAGTCTCAAAAATACCAAACATTTTGGGACCGAAAGAGTAGATAGCAACTAAAGAATTTGAAACATATACACAGATATCGATGTTGTATGGATGATTGAATGATCTAAATTCAAAGTACTATATTTTGTTTCTGGTGTTTGTCTTGTATCACGAGGAGTAGGCGCGTTGTTTGTGGCCGAGAATTACATATAATTGTTGGTGACTCCCTCCGTCACGGGGAAAAGTATGTTCACACAGACATTTTCAAAATAGATGGTGCACAAATTTTTTTGGGGATTTGGGGAGCCACTAAGGGTCCCATAGAAACAATTCGAATCGTTCATTAAATGTAAAACACTTTTTCAAGGATCCTCGAGAAATATAAGCTCAATTCAATAGCTACAGATGTTTGATCAAATCATCTAACTTTTTAAGCATTTAGATTGCTAACTTTTTAAGCATTTAGATTGCAGGATTATGAAAAAGAGCGGTGATAATGCCAAAAATGTTTTTTTGTGTTTTTTTTTTTTGTGAAGCACCAAAATTGTTTTTATTGGTACCAAAACTTCAAAGTATAAAAGTCTTGTACACTGTACATGGTACAAGTTTTTTGTGCGCTAGAGTTTTGGCACCAACAAAAACAGTTTTGGCATTATCATTTCTCATGAAAACTTATATGATTGGATCGAGCACTTAGAAGTATAGGATTGAGCTGAATTTTTGAAAGCACCCTTGCAAAAAATGGTTTACATTTAATAAACGAATTGGATCATTTGTGTGAGACCCTTAGTAGGCCCCACACAAAAATCTGTACATGATGTGTTTTAAAATGTCTATGTGGGTAGCACTGTTGCTGTCACAATTTGTATGTCAATTTCGGAATTCGTGCATCTAATGCTTTCTAACGATCGACTTTGAAACTTTTTCTAGTGGTACTAGTTGAGATTTATCAAACAAAATTCATATTGTTAATAAAAAAATGTTATAAATTAAAGCCATAAACAACTGCTTAAGAGGTTTGCAATGGTGCAAGTGATAAAAATAAAATAAAATTTGGGACCGATACGGTATTTGTATGTATTTGAAGGGTGTGCATGGAGTCCAGAATCAATTACAGATTCCGGTAGTACTTTGACCAGTTTTTTAGCAAGCTGTGCACAACAGCCTTTTTCGCCCGCCTCGGGTCGCAAAAAAATGATCGGAACCGCTCATTTTGTTCAAAATATGTCGTTTAAGGTCTCTAAAAAAAATGAGTTTCGTTCGATACCGTTAGAGGCGTTAACAAAACACCCAAAATCACTTTAGAATTTGGCTGTTCCGATCATCTTTTTGCGACTCGAGGCGGGAGAAAAAGACTGTTGTACACAGCAGCTTGCTGTGCACGTAGCTTTTTTGAGTTTTTTATAGCTGTGTGCGGATTAGGATCCGTTTGATCGAGTTTGCCAAGAAGGTGACCGCGCCCAAGAGCCTCCAATAATTTTCCCCAACATTAGTCGATCGATCGAGAGATTATTCAGTAGTAGTCTCGACTCTTGAGACACCGCCACAAAGTTCTCCAACAAGTATTAACCCCACGCATAGTAGAGGACTTGGCCCACAGAAATATGTGGTACGGTGCCGTGGGTGTTGGGGTGCTATGTGCTGGCGCCCCTGGAACACCCATTAAATTTTCGACAACAGATAGTATGCACTCTATTCACGCAGTGCTGTAGTCAGTCAAAATTCAGGCGCACATCAGTCACAAAAATGGACAAATCTGGACCCCCGCGCGTTTACGAAAGCTGATCGCATCCATCAATCAAGTAGAACAAATTATTGTTCGATTCACGCCGAGGTCGATCTTTTCGACTAAGCTAGACATGCCCATGTGTTTACCTTTACCCCCAGCCTCAGCCTCTGATAGTCAGATGCTGGATGGATAAAGCTGCTTGATGCTTATGTCCACTTTTCTCGTTCTAATTGAGGAATCTTAATCTATCTCATCATCACCAGCTGTTAACTTAGGTACGAAGGTGAGGATGGCACACGTGGGAGAACAGGGCTCTCCTGTTTAGGCACCTCTCTTCGCCAGATAGCGGGTTCAATTCCCATCGATCGTCCTCATTCCTGGACGGAGCTAGGATTTTCGCGCAGCGGGAGCGAATATACACAATCAAGAAGATTAAACAAAAGAGACACAATAATGTGAATTTTTTCTAACTAAAAAAAAATTACAAAATAACACCAATACGTATAAACCTAAATACGTTTCTCATATCTAGTGCAAAAAATCACAAACATGGTTCTCACGTTACCGATGGTGGAATCACGTGGTAGTAGCAAAAGTATTAACATTTACGGTACTTAATCCTATCTTTGAACAATCAACTTACTGATGGTGGAATCACATGGTAGTTGCAACGGTGTGGTGTTCGACAACGTCCCTGTGGTGCTAGTTATCCTCCATCAGCAACCGCTAGCTTCGTTAGGGCAAAATGTTGGGGGAAGAAAAGGAAAATGCAAGATGAGAGAGAGATTTGGGTTTGGGGCGGTTGATAGTCGTTCTTTTACGGTAAAATCAAATAAGGTAAAATTTAATTAGGCTTTAACTAGCCCCCCAGTTCTCAGGAATTTAATTAGGCTTTAGCCCCCAATTCTCAGGAATTATATATGGCTATAAATCAAAAAATACTAAACACTTACTCTTTCTCTTTTTTCAACAAAAAAATGTTGGGAGGCGAGCTAAATTGGGGCGAGACTATATATTTTGCTTATAAATTTATTTTTCAATGTAATAGTAGTAAATTTTTAGAATCGTAGGGGGGTAACCGCCCCTACTAGCCCTCTCTGGCTCCGTCTTAGCTTACAATTACGACTTGCTATGTTCAAAAGACATAAATTTTTATACCTTAGATTGGGTGGTCGAACCATATATTGGAGTCTCTTACCACAGCTATTGCGCATAAGCTTTTTAACTCGATTGGAACGTGGTCCAAAGAAAGCATTTTGCTTCTCAGTGAAAGTCGAACTAGAAACTTGTGCACATCACCTGTTTAGTCATCACTACGTGAACAAATAATTTTTGCCCTGACGCTCGTTAATTTTCTGATCTCGACTCGATAAGTGCTGTATAATGTATATGAAGCAAACTTAAGCTGATAGACTTCAACTTGTGAATGCCTGGATTGAAGCTCATGCAACAACAAAACGCGCGTTAACAACTTACAACTCTGGTCTCTACTCAACTCGTTTACAGAGAGAGTATGATGTATAGCTAGCCTTTGTTAGAAGTTAAATCGAGCATTTGCGAGAAAGAACAACATTTTCCATGCATGCGTACACTGTTTCCATGCATGAAAACATAACGATTGCAAAATCCGTACTAGGTTTTCATTGCTTCTGCTGAAGCTTTCTATGCTGAGAAATATCGCATGAAAGGACAATAATTCTACGAAAATATACAACTTTACAGTCTAGACCTACCAACAATATGATGTGAAGTATCAATCATCATATGCACCTATTCCTATTTTCTATAAAAGGATAACGTGATGAACAATCAAAACAACCAACTGGGGCTAGCTCAGTTAGCCAAGACTCTTGCAAGTTGCATCTCTCACCAGGAGATTAGGAGTTTGAATCTACCTAGGTACCTGCGTGTGGGTATTCTTCCTTTATATGAGTTTTTCCTTTCTTTGTTTGTTTCTTCCATGTAATGGGCTTATTTCTTCTGTTGGATGAATTATTGAACTTAGTTATCTCGTAAACTCTCACAGTTGATGTAAAATGATCTATCCTATCAATCGTCCTTTCTTTGTTTGTTTGTTTCTTCCATGTAATGGGCTTATTCCTTCTGTTGGATGAATTGTTGGACTTAGTTATTTCGTAGACTCTCACAATTGATGTAAAATGATATATCCTGTCGATTGACAAAAAATAAAAAACAATCAATGAAAACAAATGGTAGTTGGTCATCGGGGCTGGTCCTAACTTTTTAGGGCCTAAAGCAAAAATAAAGATGGGCCCTTGCACGAATCTCTATGAACCAAATATAAGTAGATAAATTATCTTTCCAATTACAAATCCAAGTATTCATTAATAAGAAAAAAGATCATATTTCCGTTGCACCAAAAAAGAAAAGAAAAAGATCCTAAAATAAAAACCAATCATTCAGATATCCAAACCATCCCATGATAGGTACAATTAAACTGACCACCAAGCTAAGAATGGCTGCTAGCTCTACTCGACAAAACACGTGCTTTGGGCGACCGACCCAAGGCTTACAACAGCCCATATCTTACGGGTTTCCACTAAACTCGCCAGTCAGTAGGAGTGATAAGAACCAACACGCTTCACTCCCCCGGGAAGGACGGCCCAAGTGGCCTGCGACAGTCAAAGCCGCCAGAGCCCTATCACAAAATGTGGAATAAGTTACACCAAAGATAAAACATCACACCACACCACACCCGTGTCAAAGCACTCTGTTTCGAAGGTGACATGTTCAACTCTCCCATTTTTACTTGGATTATTCCTTTATTCCTCCATCAAATAACTACTGACTTGGGCATCGGGGGTGTTTTGGTCGACACCACACCAGTGTCAAAGCACTCTGTTTTGCAGGTCATCAGTTTAATTAGCACGTTGAAAAACGATTCGTCGTCCCAAGATATCCAAACCATCTCTTAAATATCCTTAATCCCATAAAAGTTTAACTGTGCATTACATGAGTTTAAAAACATCATTTAAATATCATTCTACTTGCGGTTTGGCTCTTCTAACGTTGTTGAGCGAAGGTGAGACTTAATCAATTTAAACTTTGATTTCTTCGGAAGCAACTGTGGGAATAATCAATATATAGTAGTACTCTATGAGCAGTTGATGCATTTCGAAAACAATCCCCCATCCATTTCGAACATTTAAGCACTTCAATTGGATTGTTTATCTCTTGTGGTAAGCTGTCTCTCAAGACTTTCAGTTCCGAAAATAACTCTTTTTGATCAATATCAGAAGCCTCTTCATGTTTCCAAGAATCTTCTAACTTGGCACAATATAAGGAAAGTTTAGGCCATTTGTGAGTTCAAAATTGGGCCTTATCTCTCGTTACATACAAATCTATTGCTGGACTATTATGAAGGTTACCAAAATATGGACCCTAAAGTTCATAAATTCACAGGGCCCAAAGCAGCCCACCTTGAGTTTTAGCTCAAGGTCAACTCTGATCAAACACTGTTTAAGTTGTTTTCTGCAAGTTATATAATCATAGTATATTGAGCTGGGGCTTTGGATTTTTGGCCCATAAGTGTCTCATCATAATTAAACTTAGTTTCTGGACCAATTCTCTAGCCCCGTTCCTGTCATGGCTTTGTTTCACTTTTCCCACATGAAGTATTCTGCTTTCGGTAGCGGTGGTGGTGGATGTTTTGCACTTTGGGCTAGGGTTAAGTTTTGGGTTTTCGAGGGTGCGCTTGGCCCACTTGTTTGGGCTAGGTACTTTGTTCTTTAATGTTTGATTTGGGCTTTGTAGGCCTTCGGGTGTATTTTAATTGTACTATCTGGGCTCTTTAGGCCTTTGGGTTTGCCCTCAGGGTGTTCCAACTTTTGGTTGGACTTTGTTTTTCCCTTCTCGATGTATCCTTTGTCGAGATCTTTTAATAAACTCTGGTTGTCGATCAAAAAAAAAAATGTATTTTGCATAGAAAACAGCCTTGACTGTATAAACTTCTATGGATTTGTCCAGTGGGTTCTGCCCAAGCCACATTTAGGGAATCATAATGGGCTTCTGCCAGGCCTTTCATAAGCATGTGAATCTTTTTTGTATCTTCTTAGGGCAAGCATGTAAAGTTTTAGCCAAACAAAACCATATTTATGCAGAAATTATCTCTAAACTACCATGAGCTCATTTTTACATTGGTCATTTGGGCTCATTTTTACAATGCAGATGCATTTTGGTTCATGCTGTTCAAGGAGGTCAATTTGAAAACTTCTCAAATCTCTTCGAACATAGGAGGCAAATTTGAGTGTCGTCAACAATCATGTGAGAGGGGGCAAAAGTTTCACGCGCGAACAAACAAGTTTTTTTTTGCTCGGCACGAACAAACAAGCTTAACCTGCATTAATTTCGCAAAGGTTACAAGAGAGTTCGACCTCACCCAATAAACTGATGTGCCTGCATCGAATATACGAAATGCGGGCTATTTCTTAAGAAACAATGGACAGTCTCAATCAGGAAAACTAGTCATAAGAAAAACTAACATCTGGTATATTCACAATGGGGTGATGACAAAACAAATCGATCCACGATATCCACAAAGGAAAAAAATCACATCTAAGGCGCAATTTAGAGTAGGGAATCAACTCATGAGAGACATATTCTACCTCATTATTGTATAATATCCCACCAAGTGTAAAATCATATGCCTATGACATCAATATATCCGTACATATCAACGAGCAGTTTTGGCAGAGGATGAAACCAAAACCATCCTCAAAAAAAATCAAATACTACAACAAATAATGGAAACACATATACTAATCTGTTCTTTACAGAATACAATCCCCACAAAAATGAAATTTCCATCCAGGAGGCATCACCAATCCTTATATGATTAATCTGCAAAAGTAGAAATCAAACCTTCTTGAAGTTGTCCGTGAGATTTGCTTCGTATTTGTTTTGTTAACTGTCGACTCCAACTTTACATCTTCGCAGGAACAGAGGCAGGGAGAGGAACAGCACCACCAGTAGTTGGCCTAATACGAGCAACAAGCACCAATGTAGTTTCAAGAAGCTGGAAAAAGAATAGAAGACGTTTACAAACTCAGGAAATTGAGACTTACAGGCCGACGAAAACTTTGAAAGAATCATAGATTCCCCATTGGGCACCCGTAAGGGATCCAATCATAACTATACGGAGAGGAAGACCACGGGTACACAGACCCCACAAGCCCATCTTCTTGACAGCCTGTGACATGAGAATGATGCATGTCAAAGTAGTGCAACCGAAAGTAAACGCATAAACTAGAAGCATACAAATAGATATGACTGTAGGATGGATATAACAGACTCACATCGCCCACTGTTGCCCCCTTGGCATTGTTAAGAAAAGAGACCAGGTTATCAGCAGGATGTGATACAACAGCACAGAAAATACCAGCAACATATCCACAGCCGAAGCTTACTCCAAGCTGAAAAGTATTGCTGCACTGGTCCTTGGGGGTTGGGACGGCATACTTGTAAAAGTACTCCACAAGAGTCTCAAAAGTTGCAAACTTCATCATTGTATCTGCGAAGTACCCATTTTGACTGTCAGCACTTAACAGGCCTCCAATAAGGGGATGTTATTCGATATAGTGAAAGAAAGTTTCAATGATACAAGCAATCTCACGGAGAAACGGCTTTCTAATTGTCCAGAGCAATTCAGTAAGACAAAATTTGCAGCCAATTAACTATAAAACCAAACACTTCACGCCATATGTTTTAATCGGAAATAAAGGGAAGGCCAGCTTACAGGGAATCTGTCTTCCCCAAAGAGGAACAAGCCCTTTGTAAAGCCTGCAAAAACAAGAAAATATCACAATAAACGTACAATATTTACAAGACACAATAATTAAACAAGCACGATAGGACCGTACAATTGAAAGCCAACTTTTAAATGAGACTCATACCCAAGAGCACCTTCAGACTTGACGAATTTCGGAAGGCCATCTGACAAACCTTTGGCAAACCCAGGCTGAGTTTGGACACGAACCTTCACTGCCTCGAAGGGGCAGAGAGCAACATCAGCAAATACTTCAGCAGATGCAGAGCCAGCAAGGTAAATCAAGGTTTTATACTTTGCTGCATATTCTGGACCAGCAATGTCTGAGTAGTACTTCTTGAAGAAATCGTATAATCCGTACTTGAAAGCACCCTGAGCACTGTAACCAAGCAAGGTTGGCACCCAACCCCTAAAGAAACCTTTGGCTCCCTGCTCCTTGAGCAGAACTCCAAATCCAGAAGAAATGCTCTTGTACTTTGTAGGATCAATCTGAAAATTGGCCAAAATCAATACCACCAGAATGCCTCTAGTAAAGAAAAAACGGAGCAAAAGGAAATTTCTACATTCTATTACCCTCATTATCATGGCACTGCAGGAACCGTTTTTTCAAATTATGAGCTATGGAATGCTAGTTTCATTTTAGCATACATATGCAGGTGACACCAAAGGGAAACTCCGGTTTCATGAAGAAAAAGCTAAGACAAGACCATAGAACTGAAACTGCAACCATGGCATTAAGAGACTACGTTTGATCTTTCTTTTTTATGCGTTTCCATTTCATTTGAAGCTTCAATATGGGGGAAGCAATGAGTCAGGTTTGAACTCCTGAAGTCAAAAATCAAAACCGACCCGGTTGCTACTTGGCTTGTAAGGCTGGCGTGCTAACTAAGATCAAAGGAGGGCTTATTTATGAAAACAACTCTGATCCATAACAATGAGCAAAAGCTCCAACACAAGATATCATACACCATCTATAAGTCTTTCCAAAGTCAAAACAGAAAATACGAAAATCAACCTTAATGAGAAATGGAGAAAATATCGATGGCTAAGATTGCAAGATTGACATCGGCTACAAAACAAAGTTATGCATTTTATCATTATCCTGCAAGTTCATATGGTTCCTATTACTTGACTGCATATGATCACGTGTGGCTACCCATTTCGATCCCACGTTAACGGTTAGCTCACCCACCTGTTGAACCCGTATCCATATTGACAAGAGATTTCCCATTAACTTTACATAGTATAAAATACAGGTTTGGTACTTTGTAATTAATTAGGGGGGGAAAACGCATTCACATTATAGAACAAAATAGTATAGTCTTAGCAAAAATCCAAGTGAGGCCTGAAAACAAATTGCTCTAAAACACAAAGTCAGAAGAAAATTTTACTGGATCAGGAGCTTAACTTGAAAACAACAAATTAATGAAACAAATCACCTAATCACACCATGCACAAACCACCAGTGTATGTGCAAGGACGGATCGAGAGGCGGATGAGAGCGGACGATCAAATCTTCCTTGGAATTATAGTACATTTATTCCTCAAAAAATTTAAAAGTCAATAAGTCATATATGTTGGTTCACCTGCCCAACTTCGTTTTGAAAAATTCAATAGCCACCCAACCAAGAGTTTAATACTACTACTATTTTTAGCAAAAATTTTGCTACGTATCATTTGTTATTCTATTTTTCATTTCTAAAATGGAGAGGATGCATAAAAATATAAAATCGTCTTAATTGAATTGGTTGATAAAAAACATATATGATAATCTTTTCGGCAATACTTTCACAATATATTGGTTTTGGGAAAAAAATCGCTTTTCATATGTTCAAAAAACTTTTTTTAATGTTCACCTGCCGCATCTTAAAATCTTGCCACCGTTTGGGTGTGTCAATTTGCGAAAACTCACGTGTACAGTTGAGAGGTAGAGGGAGGAACCTCTCACGTGCTATCAATTCTTAGGGGTAAGTTCATACGAAGCATTTGCTCTGACTTTAAGTGGGGCCCCCGCATAATGGGTTGATGGTTTATGGTCCTAAAGGGCTGCAAATGAGCTAAGTTGCTCGCGAGCCGCTCGTGGCTCAACTGGTTTAATAATCGAGCCGAGCTCAAGCACCAGTTTTAGGATCGTTTACTAAACAAGTCGAGCTCAACAATCAAAATCGGCTCGTTTTATAGGCTCGTCTTGTTTAAAGAGGCTCGATAAGTAAATTACCCCGGCTTGGCTCGTTTGCAAACAAGCCGAGCTCGAACTCAAGTTTTAGGCTCGGTTTGTAAACAAGCCGAGCTTGAACACTTTACGAACCAAGCTTGAACACTATAATGCTATGCTCGGCTCATTTGGACCCTTGTCATTAGCCGAAGTGCACATAAGCTGACATGTAACCTGTTATCAAAAAGGTTAGACATAAAGAGAGGGAGGGGATGAAATTGGGAGCGGACCTGCATGTTACACTTGACGATGTCGAGAGGGGTGAGGGCCGTGTGAGTAAGTCCACAGCTGAGGCTTCCTCCGGCTGCAGAGGCCGCATAGAATGCCGGCGAGTACATCGCTATCTTGCCTGCAGGCTCGCTGGGAGCCGGGATCACGAAGCTCTTCTTCATCTCCTCCGTCGACGGCGAAACCGACGCAGAGGAACGCACCGCGGGGTTTCGAGTCGTGGCGAAACGGTCTAAGTCGATGAGTTTCGTTGATAGAGACGTGGAGGAGTATATGAAGCTCGGGATCAGAGATTGACGAGAGCCCTCCGAGAACTCCATTCCGAGAGGGTAACTCTGTGCGTGCTCTCTTTTGCGTGTGTGGTTTGTAGGAGAGGAGAGAGAGAGAGAGTCCAAGGTAGGTACAATGGAGAGAGAGAGAGAGACGAAAATGTCTGCGTTTTCAACGACTAATCGCACTGCTTCGCGGTTTAAATGGCTTCTGATGGAACTATTTGCCCCCGCACTTGTCCTGAACTACGGAACATTGGGGGAAAATAAAAAATTATAAATTAGATGTTTAAGCCAACGTATCTGCATCTCGATAAATCATGAAAAATAATAAATTCACCGCCGACTAACAGAAGATCCGTACTTTATCTGGGGAATAAGTTGCTAGACCTGAGACGACACTGTGAACATTTTTTACGGTGACTTAAGTTTTTTATTTCTTCCTTTTAGCAATAATTAGTATTCCTCCTCCCGTCGATGTTTTCTTCTTATTTGTGGGACTTTCTCACCTCTTTGTGGGTTAGATGTCGATGATTTCATCTAAGCTTCTTCCTATGTTTTGAACTGAATTTTTTTAAGAAATCGTTGACCGGTAATCTAAGCTTCTTCCTATGGTTTGAATTGAATTTTTATAAGAAATCTTTGACTGGTTCTATGCAGCTATGCCCAATATTATTCTTGGTATCATAGTATGCAATTCTCAGTATGCTTTGGCAGCATGTGTCGTAAAGTTTGCTAGTGCATGCGTTCATGTCTAAATTTTGGTAGTTTTGGTTCATTCAAAATCCTGCGATGGAATTTTTGTAATGCCCCGAACTTTTGAAATGAAAAGAAATAGTTGTTTTGTTAAAATAAAATAAAAAAAAAACGTGAGATGGCATGCCTGTAATTTACTTTAAATGGTTTCCGTACGAGGGCAAACCTTATTAAATGGCTCGAGACATCAAAAACAATAGAGTTAAAATTCATTCCACCAGTGAAGGAAACCTTGGGTTTTTCACCACGGCCCGTTATAGGCCCCACAAGACATCTTTTGTTATAATCTGAATCGTTCATTTTGGTAGGATCCGCAGAATAGTATATCCACGCAAAAAATGAGACTTATCGGACTTCAATAGGTATATTAAAATCTACTTTCGATTTTGGAAATGGACAGTCATGGATAATTCAACTTCAAAATCTATGATCGTCTATTCTGAAAACCAAAATTCAAGTTTTGATATATCTATCGATACCCAATCAAGCTAATTTTGTTTATGGACATACTAATCTATATACTCTACAAAATGAACAGTTCAGATTTGAACAAATAAAATCTTATGGGGCCCACAGACGGTGGTTCTGGCGGAGAGAACATACTCTCAAAAC
This sequence comes from Rhododendron simsii, assembly GCA_014282245.1. Lineage (NCBI taxonomy): Eukaryota > Viridiplantae > Streptophyta > Magnoliopsida > Ericales > Ericaceae > Rhododendron > Rhododendron simsii. The sequence continues at coordinate 28,720,609 of CM024960.1, forward strand.
AAAAATAAAAAGATCAACGTTCTGAACCACTGGCATTGACATATTCCAAGTTTCCAACTCATTTGGAAAACGGAAGTGTTTTTCCAAGTCAATGTGGGTTTGCTTTGAGCATACAGTGGCCCAATGGCAGGTGGTTTGAGGACGCAAGCAATGAGGTTTCAGGTCCTTCGTATGTTCGCACGAAGTTTCGATGTACTAGTATTCAAGTCACGAGAAAAACTTCAACTTTCGTAACGAAAGTTTACGGAAGTGAATCGCTGCCGTCTAAGAGTGTTTTGGACAGTTTAAATTTCAATGAAAATGATAATGCTAAAATTTTAGTGCATAAACGTCTTGTATCTTGCACATAATACAAAGTTTTTTACGCACTATAATTTTGGCTCAAATAAAAATAAATTTGATATTAACAACACCCAAAATAAAAATAAAAATAAAAATAAAAAGAACCTTCTGAACCACTAGCATTGAAATTTCCAAGTCATTTGGAAGACGGAAAGTGTATTTCTTTTCCAAGTCACGTGGTCTGCTTTGACCGTACAGATGCAGTTTGGCCCAATGGCAGCTGGTTTGAGGACGCAAGCAAGGAGGTTTCAGATCCTTCGCACCTAAATTGCACGAAGTTTTTCGATGTAGAACTCCATTTCTCGGGTGATTGTGAATCACATGAGAAGTTTAACAATATCCTCAAGATTCTCGGTTTATCATTAATGGTAAAAATATACCGAAACACGAGAAATTTTTGGGTGTCGGGTGGGTACTATATGGCCGTGCCCACGTAGTGCTCGAACAGTCCATCCAGCCCTAGGCCGTCCAACAAACTGTTGGACGGTCCAAGTTGAAACCCTCTCACCTTACCACTCTCTCTCCTCTTTCTCTCCCTTTTTCCTCTCTTTAAATTTGAGCCGTCCAAAATCGAAATAGACAGTTCGAATGCGCCGAGCAGACACTACGTGATACCCACCCGGCACTGAGAAATTTCTCTCGAAACACAACTGGTATGGATAATTTTACGTACCCGTGATGTCAGGAGCAGTGTAACAAAAAGGCCATGTAGGTGCAGACATAACAATAGTCAATAGGAGGTATGGTGTAAAACCAGAAAGTCGCTCAAAATTCACCGCTCCCTCCACCGGACATAAAAAGTGTTTTGGACAGTCTAGATTCTAATGAAAATTTTCCAGGGAAAAGTTAATTGTGATCGGTTATAATTGAAAATGAATCTCAACAGTTGATTGCGTGAATGGACAACTGAGATTGCGGCGCTTTGTAAACACCCTGTTCACAGAGCGGCTGTGAAAAAGTCTATCTTCTCTTTGAATCACATGAGAATTTTAACAAAATCCTCAAGATTCGCATTTGTGTCCAACGGTTTAAAATAGACCGAAACACTACCGGTATGGACATTTTTGCGTACGCGTGGTGTGAGGAGCGGTGCAACTAGAAGGCCATGTAGGTGCAAACATAACAATAGTCAATAAGAGGTATGGTGTGGTACGACGATCGACCGTGCTTGGTATTATTGAATTTTTATGAGGTCAAATTGTATTCGCATAACACCCAACTCAACCAACTGAAGCCGCTTTTGGTTGGTTATATTTCTCCAAAATTATCGTTGACCCGTGATTTTAATAACTTAAAAAATCTCTAGCAGCCCGTTAATGTTTTCGACGGACCAACCAAATCTCTATATTGAACCAATCTTTAGACTCTAAGAAGGAAGAGAGAAATTGTCCACCTATAGAGGGACTATTTTATATATGTCTATAAAATAAGCTAATTCGAATGCGTTGTGCCTACCAAACAATGCATTCGGGAGGGGTCAAATAAACTTATTCGCTCAATTAATTAACCAAAACAAAAAAAAAAAAACTTATTGGATCAATTAGTATCTGATCATCTTCCAACAAAAAAAAAAGAAAGATATTAGTATCTGATCACCATCCTGGTGCTGCTTCCAAATGAGCTCATAAGGGAGATTTTTGGTTATTCTGGGTACAATTTCGTTGAGTAAACCATTCATCCGTTACGATATCGTGGCTCCGTTCGGCTAAATAAGCTAAATGACTTTTTTTTTTATCCTTATTCAAATTTTTTCATATTTGTTAGTTTTTCGTCAATTTTTTTGGAGATTATTGCATCGTCATGACAAGAGAAATCTAAAAGGTAAAAACTTACGATCGAAACATAATTTGTTTGAATAAAGACAAAAATAAGCCAATAAACCAATTTTTCGTCTTTATTTTTAAAAAAATGGATTTCGATATAATTTTTTTACTTTTTAAATTTCTCTCGTCATGATGATGTTATAATTCCCAAAAAATTGACAAAAAACTAACAAAATTTGAATAAGGGTAAAAAAATAAGTCAGTTGGCTTATTTAGCTAAACGGGGCCTAAACAAGGATCAAAAACTTGTAATTAGAGTGTTGGTTAGCTACGGTACTAGACCCATTTCAGAAACCTTCTTAAAAAATAGTAAGTACTTATTTTTGGAACTTCTCAAAGAAAAATAAAAAGGGTTGTTCAACAAAGCCCAAATAAGCATCTTATTTCATATTTTCAAACTAAAAAATAATGTAAATAAAAAATAATTTTTTAATTTTTTTGCACCGTATTAAAAATCTTAATGAGATCTATCAAACAAAATCCATATTGATAGAAAAATTATTTGCGTAAGCATATGATTTTTGAACTTGAAATTGCATTCTTAAAAAATAAATACTCATTCACCCTTTTGTGAAACATACCTTATTATTAGACAAAAAATAAGTTCTTAAATTGGTTCTGAAACGGGCCCTAACACTTCCACCACACCTCATCAATTAATTATGTAATTAATCAGTACTTTTTTGAATACCTGAAAATGATGAGATTGTGGGAGGGAGAGAAGCAATATGTAGGATTCGCACAATAGCATATGAGATTGTATAAATGAAAAATGAGACGAAAAGGATCATTATTTTAATTTTTGGGTGAAAGAGAAAAATAATAAGAGAGGAGAATCCAGCTAATGTCACCCCCTCCACTATAGTTATCTCCCACACGAGGAATACTAATTAGCACCATGTAATCCTCTCCATTTTTGAGACTCTCGTTCCAGAACTTGAATAAATTCTTATTTTTTGTTCAATAATAAGGCTTGTTCCACGAAATAAGAAATAAGTACTTATTTTTTGATTAAGGCAATTTCAAACTCAAAAGTCATGTGTTTACGCAAATAATTTTCTTATCAATATGGATCTTGTTTGATAGATTTTATTGAGATCTTTAATACGGTACCAAAAAAATTGAAAAATTATTTTTCATTTATTTTATTTTTGAGTTTGAAAATGTGAAATAAGCTGCTTATTTGAGTTTTGTGGAACAACCCTTGTTATTTTTCTTTGAGAAATTCCAAAATAAGTACTTATTTTTTAAGAAGGTTTTTGAAACGGAGCCTGTAATTGCACCGTAAATGTTGAATTAAATCAGAAGATACAAGAATCAGGTTTCTTTATCCTAAGGGAATGCGGCCATCATCGAACGCGTCTAGGTTGAAGTTTATAATTTTCCAAAACTCCGCATTTTGAAGAAGAAAACCAAGTGCTTGATGAAATATAAAACTGCGGATGTTTGCCAATATTTGCAGTTCAAAAAAGTAGTACTGCTGGGAATGTAAATTTCATAACCGCAGGGGTTGTAATGTAAAACTCCGAAAACTCAGGGTTGTCAGCTCGAGCAACCAAGGTATTTTGTCATGAATGGAAAAAAGGAGCAAAAATCGCCGTTGCCGGGGATCGAACCCGGGTCACCCGCGTGACAGGCGGGAATACTTACCACTATACTACAACGACTTGGTTGCCCAGTATGCCTCAACATTACTTACAAATACGTTTACAAAAGAATCCTTATTTCTTTTTGAATCCAGCCAACAAGAGGTTCTTAACATAATAAGTCCCAATAATAATAATAATAATAATAATAATAATAATAAGTTCCATGAAACACGCCAACAAAATTCAATAGGATGAAAAAGTTACATGTTGCTCAATTGTCCGTCAAGAGGAAAATGCGTTTTTCATTTTACGAAAAAGGAGAGAAATCGTGTGTTGTATTTAAAAGAGTTTATGCACGATAATCACCACAAGCTTAGTATAATTTTGTCGTTTAAAAAAAAAATTGAGAACAGCAGTAGCAGTCTAATCTTATTTGTGGTCCATCATGCTTTTCATCTAGCTAACACCACAGAAAATATCAGATTATCCACCCTTTGTTATTATGAAGCCTTAACAATCATGTTCTAAGAAAACTTGTTTGGCTATTAATCTATCTTCAAGTTCTAAAAGAATTTTTTATAGATTATTTACCTTCAAAGTAAAGTTGAGGAGTAATAAAGACATTTAACCATTGGCTAGTCTAACAAGAGAAATACTAGCAAAGGGCAATACTATGGGACCTCCTCATACTCAATTACTCATGCTAAGGGACCTTCTTCTAATCATTCAGGTTTTTTAACTCAGACTCCTTCCTATACTCCTGTTTCTGTATTTACTATATTTCTTTGCCCATTTAGTCTTTCTTTTTAAAAATCATGTGAAATAACTTTTTTTAAAAGTGCTTGTTCACTAATTTTTTAATGCACTTTGAAACAGCAGCGAAGCCAAAATTTCAATCTAAGCTGGGGGGCCGAGCAAATAGTCAAATTTTCATTCAAAAAAAGTAAATTGTTTATAGTACTCATATATTTTGTGATTTGGTATACCACACTATACACTTACATTATCTTGGGTCAATGCAACAAAATGTATGTGATTTATTTTAGTTTTTCTTTGAATAATAAAATACACGTATTACTTCTCTATAAGAGTAAATAAGAAAATTTCATAAGATGATGTAAATTTATTTGAATTTAACCTAGTAACCATAAATTAAGTCAAAATTTTAATCTAGGCTGGGAGCTAAGCAAATAGTAAATTTTTCATTCAAAAAAGTAAATTAATTGTTTATAGTACTCATATCTTTTGTGATTTGGTATACCACATGCACTATACACTTACATTATCTTGGGTCAATGCAACAATATATATGTGATTTATTTTAGTTTTTCTTTGAATAATAAAATACACGTATTACTTCTCTATAAGAGTAAATAAAAAAAATTCATAAGATGATGTAAATTTATTTGAATTTAACCTAGATTAAACCATAAATTAAAAGACAATAATATACTTATCAGACCCGCTATAGCTCCGCCTCTACTTCGAAAGTTTTTCACAAATTTTCTTTAGTTGTACTTCTGTAGGAAAATATCTTGCTATTAAAATTATTAATAGATAATGATGATACACATTCAAACAATTACTGATTTAGATTTTATTTTTTAAAATTACTTCATCGCTCGTATTATTAGTTATTGTTCGTTTCATTTTTATATTGGTTATATCACTTAATGTAATAGAAATGTTGTTTAATGGAATTAAATAAGATCTACCAAACAATGTCATATTGTATACATAACTTTATTATTGACGTAGAAATATAAATAATTTATTGTCCGTTAAAATATAATGAGAGTCAACTAAATTGAGACGGAAAGAATAGCTTAGGAGACGAATAGAACAAAACCATATCTTTTAAGGTAGAGTGATTATTATGGCCATTGCCTCAACTCTTTTTTTATCACAAAGTTGTTTGGGTTCCACACACTTTATGATAGGAACCAAACAAATGTGCATTGGAGAAAAAAGTTGAGGCATCACGTAACAATTAGGGGTGTTCAAGAAAATCGCTTGAACCGTAAAATCGGTCCGATCCGGACCGAACCGTCCTATTTGGTCAGGTTCTGCAGTTCTACGGTCAGGTTATGGTTTAAAAAAATAAGAATCGTTAATTTTGGTTCGGTTACTGGTTCTCAATTAATGAACCTTGGTTAGAACCGAACCGGACAGTTTAAAACAAAGATAAATATAAAAATACATATGTGTGTAATTAAATATGTATTTGAATTTGATAGGTTATTCTTTTTCTTACTAAACTTAATTTATTTAGAGATGAAATCTCATTTGTTAGGAAAGTTTTTATTTTCTTCCTTATTTTCCTATTCCAGCAGATTATCTTCCTATTTCTTTAATTTTATGAGTTTATATTTTGTGAATAAGTGTTTGGATGCTTATTGGATAGGACCGGAACCGAACCAAAACCGGACCGGTCTTGCGATTTAGTTTTGGTTAGGTACCATGCATATATTGGTTAGGTTCTGGTTCTCAATTTTCTGAAACCGTTTGAAATGGTCCGGTATCTGATTTTCTAAAGAACCGGACCAATCTGACCAATCCAGACCGTGTACACCCCCAGTAACAATGCCCCATGCTTCGTGACTTCGTCCTGTACATGTTCTTGCAAAAAGTCAAATATAGCCAAGAACTGGTAGCAACAATGATTTATTTTATTTTTTATTTTGTGGGGCAGTTTATGGTGTTCTGTCGCTAGGTTGGTCCAACCGGATAACTAAATTATGCTATTTCAAGCCCCCCATTTTTTTTTTCCAGCTCATATGGCAAAGCTGCATTCTTGTGAACTTAACTTAAATATAAAATTTTGTCATTATTTTTTCTATTCTTCTTATTGAGACGAATTAATAATCTACAAAAATTTAGCGCAAAAGTAACAAATACAAAAAAAATTCAAATAAGAATAATTCTTAGATTTAAGTTAAGTTCGTAAGACAAACGCGATCTGAATAATTTTCTCATTGGGGTTTGGGGGGTTTGAAAGTGTTTATGGAATTGGAGGCCGATATATCGGGTTTACAGCAGTAACGTGGAAGTTACTTTTCGGAGCTTTTGGCGGAACCGTTAAAGGTGAAATAAAAATGCAAATGCCGTTAAAAATTCAAAAATAAAAATGGACTGTTTTTCAATTTGGGCTTCGCTCGATTTGGCTTTAAATAAAGCCCGTTCCGTTAAGATTCTTATAGTATTTTATAAGAATTTGTTTTTCATTTTACGAAACAAGTCATTATTTTCTCATAATATATCACTTTTAATTTGAAAAATAAGTAATTAGTCCTTGTTCCGCTAAGAATGTTAGGACTTTTTGGAATTTTTTCGTGTTTGTCCTTATTCAAAAAAGATTCGCATTAATTTTTGTGAATTGTTAATTTGTCTTGACGAGAGAAATTGAAAAAGTAAATTCTTTTTATTTTTATCCAGATATTTTGAAAAATAACTATTTTTCAAGGAGAAAGGTCAAAAAATTGACTTTTTTTGGGCTTAAAAGTGGATATTTTTCAAAATATTTGGGAAAAATTTAAAAAATTTACTTAGATGAATCAATAATATGCTAAAAAAATTGACTCAAGTCTAAAAATTGAATAAGGACAAAACGCGTTAAGAGAAAAAGTTCTTAGCGAAATGAGGCCCAAGTTAGTTCTTTTTTTTTTTTCCCTCTTCATTCAATTTTAGTTTGCGTTTTCTAGTCTTGAGCCAATTTTTTTTTGTTATTGATTCCTCTAAATAAAAAATATCATTCAAATTAAAAAAAATCAAAAAATAAGCGGAAAATCTCTGTCTTTTAACGACTTCCGTCACCCCTCCCTCCCTCCCTCTATTTTCTTCCCACTTTCCGTTCCTTTCCTTTCCTCAGATTTCACTCCCCGCGAAACACGTCGTCACCGCCACCTCCCTCCATCTCCCGGCGTCGTTTCGTTCAAACCTCTCCGATCCTCCCAATTTTCTCTCTCATCCCGATCTCTCTCCCCCGCACCTCTCTCTCCGACAATTCTCTTCCCAAGAATCTAGCCCCGAAAAATCCAACCACATAATCACACATAAACTCAACTACTATATATACAAATGGATCGGCGGAGGACGGGGAGTCCGGTGTACACGCGCCAGTGGAGCGGCAGCAGCACCGGATCATCCTCGCCGGCCATGTCGCCGGCGCACCCCGGCGCGCGGCTGCCGCCGTCCAGCGGATTCTCCACCATCAAGCGGACTCAGAACGTCGCCGCCAAGGCCGCCGCGCAGCGCCTGGCGCAGGTCATGGCCTCGCAGGCGGCCGACGAGGACGACGACGACGACGACGATCTGGGGTTCCGGAGGCCAGCCCCGGCTTCCGGAAGCAGTTTTAATCGGAGTAGCAACGGCGGACCCGCTGTCTCGATTGCTAGGCCTACTAGATCTCCGTCACCCGCGGTAATTTTATCAAAACACTCCACCACGGCACCTGTCTGCCTACGTGGCATTGCATGATTGTTACGTATTTATCAGTATTAGATGTTACCTAATCGGTGTTAGTTAGTGGACGAGTTTATAATCCATTGCAGAGTCAAACTCGTGATCAGTACTAGTTAAAAAATTTGTCAACCTGATCATTGGTAGGTCACGAGTTAAGTCTGATTGTCTGATGAAGTATCTGTTTAGCCTCGGTTCGATCAAATTGAAATTGGATATAATTCCGAGTTACGTGATGCAACAAATTTGATCTTAATTGTGTTGTTCCGCGTGTGGAAGTTACTATATTTAACCGTGATAGTCTAAATTTAGGAAATAAAAATGGGCAGAAGTACAGATGGAACCCCCATGTTCTACCTCTCAGTTAAACGGGTGGCTACAGTTAGCAAGAGTAGTTACATTTGACTGAACAAATTCATTCTAGCAGCTCCATTGAGAACTCTAATACGACTAATTAGCTCAGCAACATTTTAACAAGTGAACCAAAACCCTCCACTATCCACTCTGGATTGCCTTGGACTGCAGGGAAGTCGCTTGGATTTCTGTGGTTTTGAGTGCTACGTATTAAACAGTATTAGGTATGGAGAGATTATTAGTTATTGGACAAGTTTTGAATCGATTGTAGAGTCAACTTTTGATTACTAGTTCAAAAAATTTATCAACCTGATCTTTCGTAGACAACTTAAGTCTGATTGTCTGATGGAGTATCTGATTATCTTCGTTTGCATCAAATTGAATTTGGATAGAATTCGAGTAAAGGGGTGTAAAATTCCTCACTAAAACCTGTTTGGAAGTTTGATTTTAGTTTTGTTGTTCTTCATGTAGAGATTACATTATTTAATCAGTACTAGGTGATGAGAGCTTTTTAGTTAGTGGTTGAGTTTTTAATCCATGGCCGAGTCAACTCGTGATTACTATTTTAAAAAATCTGACAACCTGATCATTGGTGGACAATTTATTTATGATTGTCTGATGAAGTATCTGATTATCATCGTTTGCATCAAATTGATCTGAATAGAGTTCCGAGTTACGCAATGTAAAGTATCAGAGCTAAACTTGTTTGCAAGTTTGATTAGTATTGTGTTCCTCAAGTAGAAGTTACCTTATTTAACTGCGGTAGTCTAAATTTAGGAATCAAAATGGACAAAAGTACAAGTGGAACCCCTATCTTATCTCCCTCTGTTAAGCGAGAGCCGTACAACTACAGACTACAGTTAGCAATTATGTTAGATTTTACTCAAAAAATTCATCCTACAAGCTCCATTTAGCAACCCAAGTATGACAAACAGTTTAACATTTGACCCAAATCCCTCCATTATCACATTGGAGTCTTTGACCTAAAACCCTTAGCTATCGACTCTGGATGCCTTAGACTATTATTACCTTGCAGGGGAGTCAAGCTTGGGTAGTCTACATTAAGAAGACTAATTCCAGTTACAAATTCATTTTCGTTTAGTTGGCTATCCATGATTGCATTTCTTGAGTACAGATATTGCTTAATACTAGAATAGGGAAGACTAGTTTAACTTGTTATAGTTTTGAAGGCTAATTTATTTTTGCTGTATGTAGTTAGGTCGGAACTTTATGGAGCATACCCCGGCAGTTCGTTCTACTTCAGCCGGAAGACCGTCAATGTCAGTTCGTTCAACAACAACATTAGTGCCACGTAGTCAAGTGCCGCTGAGAACGCCGGTGTCCATTCCACCAATAGAACCTCCTAGTGCCAGACTAAGGGAAACGAGGTCTGAAGTTTTTTTTTTTCCTTCACTTTTTTTCGTCAATTATGATCAGTAAATGTAGTTTTTAGGTATAAAACTAGAATTGCTTTTCTATTGTTGGTTGTTATCGGTGGAGAATGGCTTTATTTCTTTGAAGATTCAAACTCAAGTTGTTCTTGCACACCCTTTGCGGATATTTACCCGTATTATAACTTACTTATGGAGGCGCTTTATGGCCTTTTGGAAAAAGCAATGAACCTGGCAAACTGCCATTGTATGATTACATGTCTCACAGCTTGCTCTTTTTCTTTTCTTTTTTGGGGTTCATTTGGTGTGCTGTCTTCGGTCCATCGTGAATTATATGGATTCTCCTCTCCTTCACTTGGACATAAATGAAGCTAATCATGCTAAGCATTTTGTACAGATTTTCTTTTGTGTTATGCTATATGGACTCTTGTTAATGTTACAAGTACTTGGGCTTGCAAATGAACGAGCCGTTTGCAAACTGTTTGATGCTTAGCTCTCAGTAAGGGCCCGTTCAAGTTCTATTTGCTACTTAACAAACCAAACCCAAGTCTCATTAGGCTCGTTCTATAAATGAGCTGAGCCCAAACCTAAGACTATTCAGTTCAATTAGGCTCGCGAACCTTAAATCAAAATGCAAATAATAATTTTCTGAGGACTATTCACAGATAATATTTTAGTGGGGTATATATGCACTGTTATAGGGATCTCGTAAAAGCTTTTTGTTGATCAAGTTGTTGATGGATTTTATTTTTAAATTTTTTTGGCTTATAGTAGGTAATGTCTATGTACTACAATAAAATAAAAATGATCAAATTTGAGCCTCAATTTGGTTCGTTTGAGTTTTACAAGCTTTGAAAATTTTAAACGAGCTGAACTCATGCCTGAATTTGGCTCAATTCGGTTTGTTGAACTCAAGTGAGCCGCAAGCTAACAAATTTTAGACGAGCCGAATTCAAGCCAAACGGTTTTTTAATCGAGCCAGGCCAGGGTGTTTAAATAAAAGCCGTCACAGAATGAAAATTTGGACCTCCGATACTGTTATTTACTTACCTATCGGCCGATACGGTCCGATATCAGCTGATATTTGGCTCTACAACCAAAACCGTTACGTTTCCCGATACCAAAATTTAAAAACCTGAGCCAGGCCGAGCTTGATAGGGTTCAGCTCGATTCGGCTTGTTTGTACCCCCACGAAGTACTTGCGTTGGACACTCAACACTTGGGCAAGAGTATGGAACACACATCTTTGATGTGTAATATTGCTCCCAATAACTTTAATTCTAGTTTATCCCAATGATTATGCAGAACCCTAAAAATATGAGTGAAATGATCTATTGCACAGTGAAGCCACTTCCCTGATGCCGAAAACCGAACCCGAGGTCATGTAACATAGCTTTTGCGTACAATTGATCTGTAGAGTCCACTCACTCGAATGTTGACTTAGTGTTAAAACTCTACAGTGAAGATTTGGTCTTTTTAGATGTTGGGTCAATTGCTTGCAGTTGTCAATTCCTTTATTGTTTTTGATTACTTGATTTCTGATGCTCAATGTTGGACTCAGATTTGAACTCTTTGCGACGGTGTATGGATATTTATGATGTGATTTTTTTGAGGGGCAGAATTAGAAAATTTCACTTGGAAGAGTATATTAGCAGTTCCCTTGATAGTTCCTGTATTTGAAAATATTGTAGGTTTACATCTGATGCTGGACCTATTGACATGAAAGATTCAGGAAATCTGCGGGAGGCTTCTGCGCTTAGAGATGAAGTATGAATAGTAATCTTGGGTTGGTTTGAATGAGACTCCAAATAGAGCAGCTTACTTTTTTTTTTTGTAACTTAATCTTAAATCCAATTAACTTCATGCTGACATATGCTTGAATTGCAGCTTGAAATGCTACAGGAGGAAAATGAAGTTGTCCTTGATAAGGTGAGTTTCCCCGATGCCTACCTTCAAAGCTGAGAATAAACAATGGAACTAATGAGCACAATAAGTTAATTAAGTGGTGCTGATGTAAGTAGTTTGTTTTGTCTCAAGTTATTGCTGAATTTGGTCTGCAGCTTCGGCGTGCAGAAGAAAAGCGTGAAGAAGCTGAGGCCAGAGCCAAGGAGCTTGAGAAACAGGTACTCAATCTCAATTAGTTGGTAATCTTCATTCTTTCATGGTATGGCTTCCTGCATATATTGGCTAAATAAGGTTTCCATATAGAGGAGACGGTTCTTTTTTAGGTTCTCTTTTCTCTTGATTAAACATGTTGGCTGCCCTTATGGGGAGCTAAGAGGTTTAGACAAATCTGTGGAGTTGCCATGTCTATGTTGACACTGATGCTTTGTAGATGCACCTAGACACCTGCTTAGCATCCGATGGACATCCTTTGTAAAAAAGTTAGTAGATTTTATTGTTTCTAAAACTATTCTGGTGCATAAGATGCTTGCCCAATTGCATGACCTACTTAACTCGTGCGCATTACCAGGAGCCATGACTTGTTGGAAATGAGATGAGCAAACTCTGAAATTTGCAACCTAGTTATGTTGTACAAAATGATTTGGTCTGCAGCCAGCACATCTCAATTGTGCAATGGGTACTCTTGGCTAAAGGACTAAGAGTATAATTGAAGAAACAGGAGCATAATAGCTGAATATTAAAATTCTGAACGAATTTAGTTAGGTTAATATGTGTCATGGATTCTTACTTAAAAGATTGTTGAAGTGTAGTTGCTGTTACCACAGGCTAACAGTCATGTTGGCTACTTCCACATTTTGTGCATCTCTGTGAACCAGTAAACGTCACAAAGAGATACAAACCGTTTGTCAACCTTCAATCTCCTCTTTGTGGTACTACTAATACTGTGCTTTGGACCGTTATCATGTTCTTAGACGTGCTTGTCCCATGATAATACCTTCCAAATTAGAGCATGGACCCTCCAAAATCCACCCCAGGTGTGTTTCTATGTATCTATCACCACACTGTGTTACCGGGACGCTCATGCGGGGAATATTAGCGACTTGTCCCTCATAGCCGCTCTAAGCCATCCAAGCTTGGTCTATGAAGTTGATATTTTCCACCTATTTCCAATTAGTGTTAAATTAGCTACTTTGGCATGGTATTGGAGATAAGCTTTCGGATTTTGGGGGTTGTATTCTTTATTTGGTTTTACATTTTTCTCTTTTTATTTGTGTTGCAATGCACTTTGTTTCACTGTGATCCCTATGTAGTCTTTGTTTACTTCTCCATGTGTGAGTGGGTGTTGCTTGTGCCACCTTTCGGTCATTTCAGATATCAGCTCACCCACCACTTTTGTGTGGGATTAGAGCTTGTCCCATGGGACCCACACTAATAAAATAACATTGCAACACCTGTATATGATTCTTGTGGGCCTTCCAATCCATTGCAAATTTTAGCTTTGGTGCCTCCAGAGTTTGAGAATGTTTAGTTGTGTTATAGGAATATAGACATACAAGTAGTTTATTTCTGGATGTCCAAGTCTTTGCTGTGACAATATCTTACTTTTATAGGTAATGGTATGCATTCCATTACCTTATCCTGTCATGTCTGTGCTCTTATTTGGGAGAACATTTCATCCTATGTATATTTCCTTTTTCTTGTGGTATTTTAAGTACGTCATTTTGGTATAATATCTTTCTAGATCAGCCCTGCCCATGCTATCAACTGGGAACTGTGCCAGCAGATCGAACGAATATCAACTGTTATCTGTTATTGTTTGAACTATCTAAAATTATTTTCAGATCACCAGTAACCTCTTAGCGAATTGAACCCATTATTCTGTTTTCTAAACTGGGGGCCAAGTAATGGAATACTTTACTACCATATCTCCCTCCTGAACACAGTGCTATATATCGTTTTTTGCATTTTACAACGTTGGCTATGATGTTAGGTATTTTATCTTTCACTATTCAAATTCTGAACATTTAGGTTGCTTCTCTTGGAGAAGGTGTATCGCTGGAAGCTAAATTGTTGAGCAGGTAAACTCCGAATTGTTTCACTTGTGTTATACCTTTAAATAACGTTCTCCGTATGACGTGCTATGTAACTTATTTGCAGGAAGGAAGCGGCATTGCGTCAAAGAGAGGTGAGTATGAGTGCCATAATAAATAGTTGACAATGATTGCCCCCTTTTTATTGTTGCTCAGGTGCTAGTGCTCTGGGGATGACTTAAGCAAACAAGGACTTGTTGATAGGAGCCATGTTTTTCAAATTTTTTTGCTCCAATTATTCAAATTGTAGATTTGGTTACCCACTATGATGTGATTTGGTGGGAATCTCTTATGATAATCATCAGGGAGTCTTTGTTGTTTGCTTTGTGCTGGATGTTATTATTTGTCATAGGCTGCTGTTAACATTACGTTTCTTGTGACAGGCTGCCCTTAAAGCTGCAAAACAAACGAAGGATGGCCGAGAGGAGGAAATTGCTTCCCTTCGTGTAGAAATTGAGGTATTGTAAGCCAGTAGTTAAGTCTTTCAATAATAAATCTCGTTTTAATACGTACTGTTGATCCTTTTTTTGCCTTTTTCGATTTGTGTGGATCAGAACTTAAAGGATGATACTGCAAGTGCTGTAGAACAGCTCCAAGAGGCAGAATCTGAAGCAAAAGCTCTTCGTACGATGACGCAGAGGATGATTTTGACTCATGAGGAGATGGTTATTTTCCAAAGCTGTAACAAGATTTATGACTAGATCTCTGAAGATTCCCTTTTAACTGGAATCTACTTTTTGGTTCTATGTGTAGGAGGAGGTTGTTTTGAAGAGGTGTTGGCTTGCCCGCTACTGGGGCTTGGCTGTACAACATGGTAATGTTCTTGCTAATTGCTATTATTACTTTAACTATTTTTGTGTGTGTATGTGTGTCAATACTTGCTATTATTGTGAAAGAGTGGGAAATTATTGTGTTTTCTTTTAGTAATTGAGCAAGTTAGTAAAACCAAGCAAAGTATGTTAAAAGGGGAACCTCATCTAGAAAATTGGAAAGATGAGAGCCGTCCCTGGAAAGAACTAAACACAACTAAGCAAAAAGCATTAAAAGAGTGGCATATTAGCTGTTTCATCAGTCGAATTTTCATGTCTTGTATTGAATGAAAAATCAGTGCCATTTTAAAAATTTCTCTCATTTTTTCGATCTTCTAACCTATTTGTTCGGTTTATAGAGGGTACATATCATAGGAAGCATGATTTTGTAAAGCAATAAGTTGTTAGACACCACTCTATTTTTATCAAAT
Organism: Rhododendron simsii; assembly: GCA_014282245.1. Taxonomy (NCBI): domain Eukaryota; kingdom Viridiplantae; phylum Streptophyta; class Magnoliopsida; order Ericales; family Ericaceae; genus Rhododendron; species Rhododendron simsii. Next base: position 28,735,801 of record CM024960.1, read on the forward strand.
TAAGTTAATTCCCAGATTTGCTTGTTTCCCATTGTTCTGCTATTACCTTTAAATGAGTGGCCAACTTCCGTAGTGATTCCATCACCTTATATTTGTATTCTCCCAATTTTTGCTTGCCTACTCTACAGGCATATGTGCAGATATAGCAGTCTCAAAGCATGAGCACTGGTCATCTTTAGCACCTCTTCCCTTTGAACTTGTCGTTTCTGCTGGACAAAAAGCCAAGGAGTCATGGAAGAATGGCAAGTCCTCACTTTGCAATCAATTTCAGGGATTTTTTTTCCATTTTTTTTTTTTGGGGCCTTTTCCTTTAGGTGTTTGCATCTCTATGTTTGCCTTACCTAGGATTTCTTTCTTTATAAAAAGGAGCAGGCAATGATGATTCGGATAGGAGGAGCAAAGTTGTTCGAGATCTGAATGACCTAACCGGTGAAGGAAATATCGAAAGTATGCTTTCAGTTGAAATGGGCTTAAGGGAACTAGCTTCCTTGAAGGTTTTTCCTGATGTCTGCTACTTTAATTCTTGGTTCAATATAGTTGTTTCTGTTTTTCATTTGCATTTTCTCTTCCAAACCTATGAAATAAAACGTAAATTACTGGAAGTATTGGCTCATCAGGGTGGTTATTGATTTCTTTTTTACAATAGAAAATTTGACTTATTTTCGTGGTTCACTTTCCTACATCTTTGATGTTATCACATCCTTAATAAGGATTTTTTTTTATATGTTTTTAAGGTTGAAGATTCTGTAGTGCTTGCATTTGCTCAATCTCGACGTCCAAACTTCGTTCAGCAATTCTCCTTAGGTACTACCAATTGTCCTTTTGTTGCCATTTTTGGATGTTCTATTTGATCTTAACGATAAGAAAGTGTTACATGGTCTTGGGAAGAACTCTACTCCAGAAGCTAGCTCTTGAAGTGAGGGTTCCCTCATGCTTATATACTTCATATTACTTTGATACCCAGGCGATGTGGGACTTCGCTTCACACCCTCACGCAGCGTGCTCACTCAGCAGCAGCACCTACTGCGTGCTGGGCAAAGACATGCACCCTACCCATCTCTGGTACCTAGCTCAGATACCAATGGGTTGTGAATGGTTCGCGTTGACCAGCTTATTCCAGTTTCCGGTTTGAACTCCAAGCATGAGAAACACGAGAATTGGTAGCACACAAATCTGGTTTGAACTCCAAGCATAAGATCCACAAGAATTGTAAACACCTTGTAGCACACTTCGAGAACAAAACCAGTAGAATTAAGCAATGAAGAACAAAACCAGTAGAACAAACACCTTGTAGTTTACTTTATTTTATTTTTTTAGGCGCTTCTTTAACCTTTTAACTTTAACCTACTGTTCTAGCAAAGTTTTACCTCTTAAAATACTGTTAAGTGTTGTGCATATGTATATAAATTTTTTTTTTGGGAGCAACGGAATAGATATCTATATAATTATTTGATACATATATATACTCCCTTTGTCTCGTAAAGCAAGTCCCTTCCGAAATTACGTGCAATTTTCAAGCTTAAAAATAATGTACTTACGGAAAGATTTTTTTGTGCATTATGGATCTTGTTTGATAGTTTTACGATGAGATCTTTTGAACGGTGAAAAAAATAAAAAATTACTTCAGTGGATACATTATTTTTTAGGTTTGAAAATTGTTTATGGGACAGAGGGAGTGTGTGTGTATAGGGGTGGGTTCTCCTCACACAAAAGTTGACACACATATACAGTCCGGTCTGGTTTATTCCGGTTTGGAAGGTGACAAACCGGACCAAACCAATTTTTTTGGTTTGGTTTTTACAAATACAAAACCAATTACCTCTAGAAAAACCAAACCAAACCAGTGGTTTGGTCTGGATTAATGGTTTTTACTTTCACCCCTAGGACTCATAGTCTCATACCATGTTACACGGTCTTGGGTAGAACTCATCTCCAAAAGCTAACTCTTGAATGAGTATGCCCTCACGCTTATATACTTCATATTATTTTGGTACCCAGGCGATGTGGGACGTCGATTCACAGAAAGAAATGTGTGCTTATACAAAAACAATTTTCAGCCTGGTTTTGCCATATTCAAAGGTCATAAGTTACCGCTTCATTAGTCTTCATAGTGGCTTTACTTTTGGGTTCCTATTAACTTGTCTCTTTGAATAGGCATGCTGAAACTATTTTATTTCTTTGTTAAACTACAATCTATCTTTTCCAAAACCAAATATTGCAGCTGTAGCTTCTATTTGGTACTGTTTTTGACATGTTACAAATATAAATCTTCCAGCTGTTAGCAATTTGGTCGTTTCATGTAAAGCTGAGAGTGAATTCTATCTGTATAGAAAGTATATGTTACGTACTAAACTCGTCATTCGATTTCCATTTTGTTGCAGATCCCAAAGCATCGGCCGATCCTAAATTTATGGAGGTGTTTGGTAATAATGACTTTCTAATTGCTGTTATGATAGATATTGCAGATGCAATAAATGTATTATAATATTTATCACCTATATCCTGGCTCAGAATTGGTTTGTTCTCTTCCTAAGTCGTTGGCTTTTTGGTTCTCTTTTAGCCTTTTCGGCTAGAGGCAGTTTAGGTAATGCCATTGTTTTTCCATCTTGCTGGTCTCACTGATAGAATGCACAATCAAAGGCCGTGTATCTGAATATGCAGTGCCTTTGTTTGTTCTCTTGATGGTGTCTGGAGAGAGTTTGCATCTCCTCGTTTTTGTTAAAGAAAATAAACAATTGATTGTGTTACTAATTTCAGCTTTAATATTCTTGGTTGCAGAACTAAGTCCGGACGAGTCGGAAGATGTTCTTTTCAAGCAGGTCTGTTGCTTGCTTCTCTCTGTTCGTTGTTATGTTGCTCTAACGTTCATGACCTTTTCCTGGTGATGCATCAGTGTCCTGCTTGGTGAAGGGATGATTTTACATCTCAGAAGCATCTTCGGAGCTTTCCACTGCATTTTTTTATCACATAGGAAGTTGAAAAATTGGTGATGAACACTGTTGACCATCATGCCATTGGCTACAGCAAACAGGGAGACTAATATAGTTGGCAACTGGTCAATGGTGGTACAAGAGGAATCTTTTAATACCAGATATAGGTGCCCTATCTAGTAAATTGACCTAACATTAAGAGTTCAATTAATATGGATAACGTTCCGCAGGGCCACATCCAAGTAGTTCGGGTGCCAAGTTTCACTGATTGTTGGTAGTAGAGGCAGTGAAATTCTAGTCCTTCATCATTTGTGACAACCATGAGATTCAACAGCCCAAATGGGCCCACGCGTAAACCTTTTATATCCCTCTTCTTTTTTCTGGCTACTGTAAGTTTTATAAACTCTCCTCCCTATAGAGCTGATTGGAGAAGTTATAACCTTCAAATTTTTTTTTTTGATAAGTGCGAATTTGATTAAGCTCAACCACAAAAATCACTGTCTAGGGATGGAATCCCATACAACAATCAACAAATATAACTACAAAAACAGCCAATATCTAACAAAAGAAAAGCAAAGAAAACTATACAGGGAAGAAAATCCTATTAGGTAAGCCCCATTGCCTGCATAGGTCTTGATTCTGCAGAGATTGCTTTACATTTCTCCTTGTGCTTGGGAAATCTCTAACACCATCTGTGATGCCTTTCATCACCTGATCGTGCCGCATAGCTTTCCCTTGGAAATAGCTTTCCCTTGGAAAATTCGACAATTCCTCTCTCTCCAAAGCCCATAAACAGCAGCAGCCAAAGAACACGTAAGACTCACACACCTTAAGCTTTTACCCTTCAACTGCACACCATACCAATCAAGGACCTCCACCAAGTTCCTAGGCATATCCAAAACCATGTTCTTATTAACCAAATGCTGCCACACAACAGTTGAAGTGGGCATTCAAAAAATAAATGTTGATGAGTTTCAGTAGCCGTGTTACAGAGAGAACAGGTTCCATCCAAGTGCAAACCCCAACTATTCAACCTATCCTTTGTGCTCAGTCTTTGAAGGACAGCCAACCAAAGAATAAAAGACCATCTAGGCACTGCATTACCAGTCCATATAATCTTGTGCCAAGGCTGAATTGGATACCTCTTTCTAATGGCATTCCAAGCTGACCAAACGGTGAAGATGCCGCTTGGGTGAGGTATCCAACTAACAGAGTCTTTAACAGTTAGATTTGGTCTCAAACTGGGAGGAGTATGAGCCATAATTGCTTGAATGTACTGATTTCTCAATCTGGGCCAACACCAATCTCCTTGGGCAATGATAGTAGCCACTTTAGCCCATAAAGCTCTGCCCAAATTAGTCACAACTCTCTCACCAAATTTAGCATACAAAGGTCCCAGAGTGTGCCAGTTATCTAGCCAAAGGAAGGTTTTTACCCCATTTGTGGGGGGCTGATTTCTTCCTCTCTATTCTGGTCCTTCTGAATCGAGTGACGTGGCGCCGTACGTCGTGTACCTGCAGAACCGGAGGGGGATGTTCCTCCGGGAAGAAGCTCCGACGATCTTGTCAGAAAGGGGAGCCGGGAAGAAGTTTTGGGTAAGAAATATATGCTAGGAGGGAGAAGAGTTTAGAAAAGTGAACCTCTTTCTTGGGGAAGGAAGTCGTCTATTTATAGGCAGAGAGGGAAAGAGTGTAGATTGGGCCATTTCTGTCACCCACGTGCTCGGTGACGCTCGGATGACATCACGAGTCAGTAGCATTAAATGAATGCCGCCTGTTGGGGAAAGGGGAGCCGCCCAGTCAGAAAGGAGAGGTCACATCAATCAGAGACGTCCCATCCTTTATCAGAGAGACCTTCCCACGTTTCTTTAGAAGCTTCTAGAAGGTTCTGGTGTGGCTGTCCCCGAGCGAAGTCATCATGTCCGAGGAAATGAAAAGTAACAGGCGACATGCTTTACCGAACAAACCGAGCTTTATGGTTCGTATATCCGAACAAACGAATACGCCTTCCTTCGGAGTGGGATCGAAGCTCGGCTAGGCCCCTTGGATCGTTTTATCCTTCGGATAATTGGTTTGACTGACACATCAGGGTCCCTCGTGGGGCAGATGAACTGAGACAACTAATTGATCAGGAATAATTCATCAATCCTTGGATCTTCCTAACCTTTTGAACCTTCGGATATTTCGCTCCACTACACCATTACCAACATGATATCTAATAAGAGGTTGGCACAATTTCCTTAAACCAAGGATCTTCCTCATGGTCCACGAAGAATCCCTAGGAATATCCATGGTCCAAATACAGTTCTCTTTAATAAAATATGTGTGAATCTAACCTCCAATTTTATTTAGGCTTTTCTAATCAGTTTTGGAATTGTGGTGTAAGTTATCTGGTCTGCTTCAGAAAGTTGGTCCACTGAGATCTTCATGCATGGTGCTATGTTTGGACTTCAGAGTTACTAGTGTGCACTGTGCATCTTTTGAGGAGTTACTTTATTGAGGATTTTCTGTTTTGAAGTCATGAATATGATAATTCATCATCTTTCCAATTTTACGTGGTATGTGCAGGCTTGGCTTACATACTTTTGGCGAAGAGCCAAAGCTCATGGTGTAGAAGAGGATATTGCAGAAGAGCGACTTCAGTTCTGGATGAGCCGTGTTGGGCAGTCTCCGACATCACATGATGCTGTTGATGGTAGTTCTCTTTTCCTCTTCATGTAGGATCTACTTTCTCATAGTATGACGTGATAAAATCCTCCCACCACTTGGGGCTCGCTCTCCACAAAATAAAATGGAAAACATAAATCAAATGTTGTTCCTTTGTAAAGAGTAGGAATGGTTAATGAGATGAATCACATAAATAAAGCTAGGAACTTGGAAAACAATTGCCTGCTTGCTTATAATAATACTAGAATTGTGTATGATGATGGAAGAAAAGATTTTCTCAACTTCAGATGTAAAAATACTCTACTTGGTGACTAAGAATTTGAGGTTTTCTGAAATCATCCGTTGTCAACGATCATGTGTACACGTGTTTTTATTTTTTTTGGATAATGGGGTGCAACTGTGCAACCTATATTAAAGATGGGTAAAAATTAGCTATACAAAACCTTACATACATCAGAACTACCCAAAGTCTGAAAAACAAAATGAAGTATTGGTTTTAGGTTAAGGATCGTTAGCCACTGGAAAGAAACTGCATAAGATATGGACTAATCACAAATGATTTTGTTTAAAAATAAACCAATCTTGCTCTTTGCAGTTGATCGAGGATTGACGGAGCTGAGGAAACTGGGAATAGAACAGCAACTGTGGGAAGCATCCCGCAAGGAAATTGACCAGACGTCTTCAGCCTCAGTTGCTAATACTAAAGTTGCTGCTGAATTAGAGACGTCTTCATGATTGCTGCGGGCATTGTTTGTTGTATCTTTTCATCTCTCTCTCTCACTCACAATTTTTCTATCCAATTTTCCTCCTCATTAGGATAGCATTTTCATTCAAAGCCGTGTGGCCACGTTGTTTCTGGTCTTTTGCCTTTGCATACAAGAGAATTGGAGTCGATTTGTATTGTGCAGGAAGTTTGAGGGAAGGTGTAGTTAAGGCTGTTGATAGATTGGATTGGATGTTGTAAAACCAAATAAAACGTCATATATGCAATATTGAATGAAATTTTTTGTTAAATACTTGCAATTATAATTGTTCTCCTATCCATCGTCTGCAGACTAAATTTGGAACATATGGGGAATGAGCAATCAACCCATCATTGAGTTATCCAAATTTATTGGGATCTCTGTTGAACCATGCTCCCGTCAAGTCCTCAATCCTTCAGTTTGGTTTAGTTCTTCCTTGGACATTGATCTTGTTGTGGAACAAAGCACAAATATGGAGTCCACTTGTTTAATAATTTTTCAATGGTACACAAATCACTTTTTGGTGTATAGTACCTAAAAGTCACTTTAATGGTAACCGGTAAGTATTCCACATTAAGTTGTGAGTATTTTGTAAGGAGCGGTAAGTATTTCACATTGAGTGATAGGTATTCCAGATGTATGATACTCTCTACGTCTCTTTTTAAGTATTCTGTTTCGTAATTTCAACTTATTAAAGAGATATTATCATTACACATTTCATATCAACTTTTACCTCTACTTTCTCTCCTTATCCTATATGAAAACATCATCATTACATTTTCACTCACTAACTCTTCAAAATGAAATATACTTTTAGGGGCAAAATGAAAAATTCATCAATTTTTACTCATTAACTTTACAAAATACACTTATTAAAGGACAACCCAAAATAGAATACTAGTTCTAAAAAAAGGACGGATTGAGTATTTATTATCACTCAATTTGGAATACTTACCACTTCATATGAAATAATTCCACGCTGAGTGGTAAGTATGTCATAGGCCCCGTTTTGATAATAGAGATAGGTGGATGGGATTCGCAAGGAGATGGGATTAGGACTGGGATTAGTAAGGAGATGGGATTAGTAATAAGAAGGGATTGATAATAAGTATGTTTGTTTGGGATGGGATTAGATGATGGGATTATTAATATCATGTTTGTTTGAGATGGGATTAGATGATGGGATTGGATTGATAGGAGAAATTGGTAATGAGAAGTGATTGATAATGAGGAGAGGATGGGTTGGGATTATTAATACCAAGTCCCAGGGGGTATTGCTAATACCCCCTAATGCCCGGCTTGGACATCCCAAGGGACTAGTAGTCCGGACCTTTTTTTGTTACCAAACAAAGAATTAATACTCCCATGGGATTAGTAATCCCATCCCAACCTTCAAACCCATTATCAAACGGGGCCTATAGAGTGGTAAGCATTTCACATTGAGTGCCAATGTGAAATACTTAACACTTAATATGAAATAATTACCATTAAAGTGACTTTTTGGGTACCATATACAAAAAAATAATAATAATAAATTGTGTACCATAAATGGACTCCTTGTTTTACTCTTGTATTTTACTCACCATTAGACTAGAATGCCACCTTTATTATATAACTCTATTTTCTTACATTTTGCTTCTACATTAAATTTTATTCTCATTTCTTATGGGATAGGGCAGGTAAACTCGTCCCTCGATAGAGGTGAGAACGGAAACACTCAAGAATTACCCGTCGGGGTTTGGGTCAGGTAAAACGTCATATGTGCAATGTTGAATGAAATTTTTTGATAAATACTTTTCAACTATATTTGCCCTTCTATTGATCATCTGCAGACTGTAAATTTGGAACATATAGGGAATGAGCAATCAACCCATCGTTGAGAATCATCCAAATTTATTGGGATCTCTGTCAGATTAGGTTCCCGTCAAATCCCCAATCATTTAGTTTGGTTTAGTTTTGCCATCACAAGTCCAGATGTGATCGAAACTGTGTCCAAAATTGGATCAAACCGGAGGATATCATCCATCTTTCTTTCTTTTTTAGAGAGAGAGGGAGTCATTGAAGCATCTTAGGAAATGGGTGTCCTTTTCAGAATGATGAAGAATAAGTGAAAAGTGGAATTATAGATTTGTGAATTGTGATGGGAAGAGTATTTTAGGTCCTAAATGGACGGATCATGGATGAGAGTGATGTCCATTGAGCACGCGGGCAATAGGTTCAATCCAAGGGAACGAGGAATAAACTAGGTACAAGATGTCCTCTAGAGAATATTTTTTTTTTTAGAATAAATTATATAAACCGATGATGATAGAAATATTTATTTCATTTTCCTCATTACATTGCGTCACGTCGTCAATATAGCGGTCCTAATTAATAGAACATGATAACGTGGCGCAATATAATTGATTTAGAGGAAACTAATGTTTACAACGGTAGTATAAATAATTTAATCTCTTTTCCAATACGAAAAGGTAATGGGATTTTTGCCACCATTGTGTAACGCAAAACTAAAAGGAATAAAAGTAGTGATTGTTAGAATTTTTGGGTAAATTACCAAAACCATCCCTGAGGTTTTTGCAAATTGTGGATTTCCCTAACGTGAGAGGGAAGTCTGTAACATTTAGAAACCTTGGGGTGATTTTGATAATTTACCCAATGATTTTGTTTAGGAATCCAAGGCAGAGCATGAAATTGCTCACCACCCCACTTCCACCTTTTTTCTTTCTTTTGCCTCGTAATTTTCTGTTGTGCACAATGATGGTGGACAGGTTAGGCAAAAAGTTGCATAGATCTTAGATGGATTCTCATGGGTATCTTTTATATCTTTGTATTTCTGCTCTTTTCTACTTCAATTCTTCTACTACAAATTTATGATACACATCTTGAGTTTTCTGTGGGTTTCAGTTGGCCATTGCCATTGCTCAGGTTCCAAAATCATAGTATTAATCGGTAATCAATCAACTTAACTTCGACATGGTCAATTCGGGACGAACTCTAGAAAGTGAACAAATCGAAGCATCATCAAAGTAGACGTGAGAAAGGTTCTTGAGCAACAAAAAAGTAATGGTCTAGTCAATGGAAAGGGACCGGAGAGGATCCACGTCCTACTTAATAAAAGAGGTAAAAAAAAAAAATTTGTTTTCTAGCTTCTTCAGTAACTTTCTTGCTTCCATACTTGTGCATACTCATGAGCTTAGATTGCCTTGAGACAAATGAGAAAGAAATCAACACAATCAGAATTCAGAGCTAAGTACTAGCAAGAGAAGCAACCACCCCACAAGCTGCAGCTGTGAATCTGCCAGCTCTGGTGAAAAAGAGGGAATATACATAATAGTAGTTCTGTATCTATTCCTTTGGCATTTTTTGCAAGTGGGAAAGGGCCAAGAAAAAAAAAAAAAAGGAAAAGTAATCCTCTTTTCTAAAGATGTCTTCTGTTATCTCAGAAGGTAGGTGTGGGGGGACCCTGTTTAGAAGCCATGATGGCATTCCAAAAGAAAATGAATGGTGGAGCTGGTGAAATGTGCATCTTTCATCTCTTTTTTACATGGAAATGATTTTATCACTCTTTTTTTTTGTTAACGCTACTTATCTGCAAGTGTATTTTTTGTATAGTAAAGTGACGTTAACAAAAAAGAGAGTGACAAAATTAACAGCCTTTTTATAAGCTAGTATGATACACTTTTGTCACATAAGTCAAAGAGAATGAACTAATATCATATAAGTAGCCTAAGATCTTGTTAGTTCGGTTGGTTGGTGGGTTTGTTTTTCATGTAATTGAACGGAGTTCGATTCTCGGGGTCAAATCGCAAGAAAGTAATTTCTTGTAAATCTCCTAACCTGGTGTGGATGATTTGTCTTTGACCAGAGTTGGCCTGGACACCCTTAACCATTGGGAAAAAAATCTTGCAGTACATAAAAATAATGTGTGAACAAATTCATCACAAGATTTGACAGTATATGCTGTGATCCACTTTTGGATTGTTTATTTCATTGAAATCCTTACCTAGATCATCCGGAGTATTTTATTCCTGGAAGGTAATATATACATGAAAAAATAGTACTAGTTGTTTTTCCCTTGGATTGGCTCGAGACATTGGAAAAACAAGAAGATTACAAGAACGTTTGGTTAGAGTTAGAAACATGGACCGTAGGTTTTTCTTATCTGAGCTTCAAAACCCAATTGCTTCTTCTTCTTTTTTTTTCAAATTTGGAACGTGATTTCGGTAACCGGATTCATGAGATAGAGTTGCATTAATGGTGAAGCAACTTTGGCGTGTGTCGAAACAATAGTCCTAGTTGCAATTCCTCAAACTTCTGCGACGATTTTGTTTGCATCATGAAATTAGGGGAGGTGGGCATAATTTTCTTTTGCTGTTTGGAGACACCAACCATAGCGATCATTTTCAAATATTTTCTTGAGAAATGAGAAAGCAATCTTGTAAAGTGACTTTTCTATGGAACATACCCTAGCCCTTTTCTAGGTCAAGCAGTAGAATGGTTACAAGTCTTATCCTGGCTTTCCACTTTGTATACAATACACTTGGGAAGACAAAAGCAGTCAAAAGACTGTATAGAATTTTTGGAAGTAGAAATTCAGAATTTCCAAAGCAGCTGCTCTCTTCATTCACTTTCACTACTGAACCAACCCCACATGCTGAATCACCCCATACAGATACTGCCCAAAAACCCAACTCACCCTTTTTCCACTTACTCTCTCTCTCTCTCTCTCTCTCTCCACCATTTTTAGGGGCCAGCAAGCAAAAAAAAAGCTAACAATGTAATGATAACAAGAAAACAAGAAATGCTACAAATCTTAATGCCCGACACTACCCATATGCTCTCATGCTTTCCGCCGACGGACATCATATATCACCCCTCCTCCCACAGCTTCATTCGATACTGCTTTTTTCTTCAACCATCCCCTTCTTCAATCTAAATTGACCCATAATGTATTCACAGACTTGGAAATACATGGCAATGGCTGTGGTAGTGCTTCTTCAGCTTACGACAGCTGAGTCCTCATTGTCTCTGGCAGATAGGATTACTATGTTGCCTGGACAACCCCTTGTGTGGTTCCAACAGTTTTCAGGCTACGTGACTGTTGATGACAAGAAGCAAAAATCTCTCTTCTACTACTTTGTTGAGGCAGAAGTTGATCCTGTCTCAAAGCCTTTGGTTCTTTGGTTGAATGGAGGTTTGAAACTTCTCTCATTTACACACGGATATGTTTTTTTATAGGAGTATTTTTTAACTTACTCGTAAACCTTGCTATGTATTGTAGTGATAGGAGTCGGGACATTTTTTCTTTTTTTTGTGCTAAGTAAAAGGGTAGGATGGGCAACCCACGTAGCGACCCCCTCGAGGTGACCATAGGGTCCTTACCCGCTTTGAAATGTTCGGCTGGGAGGTGTTCTTACGAGGTAGCCAATGAACCGGAGGGAATAAGACGTCAACATAACCCCATAAGGGAGCGAGCTGCACAAGGGTGCCCTCGGCACCCTTGTAGTTGGCTGCAACTACTATCGCAAAAGGGTTCAAACTCGTGATCGGGTGGAGAGAGAGAGAGAGGGAGGGAGTTTCAGCCCGCAACTTTGCCAACTAGGCGACATAGGACATTGATAGAGAAACAACTGCAGGAACTCTGGATGTAGCCCAGAGTTGTTGAAACATCTACCTTTATCCCTGAGTGTTTGTGTAATTTGATGTTTTTATTTTGTTCTCTGCATTCATGCTCCTCGTAGTCTTTGTTAGGATTCCAAAAATTCCTAACACCAATGGTTTTAAAAGTAAAGAAGAAACACCAGCTGAAAATTGGAAGTTGTTGATATATAATCAAATGGTTAGTTTGAAAGTGTTTGATAAGTTTGATTTGCCTATTGCAGGGCCTGGGTGCTCTTCTTTGGGAGTGGGGGCATTCTCTGAAAATGGACCATTTAGACCAAATGGGCTAGTTCTAGTTAGAAATGATTATAGCTGGAATAAAGGTATGATTCCAAAAACCAAAAGTAGCAAACCGATTTTGCAATTCTCCAGCTTCTCTTGTGCTAGAAACTGTAGAAACAAACAGAAAATCCGATGTTTCTATGTTCATTCGATTGTGCAGAAGCAAATATGTTGTACTTAGAGACACCGGTGGGAGTGGGTTTCTCGTATGCAACTGATTCCTCCTCCTATGAGGGGATTAATGATGAAGTAACTGGTATGTTCCATCTCTGCTATTCATTGGACTACATTCACCCATGTCACTTTTTTTTCCCTTTGAATGAGGGCTTTTGGAATTCTTCACTAAAACAGAGACACACACCCTACCGATACCTAGTACCTACCTTTGACACCATGCTGAACGGTTTTAAGTATAACTCAAGTTACTCAACCACAATCCACAGACGTTAGTCTGTTGTAGTTGGGTGACCTCACAGCGTTAGTCTGTTGAAGTTGGGTGCCCTCACGACGTTAGTCTGTTGAAGTAGGGTGCCCTCACGCTTATATAGATTTTAAGTATAACTCAACAATAGAACGAAAGCTAGCTGTTGAAGTAGAGTGCCCTCATGCTTATATACTTTATATTACTTTGGTACCTAGGTGATGTGGGATTTTGCTTCACAAGTTCATGTTGGAGGATATACAACATACATCTTTTGTGAATAGAGGACATACGCTTGCAAATTTTCTAAGCCTATGTTTGTGTTTTAATTTCTGTAGCCAGGGATAATCTTGTGTTTTTGCAAAGATGGTTGCTTAAGTTCCCCCAATACTCTCATAGGGATTTTTTCATTACAGGAGAAAGCTATGCAGGTACTTCTGCATCCCACTTCATCTCCTCCTCCAAATCCACAAATCTCACATCTTCAATTAATCCTTTTTGGTCTTCTTGTTTTCAACTTTGTGTATGGCAGGTCATTACATTCCTCAACTCGCGAAACTCATGATTGAATTCAATCAAAAGGAAAAGTTGTTCAATTTGAAAGGAGTTGCTGTAAGTATTTTGTATGCATAATGTAATATCTTGAGAAACTTACATAATTTTTCTCAAGCAGTGCTTATTTAATCGCGTGCCTTGTTCTAATCTGCAGTTGGGTAATCCGGTTCTTGAATTCGCAACGGACTTCAATTCAAGGGCTGAGTTTTTCTGGTCTCATGGGTTAATATCAGATTCAACATACAAATTGTTCACTTCTGCCTGTAACTACTCTCGCTATGTGAGCGAGTATTACAGGAGCTCACTTTCACCTGTCTGTTCCAAAGTATATGGCCTAGTGACAAGGGAAACCAGTAGATTTGTGGACAACTATGATGTCACACTCGATGTCTGCATTCCATCCGTTCTGTCGCAGTCCAAGTTTATTAGTCCTCCAGTAAGCCTCCCTCCTCCTCAAACACTAGTTGCCTTTTCCCCCTTCAAACTGATCATTTGTGAGGTGACATATGAATTCCTTAATTTCTCCTGCAGCAAGTTGGTGGTCAGAGGATTGATGTATGCATAGATGATGAAACTGCAAATTATTTAAACAGGCAAGATGTGCAGTCAGCATTTCATGCCCGGCTCGTTGGAGTACGCAGATGGGAAGTTTGTAATGAGTAAGTGTGTTATCATTCCTCCCCTTCCTCTTTTAACCGGACTATACACATAATATATCAATTGTTGTTCAACATATGCATGATAAAAGGAATCTTTCTTTTCTTTTTTTTCTTTTGGCCTCATACTTTTGAAAGTGTCTTGTCTCGTATTTGCATCTTGTGTTCATGCCTGTGCTTCTACGGTATCTACAATGAAAGATGAGAATTTTACTACAAAAATGATCTGCAGCTTGAAAAAACTCTTTATCTGGTTTAACTGACTATTTCTTCTATTATCACAGCATTTTGGATTATGAGCCGCTTGATGTGGAGATACCTACCATCTCTTTAGTTGGATACCTTATTAAGTCAGGCATTCGAGTCTTGGTTTACAGGTGAGAGTCGAACCTCAGACACATCTAATCGTCCGTAATAACGTATTAGCTTAATTGAAAGTTTTATGTTGTCTTTTGGAATGCTATGCTAATTTACAAGTTTCTGAAACCAGTGGAGATCAAGATTCTGTCATTCCACTCACCGGGAGCCGCACCTTGGTTCATGGCCTGGCAAATCAATTGGGATTGAACTCGACTGTACCATATAGAGTTTGGTTTGGTGGACAACAGGTAATCTCTAGAATCAATTTTCCTATCTTAATTTCTCATCAAAGGCCCACCCACTTGCACAAAAATTTCATCTGGATTACAGAGACGAGAAACAAATTTTCAACTCATCAGACAAAAGATGAAACAAATAGTCAGCGAAAAAGGAGAGCTTGTGTCTTTCATCCAAGACATGAGCCACAAGCTCTCCAACAGCGAAGCAGACCGAAAACAACGGCACTTGTAAGAAGTCATTTTTCATTTCCATTTTGTTTTGTATCAGGTTGGTGGATGGACTCAAGTTTATGGGAATATCCTCTCTTTTGCCACCATTAGAGGGGCTTCCCATGAAGCTCCTTTCTCACAGCCAGAGAGATCACTTGTGCTGTTCAAGTCATTTTTACAAGGCATGCCTCTACCGGAAATGTTCTAACGCCTTCCTGTTTGCATGATTTCGATATCCTCAGGCTGTGAATTCCCTGTTTGTCATAGTAGAATTCTATTTGGAAAGAAAAGCAAAAAAAAATGGTACATGCAATTTTTTGGTTTTATTGATGTAAATAAATACTGTCTGGATTGGGATTTTTCTTTTAAACACAATTAGAAAAGAACAGCTACGCCTTTCATCAGTATTATTGTAAGGACCGTATTTTTGGAAATTATTTAGAGGTTATATAAGTGCAAGATGGGTTCAATGTGAAATTTGTTGAATTTATTTGATTCGGAATTAATGTGTTAGATTGTTACTTGATGAAGTGTTTATGTAGTTTGCATATATGCTGTATATAAGGGGTGTGTGTTGTAGAAGAACAAAATCCCATCATAACCCTCTCTCTCAATCTCTCATGTCTCTCCCTCTCTCTTCAGCTCTCTCTCTCTTGATCATCCTAGCACAAAATCTCACTCAAATTACTCAATCAATCAAAATCCATGAAGTCTAACCTCCATTCCACCTTCTACCTGTAATTGTAAGCTCGTGGTTCGTTGGGTGGAGCTCGGAGAGAAGTTCTTAGTTGATTTCGAAGTTGGAAGGTCTAAGGCTTGCTTGCTTGATCTCTTGTTTAAAGCTTCAAACCTTGAGGTAGAGATTTCTTGCTTTCTCTATGTATTTATGAGTTGATTGTATACTTAGATCGTGCCATAGTTCGTTGTTTGTTGTTGGGTTTTGCCATTTGAAAGTTTGAAAATCACTGAAAAACACCGTGAGATTGATACACGTTGAGTTTTGTTTACCCTCCACTTAAAATGGTGAACATTACCCTCCTCCTTATTTGTTGAAATGGTGTGGATCCCACCACAAAGTGATGTCATACTTACTAAAAAGTACTTTGTATGGTAAGCATGATATCACTTTGTGATGGGATTCACACCATTTCAACCAATAGGAAGGAGGGTAACGTTCATCCTCTTTTAAGGAGGGTGAACAAAATTGCACTCGATCGATATCCATCATGGGGGTATCAATACCCAAGTCTTCTCTGGACTTGCTAGCTGCCAGGTATCGATACCTCCCACTTTTCTGGACAACTTTGTGTCACGTTGTTCGTTCCATGCCCGTTTGAACCCCGATCACTTCAACACTCTCTAAACACCTTCGGATCACTTCTAGACTTGATTGTTGGTACCTCAAGTGAAGTAAAGTGTAAGAAAGTAAAGTGTCGAATTCAATGGATGTGGTGCCCTTTTGTCGTTTTTACATTTGAACGATTATGTGGACATTATGGCATGATATTATGGACAATACATATTTGTTATATGTTAAGCTTGAGGTGAGTAAGGAATGTGAAATGAAAAACATGAAATCGAATGATAAGAACAACACAAAGGAAGCCACGGATCCACCGTAAGGTGTGATGCCGGAAATGGGACGCACAAGGTCCCTAATGCCCGAAAGTGCACAAGAAAGTCACGGATCCACAGTAACGTGTGATGCCGGAAATGAGACGCACGGGGTTCTGAATGCCCAGAATTAAAATCGAAACACATGACATAATGAACATGGAGAATTCTAGTGATTGTTTTGCCACTTGCATGTAAAGGGTGTTGGTTTTCAAGTCTTATCATCTTGCTCTAGTTCATGTGGGAAACTTTGTCGTAGTCTATATTCTTTCCGGTACATTAACCATCTCATTTTCATATAGCTTGAGTATAAATTTTTCTATTGGGCTAGTATAGCTCAACCTATAGTAATTTTCAGGTACACTTCAAAGGCATTGATATGGAGTGCTTGACGTGCATATGACTTCATTATTTTAAAAGCTGACACTGAAGAAGTTACCATAGCATCTCGTATAAACCCTACTTTTTGAAGATGTAATTATAATTTTACCTTTGAAATCATGTAAAGAGGGCGTGACAATTATTGTAAATAGGTTTCGACTCTTAAGTCTTTTTACTCATTGGACAAGTTCTAACCGCGCAACATGTCATGACCCGTGCCAGCTGCTTACGGGTTGATTCATAGTCTAATGATCATGTCGATCAAAAAGTTGTAACTCACACTACGAGAGCTGGAGCCTGGAAGCTTGCAAGTTTGATTAAGCTTAAAATGGAGATTATAAGTAAGATAACCAACTACGTACTGAGATATGTCAATCTTCTGCGTACAGCCGTCCAAACCCGAATCCAAATCCAAATCCAAATCCAAACCCAAACCCAAACCCAAACCCAAACCCGAGTCCATTGGTCCATATCCAAATGCAATCGCTAGATAAAGGGGATCGACAGGCTGGCTGACCCGAGAATTTAATCTATCTGGATTAACCTTTGAGTTTCAAAGTACGGTTACTGAACTTTCGTTCAAACCGTGCTACTTGCACGGACGGGGTTCATACCGATGGGGACCGATGGGTACGCAGGGCTCACTCTGGGTCTCACACGTACAGATGATCCGATCCGTTCAATAATTTAAAAAAAAAAAAAACTAAGTGGGTCTTGAGAAATCAGCTCAATCCGAATAAAAAAAATGGAAGATTGGATCGAGCACTTATATATATCGGATTGAATTGATTTCAAGCTAGCCCACTCGGTTTGTTTTTTTTATTATTTAAAATTATTGAATAACTCGTATCATCCGTGCGGGATCCAGAATGGGCCCCGTGTGCTCGTCAGTACTCAGCATCAACCCCGTTGGTCCTTTCATCAACCCCGTTGGTCCTTTTAGGATTAGTACTGCTTTCGTTGTGGGAACATTTTTGTTTAATTAACCCCATTCCGCTTTTTCAAAAATAAATATTTATTTGCAAGCTTAAAAATTGTGGGTTTATGAAACTAATTTTTTAATTTTTTTGCAGGATTTGAAAGATTTCGATAAGATCTATCAAATAATATCCATATTGCATATTTTTTTTTTATTTCAATAAGCCTATTATTTTTACGCTTTTTTTTAAGAGAATTTCATTTTTATTTTTAAGCTTGAAAATTGAAAATAAGCATTTATTTTTAAAGGGGGTCAACCAGAATACTACTAGGGTGGGTAAACTTACCTTATATTCTTCGTTTTGTGTGTTTTATTTGTTTTTTACGAATTTTTATTGGATTTGAGTGATATTCTTTGGATTAATCATTGTCTGGGCGAGAGTAATCTAAAAAATATAAAATTATGACCAAAAGAAAAAAAAAATTCACTAAAAAAGAAAAAAAAATAGTACTACAAATAACTGTCTTATTTGTCTAAAGTGCCGTCTTATTTAAATTTTTCTTAACATCTATACGTATTTTTATGCAGAACAAAAAGTTACGATCTTGGATTCGTGGATGGGCACAAGTTTCGTAATGGGCTCTGTGATTGGATTCGTAATGGGCCCTTTGTTTTCAGGGGAAGGCTCTGTGATCAGACTTCAGAGAGCATCTATCAATCCAGAGAATGGCAGATCTGTCGATCCATGGCTACTGGCTACAGCAGGGGGGAGACAAATATAGTTGGCAAATTAAGACGGTGATGAACGCTGTTGGCCCCATCATGCCATTGGCTACAGCAGGGGGGATAACATTTCGCAAGGCCACATCCAAGTAGTTCGGGTGCCAAGTTTCACTGATTGTTGGTAGTAGAGGCAGTGAACTCTAGTCCTTTATCAATTGCGACAATCATGAGATTCAACAGCCCAAATGTGGCCATGCTTAAACCTTTTATATCCCACTGAGATCTTCATGCATGGTGCTATGTTCGGACTTCAGAGTAATTAGTTTGCACTGTGCATCTTTTGATCGAGGAGTTACTTTATTGAAGATTTTCTGTGTTGAAGTCATGATAATTCATCGTCTTTCCAATTTTACGCGTGCAGGCTTGGCTTACATACTTTTTGGTGCGGAGCCGAAGCTCATGGTGTAGAAGAGGATATTGCAGAAGAGCGACTTCAGTTCTGGATGAGCCGTGTTGGGCAGTCTCCAACATCACATGATGCTGTTGATGGTAGTTCTCTTTTCCTCTTCATGTAGGATCTACTTTCTCATAGTATGACGTGATAAAATCCTCCCACCACTTGGAGCTCCCTCTCCACAAAATTAAATGGGAACATAAATCAAATAATTTGTTCCAAAAATACTCTAGCTACTTGGTGACTAAAAATTCGAGGTTTTCTGAAATCATCCATTGTCAAAGATCATGTGTGCATGTGTTTTTTTGGAAAATGGGGTGCAACCCATGTCAAAGATGGGTAAAACATAGCTATACAAAACCTTACATACATCAGAACTACCTGAAAAACAAAATGAAGTATTGGTTTTAGGTAAGCATCCTTAGCCACTGGAAACAAACTGCATTATCTATGGAATAATCACACAAATTATTTTGTTTAAAAATACTCCTTTTATGGTTTGCAATCTTTCTCTTTGCAATTGATCAAGGATTGACAGACCTGAGGAAACTGGGAATAGAACAGCAACTGAAGCATCCCTCAAGGAAATTGACCAGACGTCTTCAGCCTCAGTTACTAATACTAAAGTTGCTGCTGAATTGGAGACATCTTCATGATTGCTGCGGGCATTGTTTGTTGTATCTTTCCATCTCTCTCTCTCTCTGTCTCTCTCAATTTTTTCCTATACAATTTTCCTCCGCATTAGTATAGCATTTTCATTCAAAGCCGTGTGGCCACATTGTTTATGTTCTTTTGCCTTTGCATACAAGAGAATTGGAGTCGATTGGTATTGTGCAGGAAGTTTGGGGGAAGGTGTAGTGAAGGCTGTTGATAGATTGGATGTTGTAAAACAAAATAAAACGTCATATGTGCAATGTTGAATGAAATTTGATCCCGCCATTCCCGCCAAAAAATGGAGTATAATTTTGGTGGATTGTTTTTTGCTCGGCAATTTAAGTGGATTATTAGTTCTTCCCAACGGAAAAAATTAGAAAAGTAACGAATTATGATCGGAACTCAATTTTTTTAATAAAGACAAAAATAAGTTGATCTTTTTGCTTATTTTTGTCTTTATTAAAAAAAATTGTGTTTGGATCTGAATTTTTAACTTTTCCAATTCCTATCCTTGAAACGAACAAATAATCCTCAAAAAATTTATGCTAAACTAACAAATGTAAAAAAATGTGCAAAAAAAAAAAACTAACTGGCTAATTAAGCCAAACCAGACTTTTTTTTTCTTCTTATTTTCATCTTTAGTGGACTGTTTCCACCTTAAAGGTAAGATTTTTTATATTTTGCATTCGTCTCGACGAGATAAATAAAAAAAGTAAAAACTTGTGTCCGAAAATTAAAAAAAAGTTACTCCCTCTTTTCTAATTTAAACGTTCCATACGGTACTTTATTCTAAAAACGCAAGTTTTCATTTTCCAAAAACAAAGGAAGTTTTTTGGTTCATAGTTTTCGGTTCAGGGAGTTTATGGTAAAAGAGCTCAATTTTTAAAATGAGACCGTCAAGAGATGTTTCCCAATGCTCGAAAACCTTAATAGATTTTCACGGGGAACTATTTTGGAAACAGCAACCGTTTAGGACCTATAATTTCGGGTTCAGATCCCATCCAGTTTTGTACTGTCCATAATGGTCCATTTAATGGCTATAATTTAGTGCAAGGAATCCAAGGCTCCCTATTATGCCACGTCTCAGTCTTATTTTTGCTCTCAAACGGCACTAGCAACTTGTTAACTGAAAACCCCTTCAATGCGGAAAAAATTTATTCTTAAATGAGCATGATTTTGTGGGGCCCATTTCGGGTTTCACAAAAATAATTCAAATAACAAGTTATTCTTAAAATATATTTTTTATGGGTTCATGTAAGAAATTAGCTCAATCTGATATCCGTAAGGGCTTTTTCAGCATTTGTAGATGCCCAACGAATACTAGAACACCCTACAAATTCTGAAAAAGCCCTAATCAATATCGAATTGAGCTAATTTTTTTCAGGAACCCATAAAAATTATTTTAAGAATAACTTGTAATTTGAATCATTTTTATAGAACTCGTAATGAGCTCCCAAAAAATCATTGCCCATTTAATGGGTACCAAACAGGGAGTACACAGCTTCTTCTTTTTTTTTTTTGTCGGGCCCTTTACGAGTTCTACTTCAAATCTCAAGTTATTCTTAAAATAATTTTTATGGGTTCTTGAAAAAAATTAGCTCAATTCAATATCGATTAGGATTTTTTCAGAATTTGTAGGATGTTCCAGTATTCGTTGGGCCTCTATGAATGCTGAAAAAGCCCTTACGGATATCGGATTGAGCTAATTTCTTACATGAACCCATAAAAAATGTATTTTAAAAATAACTTGTGGTTTGAATTATTTTTGTAAAACCCAAAATGGGCCCCACAAAATCATGCTCATTTAAAAATAAATTTTTTTCACATTGAAGGGGCTTTCCGTTAACAAGTTGCTAGTGCGCAAAAATAAGACTGGGACGTGGTATAATAGGGAGCCTTGGATTTCTTGCAGTAAATCATAGCCATTAAATGGACCATAATGAACAGTACAAAACTGGATGGGATCTGAACCCAATTTCTTGTTGGTTGTTTCCATCAATGTTATAAAGATGGAGGACTTGATAATAAAGGTTGAATTCTTCAATCTATTCAGTAATGGAACTGCTTCCATAAATTTAGATTTAGTCCCCCTTTCCTCATTCCTCTTGTCTTGTTTTTCAACTGAAACATATCTCCCGCCATACAGGTGACTAGACACATGCTCATATTTCCTGCTACGAAAGACAACTGCTGCTTATTATATCTTAGCCTTATCCGCTTTTGAAGTCGTGAAAGAGTCCACCAATGTAGAACAACTTGCTCAGGGTCAAAACGGAACTTAGGAGATAATTGAACTTTTGAGAAAAAAAAAATGATGTCATAAGTGGGGATGAGAATGGCTTGTCATTCCTGTAGGATCATCGGCAAGGTGTCTTATCTCTTCCATTCTTCTCATTGGGCTTGGGAACTTGAACTTGAGATCCTCCCACCATAGCTCACCTACTTTCTAATGACAGCATAGAAGAAAACAGGATACTCCTGTTCTAGGTTACTATTCCATTAATTCCCTCAATGGGCTATATCTATTATTTCAGATTTGTCTCCACCCTTGGTACATTTTTTTCCTTTTAACCCCACCCTTTGTACATGCATTGCCATGGAATTTAAGGCAGTTGAACAAACATTTCAAATGCAAGTTCAACACGATAAGTTTCCCATGATAACTATGCTATTTCAAGGGACTCTGTAGAGATTCTACTTCATGACAATTATTGTGATTGGGAAACTTTTTGGAAGGTTATTTGCTCAAGATTCATAGAAAATATTTGGAACTTGTAGCTCTTTTGAGATGCAGATAATCCAAGTCAATAACAACTTTCAATATCAAAATTTGTTAATGTCAGTACCTTATTCTTCATTTGTTGTGTTGTTCAATTTCCCTAATACTGGATATATGGAATTCAACAGCAATAATAGAGCAAGGCAAAGGCCACTTGCAACCTGGCTAGAGACCATTTTGTGAGAGTGTGAAACTAAGAGATGACCAATTAACTAATATAATCATAGACCTTTTTTATATTGGAGAAAGCATGATAGTAATTTGCCCCTTGTTGTGCCTTGTGAGAACTAATATCTTTCTACTACCTATGTGTTGCAGGTTGTGTCGAAGAAGGCAATCGAGCTTGATGGGTTAGTGTGGAACCCCTACTTGTATATAGGGTAAGTTTTAGTTTTTCCTCGAAAACCTATAGAAAAACAGTTATTTGCAATGAGTGGTTGTTTCCTTAATGTATCCTTATCTTTTATAGGACTGCTTATTCCCTACCTATATATGGGTTAAGTTTTAGTTTTTCCTCGAAAAACTACAGAAAAACAGTTATTTGCAATGAGTGGTTAACACTACGTTGACGCCAAGTCAGTCCTCCTCATGGGGGTTGACTTGGCTCCTAATAATAGGTCTGATTTTGACAACGTAATCTCAAAATTGGATGAGGCCGAAAAAGAATTGCAGCCCCAAGGCCTCGTTGCCGGGAATGCTGGAAGCGAATGCTGTTAACAGAGACTCTGATCATGCTGACCTTGTTGACCTGGAAAACTTCCAGAACAGGAAGTTGTTATTACTGTACTTCTAGAAGAGGAAGTTGCTCTTGCTGTATTTCCGGAATAGGAAGTTGCTATTGTTGTACTTCTGATAACCAAAATAAAATTCAACAAATATATAGACATCAAACCTTTGTAGTTTTCCAAGTCAATCATGGCCTTCGCATGACACTAGAACAGGTTCACTCCTTCTGTAATCGTGTCCATAAAAGCTTCTCTGTGAAATCCTTGTCAATGAGCGCACGTAGGGCTAGCACACATGCCATTTGTGCACTCTAAGTGTGCTCCCATGTGCACTCTACTAGGTGCACTCCCAAGTGTTCCTATTCTGCTCTCCCATGTGAGTTTTTTTCCAAATGATTTTTCATGCATCCCTTTTAGAACCATTACCCAGTAGCGGCTCCAGGAATTTTTCCACGAGTGTTCAAAATTACTTTGTGGGCTATATTTGGGGTGAATGTCCAATAATATTTGGGTTGGGTGTTCAATAATATTTGGATTGGGTGTTCAAAGTAAGACTAATCACAAAAATTTTACATGTATCCTAAGCAAAATAAAATAAAATTTGGGTGGTCAGTTGACCATGGTTTCTTGTGAGTGGAGCCGCCACTGCCATTTACCTCCCTAATGGACAGCTAGAATCATTTCCATCCAAAGACTCTTATTCTCTTTCTAGAATGCTCCTAGGAAATATCATTACTTATTCATATCTCATAATATTATAGGACTCTCCACACAAGTCTAGCATATATAGTGGAGTCTTCCAGAATCTATTATAATATTTTGAAATCCTCTGAAACTTTCCAGAATTATGTTGAACACCATCGAACCTTCCTATATTTTCTAAAATTTTCTAGCCTATTAGGCATAATTCTAGATCTATGGAGAGTCAAGTGTTGAGTCGCAGCAGCTATGCTTGAATATTGAGGGGTAGGGGTGAGCATGGACCAGATTGGTCAGGTGTTATAGTAATCCAAGAACGAAACCACTACCTACGGATAATGAATTTGAAGAACCAAACCAACCCATAAATTCATAAAACCATATCAATCCAAACTATTAAGAAGCAGTTTGGTTTCGGTTTTAAACCATGGTTCGCTTGAAATTGAAATATTATCTCCATAAACTATTTAAAGTACTTGAAATTGCCTAGAAAAGTTAAACCAATTAACTTATATTAAAACTAGTTATATTAAAATTACCAAAACTCACTAACATCAACCAACTAAACAAGAGTAGAATTCAAGTAATTAGTGAAGGAATAGGCCATGAAATATAGTATTAGAGTAGAAAATTAGTTACCGATCAAAAACGAGTAAAAAGTCAGTTGACTAAGCCCTAGCCGTGTATATTTAGTGTGTTGTGGTTATAGGATGTTTTTTTACCTCTAGGTCCAGAAAATAGAGAGTAATTCTCATCTGGTCTCCTCTCATTAATTAAACACTGAAACCCTATGAAAGTGTTTAAAACCATAAACCCTGAAAGTGCCTAACCCTAAGGGCTCTCTATGAAAGTGCCTAAACCCTAGGGTACCCTATAAAAATATTTAAACCCCTAGGATATCCTATGAAAGTGCCAAAACCACTAATACTCTATAATAGGAAAATGTACCCTAAAACCCGTATGGAAGTTTCTAAACCTAAACCCTAGGGCACTATGAAAACGCCTAAACCTAAACCCTAAGGTATCCTAAACCGTAAAACCCTATGATACCCTAAAATTCTAGGGTGCCCACTAGGGTGAGGGTACCCTAAAATCCTAGGATAGCCTAAAACCCTAGGGTGACACTTCCATTAATGGTAAATGTATTTTGCAAAAGTGAACCTAGTGATAATTAAGTATTCTATCTCTTCTTAATGGGAATTAAGTTTCACCTTTCTATACTTAGAGGTAAAAATCTGTTATAGGAATATGCTATCATGTATGTATTGGAATTTAGAGAATTAATCTTGAAAGTGAAAATAAGGTGGTGGATTAGAGTATTAGATTAGTTAATTAATTTTATTCGGTGTATCTAAACAAAATATGTCTATATGTATGTATTATACTATTCGGATTCGGTTTGAAACCAGCACCATTAATGTAAATCCACAAATCAAACCATTTAAAACAGTTTCTATTTTTTAAAACCAAGACCAAACCACGTTACTAAAAAACCAAACCAAACCCTTCGGTTTGAATTGATTTGGACTAGATTCACGGTTTAACGGTTATTTTCAGATCGGATTCGAATTGGATCCGGTCCATTGACAGGCGTCTCTTTTCTTCTTTTTTTTAAACAAACTCAAAAATTTTAATTACTCAAACTCCGCCCAAAGGGCAACAAACCCCATAAACACGATATACTAAAGAAGTGGATTTTAATGCGGGGCAAGTATTTTGGGGACAGAGGATTCCGAGTGTCAAATCCCATATCCAAGCCTATTGTTATGACTGTATGGTACTGTGTCTATGGTTTTGGAATTCTGAAACTAAAAAAATTAAAGCCCCGTTCCGCCAAAGGAAATATAGTAGTAGTAAGTACTTAAACCCAGATTAGAAGTAGCACCAAAACCACCATAAAAGGAGGCACCATGTACACAGATTAAATAGGTCCAAAAAAAAAAAATCACAGAATAAAAGAACCATCTGTCACTTTAATTAACACGCCAAAATTAACATGAAATGTACTGTTGCATGACAACAAGTCAACAATGATCACCAAACAAAGAATTCTGCTCAAGAGTATGATCTAAGGGAGTGCCTTGTTAGATAAAGGATTACGGATTACCCTATTCTGAAACTCAGGTCAGTGTTAGTTTTGCGTCAAAAGAATACAAAATAAACAAAGTGTGACGAAGGTAGCTGTGAAAACTCTTTCAAAAATCGATGAGAATCTCAGAAGTCCAGCAACAGGGGTATCCTGCACTTGGTTAGGACCGTTATGTTGAGGCATGAAAAATTTTGTGTCAGTACTTATGCTACAGAAAGCATCGATCACTGTAACCAGAGTAGGAAGAATTTTGCATTTGCTGCCATAGTCTTGACCTCATCGTAGCACGCTTGAGTAACTCCTACTGACTCCTGAAATATTTCTGCGCAATTATTCTCCTTTGATATGCTGCTGTTCACCACGGAGAACTGAGAATATAAATTATCAGATGATAATACTAAGGGATATGTGCAATACTTCTAGGTTTTTGTAGTCTACATTGGTTAGTGTTTATTTATTAACAACAGTTGCGGAGAAGTATAAGACACTGTTCCACAGTCCACTGGTTTGTCTTTTAGTGTATTTATGCCTCTTTCCCGTGACTTTGTGGCCAGATGATCTTCCTAGTTTTTTCCATTTTCCGGAGAGTTGTGGAATTGAAAACTTTCTCCATTAGTCTATGGTAAAGTTGTCTAGTGTTGTAATTTATTTGGATGTCCATGTCATTTGCTGCTTAATGCACTTTCCCACTGGTGAAACTGGGGACTCTGAGGAAGACTGTCGCGTTAGTTTTCCCGTCTCCAGTGGTTTTTAACTTATGAATCGCTACTCTCTGAGTAGGTAGAATCCCCAGTTTTATCGTTTTGTGGTAAAGGTGTCCATTTTGAAGGATTAGGGTAAAGGAAACAGAGAACGAAACAAGCAGCAGCAGGGACAGAGAGGAGAAGGCAACTTCTGGAAAATCACAGATAAATGTTCTGCATGTTGGGAGGTTCTTAACCTTCTTTCCCATTTTTCATTTAGCTCGTACAAAGGTATTGAAAAGTAACCTGAATTGCAAATGGTTACCTTAGATTTTATTGCTTATGGAAAAAAATACCGACATGTTTTTTCATGGTTTAACATTTGTTCTTGCGGTAGTAGGTATGTTGCTGTAGCCAACAAGCTCAAACAAGAAACAGTAGTTAGCAAGCTAGCTGCATCTCTTGTGAGTTGACCCACTTATGGTTGAATTTATTTGAAATCATCTCTGCGCAACATGTTCATTATTTTGCTTTAGCCGTTGAAGGCAATGAGCCGCAATCCGTTTAATGGAATAAACCAAAATCCAGTCATGGCTCTTCCATTTTGATAGGATTCTTGGGGGAATTGGTGAGGACGGGGCGTGGAGGAACTACGGTTGCTGATACCAAATATAAACACTAGGAGATGTAGAAGTTGGTTGCAGATGGATGACCAAACCATGAGAAATGTTTTGTCTTGTGGCCTTTCATTCTGTTCCGGCAAACACTGGATATGCATACACTTGTGCTTACGAAGAAAGGCAGGAAGTACATCACTACACACACATTTACACACAAACGAGCGCGCACACACACATATGGAATTAACCAGCGAGATTTCCTTTTTCCTTTATTTCTATTCCGTTTTGAGACGCTTAGCAGGATTTCAGGATACATATATATTCACCAAATACCATTTATTCCAGAAACAAGGGAGGTATCCCATTTCCAGCTTTACAGGGTAGCCACTAATGGTGTTGGGAATGAATAACTTCAGCCAGCAAGCTGACTTTACTGAGAATTTTCCATCTTCGGAAGGATCCCACACCAGCTCATCTTCCATGTTGTTATGTGGTATGTAAATCGACATGATTCTACGGGCATCTTCTACAGAAAACAAAAGAGAGAGCACAGGCTCCCTCAATTTTTTAGACTGAGCATCAATCAAACTTTCAACTTTAAAACTAGTAAACAATGTTGAACATTTGTACCCCTATAGGGGTTAACCGACTGAGGAATCCAATCATCCTCAAATGCACCAACTTCGTTACCATTTCCAATCTTCCACTTCAATCCCTGTGACAACAATTGCTTGCCCCCCAAAATACTCCTCCAACCCCAGGAAGAAGAGGAGGTAGCTGTGGCATTCAAAAAATCCACCTTTTGACAATATTTAATTACCACTGAGGAGAGATGAAATACTTAATTACCACTAGGTCCATTTTTATAAAAATATATTTACTATTAATGAAAGTGTCACCCTAGGATTTTAGGGTATGCTAGGGTTTTGTGGTACCTTAGTAGGTACCCTAGTATCCTTGTATGCCCTAAAATCTTAGGGTACCCTAGGATTTTAGGGTTTTAGGGTACCTTAAGATACCCTAGACTTTAGGTTTAGGCGCTTTCATAGAGCCCAAGAGTTTAGGTTTAGGCATTTTCATAGGGGTTTTAGGGTCACTTTCCTATCATAGGGTATCCTAGGGGTTTAGGTATTTTTATAGGGTACCATCATAGGGTATCCTTGGGATTTATGTATTTTTATAGGGTATCTTAGGTGTTTAGATATTTTTACAGGGTACCCTAGGATTTAGGTACTTTCATAAGGTGCCTTAAGGCAGGCCTGGCCCTGAGATTTTCGAGGCCCTAGGCGGGAATTGAAAATGGGGCCTCTTATCTTATATATATATATATATTATCATCAATTAAGTAGTACCAAAGGCTTGTAGTGCAGTTGGCAACTACTCGTTGCATGTCCTAAGTACCTTAAGTAGCAAGTTCAACACCCAACGAGATCAACACAAACCTTTTTTTTACACCTTTAAAAAGGTGAGAGAGTTAAAAAGCTTTGGTAGCTGGGGGCCTTAAACTCGGGAAGTCCTGTGTATAACAAGTACACCTTACCACCGAACTATGTCAAACTACTTGGACAATGAGAGACATATATAATATTTATAATTTTCCTACAATTTGGGGGCCCTTCAATTGGGCCCAAAAGGGGATGCCCTAGGCGGCCGCCTGGTGGGCCTATGCCTAGGGCCGGCCCTGCCCTAAGGGTTAGGCACTTTCAGTGTTGAGAGTTTTAGGCACTTCCATAGAATTTTAGCATTTCGTTAATTAGATGAGACTCGGTGAGATAGAGGTAAAATGCGCTTTCCACAAAGCACCTTCAATAGCACTTCGGATAAGGCTTGATTAAAACAAGCTAAATCCCTCAATCCCAAAGCATTTGTTGGGATTTTTAGTCCCTTGCCACAACAGAAGCACGCCACAAAATTAAACAAGCACAAAAAAAATAAAAAACACAAGATTTCCGTGGTTCGGTCTCAATACCTACTCCACAAACAAAAGAGAAATTCCACTATATTAATCGAGTACAATGAGATAGAAAAATATTAATCCCCAAGCTCATGCTCACTGATATTTTTTTTTATCTCTCCCTCACTCTCATAATATATTGTCTCTCGTGCTATCACCAATTGTGTATATCTCACACACACATATAAATCTCAAATACGCATTGGTATTTATTGAGTATCAAGCCTTGACCTCCAAGGCTTCCTACTGCCTTGTAATTCCTTTTCCTACTCGGACTAGGAAATACACCGAGAAGGAAACTCTTCCAAAGTAATACCGCCAAGTATGGAACTTCTCCAACTTGCCATAGGATTTGATTCTCTAACCAAAACCGAATATAACATAACTACACGCGAATAATTACCAAGCATCCCCTCGATAAATTATCGCACGTGGGTGAAGCCCAACAATCACCCCCTCGCCCATGTGGGATGATTTTGCACCCCCTCACCTAGGTGCACCGCACCCCCTCATCGGGGCGCCCCACAAAGCTCACTTTGCGAATTGACGTGACCCCACCTCTCCTTCCTTTTGTGCACAACGAAGAGATCACCACTACTAACCAAATTTAAAGCAAAAGAGACCCTCCTTTTAATAGGCGCACCTTTGACCTCGTCAACCGATTTTGTCTCTTTGCTTGGAGCTTCCATGTGAACACCAACTCGTTGCAACTCTGTCCGGCCGGAATTTTGCACGACTTTCACACAGCTCACATGCTCGCCCACGAGCCCAAGCGTGCCTTTTTGCAACTTGTTGCCAACTTGTTCACTCCCACGCATCACATGCGCATTGTCACATCCCTTACTACTTGCTCGATATTTGATTTTTGCTCCCTTAATCAAAACATCCCCTTCAAGCCTGTATAGGGTACCCATCAAGGACTCTACCACTTGACCGGAACTTGCAACTTCTTGAAACAAGCGTTCCCAACGAAATCAAATTTGTTTTTAGACCTGGCACGTGTCTAACCCCAGTCAATGTCACCTCGTGTCCATCAACCATGCGAAACCTCACTGTCCCAACACCAACAACTTTATTGGTTGTGTTGTTAGCCATCTTCACAGTATTTCCGCCACAAGCTTCATATGTATCAAAAAACGTCTTCTTTGAGCACATGTGAAAAGAACACCCAGAGTCCAAAACCCAATCTAGTTTCTAGTACCTGAAGTGACTGTGAGCGCATCACTTTCATCATAAGAATCCTCCTCAGTTGCTACATTCACTGAACTTTCCTTAGCTTTGTCCTCTTTACGCTTTCTACAGTCTTTGATTACATGTCCCTCTTTGTCGCACCAATAGCACCTCCTCTTATCACCCTTTGGCTGTGAACTTCCTCTTGACTTGGAACCATTCCCTCTCTCAACCTCTCCACCTCTGAAACTGCCACCCTCTGATGCAACCAAAGCTCCACCAATGGAGTCTTTTTCACTATCCTTCTTTTGCATTGCCTCATGCGAAATAAGGGTAGCCACCACAGCATCAATCTCAATGGTATCCTTGCCGTATATCAAAGTAGTTTTGAGATGATCATACGAAGGAGGCAAGGAGACCAATAAGATGATAGCCTTATCTTTCTCCTCAATCCTCGCACCAATGGCTTCCAACTCAGTCACCAACCTGTTAAACTCATCCATATGGTTCATGAAATTCACGCCCTCTGACATCTGAAGTGCGTAGAACTGTTTCTTCAAAGACAACCGATTTGTCAATGATTTGGACTTGTACCTACTCTCCAACTTTGCCCAAAGTTCTGCCAGATCCGCTTCATTGATGACTTCTCGGAGAGTGCTGTTACCAAGATACAATTGAATCCTACTATTGGCCAACTCTCTCATCTCCTCCCACTTGTCATCCTTCACTCCTTCCGGCTTCTCCGATTTTTTCTTGAGAGCTTTCACCAAACCCTCTCTTGTTAAAATATTTTTCACCCTTTGTTGCCAAAGAGTAAAATCATTGTGCCCGTTGAAAAGCTCAACCGCAAAACCTGTGCCTTTCCCAGCCATCTCTTGAGTGGGTTAATTTTGTGCTCCAACCAGAGCTCTGATACCAGTTGTTGGGATTTTTAGTCCCTCGCCGCAACGGAAGCACGTCACAAAATTAAACAAGCACAAGAAAAATAAAGGACACAAGATTTTTGTGGTTCGGTTTCAATACCTACTCCACAAACAAAAGAGATTCTACTATATTGGTCGAGTACAATGAGATAGAAAAATATTAATCCCAAGCTCACGCTCACTAATATTTTTTTTCTCTCCCTCACTCTCACAATATATTCTCTCTTGCTCTCACCAACTGTGTATATCTCAAACACATATAAATCTCAAATACGCATCGCTATTTACAGAGTATCAAGCCTTGACCTCCAAGGCTTCCTACTGCCTTGTGGTTCCTTTTCTTACTCGGACTAGGAAATACACCAAGAAGGAAACTCTTCTAAAGTATTACCGCCAAGCATGGAACTCCTCCAACTTGCCATAGGATTTGATTCTCTAACCAAAACCGAATATAACATAACTACAAGCGAATAATTACCAAGCACACCTCGATCAATTATCACACAGGGGTGAAGCCCAACAGCATTCACATGACACTCCCAACATATTAGGGCAGACAAATAATTTGGAGTTGCCTTATGCTAATTGTAACATTTCAAGCACATTTTTTGTCAAACTGGGACCACCATGAGTATGAGGGTGGCGACTCCCAACACCTGGACCCATTGTTTCGAAAAAGCTACTCGCTGGCCGACAATCAATTCCGGATTGAGCGCCAAAAACCCCTTCCAATTTACTCTGCACCTGTTGTCTGCGCGGTTCATAACAGTTTCTGTAATCTCGCCACCCGCCCCATTGATTAGATGGATAGGAAATGTATTTGTATGAGCATCAAGAACTCCTCTGTCCATAGCCTCATTGAACAAGCCTTGGCTAACATCACGATAGACAACCAGGGCTTTGTTGATATCACTAGGCGTCAGCGTCTTTACATAGAGAGGAATAACTGGTGAAGACACAAACACAGGCTTAGAAACAGTATAAAATGCAACTAAGCAAGAAAATAACAAGGCAAAGTACGCATATTCAGAGGAGTGGCACAGGTTCGCGTACACTGATCAAGATCCACAACCACCTCAACATGAGGAAGTACATCAATAGCAAATTCCTGTTCTCCAGCGGCAGCAACAACTTCCTGTTCTGGAAGTCCAGCATGTTCCGGGTCGACAGGGTCAGCATGTTCAGGGTCAAGGTCCATAGGTTCAGGGTCTCCGTTACCAACAAGTACGCTTCCAGCATTCCCAGCAACAAGAGCCTCATCCACTTTTGAGATTATGTTGTCAAAATCAGACCTATTGTTAGGAGCCAAGTCAACCCCCATGAGGAGGACTGACCTAGCCTCATCGTAGCGTTTCTGATGAAAGTAAGCAGTCCTATAAAAGATAAGGATACATTAAGGATACAGCCACTCATTGCAAATAACTATTTTTCTGTAGGTTTTCGAGGAAAAACTAAAACTTACCCCTCATACAGATAGGGGTTCCACACCGACCCATCAAGCTCGATTGCCTTCTTCGTATCTTTGACACAACCTGCAACACATAGGTAGTAAAAAGATATCAGTTTTCCCCAGGCACAACACGTGTCAAATTTTCATGCTTTCTCCAATATTGAAAAGGTCTATGATTATATTAGTTAATTGGTCTTTTCTTATTTTCACACCCTCATAAAGTGGTGTCTAGCCAGGTTGCAAGTGGCCTTTGCCTTGCTCTCTTATTGCCGTTGAATTCCATACATCCAGTATCAGGGAAATTGAACAACACAATAGATGAAGAATAAGGTACTGACATCAACAAATTTTGATATTGAAAGTTGCTATTGACTTGGATTATCCGCACCACAAAAGAGCTGCAAGTTCCGAATATTTTCTATGGATCTTGAGCAACTAACCTTCCAAAAAGATGGAATCACAATAATTGTCATGAAGTAGAATCTGTATAGAGTCCCTTGAAATAGCATAGTTATCATGGGAAACTTATCTGTGGACAACGTGCCCGTAAAAAGATCCCGTTCTTTTTAAACCCAGATCGAGGGAGCGCTAAGAAGGACGAACGCTTGTAATTCAGAGAGTCACCACTTGGGTTTGAAGATCAAGGAACCGAATTCGAAACGCCTTACACGCCATTTGATTTGAAAAAGTGAAAGCACCAATTCGTCATAACTATATCTGGGTTCGAAAGCCAGGTTACGAGAAGGGAAGGGTTCTAAGGCACCCCTCTTACCCAATCCGGAGATTGGTCTCTACTCGGGCATTTTGTGAAAATAGTGCGATTCTTCTTTTATTATCAATTCATTAGCCAATTAGGGCGGGGGAACAGTTTAATGGGGATTAAAACTGTAACAGTTTGCAAGATGTGATCAAGATAGCATGGATGGATGAAATGATAAACAATAAATGGAATAAAACCCAACACAGTGAAGAAAGATCAAAACAGTGAATTATTTGAAATTTGACGTGAACAAGAGCCAGCTTGCATGCATGGATCTACATGCATGCAAGCCAACCTGCACCCACCAAAGCCATATACGCGCGCTTGTGTTGATCTTTCACCAACAGGTTTGATTTTATCCCCATCTGAGCTCTAGAATGACCAGTGCTCACCCAGGGGGAAGCCAAACAGTTTATATGTACAGAACATAAATGAAATTTACAACAGGATGGATGTAATTGAAATGCAACCCCTAAAGAGTGGGGGTATTAAAACAGAGGCCAAAGGCCTAGCTACCCATGTAAAACCAATCACTAGAAATAAGTCAACCAGAGCGCGCAGCTCAGTGATAGGCGCGCACCTGTTCTAACTGGACTTCCAGTAATTGGCCTTGCATATCTGGGCTCTGAGACATGATCAGAAACTACCCAAGGGTATTCCCAATCAACAGAAATCAACAGAAAAGCATGCTGAGCAAGAACTAGCAATTTTTACGTATAAAACAGTAGACAAGTTTTATCATGCATCAAGGTGATTTAAAACATAATAAAAACATAAAATGACCAATACCCCCGTCCCCACGAGGATCAGCGGGCGTTCCCATGACAGGCGCGCGCAAGAGGCTGATCCACGCGCGCAGGTGAGATGGTCATACGGTTCTTGTAACCTTGCTAGCTTTTGGACCACGACTGGTATTGATTACCAGCCTTGGCCTTGCCAGCCCCCCTCAAGGTTCAAAACAGTAAGCAGAAAAAGGGTTTATACCTTTACTTGAGTATTTGAAAATGGTTCGAACATGGTGATAAGAGGTTGTAAAATGAGTGTATGGAAGTTGATTGAGTAGTAGAAGTAGTGTATGCTTGAGTGCAAGAGGATTAGGGCTTGTGCTTGAAGGGTTTTTAGTTTGAAAATTGTTAACCTTTTACTTGGAAGGCCAAAGGGGGTATTTATAGGAGGAGAGTTGGGGATGAACATGGTCATACAACCAGCCAACAAGGCTGGTTGTGGTTGCTTGGTGGAGAAGGTGGCAAGAAAAGTTGATGGGAGTGATTG
This sequence comes from Rhododendron simsii, assembly GCA_014282245.1. NCBI lineage: Eukaryota > Viridiplantae > Streptophyta > Magnoliopsida > Ericales > Ericaceae > Rhododendron > Rhododendron simsii. The sequence continues at coordinate 28,770,393 of CM024960.1, forward strand.
TGAGGGGGTGCACCCTCAACCTGCCAATACAATGTTCAAGCGACGAAATCCAAGCACTATGGGTGTAATAGACCCATGATCATCACAAAATCCGGCTGGCAAAAAGGTGAAAGGGATAGGTGTAAACCAGCGCGCACGTGAGCCAGACCAGCGCGCGCGAATGCCACCTACCATTGCGCTGGTCAACAATCAAAGTTTGACTTTTGATCAACACCTGACAAGTTGACTGGCACACGTGCAACCTATGTAGCACCGACACTCCAAAAGGGCGCCGTGTCCACGTATTGGACACGGGGACACGGCGGGGACACGCGGGGAAACGTATTGGACACGCCACGTGGCGTGTCCAATAATTTTTATTATTTTTTGATAAGGGACATGGTGGGGACACGGCGGGGGACACGGCTGGGGGTCAAAATGTAATATTTTTTAAAATTTTGGGGGTTACTATGAAATTATTCAAAATATTTGGGTTAAATTGTAAATTTTCCTTTAAAAAAAAGTTATACAATTTGTGAACTTATTCATGTACAATGGTTCATAATTATATATATATATATATGTAAATATATTTATTTATTATTTATTTATACACGTGGCGTGTCCCCCGCCGTGTCCGTATCCCCATTTTTTTAGAATTGCCGTGTCCCGTATCCGTGTCCGTGTCCGTGCTACATAGCGTGCAACGCGCGCTGGTCAAACCTGGGGTTAGGGTTTTGACTCAAGAGTTTTGAGGTTCCAAAGGTTCAAGAAGGGCTCCAATCACTCCAAGTTCAAACCTTTTCAATCTCAGGTCTTTTTTTTTTTCCAATTCATCATCGGGGAAACAAGAAACTGAAAAACGAAGTAAATCAATTGGGAGACCCAGATTGGAGTGTCTACATTATCATAATGAACTTGCATCTGAAAGGTTTGTTCAACTGCCTTAAGGAATTCCATGGCAATGCATATCTCAAATAATAGATAGAGCCCATTGAGGGAAGTAATGGAATAGTAACCTGAAGGCTAGAACAGGGGTATCCTATGTTCTATAATGTCATTAGAAAGTAGGTGAGCTACAGTGGGAGGATCCCAAGTTCCCAACCCTAATGAGAAGAATGGAAGAGATAAGACCCCTTTAACAAGAAATTAAGTGGGGACTGGGAGGCGCGACAATCTTATTCAAGGCATAAGAACAGAGCCGATGATCCTTCCAGAATGACGAGCCATTCTCATCCCCCATTTACGACATCATTCTTTTTCTCAAAAGCTCAATAATCTCCCAAGTACCGTTTTGACCTCGAGCAAGTTGTTCTACATTGGTGGACTCTTTCACGACTTCAAAAGGGGATAAGGCTAAGATATAATAAGCAGTAGTTGTCTATTGTAGCAAGAAATATGAGCACGTGTCTAGTCAATACAACAGGTGGTGTAGTTGAAGGGCTAAAAATTACTCAATCAGTTTTTTTTTTTCCTTGAAGATTAAGAATGCTTATACATTATGATTTTCCCCAACATTTGTCATCCAATTTGATATAGGAATTCATCAATCCGTCCCAATTTTCCCTCCTCCTAATGTAAGCTACTCCTCAATGAATTACAGATATGCATTTAAACAAATTATAATCAATGGAAAAGGGACACCTAAAAATAGGCTCGCAACTGGAAAAAGGTAGTTCACTTAGTAGCAAACTGGAAAACCTGTATCAAATGAGACAAGGCAAAGAGCAGAAGGTAATAGAATGTCTACCCTTAGTGAATTCACCCACTGCAAACCTGTTAAAAAACATTTTACATTGAAATCACACCCAGTAGCCTTTGTTCGGAGAGTGGTTTATGATGTTTTCAACCTCATCTTTGTTCGAGTGCAAAAGATATTGGTATTTCCCAAGTATGTGCCCTTACAACCACCATGTAATCCAGTGTACCAGGCAATAAGATATAGAATTGCACGGACAAGAGAGTAAACCATAAAAAGCTAGAAGACAAGAAGGGAAAGGGAGAGGAACTTTAGTTTTAAGAAGAGTATTACAACAAAGCTTGATTTTGAGGTTTTCATCTCTTGTTATACTTCTTTGAATGATGGTGGTCAAAGTTGGATGTCCTTACTTGAGCTAGTTCTAGGGCATATTACAAATACTGGCTATTTGAATCAGCATGGTCAAAAGTAATGGAGGTGGTACGCTTTAAGGGTAGGAAAAAATGAACATTGAGGAGCCAAACTATCCTGCATTCTCCCATTTTTCGATTTTGTTTCTCAATGGCAATTGATCTCCTATTTTACACATCCTGTCATAAGATCTGATTATGTGTTTACTTATGCCTTTATTTCGTATCCTTCTAATCCACCTACATAAGGGAAAGTGTCATGCCTATTCATTTTTCTTATTTAAGATTCTCGACATTTGCAAATATTTGTAATTATCTGCACTCCTTAAAGGCATACAAAAAAACAAAACAAAGGGAAGTCCTTGAATGAGCTTTCAATAGGTCTAATCAAGGATCCATAATAGGAAGGATAAGAAGATAAACTTGTTGTTCATCTTCACCGCAAATATTATTCATCTACTAAACCTGCGCATTTGAATTTGTCATATTGTTCTGGTGTCAAAATATCTTGAGCTAGTGATAAGTCATGCATACTTGAACCATCTCTCTAAAACTATCCATGGTCTTGCACATTTTTGTAACGTGATTGGTTGCCATCTAATCTCCTCCCCAGGAGAAAAGAAAGGAGTATTTTAAAGGCCATAACCATATATAGTTGTCTGGCTCAATTCTTATCTTTGACAAAAAATAGAATACAAACTGGACTACCGTCCAAGTGGAAAAACTTCTGTAAGTTCAGCTAAGCCAACCTGAAACTTGATAAACTAAGATGTTATGAGTCCCCATTAGAATCACAAATCATCATTACTCTCACTCTCTCTGAATCTTGCATCACCAAAGTCGACTTTATTTATTTAGGTATGAAGAATCTAAAATCAAGAGAATACTACAATGCCATTAAGTTTGCATATACAGCTATCCAATGTAGTGCGATACGGACACGCAAATTTTCAAAAAATGGGGGACATGTCAATACACAAACACACTGTAGACCCGACACTTTGCCAGAAGCAACGTACTGGTGTCGGACACAGACACGCTCCAGACATGTGATCACCACTTCATCTCAAACTCCTAAATATTGAAAAAAAATAAGGACACTTTGAGATTAAGCTTAATACCCCAGATATTTAAATAGGTTTGAAGTTAGTTTATGTGTAGGGTTTGGGTTAATTATGGGAGAAATGAGCTTATTTTACTTGTAAATTGAAATAGGAAAGCAAGCACATGGTCACACATGTACTGAATCATTTTCCCTTATGGCCTAATAAAATAAAAGGAGAGTTCTACGTTATTCTTGTTTCTATCGTTTCCACCGCTTGAGAGAGAGAGAGAACCCCGAGGAAGAAAAGAAGAAGAGGAAGAAGAAGAAAAAAGGGGAAAACAAGGAGGAGTTCTTCTCGATTGAAATTGAAGCTCAAATTAGGTAAACTCCAAGCTTTTGATTGTTGAATTCATGTTCTGGGTAGTTTAATTCTATACATGCTAGTTGATAATCCCAGGTTCTACATGTAATTGGGGGTGGTGTCTCATGAATTGGGTTTTGGGTTGAGTTCCTAGAGAACTCAAGAAAACTAGTTTTGATTTCTTTGAATTCAAGTTTCAAACCTGTTAAGGGGCATGATTTGCTAGGGTTAGGAGTAGCTCTTGATAACTACAAGTTTGGGTGTGTTTTAATGAAGCTTTGGTATGAGTTTGATATGAGTTTTAAAGAGTTTAAGGTTCGGATTTTAGGGAAAAATTGCAGAACAAGACAGATTACAGCCCCAACTCCGGATAAGCATATCTTTGTCATTTGGACTCTGATTAGGGCAAATTTTATGTCGAAATTGATGCCCCGAAAGTCTACTTTCCAACGGTGGTGGTTCCAACATCTAATTCCAATCCCATCAAATAATATAGCCAAGATACCGCAGGCTGGTTCTAGGACTTGTACCAATTTTGGAGTTTTGTTAGGTTCTGACTTTCTTCTAGATGGGACCTTTAGTTAAGCCACTAGGGAAGATCTGATGAGAGTATTTAGGAATTTAAACATGTTTCATTGAATCTTTATTTATAATTGTCTTATATGCTTATGTAGGGAACAGGGAACATGGTTTGGAAGCTTGGATTTGAGGTGAGTGACTTATACCTAAATTACATGGTTTTATACAAGTTTTCTACTTCAATGTTTTATCAGACATGTTTTATACAATGATATGATCTCCATGGAAACCAAAGAAAGGTGGAAATGTTTTCCAATCTAGCAAAGACAGTCCTACAATCTATCTAATAAAACAGGAGGGCCTTTGGGAATATTCTTTAGGAATATTATTTCTCAATGGTTAAGATTTCTCCTTAACATAAATTTTATCTACCCATATAAACAAATCCAACGGTCTAGATTTCTCCAACCTTCACATACAAACCAATGACATTTTCTTAAATAACTTACATTATTTGGACAAAAATAAATACCTTAATCTTTGTTCAAAATTTGAAGTGCAGCCTCAAGGTCTGCAAACTTGCAAATCAGCCCTCTCCCATACATTGCACCTCTCCTGGGATCTTCCTACATTTGAACTCCAGATCTCTCTCCCCGTCTCTCTTCCTCTGAAATTGGAGTACCAAATTCCTCACTTTTTACTCCACTAGTAACCCCTTTTCTCTCCAGTCACCGGCGTCTCCCTCAGCAATCGCATCAAAATGGGCACCGGAGAGCTCCTCAGCATCGAACCCCAGGAGCTTCAATTTTCATGTAACTTTCTCCCAATTACTTCCTCATTTTCTCTTTCAATCTCAAGTATACTACAGTATTTCTCATCTTTTCGTTTTATGCTTTTGTCGTCGAAAAGTTGCAATTAACGAACAAAACCAGCAACTATGTGGCATTCAAGGTACGATTTCTTATTATTTTTCATCAAGCCCTAGATGGTTGTAATTCTTTTTCTTTTTTTTTGTCTCTAATTTTTTGGATTGTGTTTTAGGTTTGATTCTCTTTCATCAAACGACCAATCCTAAAAAGTACTGCGTTGGTCCTAACATTGGAATCGTATTGCCGCACTCTACATCCGATGTTATAGGTTTGATTCTCTCTGTCTCCGTTATATAACGTTTTTCTCTTATATTTTTTTCCTATTTGGAACGATTTTCTTCCATGCCCCTGATACAAATAACCCCCTACGCTTATCAATGAGTAAATCTCAGCCTTTAGATCAAAACCATCCATAAATTCGTTGCCGAACATGATGAGAGGTAGAACTAGAACATGGTTATTGATTTTTTGACCAATCTCATCTTCAGCTCATTCAATACGTTGGACCTAACATTTCTCGACCAATCTCTGAGTTTGTGTGCGTGTCTAAGGACAATATCAATTGGGTATTTGAGCAATGTTTATGTTGGCAGTTCTTTAATTAGTTTTTACTATAAATAGTGAGCTAAGGTATGCGTACGAAGTGTTTGATGAAATGGCCGTGAGAAAGCCCTGGACTAAAATCATTGCCAGGTTTGGATAATTTTCTTGCTTCATATTGCATCGTTTCTTTATAATCTGGTGGCAGGGTTATGCTTGGGAAATAACAATTGCTGAAGGTTGCTATGGTTTAGATGAACTCTTAAGTAGTCGAACGAGTGTTCTGACCGGTATGTGTTTTGTTCCTTACATTGAGTGCTACTTCTATTGAGCATTTTCTATATTAGAAAGGTGAATGGTTGAGAGAATCATGTTACTGCCGACTTTTTGATGGTTTCCGTCTTCATTCCAGGTTTGTAACTAACTAGATAGGGTTTTCAAATTTTAAAATTTTGTTCACATTTCAAGTATGTTAACGGACAGTCTTGGCAATGGGTTCAATTGTAGAGAGGTCCTGATATTTTCTAATTTCTAATCTCTAATTGGCCAAAAAAATACTCTAACACGAACCTTTCAAGTGCTTTGTAACTTTAATGCCCTTTGTTGTTCTTCCTTCAAAGGTACAAAAATATGCGAACCTAAAGGTCCCTGGTCTTTTAGTTATCGATACCCCTGGCCACGAATCGTTCACTAATTTAAGGTCCCGGGGTTTAGGTTATATGACATTGCAATCTAGAACCACAGACTATTACCTCTTTACTGCCTAAGATCCCAGGAGATCCAATGTTGTTTGTGGCATGCAGACAAGATTATTACCTCTTTACTGCCTAAGATCTAAATAATAGTTGTTGTCAAAATCTTAGTTATATTTCATATTGCCAGGGACCTATTGTCACCACAATTCGAGCATTATTGACCCCCACCCAATGAAGGAACTCCGTGTTAAGGTAAGGCTTTTTTGCCTTATTTTTTTTAACATTTGAAATGTTCCTTTTGAAAAGAATTTGGCAATATTGTGAAGAATAGTAATCTTGGAAATTGGTATAGCAATGCCAAACACTTCCCTATCGTTGCATTCTGGCTTTGGTTGTTGTTGTTTAATTGGTTTTTATTTGCATTTGGTCGTTTGGACCTTTTATTGTTATGATGGATTGTGTAAAGGGTGAATTTTTATGGGTCTTGCAATTATTTGCCAGAAAAAGTTTATTTTTTATTTTAATTTGAGTAAAACTGATCTTAGCTTTTGTGCGGAAAATGCAATCTGATCTTGCAAAATTATTCATTGGGATTTTGGGGAAGTTTTGGAATCAGTAATTATGATGGATCAGAGCACAGGGCGCGCCCACGGCCTTGGGTTTATTATTTTTGCTGACCCTTTAGTGGCAGAGAGAAAAACACAACATTGATGAAAAAATGATAAGAAACACAAAATTCCTCCACCTGCCAATGGTTTTTTTTTTTTTTTTGAGTTCATCTAAATTTGTATTTTTTTTTTTGAGTTCATTTGAATGACAATGATAAAAGTCCATTTAAATGGAGTCTAATTGTTGTGCTCAATTGGAATGGGTTAGGTACTTTTCCCTTACGGCCCGTTTGGATGCGGGTAAAGAATTGGGGGTATTAGTTAATAAGGGAGGATAAGATAGTAGGGGGTATTAGTTAATAAGGGAGGGCCCACATTGATGTGATGTTTATGGAGGGGGATTAAATAGTAGGTTGTTTGGATGAGATATTAGAGGAGGGGGATTAAATAGTACTTCGTTTGGATGGAGGATTAATAGGGGGTATAAGGAAGTGTGGATGATGTAAAAAGCTGTTAAATGACTATTTTACCCTTATGCAGTCCTAAACTTTATTAATGTATTACGTTATATATATAATTGCAAATATAATTAATCTTTCACAATTTAAGCCATAATATTTATTTTTACTAACAAATTAACTAATTTAATAATATGAAAAAAATAAAAAATTCTGTTTTTATTTTAAAATATTCGGTTATTTAAAAAATTTTGGTTATTTTTTTTTAAAACTACATTGAGCAAATAATAAGTATCAAAAATTATAATTTGTTTTTTTTTAAAGTGTTTTATTTTATAATTTCGTTTATTTTGGATCAAAGGCAAGCAATAATTTCGTTTTTTTTAAGCACATTGGATGGGTGGAATTGCACGGGCACACATGCACTGAATAATTTTTCCTAATTCTTTTACAATCTCCTTGTTACCGTTGTAGAGAGAGAGAGAGTGGCAGATCAAAACAAAAAAAAAAGACGCAGAGAGCAAGTGGGGGTGTATATGAAATACATGGCACACATGCCTCCAATAATTTTCCTACTCACTTTTAACCCTTTTCGCTGTAAAAAGAGAGAGAGAACAGCGGCAGAAATAGTGAGAGAACAGCGGCAGAAAAGGAAGAGGGAGAAGAAGAAACACGAACGGAGACAGAGCGCGATCGTCGGCGCCTCCTCGCCGTTGTCACGGTACCCTCTCTCTCTCTCTCTCTCTCTCTCTCTCTCTCTCTCTCTCTCTCTCTCTCTCTCTCTATTTTCCATTTTTACCGATCTGGGTGTGCATGTGTGTGATGGAGAGATATACAAAAATGGGAGGTTGGGGTGAGGGAAGGGGGATAAGGAGGGGTAGAATCGTCAAATTCCGAGGGGGATTAGGGGGTATAACTTATGGGCACCTCAAACCCTGTCCAAAAATAATACCCCCGATGCCCCCTTTCTTCGGTCTTAGCCAAGAACCGGTCTTCTGAAAACCCCTCTCTTTGTGGCTCCCAAACGGGGGCAACGCGTGGGCCTCCAGTCTTGTAAAGGGGGGAAAACTAATCCCCCTCCCTATAGGGGCATCCAAACGGGCCCTTAGAATCTTGGACGAAAAATTGGTTACTATATGTATTAGGTACTTTTCCATGTCTGTTTATAATTTTTGTATCTCAGTATCTACATCAATATTTTCTGTTCTTATGCAGTGAGGATCTGTATCTAGCTTTTCCCCACAAAAAAAGATAACAATGTGCAGATTGGAGCATAAGAAGCATGGATCCTAACAACTCAAAGTGTTGGAGCGCTTCCAAGATTTGTCCACAAGTTAAGAAATTTGGGTTTTCAAATAATTATGAGCCTACCAGATCAAAATAATAATAATAATTATTATGAGCCTACCAAATGTACCATGAGTTTCTTGCAATTTGGCATGATTATGATTCCAAACCAGATTTTAGTTCTCAATATTGGACTGTCAACATTCACATATTGGGAATCGACAAGTAGCTCTAATAAACTAATAAACTGCTTACTGAATTGCATTTCAGGAGGAATCTTGGAAGAGTATTTTGCTCTTGGCTTATCAAAGCCTTGATGTAGTATATGGCGACCTGAGCATTTCCCCTCTTTATGTATTAAAAGCACATTTGTAGAAGACATTCATCACTCAGAGACTAATGAATGCAACATCTCTTTCCCTTGCAAAATTCGGAAAGCATATTCATGAATTTGTAGTAGTTTGACTCCTTTTGTTGAGAAAGGGATACTCATTTGTTGAGAAGGGGGATACTTATTGAGTTTAATTGACATTGAAAAGTTTCAATACACGTGCCTCTTTGTGATCACACTTGAAGTCTTATTGAATTTCAATGTGTTCTTTGTAGCAAATTGATAGTTCTTTGTAGCTAGCTTAAATGTATAGTTGGGGGAGTACCATAAGCACGGGTAATTCTCTATCTTGCCACTGAGAAGAGGATCACACACTAATGAATTGATTTAGTGTTTGAGCCATTAGCTAGCATGTGCCGTAGGCACGGGCAATTCCAACCGGGGTGCGTAGTGCCGTAGGCACGGGCAAACACTAGTGTGACACATAAAACGTTAGGGGTAATGTTAAGACGTCAAAGCTTATCCACTACCGGGGACGCCTGGTAGATCCATAAACTATAGGGAATGTGCTTTATATATCCAAGCTATATTTCTATGACTTGAATCTCAATGAATTGTTTTATCAATGTCCATGGAGAATATGTAAATTATGTATTGGTCACTCATACAAGCGTTAGCTTATGTGTTTTCTCCACCTTTCAGGAATTAAAGAGTTAGATGGCGTGGCACTTGTGCTGTGGGGTTGCATCATATGATTATTTCATGGATAGGAGTTGTATTATGATTATTTGTTAAATTATGTAATCATTGTAAGTAGTTTGCTAAACCTTATTATTAAACACAGCTCTAAGGTGTAGTTTGGGGATCTTAGCTCTTTTTAAAGTGTAAGTTGTCACTTTTTAAAGTGTAAGTTGTCACTTATTAGATTGCAAAGGATAAGCTTACGTTGGTTACGCACTTTTGTCCCTTCTTATTATATGATTATGAGAAATTGTATATTTGATATGGCCTTGGTGATGGTTTCACCAGTGCTTTGTGATGGTTAAGACCTAGAGGAACGGGTCAGGGTTGTTACAAAGTGTTTTTGGTATCAGAGCATGGCCCGACCGGAAGTGTGGAGGTTCACATCGCTCGGGATGCATTCTTTGAAATTCTTAGGACTTCGCTAGAGTTTGGATTGAAAGCATAGTCTTGATATGGGAGTATTAGGGATGGTTCCATAGACATTCGAAGGGATTATTATTTATTTTAGCCGGAGCACTAAACATGACTACACTTACAAGTGCCCTCAGAGCTATAGGATAAACTTGCGTGACTGGAAATCGCATGCCATGTGATTATGTGTATCTGTAGCGACTATGTGTTGAGTTATGTTCTGCGAGTAATTGGTTATATATAAAAGTGTCAAGGCGTTGAATAATATACCTAGATGAATGTGTGGTATTTTGTCTTTTAGTATCGGTAGAAGAAAAAAAAATCTGCTATGAATATCATTGATTGGTATAGATGAAATAGGGTTGGTATCTTGGTCCAACAGACGTACATGTGATCAACTCAAGCTAAGTATGCATGTTTTACTAATATAGCTACCTGGTAGGTGGAAATTGTGTTATCTTTGTAAATGTCTTTATTTCTATTTAGTTTCAACAGATTATTTGACCCCCTAAATTGCTTGATTTTTATGTGTATTGTACCATAGGGACGTTTGGTATGAAAATAAGAGAGCGCTGTACGATGAATAATTCGATCAGGATAAATCTATTTAGTTAATTTAAATGGTCAAACTCTAATTCATGGTTCATCTAACATGTGTATGCTAGGTGAAGTGTTGATTGCTAAAGGTGAATGTATGTGGCATATGTAATGTACATTCTTAAAACTTTGGGAATCTACTTCCGGATATTCAATTTGAAGTGCGATTGGCCACCGCGACTTCATGATTAGATATCTAGAATAGAAACTCTTAAACAAGATTAAAAAAAAAAAAGGATTTGCATCCTACTAAGAAACTGAATATAGATTATAGATAGTTCATGTGTCATCGTAGCTAAAGACTTATACTTGCTTGTTGATTTTATATTCTGAAATATGGGACCATTTTGATGTGAAGATTTTAGTAGCAAAATTAAGAAAAAGAAAGAGGAAAACATATCACCTCGGACCTTGTTGCTATATAGGGTACGAACAAGTAAAATGCTACTCGTTTTCTTTTTTCAATGAAGAGAACAGTTTAATTATAATGATAAGATTAGCCTATCAATTTGTTTGAGAAGAGTAATGAAGGGTATATTAGCGATTATGAATATGTGTTCTTATGTTTTGCTAAAATGGTAGGACTATAAATGAATAGGTGGGGAGGGAGTTGTTAATGATTTTTATACGTTCAACTGATTATCACGATGTGTTATAGAATGCTATATTTTGGACTTACAGGAATTGAACTGTTTGCTTAATTGTGTGTGACTCTGAATGTCCTACTAAAACAAGTGTTTGGTGTTAAAGAAACAATTGGTATTGACTAGGACTTCTCTATGGTTGAGTGACCGCAGTTAATAACTAGGTTGGTAAATTACAAGAATCTTAAGTGCTTTCGAGAATATCCTGGCAATACGAGATTAGTTCTATGCAGAGATATAGGAAGTTAATTGGATAATAAAATTTTAATAGGCTAAGTTCTAGTTCGCTGCCATAGTCACAGTTAAATGGATTACTAGGGGTTGAAGGTAACGCGGGAGCTATCAGGATTACCTAGGAGGATGTTTAATCTTAGTCTTTGCAAGGCTGGTTAGATGGCATGGAAGATTGGTTAAGGATTAGATTCAAATGCTGATATTGTATAAAACATTATTGCTAGTGGAATTTGGTTAGTTTTGACCATATAAGAATAAACTGCCTTATCCATAGTTTAAAGTTAACTGCTAGAATGTGACTTATGAATATTGCATTGGAATCAAGTTAATGTGATTGCTAATATATCAGATTGAAAATTCTTAACAAACTTAGTATACTTCCTACCTTTCTGTGATTTTGATTTATGAAGAAGGAAAAAAAATGAACTCTTTATCTTCCATTGCTTGAATACCTATCCGATATGTATACATGAAACGATCCAATAAAATAACCTTGTCAATTATTCTTGAAGAAAGATTATAACATACTGATTAAGGAAATTGAACATGAAATTTTGTTGTAAGCTCAGACTGTCTTTTGTTATGAAATTCTATTGGGTCAAGATGAGCATTAATAAGCTCAATCGTTGTTGGTAAAGAAGATCACAGCTTGTGTTAATTGATCATATGATCTGAACTGTATTTTGTATCATGCTATGAGAATTCGGATTGACTTCCTAAAAGTTTAACTCCTAACATTGTAGAGTGCAACTCTGCTATTTTTGGAATTTTTGGAATGAATGCATGAGGTTAAGGGTATCGAATGATGAACTAGTATAACCTTTCAATTCATAAACTATTGGGTAACTCTTTTTATATATCTAAGTCCGAATAGATGGGATATTGCCTCCATATATAGCTTTACATTTCATACGTTGGATACTCCATTGAGCGAGTTTTCCATGGTACCTTCGCTAGTAGAAAGATTGCCCGAACTCCGTTTTTGTTGTGTGACCTATCAATTTGAAGAAAAAAAATGAAGAGAAATTTACTTCCCAATGGTTTAAGTGTTATCATTAAAGTTAACATTATTCACTCGCATACGATCAGAACAGTATCCCATGGTCATGAATTAAAATCTCCATTTCTCAAAATTCTTGTATCTAGTCACTTTGAGTCATTTTTGAAGCATTAAACTACATTATCCAGTCTTCTTGTTGTAATGGATGCATTTGGTTCCATAGTAGGGGTGGAGATTAAGAATTCAGATGGGGTGTTGGACATGTTCATGCAATTTAATTGCATTATGTTGTGAGTTGAGCATGAACTATACTAAGTATGATGTCACTCATATTCTAGGTTTGCGGAGAATGTGTCTTCACCATAAGTTTGAGAAAGGGGCTTTTTGCTTGTGTTCCTTTTAGTTGTACATGTGATATATTTATAGAGAGTTAGTAAAATATGGACACGTTTGGATGCATAAATCATTCTGTATAGCTTTCTTTAATTTGTATGCTTTGAAAGCTGGATACAATCTACTTAGTTAACTTTGTCTTGTGTTTGTGGAGAGAACCTTAACATGAGTAATACTTAATCTCCATCTAGACGGTTTATACTAATCCTTCCAGAGTGGGCGTTACAGATCTACTAGAAGGGTAATCTTGATTTGAAGAGTGTGCCTTGTGTTTTTACTTAAAAATTCTAAGGGATTGGTAGACTCACTTGTTTTGGTGTCGATTTTTATATCCTTTAAAATTCTCAAGCTGGTAATGGAATAGCATTTCCTAGGATTGTGAGAAAAGTTAGAGGTGTTGGCTGTCGGTTGCCTTTGCCACCGGAAACTGTTTTATGGATATAATATTTTAAGTGTAATTGCTTCAAGATAATGCTTCCGAGAGCTATTACCTAGCTATCTTGGGAATCTTTCCATTAGACTGAAAGAAAACATCAGAGCTAAAACGGGAACTATTGGAATCGTTGTCCGGAGAAAGAGAGTTCTTACCGATGGATCGATTAAATATACGAATGTACTCATTATAAATTTGGGTAAGGCAAGTTTGGAGGACCAAACTTTTATAAGTAGGGGAGGGTGTAAAACCCCAGATATTTAAATATGTTTGAAGTTAGTTTATGTGTAGAGTTTGGGTTAATTATGGGAGAAATGAGCTTATTTTACTTGTTAATTGAAATAGGAACGCAAGGAAGCACATGGTCACACATGTACTGAATCATTTTCCCTTGTGGCCTGATAAAATAAAAGGAGAGTTCTACGTTATTCTTGTTTCTGTCGTTTCCACCACTTGAGCGAGAGAGAGAGAGAGAGAGAGAGAGAGAGAACCCCGAGGAAGAAAAGAAGAAGAGGAAGAAGAAGAGAAAAGGGGAAAACAAGGAGGAGTTCTTCTCGATTGAAATTGAAGCTCAAATTAGGTAAACTCCAAGCTTTTGATTGTTGAATTCATGTTCTGGGTAGTTTAATTCTATACATGCTAGTTGATAATCCCAGCTTCTGCATGTAATTTTGGGGGTGGTGTCTCGTGAATTGGGTTTTGGGTTGAGTTCCTATAGAACTCAAGAAAACTAGTTTTGATTTCTTTGAATTCAAGTTTCAAACCTGTTAAGAGGCATGCTTTGCTAGGGTTAGGAGTAGCTCTTGATAACTACAAGTTTGGGTGTGTTTTAATGAAGCTTTGGTATGAGTTTGATATGAGTTTTGAAGAGTTTAAGGTTCGGATTTTAGGGAAAAATCGCAGAACAAGACAGATTACAGCCCCAACTCCGGATAAGCATATCTTTGTCATCTGGACTCTGATTAGGGCAAATTTTATGTCAAAATTGATGCCCCGAAAGTCTACTTTCCAATGGTGGTGGTTCTAGCATCTAATTACAATCCCATCAAATAATATAGCCAAGATACCGCAAGCTGGTTCTAGGACTTGTACCAATTTTGGAGTTTTGTTAGGTTCTGACTTTCTTCTAGATGGGACCTTTATTTAAGCCACTAGGGAAGATCTGATGAGAGTATTTAGGAATTTAAACGTGTTTCATTGAATCTTAATTATAATTGTCTTATATGTTTATGTAGGGAACATGGTTTGGAAGCTCGGATTTGAGGTGAGTGACTTATACCTAAATTACATGGTTTTATACAAGTTTTCTACTTCAATGTTTTATCAGACATGTTTTATACAATGAAATGATCTCCATGGAAACCAATGAAAGGTGGAAATGTTTTCCTATCTAGCAAAGACATTCCTACAATGTGACACATAAAACGTTAGGGGTAATGCTAAGACGTTGAAGCTTATCCAATCCACAAACTATGGGGAATGTGCTTTATATATCCAAGCTATATTTCTATGACTTGAATCTCAATGAATTGTTTTATCAATGTCAATGGAGAACATGTAAATTATGTATTGGTCACTCATACGAGCGTTAGCTTATGTGTTTTCTCCACCTTTCAGGAATTAAAGAGTTAGATGGCGTGGCACTTGTGCTGTGGGGTTGCATCATATGATTATTTCATGGATAAGAGTTGTATTCTAATTATTTGTTAAATTATGTAATCATTATGTAATCATTGTAAGTAGTTTGCTAAACCTTATTATTAAGCACAGCTCTGACGTGTAGTTTGGGGATCTTAGCTCTTTTTAAAGTGTAAGTTGTCGTTTATTAGATTGCACAGGATAACCTTACGTTGGTTACGCACTTTTGTCCCTTCTTATTATATGATTATGAGAAATTGTATATTTGATATGGCCTTAGTGATGGTTTCACTAGCGCTTTGTGATGGCTAAAACCTACAGGGACGGAACAGGGTCGTTACATTAAGTGTCGAACACATGTCCGAAGTGTGTCCGTTTTCAACATGTGTCCGACACCGGCATGTTCCTTCCGGCAAAGAGCAAATGCTACATAGCCGCTATTGATGAGGGACAAAAAAAGCAACTTGACTATAGATGCATGTTAGTGCTTTTTCCACGACAACGGCTAAGATGCATTAACTTCATGAATGTTATCAATCTGCCCAAAAAAATGTTAATGAAGAAGTTTTTGGAAAAGAAAGACAAGCTGGAACAGTTAAACTATATAAGCATGCTAACACGCCCATGTCTCGTTGGTAGGAAAGATATATGGGCCCAACAAAAAAAGTAAAGCTAAAAGAATGATAATTGTTTCTCGACCTACCAATTTGACCACATCTCATAAGCAGATGGCAGTGACACTTTACCTGTTCATTCTCTCACAAGTATTCTGTTCGTATCCTAATCCTAAAACTTGAAAATGATAGGAAATGGCAAAGAAAATCAAAATGACATAAGCAGTTTCTAGATTGTCTTGTCGCACACATATAAGGAGTTATTGCCATGAAAAAAGAGTCAATGGCATAGATTGGCATTATGCTTCTACAAGAAATAGTAGTTATAAGATGACCACATATCATAAAGGGATGCACCTCACCTCTCATATGAGCGCATGTATGCTTGAACATACAGAGAAAAATGCACACCCCCCCCCCCACACACACACACACACAGTGTCACTAACCCTTACCTGCATGCTTGTTTCTTCATTGAAATCTAGAATCCATGGGCAAAAAATGGTTGTAGAAGTTTATGAAGGCAACATGTTGAAGCAATGTTCTATCTCGAGCAATAAAGAACTCTCTGAATCGACCGCCGACCATTGGAGGTGGTGGTTTGAGGTTTTGCTTTCTCTGGTTTATTAGGTGAAGGTTTTTTACAATAAGCGAGAGAGGAGATGGGGCATGGAAGGGGGCTAGCAGCGTTTGCAAGAGAGAGCCTCAGGCCAGAACTTATCGGTTTAGATGCCAATTAGATGCATCATTTCATATGTTTTGCATCATTTCGTATGTTTCATCGCCCAAAGTACCTCACGTAGCCTATGCTTAACAACGGGTTGAATAATACATTTAAATTACTTGTATATGTCTTTAGTGCTCGTAAATAATTTCCGCGTTGTGTTAAATTGGACTGCGTTTTCAGAGTGAGAAATAATCTAATGTGACTCCCGAGT
The DNA here is from genome assembly GCA_014282245.1 of Rhododendron simsii. Classification (NCBI taxonomy): domain Eukaryota; kingdom Viridiplantae; phylum Streptophyta; class Magnoliopsida; order Ericales; family Ericaceae; genus Rhododendron; species Rhododendron simsii. The sequence continues at coordinate 28,786,840 of CM024960.1, forward strand.
GGAATCCCTATAAACGTATTCAACATAATTCAATCAAGGGAAGAATAATGCTCACCGTCGTATTTTCCTTGGTCGAGCCGAGCCCTTGCTCGACCCCAGTAAATAGTTGCACCAGCCTTGAGACAGGCATTGAAATCATCCATGGACGCAGTGAATTCCACTTCCGCTTCAGTTGACTTGTTCTGCAGAAGAAATTTGAAGGCCCGGGGACGAAGATCCAGCCTTGAGATAACTGCACGAACCTTGAGATTGAAATCATCCAGTAACGCAGCTATTTCCGCTTTTGCTTCCGACTTGTTCTGCAGAAGAAATCCGAAGGCCCCTACACGACAATCCAGCCATGAGATAAGTGCACGAAACTTGAGATTGAACTCATCCAGTAACGCAGCGATTTCCGCTTCTGCTTCAGCTGACATGTTCTGCAGAAGCAATTCGAAGGCCCAGCGACGACGATCCAGCCTTGAGAAAACTGCACGAACCTTGAGATGGAAATTATCCACTACCGCAGCGATTCCCATTCCCGCTTGTGCTGGAGCTGATAGTTTCCGCGCAAGAAATCCTAAGCCCCAGGGAAGACGACCCAGCTCTGGGATAACTGCACAAACCTTGAGATGGAAATCATCCACTATCGCAGCGATTTCCGCTTCTGCTCCATGAGAGAGAGGACGATCCATGAGTGAGAGAGAGAGAGAGAGAGAGAGATCCGAGATCCGAGATGGAAAAGATGTGCAGCGGTGGAGCCAGGGATTGAGACACATAAATTACCCGGAATAATAACCCTTTAGTCCAAATTAATAACACCTTTGCTCCTCCGCCCATAAAAGGTTGTTGTCCCATGATCCATCCACCAATTCCCGAAGGTTTTCGCAACGAATAATTTCACGTTCTACTCTCTCGCGTCAGAGAATTATTCGTTGCCCCAACGGTAACACGTCATTTTTGTCAAGTGGTGTCTCTCACCAATTAAAATCTGTCTTATGGGTTAATTGTCAATCTGAAAATCCACCACCGTTTGAGGCATTAGGCCCCGTTTTCAAAAGGGAAATAAGTTCTTATTGTTTAAGAAGTCAATTTCAAACTAAAAAATTATGTGCTTATGCAAATAATTTTCTTATCAATATGAATCTTGTTTGATAGACGGTGCAAAAAAAAATTGAAAAATTATTTTTCATTTATATTATTTTTGAGTTTGAAAATGTGAAATAAGTATTTATTTTTTGAGAAGGTGTTCTGGAACGGGCTTAAGGCTCTGTTCCAGAACGATATATAAGTATTTATTTTTTAAGAAAGCAATTTCAAACTCAAAAATCATATACTTATGCAAATAATTTTTCTATCAATATGGATCTTATTTAATACGGTGCAAAAAAAATTAAAAAATTATTTTTCGTTTACATTATTTTTGTGTTTAAAAATTTGAAATAAGTACTTATTTTTTAAGAAAGTATTCTGGAACGGGGCCTAAAATATCTACTGACAGTCTGACACACATTTTTCTCTCTCCATTAAGACAGCCTTTCTCTCCGTAAAATAGGCGTGTACACCTGGAAATTCAAACTCAAAGTTTTGTTTAGGCTCCGTTCCGGAAAGAAGAAAAGTTTCTTATTTTTTAAGAAGGCAATTTCAAGCTCAAATATTATGGGTTTATTGAAATTTAAAAATATGCAATATGAATCTTGTTTGAAAGATCTTATTGAAATCTTTTATATGATGCGAAAAAAATTAAAAAAATATTTTTCATTTGCATTATTTTTTAGTTTGAAAATGTGAAATAAGCTGCTTATTTTTTAAGAAGGTTTCTGGAACGGAGCCTTAGTAACCTTTCAGAAAGGAAAAAAAAATAAGAAGGTTCTGTTCAGTAAGATTTTTGGGTTTTATTTTGTTTTATTTTTACTTACAAAAAAATATTTGGGTAAAAATTTTAATTTAATTTTTCAATTTTTCCGAACAAGATGAATTAATAATTGATGCGGCCACTTCGGTAGTCATTGAAGTTTACCAAACGGCCGTCAAATTCAATTATTTATTTACCGGACTACAACTAAAGATTTGCATAGTATAGTGAGGAAATCCAAGTCGATCCACAGGGAACTCGAATATAGCTTGTTCAGATTGTAGATGTAAGGGTTTGTAGCGTTAAGACGGCCAACTTTGATTTTCCTTTGAAAGGTGAGAATTGCACTTATGAAAAAGACTAGAAAATGAGTTTGAACTAAAAATTAAAAATGGCAAGGCCATGGAGTTACTAACGCCCATAACTTAAGCCAATCAACTTTTCTTAACGAAAACACGGTTGAATCACAAGGCATAGGTTATCAATCGGAAGGTTTAGCGGTGAAAATAGTTAGACTTGATATAGAGTTTGAATAACAAGCTAAACACAAGGTGTGACATCGCTTACGGAACCATGTGAGTGAGCCTATGATCAACGGAGATTAACAACGCCAAGACTTGCATTCAAACTTGATATCAAGGTAATGAACTAGAAGCATAGTTTGGAAAGCGAGCAAGTTCTTTGGTTCTTTCGGCAAACACAAGGCAAGACATAGCTCACGGAATCATATGAGCGAGCATATGATCACCGGAGGTTAACATTGACAAGTTTTGTTACATAAAAGGCGAACTATACACATTTTCAAACCATAACTCAAGTCTTATGTTGAGAAAGACAAGACTAACCGAAGTTATAAGGTGTTATGCACCCCATGGCCGAGCCTAAAAAACGACTCACACATAATGAAAAGACTAGAAAGCTTGCTTAAGAAAGAAAACATGATTAACCGATAGAAATGAAATAAACTTGATATTAAGGAGAATCTAAAGCGTAGCTACAATATTAACAAACGGGAAATTAACAAATGAACTAAACTTACTTTAGTTCTAAGGAAAATAAGCTTGAACAACAATGGAGAACTCTCCTAGAGAGAGAACTAAAGTTAGGACATAAAATAGATAGATGTAAAGTGAGAGAGAGAGAGAGGAGTATTTATATAACTCAGCCTTTTTTCTTCACAAAATATCCCTGAACTTGCCAAAAATGGCAAGTATTTCACAAATGAAAAGTCCAAAAAGCAGTAAAAATATCTGCTAGAGACCAATGTTATCGATACCATAAGCAAAGGTATCGATAACATCCTTCAAATGATCCCCCGGAGAAGCAAGGTATCGATAACAAATGGGAGAGGTATCGCTACCCTCAGGTCTGGACAACTTGTGGACAAAAATGGGGCAAATGTTATCGATACCCTTGAGGATGTTATCGATAACAATCTGTAAAACTCCAGATTTCAGGTTGAGGCATCAGTTTCAGCAAACAGCTCTCAGCAACTATACAGCTACTCAGTGATAAGCACCCAGAAATGTAATGAAAAGGTGCGCTAGTGTCTAAATTTAGTTTAATTTAATTGTTAATTAGTTATTTTTATCTGCTTTTACTCGTAAGATTTATTTTTAGTGTTTTCAGGTAAATCGTGCGAATAAGGCATGTTTTGACGCCATGGAAGGTCCGAGTGCGTCCAAGTGCCCGAGGAACCAATGAAGACCCTATCGGCCCCTGAAAATCTATCTAAGTATGGAAAAATCACTTTTCGAAAAAGTATCGATTTTCGAGATAAAAAATGGCGGTAATTGATCATTGAATTTTTCTAAGAGCAACTTCAAAATTGCAAGGTTTTATTCAAAGATTAAGGTCATGTTTTGAGCCATTTATTCGATAGAAAAGTGTGCTGTTTTCTATTTTACACTAAAAGCTGGGGGTCAACATTTTGATTGGATTGAAATCTCAAAATTCTGGTAATGCCATTGTTTCTAAATGGGGGGTACTTCCTTATTTTCATTAAATAAATTAAAGTAAAGAAAATGTAAAAGAAAGGTTTAAAATGCAATCTTTACTTAACTTTAGAGAATGAAAATAAGATGCTGTGAAAGCTGTTGGGTGCTGTGGAAGCTGCTGGGAGGTATGACGCTGAAGTGCTGAAGATAAGAAGCTCGGTATCGATCGAGCAAGATATTTCCAATCGGTACCGAAGGCATTAGCAAGGTTTCAACGCCAGCCATAAGCATCTCGGCATCGGTGGAACCCAATTCATCCAATCGGTACCGAGGGCCTTCGGAGCAGAATTTTTGAAGCATCTTTAGGGATATTCCGTGCGCAAAACAGGGGCGGTATAAATACCCCGTTATGTCATTATTGCACGTTTTGGACAGAAATGTACCCATAAGTTTAGATCTAGGAATAGATTTCTTAGCTTTTTGAATTGTTCTTGCTTTGTTCTTCATTTTCAGCACTTATTTCTTAATTTCCTGCCTTTATTAGTTGTCTTTTGCTGCTCTTGCTTTAATTAAAGTTGTTGCTTAATTCCCGATCTATTGTTTAAGCTAATTTTCTTCTAGTCTTGCTTTTCAATTATGCTAAGTAGATTTTTGCTTGCTCTTATCTTCATAGATATGTGTGAGTAGTTTCAAGGGTTAGGTCATGGGATGATTAGCATCCCATGGCTTGGGCAAAAATTGCATTTTTCACCAATAAAGTTTTAATCTTTGGATTTGGAAATTGATGTGGGGTTCGGATTCGTTTGGTAAATTACCGAGGTGTTAACCTCTTTGATCACGTGTAGGTGGGAGTATCGACTACTCACCACACGTGATGCTTAGAGCTCTGTCACTCGAGGTGTTTACCAAATGAGTTCTAGAGCTAGCTTGATTTTCAAACCATCTCTATTTCCCGGTTTGGGTACCTACAATTGCGTATCTTGAACCACGTGAATTGGTGAGAAATGTGATTCAGCCCGAGTCATGAGGGCTAGTGATTCCTAAACCTAGCCTATCTTTTTCCTAGTTTATTCGTTTTCAATTTAGCCTTTTAAATTTCCACCGTTCAAAGTAAAACTCGGTTGGCTACCTAATAGCCGAAATCCATACTTACTTCTACAAATCCGAGCCAAGTCATAATATAATTCCCTTGGGTACGATCCCGGTCTTCCGGATTATTATGCTTTAAATGACGTATTAAGCCCTACGCTTGGGGTGTTATTCCTTATATCAGAGAAAACGAAGCACTCAGCACTTATTTTCATTCTCTAAACTTAAGTAAAAATGACATTTTAAACCTTTTTTTTAGCTTTTATTTGCTTTAATTTATTTAATAAAAATAAGAAATTACCCCCCATTTGGAAACAATGGCATTACCAGAATTTCAAAATTCCATTTAAATCAAAATGTCAACCCCCCACTTTTAGTACAAAACAGAAAACTGCATATTGTTCTCAAGAGAAAATGGCTCAAAAGATGACTTTGCTCTTCAAATAAAACCTTGCAACTTTGTAGTTACTCTTACAAAAATTCAAGCATCAATTACAGCCATTTTTAATCTCGAAAATCGAAACTTTTTCAGAAAGTCATTTTTCCATACTTAGACAGATTTTAAGGGGCCGACAGGGTCTTCGGATACTTGGAAGCATCCGGAGCATTTCTTGGCGTTCAAACGCGCCTTATTTATACGAATTACCTGAAAATACTAAAAAGACACCTTACGTGCAATATCTATATAAAAGCTAAATAAATATAAGATGAAACAATATTAAACGGGACTAGTCGCACCAAATATCTACAATATTGGGTGCTCATCAATAATCCATAAAAGGTAGGTGCAAAACTAATAGACGAGTTTTTTTTTATGAGGACAAAACAAGAAAAAACCCAAAATCTGTTGAGTTTTTATAAGGTCAAAATAAGAAAAAGACCCAAAATCTGTTGAGTTCATTTTGCTATTATTCATATTTTTCGCGTTTGTTAGTTTTTTGGGACAAACTTTTATGGATTATTGATTTATCTCGAAAAGAAGAATTGAAAAAGTAAAAATTATGACTTTTACCCAATATTTTTTTAAATATTCAAGATAAAGCCGAAAAAATCAGTTTAAAGTAAAAATTACGATTTTTACCCATTTATGGAAATATTAGGGTAAAAGTAAAAAAATAATAATTTTCCAATTTTGCTCGTCGAGACAAATCAATAATTCACAAAAATTTGTCGCAAAAATTAACAAACGCGAAATGAATAAATAACGACAAAACAAAACAAAAAAACCCAAAAAGCCCTCAGCGGAACTCAACAGATTTTGGGTTTTTTTCTTGTTTTGTCCTTATTCAAAAAACTTTCGCGCTTGTTAGTTTTGTGCCTAACTTTTGCGGATTATTAATTTGTCTCATAAAGACGAATTGAGAAAATAAAATTATGAATTTTATCCAAATATTTTTTTAAAATATTCAAAATAAAAACCAAAAGCCATATTTCAACGAATATTTGGTTAAAAGTCTTAACTTTTTACTTTTATGATTTGTCTTGACGAGATAAATCAATAATCTATAAAATTAGGCACAAAATTAATAAACAGAAAAAAATGAATAAAAAAATTTCAAAAATCTTTGCGGAAGCCTGATGAGTAGTTTGAATTTATAGGTCTACACCACCATTAGAGAGAAGGTTGTGTCTTAGTGCAGAGGGAAAAATGTGTCATTGCATATTACTAGTATTTGATGCCTCAAACGGAGGTAGACACAGACAGACAATTTTTCTAAAAGGCAGATTTTGATTGGTGAGAGGCATTATTTGGCAAAAATGATGTGTTGCCCTTGGGGCAACGAATAATTTCTCCTCTCTTGTAACTTTTTTTGCAGAGTAAATTTGAGGATCTAGCACTAGCCCTTGCGGAGGCGACTGGTACAAATTAATAGCAGAGGTTTGTATCCTTGTTTGGGTCTCGATCTGTGCGAAATTGGACGTGTTCCAGGCAAGCATCTTCAAAGATGATCTTGAAACTCGATACCCTTTCACTTCGTGGACGAATTGTAAAAAGAGAGAGAAGTGAGTGCACTACAGTCAGCGAAGATCACAGAGGGACTTAAAAGAAACGGAATCCTTGACAAATGGAAAGAGTTAACAGAAGTACTCATTCCAAGCTACTCCGGATTGTTCCATGTCATCAACAGCAGAATTGCCTGTAGCGAAAAAATGATTTCTCCGGATCAAAAAAAGAAAAAATGATTTCTCAATTGCTCGGCACAAGAATTGAACGTTGGCGCCTTTTTCCGTGCGAAAACTTAAGTACGGCCTACTAACCAACAAACCAAATGCATCATTCATGAGAGGATTGCGTCGAAATATTAATATATATGGACATATATTTACATGGAATTTTTTTTTTGGAGTCGCCCAAGCCCAAGGACTTGCAGGGCTTACCTCGGGGTCAATCCTGATAACACTATAAATTGACGTTTTCAAACCCACAATATGTCGAATAAAAAAAATTCAATCAGTTTGTTCAGTTAACCATAGTTATAATCGGCAAAATATCATACCATAATTAAATAATATAACCAAAATTATTATAATAAAATCATAAAGTGGTTTTACCTTACCTGTCGTATATTTTTTTTTGTGATGATATATTCCATAACAAAATGAAAATATGTCGTAAAAAATCCCCAATAATTATACCGAAGCAAAATATATATGTAATTTAAATACCAAATATTAAATAAAATAATCACAAAATTATAACAATGACATAGATTGTCGTTACCTTAGCACAATGTGAACTTAACCTAATTATTTTCAATTCCCGCCACATAATTTTTTCAAATTTTAAAATTTTCACCATATTATCTTAATTTTCAATTCCCTCCAAACTATTTTTTCAAATTTTAATTTTCCCTACACAATACCTCAATAATTTAAACTAAAATTAAAGTTCTCGTTCAAAATTTTCATCCAAGAAATTCACCAAAAAACAAGTACTATACCCAGATTTTAGAATACAACTACGATTTCGTCTCAAAATATTAGTTTAAATCAAATTTTTCTCTACAAAATTTAATTCAAAAAATCAAAATTCCTTTGTGAAAAATGAGCGGTCACTAAAAAAAATAATTATCCAACTGTCTCAAATATATACACTTTCAACACTAAAACAGAGTACAAAAAAATAAGTGTGAATATCAAAAAATAGAGTGTGAAAATTACTTCCCTTTTTGTAATTGGTGAAATTAATTATATTACTACCGAATCTTATCAATATTAAGGGCGGTGCACTTAACAATTGGCACTATATATTTGACACTTGGATCGATGTCAAACCTTCATCTTATGCATACCAATCCAAATTTAATAGTAGTCCTTGGAACTTGGTCGTGGAAGTACAACCTAAATAATTTTGTACATTTATTGTCGTTGTACTTTCTTTTAAAAAATTTATTATAGTTGACATATTGATTTACACCAATGACATAGGCTATAATATGATCTACAAGTGCAAGCCCAGCACTAGGCCAGAGGCATTTGAGGTCACTATCTTCTCAATTTCCAACCTGAAAATAGGGCCCCTACGTACAGAAAAGTATTATATAATTAATAGCCTTTAGAATTACAAATTCTCAACTGTGTATCATAAATTTCATAATGATAAGATGTTGGGGTTTGGACATTTATCTAAGAGATTTGGGTTTAAGTTTTGCACCCTTCATTCCTATTGTTTTTAAAAGAATGTTGTTATTTTTTAGGATAAATTACACAGTTAATCCTTGAAGTTTCATACTTCAACAATCTCGTCGTTTAATTTCAATACAACATTAAAATCTAATAATGCACCATCTGAGCCCCACATAAGGGTTTTTTTTTTTTTTATTTTATCGAAATCGTCTATTCCTTACATAATATGAGGTCATTCGTAACAAGAATGAAATTGATGGCTTATAGCTAGACACTCAATTGAATGAAAAATATCATTCTATTATTCAATTTAATTTGTGTGCTGATGATGGAGCTTCCTAAACCTCATCGAGGCAAAAATTTACGTAGGTGACTTAATCAACAAACATAAAAAATTCAACGAATTTGATCGTCATTATTGTGTCACAGTCACATGGCTACCTAATATTCGACTACAACAAAGGACTATGTTTCATATCAAATATAAATTAAATGTACAATCTAAATGTCATTAGTGAGTGTATTTTTAGAATGATTGATCAGGACTGTTAGGATGTCAAGTTATACGATATTTAATTTGTGATATTTTAGACATGTATCTTGCTTGGGTATAATAATTATTAATTGTGCTACGATACATTTTGGTCTTGTATTTAGTATCTTTTGATCGATTTCTTTTAGTACGACACATTGTGGTAAGAAAGTGCCAATTTTGTGTGTTATCATAACAATTGTGGTTATGTTATATAATTTGTAATATTTTAAATATGAGAGGGAGGGAGAGAAAGTCAAGGAGGAGAGAATAACCTGTTACGTGCTACTGCTAAGCCCCTTTTTTTTATTTTAGTAATTGATTTAATAAATAGGTAGTCCGGATTATTCACTTTGAAATCTAAGGGTTTAAAATCATGGTGCGTACGGTAGCATAGGACTACCCGGAACTAATGTAATGAATATTGCTATAAATACAACTCTCACTTGAAGGTATTTTTCATTGGATTACGCTTCAGAGAAGCTAAGATAGATGTCCTTAGTCCTAATTCATGAAAAATACTAAAATTAGATTTCTACAGCAAAAACAATACAATAAAATTCAGAATTGCTTTATATCAAACTAGCCAAGTACTTCACTCCAAAAAAAAAAAAACTAACCCTAGAACGGCAATCTAACAACAAATCAACGCAAACATACTTTAAAGTGCCAAAGAGACCAAAGAAGGATAAAAGATAGATAAATTTCTCTCATTGCTATCGTAATCTACGTTAGGGTTTTAATACCAAACAATCAAAACCGATTGAAAAGTCAGACGTCATACGTTCAAAGATGGGAAAGGTAGAAAGGCAAAAATAACACTAGACAAAACTTAAAATACCAGACGCATAAAGACAAAATAACTCACCTTTATTGGGAACACAAACGGAATAGTTTAAAAGTCTAAAAAACCAAATTAGTAGTAGTAATTTGGCAATTCGCCCAAATAGTAGCCTGTCCCCACCACAAACAGGGAAAAAGACAAGAATGCCCCTGGGCTTTGCATTGGAACCTCTCCCACCCAGGGACCCAATTGGAAAATCATGGCAAAATTGGCACGGAGGTGAAATCAGGATTCTTTCTCCCTTCAGCCCATTTGGATGGAGGATTTGATTTGGTTGGATATATAATGAAGGTGGATTTGAGGTTGGATATGTAATGAAGGTGGATTTGAGGGTGGATATGTAACGAGAGGTGATATGGAAAGGAGGGTGGCTCCACCTTTTAAGAATGGTGGATTTGTAATGAGATATTTTGATGATTTTTTAAAAAGAGAGATTTGGAGGGTGGATATGATGTAATAAGATATCAAATGACTTAATTGCCCTTGTGTATAGATTTTAATGTTTATACTACAATAATTGCAATATAATTATATGATTAGTCATTAAATCAAAATTGTATTTATGAAAGTACATATTTTCATACTTTTGAACTTTGAAGATATAATAATTTTTTAAAAATATAATTAATTCAACTTATTTGATACTTTTACTCTTTTATTACAAATTGTAAGGAGCTTTTTTTTAGGCTCTTTTTGGAACTTAGAGAAAGGAAAAGAAAATAAAAGAGAAGGAAAATGAGAGGAAAATAGTAGAAAAAATTTACCATTCACTGAACTTAAAATTCTTATTTTCTTCACTCTTTTTCCTTCAAACCAAACAATAGGAGGGAATTTTTTTTAATTTTCCGTTATTTTCCCTGAGTTGGAAACATAGCCTTTAGATTAGTTTCAACCGAGAGCTGCTACTACACACCCCCCCCCCCCCCCCCCCCCCCCCCCCCCGACACACCCCCCTGCCGGCCCCACCTCCCATTTCCAAGATTACCCCCGCCTCTCTCTCTCTCTCTCCCTTTTCTTTCTTTCTTTTTCGACAGTTTGTTTCTTCTTCTTTTTCTTTTTGAATTATACTTTTTTTTTATCATGAAACACTTAATTCTTGAATTATATTTTTAAATATACAAAGGGTGTATTTATAGGAATTAAATAAATAAGATATAAGTAATTAAATAAAAAAATAAATTAAAAAGTAGGGGGGACCCCAGGGCTCTGCTGCCTCATTGGCACAGTAGCCCCTACGAAGCCCACGTTTCCGTTTTAGTTAAAAAAAATTAGAAACCAGCCATTTGCAATCCTATGGAGTAGAAACATGATTTGAAGCAACATACTACTGAATCAGTTAAGAGGATCTATGCTAAATAATGGTTAACAAATATATTAAATTGTACTATAGTTAAAAAAAAGTAATCCTAAATATAACATTTGTATTCTGGATTAGTATGTCGTTTGCAAAATACATTTCATAATTAGTTCCTGAACACTAATTGTAATCTTAATGAATTTTTTGTTTTACGGCCTTTCAACGAGCACTCTAAGACTCATTATTTAGTTTCAGGACTCTCTTAGGGTGTTCATTGAAAGGCCTTGGAGCCAAAAATTTATTACGACCATTTAGGATGAAATGATCAAAAAAATAACATCTTTGCACTGGTTCAAACGGATTGAAAATTGAAATACTTTTTTGCATAACTATATTTTTTAATCTATAAAGGACAAAAAAAATAAAAATAAAACAATCAAATAAATATGATCAATTGAAACACTTTTTTTTCTCTCAATGATTTTACAAAGCCTAGAATTAGACTTGAACCTATTATTAAAGAGAAAAAAAATTCAAATTGGAAAGAAAGAAAAGGAAATAAAATGAAAAAAAGCCCAAACCGGAAAAAAAAAGAAGAAGGAAACTGTAAAGAAAAGAAAGAAAGAAAGAAAAGGGAGAGAGAGAGAGAGAGGAGGGGAGGCGCGGGGGTAGTCCCGGAAATGGAGGTGGGGCCGGGGAGGGGGGGTGCGTCAGGGGGATTAGCGATTTACGTTTCAACCTTTATAGACCCTTGGTGCCTGATGGTAGAACCAAATCGCTAGACTAGGGCCGAGCTATTCGCAGCCACGTATTTTCTTCCACAGTCTGTAAAAAATTTTCAATTAGACTCGACAGCTAGTTACAGAAATTAAGATACATTTTTAACATCAAATTACCGAAATATAATATTTTTTTCAACAGCTATTTACCGAAAATGTCCGAAAATGCATGTTTGGCAGTTGTCTACCGAAAGTTGAATATATTTTCGACATGTAATTACCGAAATATAATCTTATTTTCAACAGCTATTTACCGAAATGTTATTTATGATTTTCAACAACCACTTACCGAAATAGAGTAAGTTATGGAAGAAAATACGTGGCTGCGAATAGCCCAGCCCCTAGATTATTCCTTGCCCACTTTGGAAATAACAGGGAAGTGATAAGAATCTGCTTCTTTCATCTCTATCATCCCTGGATCTCATCGTTCTCATCTCTGGTTCTCATCTGGTTCGTCTCTCACCGATCTCTCTCCCCCACCGATCGCCTCAGCGGTTCTCTTCTCATCTCTGGTTCTCGTAATGACAGTGGCCGGTCACAGGTGACGGCGACCTCCTCCTCCTCCTCCTCCCTCTCTCTCTCTCTTCGATCACAGACGGAACAAGGGCAGGCTCGTCATTCACATATCCGGCTCAGGGTGGATTTGCCAACGACGGGGTACCCCTATCGCTGGTAATACGGGACGTAGGTGGATTAACAATACGGGAGAGCCAAATCCCCCCACAAATCCACCTGCGTTTTTTTCTTCCCAAACATCTGATTTACGTGGGGCCAGGCTCCAAATCCGGGCTCCAAATTCGGCATCCAAACAGGCTGTTACTAGGGTCCTTGATATTGGCCAAATCAGGATTCCTTCCTTCTCCCCTTACTACGGTCCTTGATATTCACGGTTGGAAAAAAAGGCTCTTGGATTAATCAAGTTCCGGTGGGGATTAAACATAGTATTTCAAGGTAAATCTCTTTCTGCTCCTTTGTTGAGTTCTCACATCATCGCAGAGCCTTAAGCGCGTTCTGAAGAAGCCAGATTGTTGACTGATGTTTGTTTTTTCCTTGCTGATGTCCGTTGTCCTGCTGTTGTTTGTGGGACTAAGTTTGGTTTCGGGGTTTTCTTTTCTAGGATTTTCACTTTTGCCTTTTAATAGTGGTTAATTTACCCACCCCAAAAAACATACTCCAGTAATTGGATGATCCACAGACAGCGAGTGAATCCATGGTTTTGGTTGGAGGGATCTCACGAGAAAAGTAAAGAAAGGGTTACGTTTTCTAGCCAAATCACTCATTTGGATTGAGTATTTGATGAGAAACGATTAACAAAGTACCAAAATTTTTTTTTTTTTTTTTTGGAGAAAGGCAGAATTTTATTAAAGGGACCAAGCCCATAACCTCAAGGAAAACCTTGAGACAGAAAACAGCTAAATCCAACTGGATACATCAAGAAAGGCAAAAGCCTAGCCAAAACAAAGAAAACAAAAATTTACAAAAAAATTGAATCTGAAAATCTCCATTCGCAACAACCTCTGAGATTGTCGGGGGTTTTGAGCTCGTGTTTCCAGGCACTAGCACAACTCTTAACCTCGTCCGGAATTAACTTCTCAACTCCAGTAGATTCATTACCCACCTGAAGAAAAATCCGACCATTCCGTCCCTTCCAAAGATAGTAAACAGAAGCTGCTAAACATAGTTTAAACAGGGTGACCCTCATAGAACCTCCCTTGCCATATAAAGAACCCCACTGAGCTTCAGAATTAAGATCCCAAGCATGGGTTGGAAGGCCACAACAAGTTCTGATCCGTAACCAAACAGAAGAAGAGAAAGGGCAATCGAAAAACAAGTGGGAATGTGATTCCACTCCGCCACAACACAACACACAGTAACTATCATTTATAATCCCCCAATTATGCAACCTATCCTTAATAGAGAGTCTCCCAAGAATAGCTAGCCATAAAATAAAGTACCACCTTGGAACATGTTTTTTATACCAAACCATGGGCCACCAACCAACATCAGGGGCTTTGGAACGTAGGGCTTCCCAAGCTGACTTAGTAGAATAGGTACCAGCAGTAGACAAAGTCCAGATAACTGAATCTTCTATATCTTCATGAGGAACCAAATCAGGAGCAGTATTCTCCCTGATTTCTTTAACCACAACATTCCTGCTCCGAGGCCATCTCCATCTCCCATTGTGAACTATAGAGCTCACTTTCGCATTAAGGGATCTCCCTAAATTGAATGCCACCCTATCCCCATACTTAAGATACAAAGGACCAAGGGAATGCCAATTATCCAACCATAGGAAAGTGTTTCCACCATTCCCAATACTATACTGAATAAATCTTTGACCATCCCTACGCAGACCAAAGATCTTCCTCACGGTCCAAGATGAATCTTGAGGGAGATCTAGAGACCAAATACACCGATTCTTTATTACGTAAGAATGAATCCACTTTACCCACAGGATATCCTCCTTTTTACAAATAGCCCACAAGTGTCTTAACATTGAAGCCTTGTTCCATTCAATGAGCCTCTTAAAATTAAATTTTTTGATTGGCTCTTCCCCTTTCTCACAAATAGTGAGATTTGGTGAGAAATTACTCCCCTTTCTTTCGTATCTCATGTTTTCTCACCATCCAAAGAGGAATACCGGTGGATTTGATCGTTTTCTCCATCAAAGATCAGTTTTTTATTGTTTTTTTCCTGATGATTGGATTCGTAATGGGCCCTTTGTATTTCAGAGAGCATCCATCAATCCAGAGAATGGTAGATCTATAGATCCATGGCTACTGCTTCTGATCTTTTTCTCCATCAAAAAGGTCAGTTTTTTTTTTTTCCCTTTTTATGTAAATTGTCTTTCTGAGATGATTGAGGATGTCTGTTTCCAAAAAAAGGATCAATCTTTTGTTTTGCATCTGAATTGGAGGGCTCGGTTCTTTTCTTCTTCGGACTTCTGTATTATTTGCTTACCTGCCTATTTCTTTGCAGACCCCTCCTGGACCAACATTAATATACATACGTATATGTAATCGAAACCTTTTAATTTGTTGAGCTGTCCTTGTAAAAAACTAGCGTGATCGAACATAGATCCGTTAAACAAAATAGATTTGTGAATGAAAAATGGACGGTTGGAATTTCAAATCATATTTCTTCCAATTCAAACCATTTTCATTGCACAAATATATTTTGTTGATGGAGGTATTCTTGTTTGATCAAGCTTGATCTACTTGACTAGCCTCTTCAAAAAGAACTATTCCAATCATTTTTGTGGACCCAATAGCAGGCCTAAAAGGACTCTAAGTAACTAGGTGGGAGCTTCATTGGTGCTATATTCACTCTAACTATAATTACTGTTACATAAACCCGTACTTATGGAGATTGATATTGTTCGTTTGTTACACAAAGCCTGATGTTCATGCTCTATTTTGCTTTGTTACCATTTGATATCTCTATTTATTGTAGACCAGGCCTTTGTTAGAAAATATGGGTGGACTCTCAAATGAGGGCAACTTGCCTCGTGAGATATGGGTGGACATTCTAACAAGACTCCCAGCAAAGATGGTGGGCCAATGCAAGTGCATCTGCAGGCGTTGGCGTGCTCTAATTGAGGAGCCCTCTTTTGTGGAATTGCACCATTTCCGTGCCAAATCTAGACCTGGTGGCTGCCACCTTGTTATCTCTTCATGTACCCCCAGCTTCAAGGATACAATTTTTTTCTCAGTCGATTATGAAGGGGGAATGGCTCAGCACTTGTTCAGCTATCCGGCGGCTTCAGGTTCTTATTTTGGTCAACCATGTGTCAATGGCTTAATATGTTTTTACCTTCATATGCCAAAATCCATTGTAATTGTGAATCCTATCACCAAAGAGATATTTTCCCTTCCCCCTTTTAATCCGCCATCAGACGGTTACCCAAAAATGGCCAAGTACTGGTCTTATTCAATCCCATTGGTATCTTTCGGGTTTGATCCTTCCACTAAGCAATACAAAGTGGTGAATATACACCGGGTCCTGAAGCAGAACACTTTTCGAGAATACGAGTTGTCTCATTGCGAGTGTGAAATTTTCACTTTGGGCTCACTCTCATGGAGAAAGATTGATATTGTTCCCCCGGCCTCCCACTTTGAGTTTGGTGCAAATGGCATCTGTCTTGGTGGAGTTATGCATTGGAGAAACTTTTCGACGGACGATGCTTGTACTGTTGATGATGAGGTTGTAGTGACATTTGACCTCAAAGATGAGAGATTTGGGGTGATTTCACTGCCTAGGGGACCCTCGTGCATGCCTCGTCTGTTAGACCTTGGAGGCCATTTGGCTGCTTGTGTGGACCCAGAAGAGGAACTTGAACTGGAGGAGCTTTGGATACTAGAGGACTATGACAACTGGGTTTGGGTCAAAGAGAGGACCATGCTGCCACCGGATTTCGATGGACCACGTTGGCATATTCATACATATGGCTCAATTCAGACAGGTGAGTTCCTCCTACATGATCACCTCCCTGATGTGTCTCCCAGCTTTGAGATTTACTATTATGGTCGGAATAAAAGAAGTTCGAGAAAGATCCATATCGCAGGGCTTCCTGAGCATGCGATCATAAATGTCTACAATTATGTTGAAAATCTGCTTTCCTTGCGAGGTATTTAAATTTTTATATCCTTTCGGTCTTTTCTTTTTATCTATGTAAGTCTAGTTATTGCATTTCATTCGGATGAGACCTTTTTGTCAAGCCGTCTGCGTGTATTGATTGTGAATGTTGTCCAATGAGTAATTTAAGGGCATTGGATTATTAGTCCATTACGCTTATCTTGGTGTTTAAAAAGTCATTTCAGTTCCAATGATATCCTGTAGCGAGGCAACTTGCTGCCGCTTTGCAGCCCCTCAAGGTAACCCCGTTTTGGGTGATTTTATCCTAGCCCCTGAGCAGCCGAAACTACGTTTTTTACTACGTTGTTCTGATTGTTGGAAACCAACCATACTTTTGAATTTTGAACATCCATGGGACAGAACTCTAAATCAAGTTTAGCTAAGTTAAAACGAAATTCAAGGCCTGATTACTGTGGAATCTTTCATTTTTTGCACCGAAGTTCTTCAATTTCTCATACCGACTATAAAACGAAAAACACAGCGTGGTCAGAGTCGAGGTTGAAGTGGAATTCAAAGTTGTATCGTCGTTGAGAGAGAGCCAGAGGGAACAATTATTTGATGGCACTGGCAGGAGCAGTGGATAGATCTTCGATGGAGTGCTATGGTGGCATTTGACATTGCGGTTGGTTCGGAGGTAGAGGGGAAAAAGATTTGGGGGGATTTTAGAAAATATTTCTCAAATGGCGAAACACTGCCGCACCACCGACATCCTAAAATCAAATTCACTGTTTAAAACAACTCTTTATACAATAAACACAAGGCTGCTTATTTTGCCACTTTTTTTTTTGTTAACGGCATTCCCAATACACTTAAGAGTGCCATTAACAAAAAAAGAAATGACAAAATCATTTTCCTAAACACAATACCCCTCGAAGATAGACAAACTAACCTGACCAGTGGAGACAATAACAGGATCTCTATCTAACTCTCTCCCGTATGCTATGTCCTATTTTCTCCTCCTAAGAGATCTGTGATAGGTTAAACTCATTATCAAGGAACTTCCCGTGGAAAGTAAATCCTGAAGACAAAGGTATTTGTTGGGTTGCATGGGACAAGTTGGCTACCTCCAAAGCAGAAGGAGGTGTGGGATTCAGAAGTTACAGGGCCTTCAATGAGGCTATGTTGGCTTGTCAAGGTTGGCGACTTTTAATGAATCCTCAAGCTTAATTTCTGGGCTTGATTTCCAAAAGGAATATGCTTCCCCAACTCTTCCTTTCTCTAAGCTGGCAGGGGAGGTCATGCATCCTGGGTTTGGTTAAGTCTACTTCATGGCAAGTCTACAACGGATTCTCCATTAACTTTTGGAACAACAAACGGATCCCCTCTCTTAAGGGATTCAAAATTTAGTCGGTGAGGCCCTAAAATTCAAATGTGCACTCTGTGACGGATGTGATAAACCAGAGCAATGGGCAGTGGAATGTTCAGAAACTTCCTTCTTTGGTCTCTCAGCTGGAGTTAGATGCTATCTCATCTATTCCCCTTCCTGTTTGTAGGAGTGGGGATAAGCTGGTCTGGCATTATACTCCTAGTCCTAGCGGTGTTTTCTCTGTTAAATCCGGCTATCACCTTGCAATTCAATCCTCTCACAATTCCGAGTGTAACTCTCCTGAATCGTCCTTTAAACCCTACCCTGGTCTCTGGAAACTGATTTGGAAATTTAAAGTCTCCAACGAAGTACGCAATTTTTGGTGGCGTGTGTGTAAAAACAGTATTGCCTCAAAGGAGAATTTGTTTAAGCGAAGATGTGCTCCCTCCAACATTTGTCCAATTAGTAATTCTCAAGTTGAATCCTCAGAATATCTTTTGTTTCACTGCTCATGGGCTAGGGCAGTTTCGGTTTGGAAGCAGTTTCCCTTTCATTGGTTCCCGCGGCCCTCCTAATTCTGCGATCAAATGGTCCTCTCTCATTATGGATTCCATGTCAAAGCCTGATGCCTGTGATACTCTAAGCTCTGTGGCCTTCATTGCGTGGCACATTTGGAAGTCAACAAACGAATTTTATCTTCCAACATGTTCCTGTTAACCCTACGGCTAAGGCCAAATTTGCGTTTTGGGAGATTGAAAATTCTCCCGTGAGAACTCTAGTTCATATGGATATAACCATCCGAGTGAGGACGTCTTGTCTAGGCTCCGGACTGTCCTGTTCTTAAAGCCAATTGTGATGTGGCGATCAAGCCAAACGGCAAAGAAGGGATCACAACTGTGGTGATGAGGGCCTGGACTGGAAGGATTGTGGATTCTTTCCTCTCCTTTACAAGGGGAGCTTTTTGCTATTCGTGAGGCCTGTCTTGTGTTCAAAGCCTTGAATCTGCTGGGTATGACATGTCTTAGAATAATAATGCAGAGATGCCCTGCAAGAATACACAAACAAGACGGAGATGGTAACAGTGATCACTTTCAAAGCATCGGGTCAATTATCTATAGCATATGAAATTTATTTTTCGTAATTGATAATCGAGAAAAAAATACACTGAAATGCCAAATAGAAAAAGGAGTCAAGAAGATATCGCTCAATAACATATAATTTCATTCACAATTGTGCAACAAAAAATACACCTAAATGCCAAGCATTACATAAAGTAGCTAGTTAAGTTGATATCTAATCAAAATATTCCCATTCATTTTGGTTTGGGGTTCCTTTTTCAGATTTCAAATTGGAGAGAGAGGAGTTCCATTCCAATCTTGAAAGAAGCAAAAACATTATGATCAATATTTCGTATAGAGAGGGTTCACTATTTCATACAAGGAGAGAGAAGGGCTGAGATCCAATCCCACAAGTGGCCCAAAACTAAAACAATAATTCTAACACCACACCCATTTACACACCCACACTCACAATAAGGGTGGGGCCCACACACGCTTGATGTGTAGTGTGTGCTAAAACAAAAGAAAGGTGTGAGATCTTCAGGACCAATAAACTTCCTTGTCCTTTGAATGGATATCCTATTCAATAAAAAAGGAAACTACATATATTAGAGGAGTATTAGGTACAAAGAAAATCTACCGGAAATTACCCTGGATGGGCAAATCAACGGTACAGATACAATTCAAAATGAATCTGTACCATTGATTTGCTCTTTCGGAGTAATTTCCGAATAAATTTTCTTTGCACTTAAAATTTCTCCATATGTTAACCAGAGTTAGGCTTCTCCCCAGAAAATGTTTTGAATAGTTCAAATTTCCTCATAATACAAGAGTATCTTATAAGTACAATATTTTTGCGTGACTGCCTATCAAAAAAAAAAATTTTGCGTGACCCAGGCTTATGAAACAACTCTAGCAAGTGGCCCGAACAGCTACAGAAGCGATCCATTTCCTTTCGCACCTGCATTTCTTGCTTGAGTGCAATAAAGAATTAGCCCAAGTTTGAACCTCTGACTTGGTGAAAGGGTTTAAGCATCTCAGCCACCAAGGCTCACCTTCAGCTCAGTCAACAACTAGTACTATTTGTTTAGAATATCTAGCCAAGGAATATTCTGCCACAATTAGTTTGGCAGCCAAAATCAGAGTGTCTGTTTCAGAATAACTTCTTAAAAAATAACTACTTATTTTAATTTTCAAGTTCAAAAATAATATAAATAAAAAATAATTTTTTTATTTTTTTTTTACAGTTCAAAAGATCTCAATAAGATCTATCAAATAAGATTTATATTGTTAGATTTAATATAAGACAAGATATGTCGAGCTCGAGATGGATCCCCCCTTCCTCTGTTATCAAATTTAATTGTGAAGGAGCATATAACTCTTCTCGCAGCTCGGCTGCCTTTGGCATCATTGCCAGAGACGGCTGTGGAACAGCTCAATGTTGGCGAGTAGGGAGAATTTCAACTAATTCAGCAATTTCTATTGAGGCCTGGGCTCTTAGAATTGCAGTTGCCACAGCCTTTGAGGCAAATCTTCCTGAAGCTATCTTTGAATCAGACTGTTTGGAGTTGATCAAGGCCGTTACAGATGCAGATAGTTCAGGTCCTTGAGAGGTTAGCACGATGGTTGAAGATATTAAGAAATGGGCCAAGGATAGAAGTTGGTACTTTGTTTGGTGTCGTAGGGAACAAAACAAAGTTGTTCATACTCTAGCTAATTACAGTCTTAATAGAAATCTTGATTCAAATTCAGGTTGTATTCCGCCTGACGTAGGAGTTTTGTTGGTTAAAGATGTAACTGAGTTTTGATGGTTAAAGATGTAACTGGTTGATTTGAGTTTAATGAGAAAATCCGTGATCTCGTCAAAAAATAGAGAAGAAGATATGTCGAGTCACTACTCTGCCAGCAAGCATAATCTCTAAATGTAACACACATCAAAACAATTGGGGAATAAGTTCCAATAATCTGATTGAAAAATAGAAAGATTAGATCGAGCACCTACACATATCGGATACTGCTGATTTTTCAAAGGGCCACTTAGTTTTTTTTTTTTTTTTTAAATTATTAAACGTGCTCGAATTTTCAGTGCGAAATCCATAGTGAACTCCGCGTAACCGTCGGTGCAAGGTGGGTATGGCCATCATCAGTGTCTGTCTGCAGAAGGGGTTCATAAATAAATAGAGAAGATATGCATACTTTGCCGAATATGTATACATGGCAATAATACAGGGATTTCGTGAAGCAAAATACCTAACACAAACATTATATAGTCCTGATAAAAAAAAAAAAAAACATTATCTAATCAGTCACGCAAATGGAGGGTAGTGGAGTAAAGAAGTGTACGTGTAATCATTGTAAGATATGTAAATGCTATGAGCGACGCTATACGGGAACAGATGTACAAATACTTTTTAGTACAGGTGGCCTGATCCCGTTATTTGTCCACTACGTTGAAGTTTGGGAACTCTTTTTAATTTTTTAATCTGCAATAATAATTAGAACTTGAATAAAAACGATGATAAAAACTGTTTATTTTATAAAACTTGTTAAGTAGGTCATCTATGTAAAAAATAACTAGATCATCTACATACAAAGTTAGCATGATCGTACATCAAGAACTCCATAAACAAAATGAATTTGTGCAAGAAAAATTAGAAGGTTTAAGTTTCAAAGTCCTGTTATTTTTTCAGCCAAAAAGTAAAGGACTTTTGTGCTATTAAAACGGTGTTGTAAATGTAGAAAATTATGTAGTTTTTAGATTTTTAATTGAAAATAACATGACTTGTAAAAAAAGGGCAAAAAACACAGATGATAGGATTCTATGTCGTTCACTTGATGGAATGGAACGTTAAACTTTGGTCTATTGTAGCTTCTTTTTGGGCCTAATTTAATGATTAGAATTATTCTTTTTTAGAACTTCTTGATAATATCAAACACACCAAAGATAAAGGGTTATTGGCCATCTTTTGATATGATTAAACAATATAGTATCTTAAAAAAAATAAGATTGCAAATTGGGACCCACTTCTGCAAGATAAACCATGTCCGATTAACGTGATTTTGCAGCGTTATTATATTCTCAACATACTCTAAAAAGAATTCTAATCTTCAAAATAGACTTAAGAACCTGCGGAGTCTGCTGTCCCCTGTGCTGACTAGATTTCAGTTGTCTAATCCATGAAGCGAACCAAGAGGATCAAGCTCCAAAATCATAGTACGATGGTGGGTTGGCTGAAAGAATACTAACCTTGAGTCAACCTTAGGAGTTTGTTTCATTTTAAAGTCTCACGTTCGAAAACTTTCAAAGTGTTACCAATCCCTCTAAAGTCACTGAAGATTTGTCCGTTGGTCAACTATAAAATTCTCAGAATTATCTTAATGTACGCAAACAAATCCGGACATCTAGTTCGATAAAAAAAACTAGTACTTCCAAAATCCAAAAGAACCTTGCAAAATCAACTACTCCTACGATGGAGTATAAAATAATGTGACGCACATGGTGGGTACTGGAAGCGAAGGAAGCGTTTAGGATTTTAATCATTTGTCCGTTATAACCACCCACCAACGCAACTCAAGGGTTACTTCCCAAAACTACTCTTCGTCGCCGGCGACCGAAACCCACCATACCCTAACTCACCACCCCAACACTACTCTCTCTCTCTCTCTCTCTCTCTCCAGAAAAAAGCGGGAAAATCCGCTCAAAAATAGAAGGCAAACTTCCGCCGCCACGTTTCTCTCTAATTCCCTTTTTCTCTATCTATTTTTAAACAACATTCGAAAAGGTGAAGAAGAGAAAAAAGTGTGCGCATGGCTAAAGAGCAAAAGGAAGCACCTGCTGCAACCACCAATGCCTTCCCGGTACTCTCTCTCTCTCTCCCTCTCTCAACCTTTTCTGACAAAGTGTTTTCCTCTCTCGCTATATATATAGTTATAGATATACGTATGATTCAGTGGATCTAGGGTTATCGATTTCCACTTATTTATTTGCACATTCGATCTATTTTTCGCACAAATCATATGCAGGGAGAAGAGGAATACAAGGACTTTGATCTCGGATCTGAAGAACCTCCCAACACCCCATTGCCCCTCACCGTCACTTCTAGGGTAACTTGTTCACTCTCTTTCTCTCTCTCTCTCTCTCACACACACGGAGAGAGAGAGCAATTAGGATGTCCTAGGGTGTGTAGAGAAATCGGCCAAACCAACAAACATAGTTTTGGAGAACAATCAAGAAAAGAAAACAAGAATGCAATACAGGGAGATTTTTTTTATTTGTTTCCCCTAGTGCGTAGTTGAGTTCGTCCACAGCTCGCACCTGTGGCAAGTATTTATATCCTACGGTTATCATGATAGATATATATGTAGAGAGAGAGAGAGAGAGAGAGAGAGAGAGTGCGCAATGTAATTAAGATATAATTGGGTGATGTTGGTTGTTGGTTGCAGGTGTTGTATATGTTGGGGGATATAGCAACAGGACCGGCATATCGGTTCAACCAATGGTTGGAACTGGTTCGTAAACGAAGTGGCAGATACCGCGCCTCAGGGTTCCCCCACCACCGATCTCCGGGAGTTGATACTTCTATGCCCTTGAGGTTATTTTGCTGATCATATTTCTATTTATGCTGTAATTAAATTTATGTGCTACCTAATCCATTTTAAATTCAGCAACTGGGTTGAAGTACATTAGTTTCTTCTTCTTTTTTACTTTATCAGTGCGGTTTTTGTAGTCGGAGTAATGAAAATCGAATGTGGTGGATTAAGTAATAGTGTAATACTGGAGTGCAAGGCGGAAAGCTTTCATGATATCTGTTGCCAGTTTTAGCTTTGAAAAGTAAAACTGTGGTTTGAAAGAAAAGAATTACTGGAAAGGGGTTTAGCCAAATTTTTGGCAAATGGAAAGTAATACAAGTTACAGTCGAACTTCAAACGAAAAAGTGATTTTAACATTGGCAATTTAAAACCATGTTAAGGATTTTTACCCCCACTAATCGTTTAAACCTTTTCATGAGGCCCAATCCTGCGAAATATCTTTCTTGTACAGGACAAAAGATATTTTTGGCATTTTTTGCACTTCGAAGG